>OX438531.1:18146309-19346309 GCA_949316355.1 Bruchidius siliquastri
GAGGGAACCCATCACTGACAATATTGCTCATTGCGTAACTTGAGAATTGGGGGAGGGGGACATTTGTCCGGTCTCCCAGTCCGCCTTTCCCAAACGTATACTATTTGTATGTCTCACACTCGCTTCGGGTTAGATCCTCATTGATAACAAACATTTCTCCTTTTTTGAGTTTTTGAACTCATACAAATTTTTATCTAATTCATGAATTCAGATTTATATCAAATAATTTTTAACCACACAAATCTAGATGGCGAGGACAGAAAACTAGTACATATTGATAAAGTTTAAAATAAATTGGCATCGAAATGAGGTATAGGTAATAAGTAAATATATTCATGGACAAAATAAGTAATGTTTGATGAGCACAAAACTAGCAAAAATATATAGATTTGCCACCAATAAGGATATGATATTAACGCAGTCTATCACAAATTTTAGGACCGCTTTTCTGTAGTTTCCGTTTGTGCGATTTCTATGTGTAAAGGTAAGGGCATTTACAACGGCACCGTACGGAAGTTACGGATCAGAAGAAATAGTTTCAATGTAACTAATGAAACATCGCACATATGTGCGGATTTTAAGCATTAGATTTTAAAAATCTGGCGTCAAGGAACCAGGATGCCGACGTAAATGGAATGCGAGTCGGAGATCGCCGGGGAATCATCACAATTGCGGTTAAGTTTTGGCCTGCAGTCCGTTTAGTGTGCTGATGTAAGCTCTAAATTAGAGAGAGATATATTATCATAAGTGATTATTTTACCAGTGGAATAGGAGATACTAATGTTTCCTACTGGTAAAAATCAGTCGCTTGGTGATTGAAATATTGATGTAGTTGGCGCCAAATATTTTGGATATTTATCACATTATGTCTTCTCGGAGATTCCGATAAGATATGTGCGATACCGTAACAAAAAATTAGTTATTTTCTAAGCCGATTTTGTATCGGTTGTTACACATTTTCATGTATAAGTACTTTAGTTCGTGAAAATTAATCAATATAAGCAAAACTTAATCTTTCTAAAAAAGTGACAGCGACTACAGTTCACCTATATTGATGATAGGTACCCAAAAAGTATGGTACTCATAGATTGGGTGTAGATCTTAGGCTGTTGAACGATGTAACTGAGAAATTGCTCTGACCTTCACATACATATGGTTTATAAAGCGTATTATAGTCAATTTGTACAATTCAATATTTATAACAGTTCTGTATAGTCAAAGTGCATTTTGGCAGATGCCACTATCTGCGTTAAGTGAAAAGTAATGAGTATACCGATGGGCTTAGAAAATGAGAATTTTAATCATTAATGCACGTTGAAATTTCGAAAGAAATGAATTTAAATTTCTGGGTGATTCGTTAAGGAAGTAGGATGGAGACTGCTAATTTATCGAATAGTCAATTAACCTGAACTTTTCTTCTTTATTCCAGATTGATGGTGTCAACAAATATGCAGCAAGTGTTATCGGTTACTTAGTATACTCCTTAGCTCAAGTATTCCACTTTTGTATATTTGGCAATAGGCTCATAGAAGAGGTAAGACTCGCAGTGCACATGTCATTTACTCAACTAATTATTGGGTCATGATAATCAGCTAAGAGAATACCTGATTAGTTGCCCTTAAACCTATCTTTTGTCTGACACAGTATAGATACCTATATAACAACCTATATAAAATATTCTTAGATTACCATCAGTGTTTTAGGTGTTACTTTTTTAATAACTTGAAGTTATCATCCTCTAGTATAACAAAACAAGTGGAATATGCTTTAACTTATAAATGAATGAAGATACAACTACAACAAAACAGAAGTTTAGAAATTGCTGTTTATACAGGAGAAAGCTTTTATAGCCCAAAAAGCTTCATAGAATGGTTCCATCAACGTTTCCTGTTGTAGGTGAGAGACTCTGAGGATTCGACATACCCACGAAAATCCCTGAAACATTGGCAACCGCCAGGTGGAAATGTAACACGCAGCTTAGAAGAAAGAGCATTTACCATTGGGACAGTTATGCCTTTTGGTTTATGTAACGCCTCTGCTACATTTGCGAGTCTCGTGAATATGCTCATCCTAGAAATCTTTTTAGAGTAGCTGGATGATAAAATTGTAGTAGTAAGACCTTTAAATAGCATCTCAAAAGGTTGTAAGATGCTTTTGGATGGCTTCAATAGGCAAACCTGATGCTCAACCCCAAGAAAGGTCACCAGCTTTAGATAAATGTCAAATATTTGCGATATTTAGACCGTAGGCAGTTGATCCTGAAAAGGTTCAGACAGCAGCAGCTTGCATGACGGGATAGTATAAGTGGATGAACTCCGCTGACGATCTCAACAAATGGTGCCCTAGATGTAACATCGCGTTTGTTCCTCGAGTAAAGGCGGCTCCATACGCAACGGTAAAACCGAAGGCCAACCTTGAGGCGCCAGACCTCGAGGAACATCCCAACGTGTGTATTGAGATTTCCGTCAAGGTATGCCTGTCGTGCCGAGGTCTGTCGGCCGCCGATCCGAATGGCAAATTTCGTTCGATTTGCCTCTGCTTCTCCTCGTCTCGCAGGCCGACCGCAATGTGTGGGGGGTGTCTGGAGATAGGCCTTGAGGCGATTCAGTGCAGTTGTTTTCTGTCCAATCTGGTTATTGTCACACCACGTGTTTGATTAAATCTAGTTTCATTTTGGCCGTTGTTTAGGTTTATTTTGACAGTTCTTTATGTTAAAGTGTATATGGTCATGGCCCGTGCAAAACAAAATCAAGAGGAATGTATAGCTCTGTTCAGAGATTTGCAGTGCTTGTGGCAAACTACATCAAAGAAATATCTTGACCGGGTTAAAAGGGAAACTTTCCTTTCCTGGAGCCACTTTTTAGTCCATATCTTTCGCTTTACGTTTCCTTTTGGACTTTCCACAGCTAATAATAAACCAACAACAGCAAGAGCATCATCTGTCATCGCCATCACGCCCGAAAACATGGACAAACTGAAGCGCCTTAAGGCTTCCTCTCACATTTTACACAGTGTGTGGGGACCCCCTTCTTTTTAGGTTCGTCTCGAGGTCTGGTGCCTCAAGGTTGGCCTTCGGTTTTACCGTTGCGTGTGGAGCCGCCTTAATAGACCTCACCACAAAAAAAAGTTCCGATGAGACAACATAATATCGGAAGTCCTTCTGACCGGATCGTCATCATAGAGACAGGCCAAGGAAACAAGTTCATCTTGGAGGCAATAGACTGAATTACTAAGTGCGCTGCTGACATGAATTAACCCATCTACCGCTTTGGGGTATCGCTACAGCTTCATTCTATTCAAGGCAGACATTTCTAAAGCGAGCTTTCCAGCAAGTATACAAGGAGGTGAGGCAGAAGATGGACATCCATGATCCCATCTCCAGCCACCAGCGAAAAATTAAGGAATGGTACAACAAAAACAGCAACAAAGGAAGGTGATTTCGTGTGGCTCTATAATTCACAGAGACAACTAGGGTTCCAATCCGTAACGACCTTGAGATGGATCATACGTTGTTAGGAAAATAAACAACGGCGACATGTGTCGCATCTGCAAGTCTCCCCAAAGAAAGCCAAATGTCGCTCATTTCAAAAGACTAGCACCCTATTAAAGGAGACCACGACAATGAACATTAGATAAGTACAAGCCAGAGACAGCGAGATTTCCTTTCATGGCCGGCAGCGCGAAGGGAATGTTTGGTGTTACAAAGAAGTATTCATTGGCACACAGCTTATCAACAAGTTTTTATGAGTGAAAAGGCATCGCCAGAATCTTCCAGTAGAAGTTTTGTCAACGACAGCGTTCGAAGGCCGGATCACCAACAAGGGGAAAGGCATTGGTCTACAAGCACCGCAAACGTTATCTCTCTTACCTAGTGACTAAGAACATACCATATAAAGAGCATCCTACGACGATCTATGGAATGTCATTCGAATCATCAAGCCCTTGAATACGGCGTCGCCTAACTTAGATTGCAGTCACAGTGGACTGGAGAATAGTCAGAAACATGTTGGAGCTGATCTTTAGAGCCGCAAATATAAAGATCCTGGTATGCAGCTTCAACCCTAGGGTCAACTAGCCTCCGGTGGAGAAGACAGTCGCGTGCTATTTTAAAAGGGTGTCTTGTTACCGCAATGGCTACGCTACAGTGAGCAGGTTACGTTGCATGAGGCACGCCGGTAAGGAGGAGGCAGTACAACGGGAACGGCATTGGCAGTCACCAAAATATCACCCTGTATACACTGCATGGAACTTTGAAAAGCAGTGTCTACAGTCAGTTCAAAAAAATCAAGAACCAGAATATGTGGATAAATAAATTGTTGTTACAACATGAAAAACGACGCTTGAGCATTTTGGGCGCAACCTTAATTTCAACAAACACATATTATTTTAATGAAAGTTTAAGATGCTGGGTTTTATTAGTTGTGTATGTTCAGGCTTTTGTGAAACTGTAGTTTATTCAAGTCTTTATACAGCTGTTTACTGCTCATTTTTTCGTGATATAATACTGTCATTTAGTAGCTTTTTTATAGAAACCCAACTTCACGCCTAAATAAAATTCAATACTTTTCTAATGAATAACAGTCAAGCTCTATCTTTCACATAGAGACGAGAATACTCATAGTTAGCCCAATTAGCTTGGAATTCTGCAAAAAAATTATATCATCAAAATTTTAAGTTACTAAGTAACTACATTAAACGCAAATACAAATAGAGACATGGTGTAGAAAATTGTTCCATATTTCCAGGCATAGACCAAACTGCTTTGCCAATTCCAACCAGATCTGGCTAGCTCTGGATCCGAATAGTTTCAAAGTGAATTAGTGTAATCAGATATCATATGCTGGTACTATTTTGAGTTTATATATGTTGTACATAATAACAAATTCGGCCACTGAACGAAATTTATAGCCACTAAGTAATCTCTGCATCCGCAGAACGCGTTGTGGGTAAATTACGAAGACCCACAAGACCGAATGCCTTCCGGAACACACGATTATTTTCGTATTATGTATAAGACGATATCCACGAAGTAAAATCTGAAATTTATAATCAAAACAACTTAAACAAATCTGTTTCAGAGTTTAATTTTTACACATGCATGTTAGCAATTCCGTCATTTTTACATTTACATCCTTCTCGTTTCTTATAGCTGAACATTATTTATTGTCACTACAAAGCAATATATGCTTAGCTATCAGTTACTGTTTAGATAAAAGATTTTTGCCTGAATTTCACAATTTTCATACTTCTTCAACCTTATTATTTTTTTATGTTCAAGAGTAGTGTAGACCTATTAGCATATTAAGTAAGTATTATTATCGTAGGAGCCTACGAAGCCCAAGCTTCGGGCGCAAATCTTTAAGGGGGACACAACCTTCTGAGGATAGAAAGGAGAAGAGATTAAGCGAAAGTATTAGAAGAGAGTGAATAGTGTTTTTTTTCTTCAGGGTTTTCGGCGGGGAGGCCGCACATTTTACAGCACTTTCCATGGGCGCCACAGTCCCTAGCTACTGCACAGAGGAGCACTACATTTTAAAGGGCTCTGGGCGATAATCTAAGTTGATAGGCCACTGCCTATTAGATGACTAGATATAGAGTTTATTCAGACCATGCTTTTCTCGTAACTATTATGAAATCAAGCTGCTTGAGACAGAGATTAATGCTTTGTCCCTATTTGTATTATCGAAAATGCAATAATGGTAGTTCGTTTTACAAAGCTTTCGTAGTTTCACGTTGTGCTTCTTTGTAATTTACCTACAATGTATTCTGCGCATTCAAACATTACTCGGAATACGATGTGAGAAATTAGCGAAATGCAAAATGCGTTCTGGGTATTAATGTTTGGTTAGTAACCAAATTCTTACATATACATACATCAAACAAGGTAGTCAAATAAAATATTTTTGCGCAGAGCTCTTCAGTAATGGAAGCAGCGTACAGTTGTCATTGGTATGATGGTTCAGAAGAGGCCAAAACGTTTGTACAGATTGTTTGCCAGCAATGCCAGAAAGCCATGTCAATATCTGGAGCCAAGTTTTTCACAATCTCTTTGGATCTGTTTGCATCGGTAAGTTTGAATAATGTTTATTAACTGTTGTTTAAAACTTGTAGACAAGGTGGATTTATCAAAAGTTTGATTTCGGACTTCCATTGTCTATAAAATTTTGAGTATCACGACGTTTCGATTGATGTGCTATCTTCAATCATCTTCAGGTGAACTATGGTGGTTAGTCTAAGCAGCAGCAGTCTGTCAGCTTGTATGATGTGCCTACGCTAGCATTGCTCACGTCAATCGGCACAACGCTGCTCTACAAGTGCTATATTATCATTTGAAGCATCCTACGGTATAGACAAGACAGATATGTTGCCCTATACTGCAGAGGATATCGAGGCCGTGGTGGAGAACGAGAGATGCCGGATATACTGGAACTATTCGTTCCCCACGATCGAGCTTGTGCTAATAAGCCCGATATGGTCCTCCTCAACCACCAACAAAAGAAGATGTTCGTTATTGCATTTTCGGCTCCTGTCGAGATTAATATCGTCTTGAAGGAAGAGGAGAAACGGGCCAAGTATCAGGAGCTCCTCAGCCAGCTTTGCAGACTTTGGTCAGACGAAACTGTTAGTCTGCTAGTAATGGTCATTGGATCCTTAGGTGGGATGAGAAATACGCTGATCTCTTCTTCAAAATCTATACTGGCATGCCGTGCTTCGGCAAACGACTTGGTCGGAAGATTGCAGAAAGCAGTCATCCTCATAATATCATAATAAACCATAGGTATCATATGATACAATATATTCATGCAAAAGTACTGGTATATGATTTATTCAAAACTACCTCGTTAAAGGAAATGTGCTTAAAATATAATATATATTCAAGTACTTAGATGAAATAATTCATCATTGAAAACCTACTTTATTTAAATGAAATTGGTATTTTTATTTTCCTAGAACATACAGGATTCTGTGGAACTTATATTAATATGTATTACAGGTTCTGGGTGCAACCGTGACATACTTCATGGTGTTGGTTCAACTCAAATAGACCCCTTGATGTAAGGGAGCTGCACTTAGTGCCTACAAATGTCTTTGCTCATAAAGATGAGATTGTAAGAATAATCTAAGTATGTACCTGATATTTAAGATATAGGTTTGCTCGATAAAGAAGCACAAGGTATATGTATAATTAATTCTATATTCTAGCAGGTATTCAGTTTCATGTTATAAACAGATGAATCTACCAACGACAGACTTTTTGAATATTCTTTTTTATCAATCTTCTGCTTAGACTTTTGCGTGGTTTATGCTGCCCGATAAGGTATTAGCTTGTTGCTTAAAAACATCAGTGTGTAGATTAAAGGATGATTCAACTTACACCGTACCGGAGCCAAACCCGGCCAAACTCCATAGTATATTTTAGTATAACCCAATTCATAGTATACCGGGGCACGGCGCCGTAATGTCGGTGGCTATTCTTTTCCGGCTCCGGTACAGTGAGACCACGGCACGCCGTAGCATGAATATTTTCTCCGGGCATCCGGAGGGCAGGTGACAAGTTCAGTACTGCCAGATCTACTGCTTTTGCAGAATAGAGCGCTGCTAACAATACGAACACTTTACACGCATCAAGAACTTACTTTTGTAAACATCTTCAAACCTAGCTATTTTGGAAAGCAACTGTCATAGGCATGAAGTTTTCACGTTATTGTCCACAAAAACCCTAACTGAATTGATTTTTTAAGGCTCTGTTTAAATCAACAGATTTTCATTCAGTAGGCTTTATGAAACTTCTTTATATTTCATTCTGCATGGAGTGGTTGAATCAAAAACTTAATGAGGAAATTGTAAATCAAATTCTGAAATTTATAAAATCATCACAATATTTATAATTCCTTATTCTGATGATCACAATTTTTTTGTTAAATAATTTCATGGAACTTCCATTACTCCATGAAGAGACAAAATTCATATGAATTAGGATAAACAAGTGCAAAATAGAAATGATCAAATAAAAAATCTTATTATTGCAATGGCTGATGCTTGGCAACACTTCGTACATATGCCGACACGGCCGTGAAAATTTTGCTTAAACAGCCCGGTTTAGCAGGAATGACTGGCCCGTTCGGTGGGAACGACACGGCGGTACCTGGCCCCGGCACGGGTAACCTGGATCATCCTTAAAGCAAGGTGGAATTATCAAACTAACTACCGTTGAATGTAATGTATTTCCAAAAGTACACAAATATATGTAGTTGGACAGTGGTGTTAGTTGTTGTAAAAACTTTCTCTCCAATGACTGCAAAATTTTTTGGACAGGCTCTGACCCAGGCAATATAAGAATATTAAAATATGTTAGAAAATTGTTTTTCATAAAAAATTCTTAAATCCATGCAAAAAGATGCGTGTATAAGGAGGGCCATCCTTAGAAATTTCTACGCCCCTATAAAGATTTTTTCTATTTCAATGGGGTAGATGAGCCGTGAATAACAAACCTCCAAATTTTTTGAAAATTTAAAAGGAAAAGTAACGTATTTAAATATTATCCAATCGCCCAGGATACAATGCCTTGAGGCCGCCCCTGGTATAAGTATATCCGTAACAAAACAACTGTTCAACAGTTTTCGTAAAATTGCAAATAAAATTGACAATTAGCTTCGCACAATTACTAATTCACGTTCTGGTCATAGGAAATATAGAAATTTTTTAATAATGTAGTTTCAGTAACTCTCAATAAGTCATATAACCTAGGTACTCAGTTTATGCCGAATTTCTCCAATAAATGTCTTCCTTATGAATGGATTAACAGAAAAAAATCAGTACATGTTTATATTCTTCAAGAATATAACTTACGTAAATATGAAGCGCTGACGTATTGCAAAAAGTATTTTCCCCTAAAATTACCAATCCAACTAGCGACATATTTCACTGACTTATCTAAGAACGCTTGAAATCAATACAAAGAAGTCTAAGAAGTCAAAAACAAAGTAGTTGTCTGGTTATCCAAAAGTGTTACGACAATTAGCACAAATAAAAGTAGATATTGAAATAACGTTCTACCAAATATATTTTTTTAATTAGATGACAAAATTGTCATCATTCAGTCGGACACGTCATAAAAATTGAAATGAAAATATTCAATCAATGTTTTAGAACTGTTTGTTATTCAAGTTGTTTAAATTATTGATTGTGATAAGTTTAAGTTGACAACAGATTCATATGGTTTATCTCCATCAAGAATATTTTTGATAGTCGTTAATTCTAAGGTTAACGGAGCTCTTGGTTTGGGTGAGTTCTCAGGTGCTGATATGTATAATTTTCTTTTATATTGGTGTCTAATCTAGATATATGTAAATCTCTGTGTTTTCTTGTTATATTGCTTGTCTTTTCATGTATTCCTTCCATTGGTATTGAGCGTCAATTTAGTAAGGAATGTTCTTTTTTCTGCACCGTTACAGTGCTTTACTGTTACCTCAAACACAGTATTAATTGCTCACCTCAAAATTTGAAAGATTAGTTTTAAGTTTATTTTGCCCAATTTACCATCACAGTGTCGAGGATATTTATGAAGGACCTGAAAACCGCCTATTCAGCCATAATGAACAACACAGCATTCAATTCTAATCGTGTTTGTTTCTTGTAAGTTTTTCGATGAACAGTTGTATGCCTGGATATGTTTGTTATATTATAAGTATATACTTGAATAATTAAATCTATATCTACCCATTGGCACTGTCTTCAATTATTACTCCACACTAAACACTGCTGTTTTCGCTACCAGTCATTACACACATCATGCAGTTTATTGCAATTGCGATTTTTCTTGTCCCAAAGTATTTATGCAAGAAACTGATAAATCAATTAGTTCTAGAAAAGGGCACGTTACCATGACGTGTCAGTTGCAGTAATACCTAATATAAGAAGTTAAAAGTGCCTGTAGAATATAGAAACAGTGAGGCTTTGTATAGAAAATGGCCTATTTTGAAATATTGTTGTCCTAAAATAATTGTGTGACTCTTTTTTAAACGTTAAATTGTTATAAGCATTCCCAGTGTCTTAAGGTAGTTGTTGTCATATGCATGTCTTCATTAATATAATTAAAAGACATACCCCACAAAGCATTATGGTATCATTAGTCCTTAGTTAACTGTTTGCAACTGTTAATTTGTTCTAACACTGCACAAAAGCAAGGGCATGGCTAAGACATCTGGAAAAAAATTGCGAGATAAATTTTAAGAACTATGAAAGTTATTTTATTTGTTTCAACTAATCGCAGACGGTAAGAACCGTTCTTTTTGGCTGGTAATCATCAATACGTTGCGGGTTTTAGATGGACTAAATGAAAATACATCGTATTATGTATTGTGTGTGGTAGTTGTATGCTTAATTCAGAAATTTTATATTTCTTTGTAAATTGACTAGGGTGCTTGATTAATTTGATATATATCAACATTTATGTTTAAAACCAAAGTTAATATAGTTACTGAAAATGACGGGATGGATTTTATGCCAAATACTGAAATATAATAGCTTGGTACCATTTTTATGTTTATCCCGTGTACTATTTATTATTATTAATAGGATAATAGGAATAAGTATCTATGCAAATATAACATACAGCAAATAGATCTTGAATTGTCACTATTTTTAAATTTTTTATGTATATTATTATATATTGCTTACTTACATTAATAATATGCATGTAATAATTAGAAAAAAATAAGAAAAAATAATGTACAATGTAGAACGTCTTAAAATAAAGGGGAATATTTTCTTAAAACGCTAATGAAATACATATATTTTTAATTCACTCTATATATTTATATTACAGTAAAATATTTATGCAATTCCTACCATAAGTGTATTTGTTGAATATATTGGAATTATTTTAATCTTAATGTGACTTTTTAACCATGATCCATCATCTCCGCTCAAGCTGTTTCTATGATTTTTCCCGTATGCTTAGAGTTTCCACTGAAATGTGAGGCAATGTTGTGATTGCCATAATTATAAAGTTTGAGCTAATACATATAGTGCAAGGCCAATACGATTCTCGGACATCAAAATGTGGATCTATTCTTCACAGTATGTAGATAAGCAAAAAAATGTGCAAAAATGATAAACTAAATAAAAAAGATGTGTTCGTATTCGAGGGATGGAAGATCAAACCTGGGCCAATGAACTACATTTCATAGTATCAGACACATGATTTTACATGATTTTCGAAATATAGGAGTTGCACCCAATTACCCCTAATCTCTCCCCTACAGATTCTTCACGAAGCATTTTTCACCATATCCTCATAGTCATCAATAAAAGTTACCAAACATTCAATGTTATTGTCAGGAGAAATATTTTATAGACCTTCTCAGACTGAAAATCTTGTTAGATGTATATCGCTCATATCGATCAGCTATCTCCATCCGAAATATTCTTGAAACTCATCATATACACATAGCAAATCCCCTCAGTGATTTGCAATGTGCCCCACCATAGCATTGCTTGCATTTCATCATGGTGGGTAGCATCGTGTTACATGAAATACCAACGGTACTTGGTGTTTTGATTTTACCTCCCTGAATACTTGTACACTTTGTAACTTGAAAATTTTAGTACAAATATACCTATTTTGGGTAACATTTGCTCAGTTCAGAAAATACATGTACGTTCATCTAAGAATATAGCTTTATAGCAAAAACGCACTCGCAAACAACAACTCTCCACTAGGTGTGCATCAGGTCGTGGGTATGATGAATTCAAAAATATATGTTGTTTAGGGCTGCGAAAACACTAGTTGTGATACTAAAAACAACAAGTAGCAATAATTGTTTCTAATAGTTTAAATAGCTCAACAATCGTGGAACATGTAGATATTAAACATCGAAGAAGTTGGTATCTTTGATAAATTTGGTATCCCATTTTATAATTACGCCATGTTAGTAAATATGTTCATATGGATTAGTTTTTATCATTGGAACCCAAACTATCTTACAAATGACCCTGTTGAAAAAATTATTTTACCAATAAATGCTTACAATAAAATTCTCACAATTGTCCTAATCTCAAAACGGCTGAAGCATGACTTAGTGTGACTTTGTTGTTTATCTCCAAGTGCATACATGTAAAAAATATTCAATGGGTTTTTATTTATTTTTTTAATACGCATGCTCAACTGCCTCTCCAAGATTTTTAATACAATGTTTTGATTATGTTGAGAGTTGAAAAAGTATTTCGACCACATTTTTACAAATTATTTACTACTAGTAGTAACTAAAACGATTTCGCCATGAAACTACTGTCAAAATCATCATCAAAACTGGGATCCAAGAGCTCTACAGATCAGGACCTCCAATACCTGATATAGCGCTGTGTATCCAGCGAGGCGAATTTGTCGTGCATGAAGATACCCTCACCACTTGGTCTTGCTCGTTCTGACGTGTTATATGCAATACAATTCTCCCATTCGTCGTTGGCAATTTCACGTACTACGTCTATAGTATCGAGTACCGTTCCGCTTAATGTTGGAGAGCTGTTCCATTGCATCACAGGGCTTTTATGATATCCCATATTAATTCTACTGCAAAAATGCAAAATTCATAAAAATCTATGCCTTTGTATTTTTCACAGCTCATCTATGACAGATTCATGTTTCAAATTATATGAATTCATAATTTAAAGTAACTCGCTTTGACAACAGACTATAAACCACTGCCACAGACGTTTGGGTAATTTTATTCATTTATTTATTTTTGCTGTAATCAAGAATTGCGTAATAGGCAAATAAATAGAAAATAAATTTTCTATTTAAGAATAATATATGTGGGATATTGACAGGTAATATGTAGTATACTATGCCTTGAATTATATGGTTTAAATATGCTGCTATAATCTTGTCACAAAGGAAAGTTTTTTTAATTGAAAGACCTATTTTTGCAAGTCATGCTGTAAAAAATCCATGAGTTCGATGCCTCGAGGTCGCTTTTAAAAAAATGTATTTCCTGGAAATTCTTACAATCTCAAAAATCAATACAAATTCAGATACAGAATCTTGATATGAATGGAACACTGAATAATGTCTAACTAACTTGAAAATAATAAAAACGCAACAAAGTAAACGCTAGTAAACGCCTATTGACTGAAAAATAGCATAGCCAGCGTTATTTCGGGTGCATCAGCAGTACAGGCTGATGTATTTCCTCCCCTCAAATATTCAAGTATTTCTTCTTTTTAGAGTTTTTTTATACTATATATATATATATATATATATATATATATATATATATATATATATATATATAATACTTCAATTGATTGTATATAAAATATTTTATAGTACACATCCATGTTTATCCTTGTCGTATAATCTGAATTAAGAGATAAAAGTCATTTTATCAATGCGATATCAGATTATTCGTCTTAGTGCTATTGATATATAGGATTATGTTATCGTAATCGTAGATTAATTTATTTACTGAGGATATAAATCTAATATAACTGAATTTTGAAACGTTGTATTCTGCCCGAGACACCTTTGTTGCAGTGTCATAATTTATGGGCTTGTTTCTCATTCGACACAAAGAAACATATACCTATGACATTTTATGTGATCAGGGATAATCATAAACGACCTGATGGTACGTTAAACCGTCTTTCAGTACTATTGGACACGATTATGATCATAAATTTGAAGGCTTTCTGAATGAGCGGTGTATTTCAATTTCAATATTTTTCCAGTGTGTCCATCTTCATCTCCAAAATACTAACAAATACGTCCTACCAACTATTTTCCTTACGATTTATGAAGTTTGAATATTTGAAAAGATATTTTTAAGACTAAACACTAAAATCGTTACGACATCATATATTAACAATTGAAGTACAGGAAATAAAAATGATGGTTCCGTATAAAGAGTAACGTAAATTACACGTATCGAGTAATTCCATTTAATAAAATGAATACAATACATTTCAGGATCAAACAAGAAAACATGTCAATTTTAGCTACCTGCCGATTATCTGGAAATTTTAAATCCTGACAACATAGAATTTGGTACGAATTGACAAAGCTCAGCCAATAGGAGTAAAATACTTATGGCTGTAATACCACTTAACCCTTGAACAAGATAATATGCATCACAAAAAAGAATAACAACTAAATATTGGAAATAGGGTTCAATTTTTAATTACTATGATTTTGCACAAACTGCTTAGAAATAGAATACCAGATTACCTACTTAAGTTCATTCTTAGACGCTCTGATACCCATGATGTTAACATAAGAACAAATTCCTTCACTATTCCCAAGCATCAAACTAATAAATTTAAGGGTAGCTTCTCATATCATGCGTCTTTTCACTTGAATCAAATTGTGATTTATTTTCATTTGTCTATTTTTTTTTTAAGAAAATGCTGTTTGAACAGTTGCTCAGGCAACAAGCAAATGAGTTAAGATGATATTGTTTTAGGTTAGGGTGAATTTAGTTCTAAGTTATTCTTGTTACATTGCTGTACTGTAGATCAATGTATCGGCAAGGTGGAAGAGAGCATTCATGCTAACCTTTGCCTTTTGTGTCTTTTACAATAAACAATAAACGACAGGTACATGTACAAGGCTTCGTTCCATACTAAATAGAAGAAACACGTAGCAGTGATATTTATCCGAAACAAATCTAGCAGTAATGGAATACAGAACCAGACATGTTTGGGCGGAAAAAATATATCCAGAAAATATAGACCTACCACTCTGTTCTGCATCACATCCAAGGTTATACAGACTCAACGTGCCGCCTCTGGAGTACCTGGACAAAGACTGATCGCCAATACGGCATCCACCGGGTGACCGGCTGACCTACGTAACTCATAAGTGGGGCAGAGTAATTGAGTTTCATGGAGTCTTTTGATACGTTGTAGTATGAGAGACTTCTGTAAGCTTGCTGCCTATGTAACGCCGCATAGACAATGTCTAGATAGTTTTCTTAGAGATCGCTCCTTATATGTGTAGTGGATGGATATGCATTTGATGTAGGTATTTACCATCAATGCGGGCCTATTTCGGGAATCTATCCGTCCTTAAATACTCTTCTTGCTGTACGTCAACGAACGAACATCTAATCCTCTATCTACAACTTCGTAGATGACAGCAACCTTATTTACTGCAAGGAACTGGGAAAATCATCACAATCCCGAGAGGCCTTACTACGACGGACAACATGTTAAGATTAACGAGGACATTAAAAGAATGGTTGAATGGGATCTAAAAATAGAGTTCAGTTTAAGGCTCAGAAGACTCAGATAACCTGGACAAAAAAGTCGTATGCTGATCTGGAAGGACAGCCAATACTTAAGCCATATTAATTGAAAAAAAAATAACATTAACATTAACATGTCGTGTTGCCAAAATTGCTGAGTCGGCGTCATAGAAGCTGGGGGATATCTTCCGCTCCAAAAAGATGTATTCAGTGAACAGGTATATAAGGCTCAAATCAGACTATCGCTGGAATACTCCTTGCATGTGTGGGGATGAGCACTGAAGCACTTCCTGAGGCTTCTGGACACAAGCCAGAAACGAGCAATACGTCTAGTGGATGCACTTGACTTTACAAAGGACGTTCAGAGCCTGGAATATCCAAAGATTGCTAATAGGTTCCCATTCTATGGATACTATCATGGCAAATAACTGAATTTACTTGTTTTGGTCCACATATAAGCTGAGTGCGTCAAAATAAAAACTGATATTTGCCCACTAATAGAAGCTTGGAAGAGAATAGGTAATTTTCTGAGTGTACTCCAACTTGGTACATTGATGCAATTCTCTGATCAGAATTTGACACCGATCTACTGCAGATGTGAGGTCAAATGTCAGGCAATCAATAGTGGATATCGGTGTTTCGGTATCCACTATTGATCTATATTCACTTTCTAGTGATGGAAGATAAATGAATATCTGTCACAGTATTCACAGATGTCTTGATGGAATTCTGCATTTTTAGCTTGCTTACGAAGAATCTGAGTTGTTGAGTATGAATAAACTATACTAATTTATGGAATATAAAGCTGTAGGGACCAATGCTGACTATCCAAGCTTCTTTGGCACTAATTTTGTTCAATTGAATAAAATACTTGATCTTGCCATAATTCAGGTATATTCATAGAAAATACAAGCTCAAAATGGCATGCCTAATCCTATCTATGATTATTATGTATATAGTAATAAAATAGTATTCTACAATACTGACAATTTGTATTTTCGGATTACGTTTCCTGATGGTGATTGTCTACTTGATCCAATAAGAAAATAATTGCATGCCAAATATCGATCATTCGCGGAATGAATATCTTAAAAGCTATATACTAATAAATTTTTCAATAAGAGGCAACATCCTATGTATAGCATTATACATTTCAGCAATAGGCGTTTAAGTTTTCGAAAGAATACTCTAAGGGAACTTTACTGCACTGTGATTAAAAATATGTATAAGCATATATTTCTCATGAACAAATTATGATGCCTAGCATATAATAATATATATTTATTCCGATGGCTTATGAGACCGTGCATAGAATATTTGCAATTTTTTGTGCTCTGGTGGGGTTTGAACTGGTCGAACGTTTTTCTTGATGTTGTGCTCCTCGCAGGAACAGCATTTCAGCTTCCTGAAATTTGCCACCTAAAAAATACATTTGTTATCAATATTGTTATGAGATAATTTCCATGGTTAATCTGAGGGCTTATTTGGAGGTTGGTATAATGAAAATGAGGAATGTCGAACTGCAAATACTCAGGTGCAATGATACCACATTAGGAGGTGTGAAGTAGAAAATGGTTTGTATGTTGTGCGAGGCATGGATATTGAGAAAAACTCAAAAAACTGTTGAAACAGTCAGAAAAGAACTTTGTAGTGATTCGGTCACCAAACTGAAAAACATGATATTACATGAAGAACATCCTGAATACATTACCTCGGAACGGAAACGAGAAATAGCGGTTCATAATGTATTCAGAAAGAGGAACAAAAAGCGTTTAGAATACATTTTAGAAAACGAAAGTTACTAGCCAACTTCGATTCTTGGGGATATAAAAGAGTGAATATACTTTATATACACCTGTCATTAATTTTTCATGCTATTTTCAGTAGTAGTTTTTTGTAATTACTCCTCATGACATTGGATAAGTTGTCTATATTTTGTGTAAATTTTTAGAGCGAACATGTATCACACTTGCCATATTATATTCTTTGTACCAAGTTTATGCGTCTATGTATACAGATATATATATATATATATATATATATATATATATATATATATATATATATATATATATATATATATATATATATATATAGAAAATATTACAGTTTAAGTTTAAAATTAGGTTGTGTTATGTAAACTACACTTTTTTCGTAAGATTATAAATTTGCTCTATCGTTATACCCTTTGCTAAATATCTTAGAATATCGTGCCCATTTTTAAGGTAGAACAGAAGAAATTATATGTTCATGGGTCTTTCTATTTATTTTAGAATGAATATAGTAGATATTTTTACAGAACAATTCTTGTTAATATGTTGATGTTAATAGATATTCAGGAAATCTGTTTAATTTTATACCGAATTGTTGAACTTGTTTTTGCTGTTACTAAAGCGTTCAAATGTATGATAATCAATTGCCGTGCTTCAAACCTTATTTCTTATGTAAACTGATCATTCAATCCACAGAGAAATTAACTTGTGTGTTTATCATTGATATCATCTATGAAAATTCCATTGCTTCTGATGATTTAAAAAAAAAATCAGCACCCTCTTGCCTGTCTGAATAAATCAAGTACCTGTTATGCCTACATTATGAAAAACCAGGCTATTCAAATCTCAAATAAAAAAAGAAACGAAATCTTATGGATGATCACAATGACACTCAAAGAGTAACATATAGTATATACTATTGTTATAGTATGTAAAAAGCGATTCAAAATTATATGACTACAATATTATAGGACGTCTTACCTGCTCCTCAGAAACCTGGATAGGCTTGGGATAGAGTATCCATGTGACACTCTCAGTATATGGTTCAGTAGTCAGTGATCCCTGATATGTATAATATCCTTTACATTGGGCTGATTCTTTTATCCAGTCCATACATTCTGTGGATGAAAATATTGCGTTCTATTATGAGAGGACATTGGAATATGCATGCAATCATTTATTTTGTAAAATCAAATCAAATGATATAAACATCGCTATCCCTTGGTTTCGTAAACACAATTGGGTAGTTTACGGTTGCCAGTCCTCAAAGTTGTGTTTTCTTAGCGGTGGTCCGTATCACTACACGGCCGACTTGGGAGCAGGTATGGTTACAGAAATCGACCATTGTAATACGTTCGTGACACTGCTGAACCTCAGAACTTTCTTGGAACGATTATGTATGTGAGTATCAGAAAATAAACCAGCACAAAATCAATCACCTCCTCTACATGGATGATATACGCATTACTGAGATGCAACTAACCATATACGTCAGACATCAAAGTTGAGCTCTAGTTAAGCAAATGTACTCCACATCAATAAAGGCAAATAGAAGAATCATCACGAAGAGAAAATATTAAATGCTGAAACGTTCGCCAACGATGTATCTGGACGCATCGAAAACCACACACAAAAAAAAAACCTAAAAACGAATTCAAAAACCATCTTATTAAACTTGAAAACTAGACCTAAATCTAGAAAACTTACCAAGGCTATCAACACATGTGCAATATCAGTCGTCACATCTCATTGGGCATCATCAAACACTCACATAGACAACATACGTACCCTCAGCCAAACAAAACTCATGCAACAGATAATTGGACCATATAGGAAATCAAAGAGGCAGGAAAACTATCGGCATACCATACACCACTGTACTGTGGACTAAATGATGAACATGGACAGTTTGCATTTTGAGTTCTCAGTACCGCGTATATACCTTCCAAGCACCTGGGTGGGCGTGGACTATTGAGTTTGGAGCGCCTGCATAGCAGAGTGGTACTGGGCAGAGTCTGAGACATTATGAATTTTTTTATATAAGGTCAGAATGCAAGACTTTTCTTCACCACTCGAGTGTGAGGTTTCTTGCCACGTTTTTTTTTTGATTTATCATTTCATGCATTTTCAGGTGCAGACTCTACATCTATTTCTATATCAAGAAGATATAGACTAGTTCTATGGGGATTTCAGATAATTATTCATCGACCTATCGAAAGGAATAAATTAGCTGAAATTTGTTTGAGTGATAAATTCCATTTTTTTCCTATTTGCAAAGTATGTTTCGTAAAATCTGATATTCACAACTAATTTTGTCAGTTCGCTTGTTAGTATTAAACAGTCAAGTTTTGTATGATAATTAAGAATATGAAAATTAAAAACTATAGTATACTTCTACAATTATATTATTAACATCTTATTTTGAGGCATGAATTATCTTGCAGAATAAAGATTGTTGATAAAAATGCATTTGTTTTAAAAACCTCATAATATGAAAGCTTCCCATTATTTTTGCCGTTCTCAAAACACAAATATTTACCTGTAGACACGTTTACTGACGAGTTGATACTGGCGATATCTAAAGCAGCAGCTGATAACTTGCCAAAGTTCTGATTATCTTCCTTTCCAGAGGCTTGTAAGAAGAATGCAACCACGGCTAGTCCATCATGTTTGTCGTGAGCTTCTTGGAAATCCTTGTATTTTCTGTTGTAGTGGACTACGTGAGCCTCCATAGAATATCTGGAAAAAAGTACCTTTGTATGATCAATAATACATCGGGTGGTTCATTTAACTTGAGACAGCCGTCATGCGCGAAAACTGCCAGTTTTTTTATGGAAACGTTCAGATGAAAGTTCTTGGGTGCAATGGGAGAGAGTTATTGGAGTCTTTTATTCTCGACATTGACAGCATTTTCAAGGATTTTTTTCAATGTCAACAATGTTTTTTGATGGGAACATATATAGAGTGCTTGTAGAGCAATCAATGAAGAAACTCTCCTTGGGTATCATCAAAACTTTATAAAATGGATCGATTAGTGTATTGAAGTTGGCGGTCATCATTTTCAACATTTGTTATAATACATTTACCATAGAGTAATTACCTTATTACTGCTTTCGTCAGAAGAAAAACATTTTTGACAAACCAGATAATTATTGGAAAATTTCTAAAAAGAATAAATACCATATTATTTATCTACTTAATATTTCAAAATTTTGTAGACGAAATATTTTTTTTTGTTTCGTAGAGTAAGATACTGCAATAAAAAATAGATGTTCCGATTTGAAAACATGGTTGATTTTCAAAAACCCTTGAAAATGCTGTCAATATCGAAAATAATAGTCAAATCATTAACCCTCCCCCACTGCACTCAAGTACGTTCGTCTGAACGTTTTCATCTAAAAACTCACCGTTTTCGCGATATATGGCTGTATCAAGTTAAATGGACCACACATATTTTTCGATAGTAATAAGGATTGATCTTTTGTTTTTCTGAAAATAATCCCCCTCCCCAGTTTAAATAGAGGACGCGGTTTTCCTTGACGGTTTCAAACGAGAGATAAAGCGAAGAAAAATAATTCAAATTACGAGTCCTTCAAATTATAGACAGGATCATTTTCGCGCTGTTCCATTTATGGTTTTCAGGCTGTTGGCAGTGGGTTGCTAATAAATCTGGCCATGGATCCATTTTTTTATAGATTTTCATTAGACATAAATCTCACAAATTCTTGGAGGGATAAATATCATACATGTTTTCTCAAATGCCTATAAGCTGCCCATTCAATTTTTCTATCTAATTGACACCTTAAATTGGATAGGAATTCTCAAGCAGCAAAACTCTCACGGATTCCAATATCCGGGCTGGGAGACATGTATTACTTTATATTTAAGGCTTATATCAGGTTTTTGATCCGGAGGCGGTGGTAAGGTTGGTGGTATTGTGTGCACAAAAAATTAGTAGTAACATGTTACAAATTTTTACAGTATTTCTCGTCGTATAACATTAATTGAGATTTATTAGGACACTAGGTCACATGAAATCTGCAAACGAAAAAGGCAGGCTTCATAAATTAGTGAAACAATTGACAAAAGAGGAAACATAGACATACAAGAAATAAAAAAATATTTTTAGAACCTCTAAGAAAAACAAAACATGACTAAAACTTAAGAAGATTGAACAAAAATCTTCATAAATAAACTATAATCCACTATATCTGAATGATATCTTTGATGAAATATATCACTCAAAAACACAATTATTGGATTAAAATCTTAAGTGGGATATGTTACCAATGATAGTCAATAGATCAGCGATAAATTTGTTAATGTTTTTACTAATATAGGGGAAACCTCAGCTGAACATTTAAAGAGTAACAACAATAAAGATGAATTACTCGAGAAAACAACTCACTCGTTTTTCCTGACTGAAGTAGATCCTTAAAAAGTGTTTAACTCAATCATTTCTCTGAAAATAGGAAAAGTCCTAGATTTGATTTACAAAGCTGAGCATTTGAAAGTGATAGCTAAAGCAATAGCGAAACTTGTCGCATGGATCTTAAATAAATGTATAGAATCTGGAAGATATCTTTCGCAATTTAGAACAGCAATTATATATATAAAGCGGGGGTTAAAATGCATGCGACTAATTATCACCCAATGTTACCTATCTCAAATTAAGCAAGTTCTGAAGAGAGCATTGATGTCGGACCGGCAAGAACCTGACACTACTAATTTCTAATCCCTCAAGAGAATCCGAATTTGACACGGATACGCAAAATCTTCATCTTAATCAGGTGAATAATTCATATACTGGGTATCTGAAGCTGACGAGTCCATAATACGTACATTCGTCCAAACTGATTCAATGCATTATGGAACACCTAGTAGCAAATATTAAAGACAACTTCTCGAAAATCTTTCAGAGATCATACAAACTCAGAAATAATCTTTTGGGCGACACCAAAGCTCATAGCATCTGCTTCTGACAAAAAGAACGAGGAATGATGTGAAACTGATGTCTTAAATATCAGCCTTGGCTTTGAACAAATAGTCAATGGGACAGCAAGGATGCCTGACCAACATGAAGACTTTGCCAGCTTGCTGTACCTCTGTTCCACAACATATTGCGTCATTTATTCCACTGCGCAAGGGACATCCAGCAAACATATAATTTCTACCCTTGAACCTACCATGTACGACTATCTCTGAAATTAATAACAAACTTTACTATTGAATCGGCGGTCTGGTTCTAGACCGGATACCCATCAGCATGTCGTTAAGAAATAACAATGGTGTTCCCGTCAGGTACCACGTTGACTATCACACCTCCAAAAACAACCATGGTTCAACCTGAGCTGCAGAGACGCACTTACATAAAAAACAACGGTACAGGGAATAGAGAACAAATAAAAACAACTAAAATCACCGTAGTTTGACCGATGCCAGATGCTACAGTAAACATAGCTGAATTACCTCCATCACACAAAGGAAGAGAAGATACCTTGGGCAGGTTTTCACTGCTAATTCTACCACAAGCTGCCAGAGGTACTTAATTCACTACCATCAGCGTGGACCCATACATGTGAGAAGCGGGATTCTATCACCGCGATATAGAATGCATTCTTAAAAAGTTGGACTGCAGAGCAACTGTTCCAGATCAAATACCAGCAATCGTCTTGGAACGGTACGCAGCAAATTTTACCCGAGTCCTTTACAAACTCTTCAAACTCCTCTATCAGCGAATGGTATTCCTTAATGGAAAAACATCGATCGCGTACAGCCCATCCTTGAGAAGAGCAGAAATAATATGCCCAACAATAATATATCTGAAACTCTGCTCTGCAGCGTGTCCAAGGCTACAACGTGTAACTTCTGAAAAACCTGGACTAAAACAACACCATCAGTGAATGTGACACAAGGAACAAAAAGAATGCTCAATGGCGCTTCTAAGATCAAAGAATTCCGGAGGTGAAATACCTGGCCGTTAGGATCTCCGGATGCCAGATGGTCCTAGGAGCATTTTGAGCGAAATTTGTTTATGTAAAACATCAAGTATGGAAGCATACACGCCTCACGTTGATAAACGCCTCTCCAAGAACAAACCTTGGTTTAACCGGAGCTGCAGAGATGCAGTTACGGCAAAAAACCAACGGTACAGAGAATGGAGGACAAATCCTGCTATTAAAAGTTACCGCAGATTCATCCATGCTAGAAACCAATGTAAGAGGATCATCGATAAGAGCAAAGAGGAGCACAACCAGAAAGTTAGGAACAAACTATCTTGATGTCCTAACTCGTCCAGATCATTTTGGTCTGTAGCCAAGTCTGTTAGCCAGAACTTCTGCTACTCGTCTATACCAACATTGACAACAGCGGATTAGTCCATCGCATCCACGCCTAAAGAACAAGCAGGTTTTTGCTGCCGATTCTGAAATTACTTCCAAAGAGACACTCCACCAACTACCATCAAGTGGAGTCAAGAATGGTAGGAATTAGATTTTAACTAAAACTGAACTCCAGTAAGGCTAGTAGTCCAGACCAAATACCACAAATTCTTCTAAAACTTTGCGCCGCAGAGCTTACACCAGTCCTTTGCAAACTATTCAAACTCTCCAACCAGCGAGGAGTGTTCCCTACTGGGTGGAAGATCGGTCGAGACCTGTGAGTTTGCTCTGTATCATGTCCAATGTTATGAAGACTGTTATTAACGAGCAGGTTCTGAAGTTTCTGGACAAAAATAGTAACATCAACGATCACCAATATAGTTTTTGCAAGCATAGATCTTCTGGCCAACGTCACACATATGTGGAGCTGCGCAAGAGAGCTTCAGGGAGAGTCTCGAGTCGTCCTGCTCGATATATCGAAGGTTTCCGGTAGGGTGTGGCATGTGAGACATTTGGTCAAGCTTGCTGCCTATGGGCTGCCACTGGTTGGATAATTTCCTCAGGGATCGCTCCTTATTTGTGGTGGTGGATGAATATCCGTCCGATGTACTTAGCGGGTGTTCCTCAATGATCTGTCCTATCTCCAACCCAAAGATACCGTATTAATGCGAGGGCAGCATGCTGATCAGATCAATCAAGATATTGCGATAATTGTTGAATGGGAATACACAAACGGAGTCCGACGTACCTAGCATAAATGCGGCTGTTCCTCAAGGATCTGTTTCCAACGCTCTTTTTGCAGTACATCAACGATTTGTTTGAAATAACATCTAATCCTATCTACAGCTTCGCTGATGACAGCTCCCTACTGCTGCTATACAAGGCCCAGATCAGATTATCGCTGGAGTACTGCTCACATGTGTGAGAATGCCCCCAAAGCACTCACTGAAGTAGGTAGAACTGCTAAGATTTGATGGCAAAACATCATGGACCAATTAATCATCTGAAGCAATTTGAAGCGGCTGCTCAAGCAAGCGGCTGTTCTTCAAAATAGAAAGCGGTGGCATTGACAGTAACTTCCGTGGAGACGCGACAGATATGAGACGATTGAATATGAAGCATGGCCAAGCACATTTGGCCACGACAAGTGCATCAATCACATTTCAAGAATCAACAACAGAAGGCTTGTGAGGTTTCACAAAAAATATCCGGAGCAGATATTGCCAGGTTGGTGGGATTTTTTTTTAACCCTTTGCCACAGAAAAACTTATGGGTTGTTTAGCCAGATATTTTACCTCCGGAATTCTTTGATCTTGGAAGCGCCATTGAGCATTTTTTATTCCCTGCATCACTTTAGGGAAAACCGGTACATCGGTCTAGCAACGGAACGTAAACCGTGAGGTCACTTGGCGTCGCCAAAATTCCAATGTAGGGGTCATTGCACCAGACGATGCGCATCTCCCCTAAGGTAGGTAAAGCTGAGATAATACCTATGATGGAAGTGAAAGTCCACCATTCGGAGAATGGTACAAGAATAATTGAAAAATAAAACACTATTAATATGACATGAAGATGGTGTAAGATACGATTAGCCGGTACATCTTAGTATAGGTACCCCTTTCGTAATCGAATGGAAGGTGCTCTGATACATAACTCAGACATTATACACTACTACTACTCTTTAGTCGCGCAAATCAATCGAATAACTCAAATCTAGACAGTAAGGACTGAAGATTAACTATTATGAATAAAAATGTTCATCAAAATAGAATAAAATAAGTGTATGCGTTTAAATAATTGCAAAATATGTAATTAATTACTCAAAACATGTAGATTGTAGATGCTCTTACTTGGAGAAACTCTTCCATCATGTAGATAAAAAGTTGTGTAATTATCACAAAGTTTCACAAATAAAACTCTTTCTTTTAGTGACGATGATTTTAATAAAAATCGAAACGTGTCACTAAAAGAACGCCTCAACCCTATGGCCGATATATACGGCACTCTCTCCCATGAAGTGGAAGGAGGTCTCATCCTCCTCCCAGCACTTCTGTCCGATTGGCTCTTTGACCACTCTTATGAGTGGCAGGTGCCTGTTCAATCTGCATTGACCTGTGAGGATCCCTATCAACAAGTGGACTGAATCACTTCTCCAGTTCATTAGCCATAGCTCCCTAAGTTTGTTGGGGCCCTGCTATGAACCTCTTGGACTGTCTGCAGTCTCTCTTCAACCATGCTTTGGCCAGTTCATTATATGCCCAATTATCTAGGCCAGTGCTGACCTGGCCTCTGCTAATACCCAGCAGGGGTTCGATGCCAATGCATGTACCCCTTGCCTCCCATCCTCGCCAAGCAATCTGCTCTCTCGTTACCTGAAACGCCACTGTAGCCAGGGATCCACATGAGGATCACGTCCTTGGATTGGGCTAAGCATTGAAGGGCAGCGCTGATTTCCTGGGCCAGTGGTGATCTGATCATTGGAGATGCTATCGCTCTCAAAGCTGCCTAACTATCGGAGCATATATAGATGTCATGCTCCGTGCACTGTTGTACTTCCGCTGAGTATGCCACCATTAGGATAGCAAATATCTCCGCCTGAAATACTGACGTGTGGGTTCCCAGAGTTATGCTTGCCTCCACGTCTCTACCTTTTAGGCACATTCCCGCACCACTGAATCCCGTTTCTTTTGAATGAGATCCATCAGTATAGCGTACCTAACTGTGGGTCTGAAATCTTATCTTCTCTCCCGACCACTCTTCCCTAGTGGAAAGAGCGAGTGAGAATCTTTCATCGAATCTTATCTTATCGTTGGACCTAGTCACCCTGAGTGACGAAATAGGGAGATTGCTTTCCGCCCCCTCCTCAATCCTGTTATGGCCTACCAACGGAGCTGACGCAATCCACGAACCCCGTCACGCATTCTCAGGTAGGCTGCCATGGCGCCTCGCTTAATCCAGACGTCCAGAAACGGCAAGCCCAGGAGAACGTTCCGGGCTGCTGATGGCGTGGTTCTCATTACTTCCGCTCTTGGATTCTTTGAATCTTGGCCAGCTTGCGGACTACAGTGGTTCTTTGGGTGCAGGTCCACCATACCAAGCACCCGTACTGAATCCTGGCCCTGATCACCGAACTGTAGAGCCAATGCAGTACCTGAGGCTTGAGCCCCCAGGTTTTGCCTACAACCCGGCGTAACTGCCACATGATAGAGATCGCCTTCTTGTACAGAAGGTCGATGTGCTTATTCAATGACATTCTATATTCAGTACCACCCCCAGGTAATTCACTGGCTAACGTCAGTTGTGAGTCCTGTAGGATGGACGGCTTGAAGTCTTTTATGTTCTTACCTAGTGTGAAAAGAAGCAGCTCAGTCTTGGCTGTGTAGACTGAGAGTCCGGTTTCCTCACACCATCATTCTAGTAAGAGTATATTACAGGCTGTTTGAATTCTCTCGCAGACGACGCCAAGGAATTTACCCGAGATTAGCACCAGTCCGTCATCCGCGTAGGCTTGTGAATAAAGCCCAGCAGCACCGAACTTCTCCAGGAGGCCATCCATGACCAAGTCCCAGAGGTGGGGGGAGAGGCAGCTGCCTTGCGGGCATCTCCCACTTACCTCCACATCTAGCTTAACCTCTCCTAGAGAAGCGCTGGTAGTTAGCGAAACAGATCATTGAGTTGTAAAACTGTGTAGTATTTGCGGTTTATGTGACAAAGGATCCAATAATACATATAAAAGGATGATCCAAACTTTTTCTCACGTAAGTAACAGGCATTCCAATTTTCGTTACCTAAGTTTCATCAAGGCAAGTTGTTTTTTCTCAACTAAAAGTTTTGTGTAACATTTAAATGGATCGTTTATCTTTCAGAAATCCACTGTGTTAATTTGGTACTTGTTTAATAAATTTTGGTTACATAACCGACATCCAGACTTATTTATAGCTCTAAATAAATTATCCACACATCACAGAACTTTATTGCGTATTAAAATGTACGTATGTGCTCATGCATACAATAGATATGCCTGAAATTATATGTACTGATCGTTTAAAATTTTATGCTCTTGGTTTCTCATTTACTAATAACATTCAAAATTCGATCTTTAAGATAAGATTTCCTTACAATATACATAAAGTGAATATTAGAAATAAAAGTTTGCTCACAGTGCCATCACACAGAATGGCCTTATACTAGAGAAGTCTCAAGTATAGATTTTAAAGCAGAGAGCAACGTATTTCTCATCCCACCTAAGGATCAAATTACCATAACTAGCAAACTAACAGTGTGGTCTGGTCAAAGTCTGCGAAGCTGGTTTAGGAGCTCCTGATACTTGGTCCGTTTCTCCTCCTCCATCAAGACGATGTTCATCTCGGCGGGAGCCGAGAATTTTATACGATCATCTTTTGTTGGTGGTCGAGGGACCATGTTGGGCTTATTACCTTGCACAAGCTCGAGCGTAGGTAACAAATAGTTTCAGTATATCCGGAATCTCCCGTTCTCCACCACACACTAAATATCCCCTGGAGCGTAGGGTAGCACAGGTGTCTCTTCTATACCGTAGGAGAGCCTCAAATTATAATATAGCATTCGTAGAGCTGCGTTATGCCCATTGACGTAAGCAGTGCTAGCGTACACCCTACAAGCTGACAGGAGATGCATAAGTAACTCTGGCGCCTGTCGGCAAGCTCTACAGCTGGTATCGGGTAACTCCACCTCCATAACCCTACTTCTATACCAAGGTATTGAAGAAACCATCCTGGCAAGCCATCGCTATCGCGTGGGTCGAAGACTGGTCTAGAACCATCGATCTTCCCACTCTTCATAGAAAGATTTGTCGCCATATCTATCGATGAGTAATTGACTAAACGCCATAAAAACACTATTTTAGAGATCAAATTGAGATCAATTAGTTTACTTCCCAGTTTCTACAATTTTTTGGAAGGAGTTGTTTATGAGGAACTCTGTCTCAATTTGGACTGTATAAACCCGTCGAACCAGCCTGGCTTTAGAAAATTAAATAATTCAGCTTCAGTATTATGTGACAACGGACAACATAGTAACAGCATTCGATAACACAAAATTGCTCTGCTGCTCCGTTGGTTCTATATTTCCCCAAAGCTTTTGATACTCTAAATCACTCGCTTCTTGGATGTTTGCCTAATCCAACAATACCCTATTCAACAAAAAAGTAGTTCTGGCTTAACACAGGGATCCACCCTGAAACCCCTGTTGGTTTATATATATTTCAGATTTAAAATGTGGTGAAGATCTGCCAGTTTGTAATTATTTGCAGATAATATCCAGGTAGACTATGCGTTTGAAAATTAAAACCCGAAGGTATTCAAATGAATCTATGGATAAAGACCTAATCTAAATTGAAAAATATAAAGCCACAACCTACGTGTATTCAAAATTTTTAGGTCTGGTGATGCATGGAAGTTTGAAATTTGTTGAGCACGTGACACATTTGATTTCTCAACATCATGCTTACCTCAAACCTTTATCTGTAAACAAAGCTATATGTATAAATCTGCAAGAAAACAGCCATTTGAATCTTTAACATCATCAAAAGTATCTTGTTTGTTACATAATATTACCCTTGTCTAGACGTCATTATAATCTTTTTCGAAGAATTTTAAACACCTGCTGTTGGCGCGTGGAGAATCCTCGAAAATACGATCATATTTCTAGTTAGATATTATATTAGCTAGACAAAAAATTATTCAGTTAAAACATAAAAATAAAATAAAATTTTTATAATCGAGTTATAGGTTATATAATTACAAAAATCACATGTTTGTCATTTCCGGCTGTTCTGGTAATTTTTTCTTCGTTGGTCATATAGAAAATGACTTTCCACTATCCTCTTATCCAGATTCAATACCAGAGCGACATCTATTCATGTACACACTGTTTATGCAAATCAAATCAATATTCAATAATTCGAAAGCTTGAAGAAAATAGGCGTCAGCTTATTATTCCCGAAAAAAGAAGTACTTACGCTCGTCCTTCGAAAATGTGCTCGCAACCACTGTGATCATCTTCGCTCCAGTGGAAATGCAGTTGCTCAAACACGTATTCGTCCTCATGCAATGGGCCTCCCTTCAGATAAGGCATGTGATCCTTATCACTGAAGCGCAATGTCGCTGAAACATAAATCGTAAATAGGGTTAATATAAGCTAGAAATTTGCATTAGTCCGTAATAATTACAAAGACCTTCGATTTTTCCTAGCATAGGTTGGAGCTTTTGAGTAGCTCTAAATTGAAGGATATAACAAAATCATTCTGAAAAAATGATCTACTTGCTAATTAAAAATTTTAGTATTTTGGAACAATATGATACAATCATAGAGTTTTATTGGAATACACTACAATCAGTAAGAGGTAGAACTAATAATGGTTAGGAAAAATACAAAGAAAAATTATTCAACAGTGGGGATCGAACCCACAATCTCCTGCATTCTTGACCATTCAGACCTTTTACCGTTCAGCTATGACGAACTTGTTAAACAGAACGGCAAATACGCTATGGAAGTTACATTCCCCCGTGCAATTCTGCTTCCCGATTTTCTAACCTTTACAGCTCGACCTTCGGTTATTGTATCATGATAGTATTGGTCCTGGCACTAAATATCTAACTAAAGATCGAGCTATACAGGATAGAGCAGCTGTCCACTGCTGTTTACATGGAGCCTCCTGAATGGACCTTTACGATCAGGTATAATCTGTACAAGGCAACAGTTTTTTTAGCCAATATTTATCAGTATCAGCAAATTTCGGATTGGTCTGTATAGGGCCGAAGGTAATTCTTCCGAAGATCCGAGATTTATCTGATCCCAAGAATCGTGAATAACATGCCCCAAGACATGTTACAAACTCTTCACCAAAACCTTGTACATGCATATACTCCAAAATGTAAGTCCGGTATTCCACAGTGTATATGTTGACGAATTTTGATTGACCGTTATGTCACACAGGACTCCGTGCAGTATAAGCAAAACCTGTATTGACTATTTTAAGGCATATGATACGTCTCATGATCTTAACGTGCATTTATTGAAATGTCTTGCGGTAGATGACCATAAAACGATATGCCTAGGGAGAACGCAATTTATATCAGTGGCTAAGGGCAGTACAGGTGTAGAGTCACGCTATTGGCATATAACGCAGGACAGACAAATGTGCAATGGCTTATCTCATGAAAGGAGCACTCGGTGCCATCATTTGCATGCCGGAGAGGCTTACCTCGAAGCTAGCGCTGCCTCGTTATACAGGGGGTGAATATAGTAAAAGAGCCGTCCGAAGGTATTAGTCTCATTCGTAATATCTTAAAACGCTTAGTGGCCAATTTCACTCGACGCATTTAAGAAACCTTTTCCCTAGCAATGAGTAAGGCGAATTGAAACGCGGTGTGGGTACATTATTCCACTCATACGAAATTATTGTTAGCGTGCTTTTTTCTGCTATATGGAGCACTTCGTTTTCCCACGTTGCGTTCTGGTTATTACATTTTACTCCGAATGCATTTATTCAAGCATATTAATTAACACGCACAATAAATAATATGTCCTTATATTTTAAGAACAGCACTTTGATGCATAAAATTAATTTCAAAATGGCAACTCTTGTAGGAATGAGTAATGTGTGTTTTTGAGGTCACTCTTCTTTTATTCCTAGTTTTTTATGCGAAATTAAGTATCTGCTTCTAAGTTCTCGTTTCTCTCTTTTTAGTTTTCTTTCAAAAACAAAGTCGCCGCCACGTGTGCCTACGTTCTCATTGCTCTAATACATGTTTGATGCCATCCACTAGACTGTGGACGAGTTGCAACAAATTGACATTAAAAACCGAAACGAGATGAGCATGTAGTGTATTTTGCAGCCTATGTCTGCATTTTCTGGTATGTACTTTCCAACACACCTTGGACGGCGCAGACTATTGTGTTTGGAGCGTCTACATAGCAGAGTTGTACTGGGCACAGCCTGTGACGTCATAAGGAGCACCAATCTCCTCAATTGCTTTGTGAGTACGCCCCAGCCTGTAGGTGAGACAGCTTTCTTTTTCAGCATAGCAAGCAAACATGGGCGGAAGCTAGTAACTTAGTTTTGAATATCGTATAGCATATCGTCAAAATTGGATAGATTGGACAAGTTTTTAAAGTAATTCGATGAATGTCTATTTTTACATTCCCACAATCATACAGTACCAAATACCTTCAAAGCGGCAGTGTATATTAATTAATGAAGACGATTGCATTTAATCGTTTAATTTCCATTACTTACCAGTAAATCCATTGTTAGTGAAAGTAGCAATTCCATGTGTATCCCAATGACCATGAAATTCTAGTGGTTCAAAATGATCATGGTGAATGCTATCATCATGATTCAATTCGATGGGTGACTGCACTTTATGCAGTCGCCATTCAGCTACCTGAATATGTGCTTCCCCTAAAATATTGCCTGAAATTAAAAAAAAAATCCAGGTTAGTGTCTAAGCTATTCAGTAGTATGCAACAGCTAATTGACTCTTTCAAAAAAGAACAGAAAATTCATAGAGGATCGCACAAGATATCATTCCATTTCTAAATAAAGCCGTTATCTAATTATTTTTAAGAAAAAATATGCATAAGAAGCTTTGCCAGATTATTTTGAGTTTTCTTACACATTAGCCTCCATTTATTCCAACACATCTATATCGCTGCAAATCATATGTCTTCTGCATCTTAATATCAGTTGTTTAACTGGCAAGTCTAACTATACAAGTTTGAAAATGAATAGCATAGTTAATTCATGGAAACGTTTTTCAATATTAAGATTTATACCATGGTTCAGAAAATTAGTTATTAATATAATGTTTCCGCTCTTATATAAGCATTAAGCCGCCCTGAAAAATACCAGTTTTTTTCTGAATCCTCTCAGATAATGCTCAGCACCATCGCTAGTGTGAACATTTACTTTTAAAATCGAAGTGATGGCGCCGAAGAATAATCAAGAATAAATAGGAACAAAAAATATCAAAACTTCCAAGCCTCGTTCCTTGTATTTTTGGTGTTTCCAATGATTTTTTGTCATAGTTAAAATTAATTTTCTACATCTCAAAATTCGTGAAAAGTGACTATAACTAATTTGACAAATGAAGATTGGAGTGAAAAAAACCCTAAATTTCTTTTAGGTGCAGACGACACTTTAACCGTGTCGTCAACAATTCCATTCTGACCTTGAAGAAACACATTTTTTTATTTAAGTCGATAGCAAATTGAACAACCAATGTATTATTCATTGCGTCAAAAAAATATTTTGGGTCTCGCCGATTCTCGAAATGCAGACTCGAACAATGCAAAAAAAATAAGTTTTGGAAAGAGGTGGAATGAGAATATTGAATATAAAATAGAATACAGATGAAACGGTGGGATGAAGGTCCGAATGTCAGTTTGAATTTTTGCTTCAACAAATTGATCCAAAATTGTTAAACACGACCTCGGAGCCGCCGATATTTGTCGAATTTGAATGTCAAAGCCAGAATGCGTCCACACTATATTCAACAGATCAACCGTCTTCGATCCTGATACTCGTTTGGTACCTCGCTCGAAAATTTTAGTCCATCGAGGATCAAATCGATTGGGACGTCCACACTTAATCGACTACATCGATCAACCAAATCGATGGAGAGGCCATAAAGAGTCCTCTTGTTATGGTACATTCTCGCTCATCCTACTATATCTGTGTTTCTCTTATTCCCTAGAGGCACACGGTTTGGAGAACACATCACCCAGATCTGTAATTTTCTGACCATTTTAGTGACGATATGTTTCTCCGTTGTGCAATGTCGCGTGGCTCCGCCACGTGGTATGTATAAATAATGTGAAGGATTAGTCGGAAAGACCAGTATCCGTACCTGTATAAATAGAGGAAAGGGAGAAGGACAAATTTTAGGAATAAAGGAAACCGAAAAATTTTAGGTGCAGACGGGACTCCAAAACATATCTCCAGAACAAAAACTTTTCGAAATGCTGAATTTTTTCAAAGCTAGGATTAATTGAAGTTATAATATTTGAGCCTTTTCAATATTTCTTAAATTCAATATCAAATATCAACAGTTTCAAAATCCAATCCAAATCCTTAGTTCCACACAGATATCATTGCGGTGGAACTGCTGTGTCAACCTACTCCAAGGATTCACAGCGCAAAATCCAAGTGGAGAGAAAACATCTACTTTTTAACAAGCCCGTGGAGCTTTTAAAATACTAATTTGTTTTTTCACAATATTGTATGGAAAACTGTAGCGTCTAAAAGATGTCTAAAGACTAAAGACTTAAAACTCGTTTATGGATTCCGATATATCTCAGTTTTCACTGAGATACAGCATTTCAAAGATCACTACAAAATTTATTCGTTCTTTTACGATAGTTCCGACGCCACTAATCCGATGTTCTGGCCCGATCTGGGCCGTGTAGATCAGCAGTCAATGCGGAAAATACAATTTCCTGGAGTGAAAGGAAACTCTCAGCTACTGGGACGCCAACCTAGCGAGGCCCGCAACATGGTCGTGCCATATATTATTTTTCAGAAGCTTGATGGAAGATGATTGAAGTATTGAACGTCGTTCCACGGCTGACAAACTAGCAGGCGACTTTTTTATTACGGTTATTATCTGGGTCTTTTGCTCGTTAAACTGAACTCCATTTCAAAATTATCTCACAATTGCTCATGAACAGCATCACCCGTTCACCAAAATAACTTATCTCGGGATGGTTGTGGTTTGCCCAGTTCCATATGAGGGTGCTTTAGATAGTATATTTCCAAGAGTTTTTTGTTGTACAGAAAAAAGAGTGGTGTAGACAGATCCCCGGGGAACACCCGCGTTGATGGTAAAGACATCCACCACCATAAATGAGCAGCAATCCCCGGAAAAACTATCCAACCTTTGGCATGGACCCGGTCGTAGCCCAAAGGCAGCAAGCTTTCGATATATCGAGCGGGAAGACTCGAAACTCTCCATGTCTGATGTAGGCCAGAAAATCACTTAAATCTATGTTTGTGGAAATCATATTGGCGATCGTTTGCTTCTTCTTCCAAGGTTGATGCTATAGACCCATCCGCTCTTGTCCCTAGTGGTATGGACGAATGACAGAAGTCCTGGGCAGCAGTCTGGCTATTCACCGAAATGATCTGGACGAACTAGGACATAAGATAAGTTTGTCCTTCATTTTCTGGATGTGCTCCTCTTTGGCCCGTTTACAGTGGCTTCTGGCATCGATGAAGCTACGATGACTTTGAATGATATGAATGGTCCTCCATTCCTTGCACCGTTTGTTTTTTGCCGTAAATGCGTTTTGTAGCTCCGATTAAACCAAGGCTTGTTTATGGAGGGGTGTTTATCAACGTGAGATATGTAGGCTTCCATGCCTGATGAGAACACCACTGTTATTTTTTGGCTACAAGCTTACGGATCTGTGAATTTGGAAGACATATTATTCTATCGAAAGAACTGGTGATAGTTCCTGATATCATCCTACTTTGATGATTCGTAGTGCCAGACTCTGCGTTTTTTCATATTTTGTTGATCTGGTAACGGCATCCTACATAGGGTTGAAATTATATGACCAGATGTGGAGCGAATATATTCACTGTATAGATCGTAATATTTGTTGTGAGATACAGGTCTAGAGTTTTCATGAAGATCAAAAACTCTTGTTAATTTGCTGACTATCTATTCTAGGCCCTGCTGATAGTGTTTTGTTGGAATTTTTTGCCGCTCGGTGGTCTGTTCATGCAGCAAATGAATTTTGACTAATTTTTGAAAGATACTTTGAGCCAGATTATTTCCAATACTTCAGGTTCAAGATCTTCCAATTGCTAGCAAGAGAGTCCTGATTCGACGTAGACTGCCATCGGAGCAGACTTGCTGCAGAGTGCGGCTGCCATTGTTTGCCTTTTGAGGACATTTGGATAAACGAGTTTCGCTTGAAGTGCTCCCAGGACCACCTGACCATCTGGCACCCGAAGATTCGACCGCCCAGGTATTTTACCTCCGGAGTGTTATGATCTTGGAAGAGCCGTTGAGCATTATTTTGTTATATGTGTCACTTTAGGGAAATTTGGTACATCGGTCTACCGACGGAACATAAACCATTTGGCGTCGACAATACTCTGATGGCGGGATCTTCCCCCAAGGTTCTTCTACATTAGAGGCAAAAGAACAACCTTATCCAGTCCAAGAGTCAGTTGAGGAACGTCACTGGCTGTACCCAATACGTCCTTTTGGAGTACCGCTTATCTAAGACACATATCCAAGACACACCAGTATAGGTCAGACCGACAATATGTGTGTATTTTACACGTGAGGATATGAAAAATCCATGTAATATCAGATACTACTTGTGTTTGGACATTTGTAGAAAGACTTCAGCCGCTCATCACAGATGTTTCGCGGCAGCTTGCATTCAAGATGTCTAATCATCACACTACAAGTATAGTTAGCGTTTGAAGGCTGGTTAAAAATATAACTTATACAAAATGAAAATACGATAGAACAATTGGACATATCAGAAACGTTGCGCTGGTACCACAACCGGCAAGGGAAAATATTCTTAGATGAAACAGAATATCTACCGCAGTAGCTTTGAATATTTATTATGAATGAAACAATGCCTCACTAGGAATGTTTTTTATTGGGCATCTTTCATTTTGATACAAATGAAGCTGAAACCAGCATATGCTGAATGCTTGAATTATATTAATAATTGTATACAATTTATTACTTTATTTTGAATCACCCCGTATACCAATTTAAACTTCAAGCTTTTATATCATCAGCGTTATCGCAGGTCCGCGTCAGATGATTAAATAGATTTCCGCGATAACTGCGCACACCCGAGCATGACTAATCTATTAATTGAACAAGACGTGTATTCGTCAAACATATCATTAAACTAATAGTATCTAAAATTAGCGTATTACGGAGGTGATACTTATCATTATTGGTACGTTCCATCTAACGACGAAGAATAAATACTCAAACAAACTTCATTGACAAGTGAGGTTTTTGTGTTTTGTGAAGCATTAAATTAAGGCTATTTCGTCGCAAAATAGAAGTTTTTCTAGATTTTTTGGGTATATCGTCGATATTATGACAATTAGGCCGTCACCCTGAAATCTGGAAAGCAAAGACAATGAAGGCAACCCTAACTAGTGGCCAGAAAAAAGCGGTACGAAAGCTTGTGGACACTTTTATGATAGAATCTATCATTTTCGGGGCATCTTCAGACGCTCATCCCCACCCACTTGGATCCCAAGCGCTGGGGTTTAACCGCTCTCTCCGATTTTTCGGACCTGTATTTATAAAATAATATCAAAATTCTTAACGACGAGGAAGATAGGGACTCCTGGCAGCGTTGGCAAAGTTACCCCGTTTGGAGTAGACCTATCCCGCTCAAATGCCAATTAGCATCGATAGAAAAGCTTGCAAACATTGACAACAAAGTCAACAATACACTTATGTGTAGTGGGATTTGCACATAAATGAATAATGAAGAACACAAAAAAAGAAAAAAAATGGATTAAAGTAGCACTAAATCCTAGTTAAACAGTTTCGTCGTAGCTAATTTATTTAATTGCTATATGTTGCAGAACAAGGAGTACACTGAGTTCCGCTCTTATCACCATACTATAATGAAATTAAACTTAGTTAATCATTACCTGCCTTATAAAAGAAATTATTCCGTCTCATCCAATTGACAAAGATGATTGCGAGTTTTTTGTTAGAGAATCCTGGACCTATCAAACTTCAATAGGTTGCTTTATAATCTGCCTTCTGCGACAAGAACAGAAATGACTAACTTGAATGATTTAGTAGTAAATGATGTTTCTCCTTTCAGAGACAATCTCCCAGCGTTTACATCGAACAATGACAGTCACATGAAACTAAATTCTATTGGATATAAATCTTAGCTTTCTACATGCCACAACTGCATAGTAAAACGAAAAATACTGTTAAAGTCTTAGAAAAAGCAAATGTATAATAGTTTACAGTATTTCTTGTAACAAACGTGAAAAGGTTAATTTGGGACAAACTTCTAGGACTTTTAATGCTAACTTGTCAAAAAAGCGATTCCACTGGAAGATTCGACTATAATTGAGGTATTTTTTCGTAAAATATATCATATTACCAATATAACTACCTAATAATTTGAAGAAAATATGTGTATATATAGAATTTGAGCAACCTAGGTATATAATTATGTCAAATCATTTAAATAATTATTTCATAAAATTACAAATGTTTTTCTTCAGCTGAACGATATTGAATTAGTTGAATTTGTTTTGACTATCCAAAGGTTTTTTCAAGTTTGCACTTCTTGTGCATTTAAGTTTGCTTGATAGAGTTTGTTGTGAGATTCTGTCCAAATTTCTTTTATTAATTATAATTTGAATGGATATTTTGAAAGGACTATATATATTTTAAATTGCTTTTTCTTTAATATTTGAGGATATATTTTAAGCTCAAACATTTTTAAGAATCAATCAGCTTCATATGAGATTTGTACAATGCATATACGTGATATATTTTGTAGATTGGCGTATCGCTGGCAGGATTGTCGCAGTTACTTATAAAAATTCTACATTTAGCGTGACAAATTTTCACAACTTATATCCCTTGCTAAACCACTGTCACGTCAAATATTTGATAATGGTCGATAATCATAGTTATGCTCTGCACCATGTCTAAAGCCAATATAGTTTTCACAAACATAGGTCCACGAGAGTTCTTTTCACTCACCGGGAACGGGGCAAAGCAGACCGAGAGACCTTACTTCGGCAAGGGCAACATATTGTTCAGATCAATGAGGACTTTGACATATTGTCATTGTGGAATGGAGATGTGGAAATGGAATTCAGTTTAATATGCAGAAGATTCAGACCACAGCCTTTTCTAATAACTCTTGACACGAATATCTTTTCGGTATCGCTAGGTCGGCGTCCCAGAAGCTGAGACAGCTACTGCTACTCTACAATTTCTGGATATTCATTATTCTGCATGTTTCATTCCGTGTTATCCCCCTTTATCGAAAGCGATTTTTGTTGTCCAATGTATGGCGATGCGCTCCAAAGGCGGGAAGTGGGTCTGTCCCGATTCTATAGATTTTACCATGGCAGATGTTCGACTGAGGTATCTCGCATAATAAAAGCAATAGTTTCCAGTGAAGTTAACCCTAGATAAGTCCAAAGGGCGCATCCTCACTAGGTCGATCTCACAACGCCTCAAACGAGTAACTTCCAAAATTCGTTCTTTTGGATGACCTCGCCCTTGTAAAATGAGCTTGTTTTCCGAACATTACAATCTACTGTGTATTAAGGTCAATGTGAATAGACATTCATCCACTCGCAGTGCTTATGAAGCGTGATAGGCTTTCTCAGTGCGCGAGGCTATCTAAAAGGAACAATTAAAGTCAATCCTATGTTTTTCATGTCACGGGCTAACAATAATTCAATCATGGAAGCAAATCCAATGTACGTAAAAAACGTAGTTTATATAACATAAATCAATCTATTTATACGAAATATTCCTTTTTTGTGCCGAGAACGACTAATGTTATACATATAGACATAATTTTAATCAGTATTTTGATGTTTTAATAGTTCAATTCATTATGAGACTACTCTAGTACCTTTCTTTGCATCATATAGTATTTTTCTTAATCCAAGTTTGGAAGGTATTGTACAGATAAAGAGAATATAAAACATATGTACATGTACTTATGTCAGAAGATATACGTCCACCTTTGGTAAGAAAGCCTATTTACAACTTACATATCACATCAACACCTGTACGCCCCTATACCTTTCTCACAACAGTCACAACCCCAAAATTGGTTTTGATCTGCTCTCAGGAATAGGAATATTAGAGCTGCTATAGTTAAGCTAGAGGTGAAGGTGAGTGGGGGCTATCCGCATAGCAGCTGACTATTCCCTCACATCTGGTGCCTGGTCATTGATGGCCTCCATAGGAAGCTCCATGGGCTTTATACACAAGAATACGCGGACGACGGGGTTGTGCTGATTTCCGGACTCTCAGTTAACCTAGCTAAGACTGAATTGGTCCTTTTCAATCACAAGAAGAACATAGGAGATTTTAGGACACCTACCCTATAGGACTCACAACTGAAATTAGCCAGCTTAGGGCTATCCAGCACCTGGGGGTGATGCTGGATAGCAGAATGACATGGAATAAGCACATGGACCTTCTGTATAAGAAGGCGTTTGCCACCATGTGGCGGTTACGCCGGGCTGTTGGCAGAACCTGGGGGCTCAAACCTCATGTACTGCATTGACTCTACTCGTACAAGTCGGTGATCAGAGCCAGAATTTTGTATGGATACCTGGTCTGGTAGACCAGCACTAAAAGAACCACTGTAGTCCGCAAGCTGGCCAAGATTCAAAAAATGACAACGCTGTGGATTACGGGAGCAATGAAGAATATGCCGTCAGCGGCCTTGAACGTAATCTTGGGTTTGCCGCCTCTGAACGCCTGGATTAAGCGAGACACCATCACGGCCTACCTGAAAATGGGCGTTGGGAGTATGTGAACTGCGACAGCTCCAGTGCTAGCCCACGCCAGGATTGGGTAGGTAGCGGAAAGCAGTCTCCCAATATCCTCACTTAGGATGGGGAAGACCAATAATACCATCAGCTTCGACAGAAGATTCTCACTCTCTTTTCCCACCTGGGAAGAGTGGGCGGGAGGGAAGAAGTTTTCCGCACTACAGTATAGGCGTAGGCAACCCATACGTCAGTATTTCAGGTGAATATATTTGCCGTCTTGATGGTGGCATATTCAGCAGAAGTACAGCTTTGAGAGCGATAGCATCTCCGAGAATCAGATCACCTCTGGTCCAGGAATGCAGTACCGCTCTCCAGCGCTTGGCGCAATCTAAGAATGTTATCCTTATGTGGGTCAAAGTAATGAAAAATCAGATTGCTTGGCGAGAATGGGAGCAAAAAGCACATGAATTGATCCCGAACCCATTGCTGGGTATCAGCAGAGGCCAGATCAGTAATGCCCTAGATGATTGGGTATAGAACGAACTGTCGGAAGCATGGTTGGATAAAGGCTATGACTGCTGAACAGAAAGAGGGATTTATTCTACCTATTGATAGGGATCCTTACAGGCCACTGCAAATTGAACAGACACTTGTCACTCATAGGTGTGATAAAAGATCTAATCTGTCAGGAGTGCTAGGAGGAGGACAAGACCTCATACTACTTGCTAGGAGAGTCTGCCGTATACCGCAGCTTAGTGATGGTTCTTGCGTCGGAAAAAAAGGACCAAAATTGACCTACTTACCAGGCTTTGCCTCCCGACGACGACTACGACAGAAATACAAAATATGTACCTAAACTTATGCCATAAGATGTACGTCCAACATTAGTAATGTCGTTCATCCTGTGAGAAGGGTTTAATATAAAATCCAACAGACAATAATACGCGCTGAAATGCCGCTTACGAAGATGGCGATGCGGAATAAATGATTTACTTGGAGGGAATACTTTGAAAGCAGCGCATGTTTTGGTACCAATACTACAATGTTATTAATGGAAGATCTGCAATTTCCAAGATTTTTGTATTCTTAATCGAAATAAACGCGGCTCTGTTAGAAAATTTGCTAAGGTTACTGAAGAATATTGAATACTGCTTAGAAAAGCATTGAAATTTGAAGTAAACTATATTTTTCTTCACAGTATATTCCTTTAGAATGAGTACTGATATAAAAAGTATACTTTTCTTGGTTTAAATAAACCATAATTTTCCCATCAAGTAAATTGTCTTAGAGTGCGATCAGATGTCATTGTCGTGAGTATATCAATGAATTGAGAATTTCTTGTTGTGTGTAGGCTTTTATTAAATTGACTTGAAAGTTCCAGTAACTAATCTGCTGTCTTCGGAGTGTAATATTTTATTTCAAATTTTGTACTGCTGTCCTAATATTCGTATTGCATCTGGTATTCCTTGATCGTATGGCTACTTGATTTGTTTTTCTGTTGGAGTTACTGTTGTTTCTACTAGGTTCCTTTTTTCGTTGACGCTGGGTGACTTGAAATATAATTCAAGTATTGTTCTGTATGCGTTGACTTCCTCTATACTATAGTTTCGATTGTTACTAGAACATCTAGAAATAGGAGGCTGTTATTGTTTTCTACTTTGGTGAATTTTACCGATGCTCTTACACTGTTTAGACGTTCGAAGACAAAACGATCACAATTGACAGTTTCGCCAAGGGGTCCATAGAATAAAACATGCAGAATAATAAAAATCTAGAAATCCTAAATAAAACCGATAAATAGAAAATCCGAAAAAATAGGATAGATAATAATAAAACTACGACCTCCTTCAATAAAAGGAAAAATAATGAACTCCCAACCTAGAAGTGGAACCATAGCCAGGTAATAATAGCTATTCTGGGCTATTTCTCTAAGACTTTATAGTAAAGGAAGTTGAAAAATACCTGCAAGATAATAAAATAACTGCTGCGGTAGGTGAAAAGCACTAGCACCTCAAAGAAGAGGTCCCACCATAAAGTCCAGTGACCCAGTGAGACAGTAGAAAAATAAACTTTTTCCATATACGATTATTAAGAAATAAAATCCGTGAAATAGGGGCTCTTCTGCTAGGGGGAATACTAGTATTTGTTTTCCTGTCCACTGGCTCACAAAAGAAGAAATATTGTATTTCGCTTTTGAAGATACAAGATATATGCTAATATTGCTGTCATGTTTGTGAACATGTGAATTTAGATATAATAACCCGCCTATGAGATACGATGATTTGCTTGTCACACCATCTAGAGTTTTGTTATATTATTGATCGATATCGACTTTGTCGACGTTCTCTGTATCGATGATTGCTGAAGTATTTGTCATTTGTCACTACTACGCACTGGATGGCGCGACGAATCTATCTTTGCTAATATTTCAATATTTTGAATATGTAGTTCGTTCACTAAAACAGCAAGAGCCAAGAGGGATATTCTATGAAACCAGCTTGATGATTTGAAGAGCCACATAAATATTTGGTTTTTTTTCCCTTCCTTTACATTGCCCAATTTTACGTTTTTGTCGTTTTCTATGACGGAGGTAAGTACAACTATATCCTTGTATAATTATTTTTCGTCCTGTATCCGGTCAGGGAAATTAACTTATCTGGATCTGGCTTTGAACGTCCTAGCTACGTATATGTTTTTTATGCGAAACTACCCATTTAATCCTACCCTAAATATTTGAGAGATATACAACTCCTATTTTTGATCAAATAATACATTGAATTTTTTGTAGAATATTTGTGTGACTGTTTTCCCCCACGTCATTTGAATGTTGAATGCACTCATAAACTGAAAATAAGTAATTAGAATAAATGAAGCCAGCATGAATCATTATATTTAAAACCAAATGCCACAAGTATTTAAATATCATAAAGTAAAAAAGTGTTTTCGCATTTGAGCAAAAGTATATGGCAATATTGTGTATTTTTGATGCATTGCGAATGTATCAAACAATTTTGAATAAAATTATTTTTTACTAACTAGAACAAAATTTTATCGCATAGTCAGCTACTGTCTAAAGGGGGCTAAATTGTTCCGCTTCTATTTAAGCAACAATTACAACAGGTTATCACTTTTTAACTGAACATGATCGTCAAGTAGACTAAGGCGCACTCTGCATTTCACCATTGATTAAGGACGTAAAATATTACTCGATGATTTTACATGCAATGATACCGATTTATCAAAGAGATTGATTGAATTATAGAAGTGTTCATCCACCTAATCGTTCAGAGATTATAGAAATTTTGAAAAACCTACAAATTTGATGAATTTAATTCCAAAAGATTAATGATTCCTCAATCAGATCCAGATTTTGAGCACAAAAGTTATAAATACGAATTTAAAAAGACAGGTCACCTTTTACTTCCCACAATTGCCTAGGAAGTATTGTACTCGCGAAAAATTTCCAATTAGAGATATTATATTTTCTGGACGTTTCATGGCATATATCTATCAAGAGAAATCATCTTACTCATTTATGTCGGTCAGTCTGTCTGTCCCTACTCTGTCCGGAATCCTTACCCCTTCATAACTCGGAAAGTACTTTTTGGATTTTGATGAAACTTGGTTACTAGTGTTACCACATATAAAACGCTTTGTAGTCCTTGAAAATTGGTTCTGAACGCTTTCGGGGCCCCTAATCATTCTCTAGAAATTTTTTGAGGGGTATAAAATTGGGATTAAGGGTTGGTGAGGAGGGAAGGATAAAATTATGTGTTGCTAGAAATGTTCTATCATCTATAAAATGTTGGCATAGGAAGTACTTTTTGTGATATCGATCCAGTGGTAGTAATACTACGTTGGTATGCATATAACAATGCACGATATACCTTATAAGCGATACTGGTGAACGTTCGCATTAAAGGTAACTATAATTATTTATTATAAGCTCCCAGCTTCTGTTGGGTTTGGGTTCTCCGACTTCTTTTTCATTTTTATATTAGTGATGTAACTTTTCACATACAAAATATCGGAAAAGGTTTCAACCAAATGTGGGGTGAATTTTAATGTTTGAGCCCTACAAGGTACCTAATTCAACAAATTTATAGAAATTGCAAAATCTTTTGGGATCAAAAACGTCACAAATACGTGATGTTCCCTTTGCGCTCCAACAATACTAAAAATGCTCACAATGTGAGCGTTTTCGCTATAAACGGCAACACTGTCCGCCTTTCTTGCTTATGCTTGAGGGGTGTCAGGGCGCCAGGGGGAAGGAATTTCTATTCTATATCAATATCATTTCTATATAACTTTCTGAACTCTTTATGGAAGGTGCCTTCGATCAATTAAGATCACATCACTACAATCAGAACGCAAGTATACAGCAATTGATATTACATTTCAGATTTGACAAGTGAAAATTATGAGGTTATGAAATGGTTATCTGAAATGGATTATTATACGCTGGCACTACGCATTTAAATAGTGAAATCATCTTAAAAGTTCATGACAGTTCGTGAAGTTAGTACTGCTTTTAGTCGTCATCCTTTTCACCCTAATGAAGTCATTCAAGAAATTAAAAATTTCGGACAAATAAGTGATATGAAGATGTTAGTCCGATCAGCAGTGCTGAAAATATCCCCGCTCTAACTGAAAGGTGAAAATCTAGGTGTGCTCATTTCAAGACATTCACAGGAATCAAGTTTGTACTGTATTTTGCATAAATAGCTTAGCATAAAGTCGTCCAGCTAACAGCAGATCACGGTAAAAAAATATTTTGAGCGATGAGGCCCATTTTCATCTGTCTGGTTGTCAATAGGCAAAATTGTCAGATTTTGGTCCCCAAAAGCCAGTACAAGTGGTCTAACAACCACTTTTTCAACAACGAGAGAGACAGTTTAGTGCGGTTTTTTTGGGTTTAAAAAGTAATTGGACCTGATTTTTTCAAAATTATGATGTGCGACTATTAGTCACAGTTAATGGATTAAATTACCGAACGATGATTACTGAATTATTTGGCCGAAATCGATACTATGGATACGGACGACGTCTTTAGAAGGATGGCGCAAAATGCCACACTGCTCGTGAGTGGTGAACAAATTATTGCGTGACAAATTCCCTGGACGTGTGATTTCTCGAAATGAAAATATCAATACACGACCGAGATCATGCGATTTAACACCATTAGGCTTTATTCTTTAGGGTTATGCTCCAGCAACGATTTAAGTAGGTACTCAAATACTACATAAGATAATTATATCAAATATTGTGTGAAACCTACTGGGTTTTCTCTTAATTTAAAGTGAAACTTCTTATGTTATGAGTACATTATTCATCACCACCTTGATGGGATGGTTCAAAGAAGAGTTGACTATTGTAACTGGTTATTGAGTGAAAACAATTAAAATAACTTTACCATATATTTTTCGGACAAATCAAAATTTACTAATATTAGAATGTTTAATCGTAATAATTTTTGATACAGAGCTCAATAAAAGCAACGTTTTAGATTTATGTCACAGAAGGGCCCATATGAGAATCGAAATAGTGCTACTCGCATTTGTCACTGAGCCTAGAAAGTGAAATTACAAGTAAATTCGAATGAAAATAGCTGCTAGGTATTCAAATTTGTGTAAGCAGAATTTCTCATTGAGTCTGAGTTTCATCTATGAGTGAACACATTCGGGAATTGGTAGTTACGTGAATAACATTCTAGGATTAGAAGTTGTTTTTCTGAATAGCTATCATACTGTGCTTGAATAAACTAGGAGTCAACCTACTTGATAGTAATTCTTCAGGCATAAAATGACATTTCCAGCATACATACGATTGTATATCTCTTCATACCATCTTGTTGCCTTAATATTCCCAGAATCGAATCCATATGAAACTCATTTTACACTAGAAAACTTACTTGTGGTATCTTCAATAGGCTCGGTAGTGCAGTCACATTGGTTTCTAGTCAACATTGGCCCTGTCATCTTTCACGAAATAGATCGCCTTCGTAAACAATACCATCAAAAAGTTATCTCAACCTCTCACGTTAAACAACTGGTGCGTACCGTGACACGCGAAACACACGGGCTGGGTCACCGGCTTTCCTAACTGGGCTTTCCTAACATGTGCCATTGCGCTTGTCGCTGCGCCGCGCCGTACCGCGTAGCCTGGCGATTTGCGCTACTAAACGACTACACGGCACAATCCCGGTACCATATCAAGCATACCAACCATAATTGTGTAATCGAGAATTCAACAACTACGAGCATGCAGCAAAGATGGAATTAAGACAAAATTGATGGCAGTCAAACCTCTCTGTTGCTTACAAACCTGTTATCGGAATTTAGTGATTAATTTATTATAAGAAAATTATGAGTTTGATTATTCACTTTTTTGAAGTGTCTTGCTTAGGGATGTTGAGAAGCCCGTAAGGCTACAAAACTAAAATATTGTGGTTTGCATTTTTTCAAATAGAACCTCCTATAGATATATTAGAGCATATTCGAGTCGTTTAGCTACAATTCGTCATTGTTACGAAAGCTTTGAAAAAAACATTATTGCGTACATCGTATTTTAACAACCATGAAAATATTACTAATATTTATACTGAGCTCCCATACAAAAGTTGCATTTGTTTGCTGGAATGCCCTATATGTTGTATTAGGATGAACGCTTTCAAAAGAAGAAGATTGTTATACCAATACCATAAAGTTTTGTCAATTAGTTGAGTTATTTGGTATATTTACTGAAAAAACTCAATTTTGATAACTTGAGAATCTGCCACCTTAAGAGATGCAGTATTGAATTTGACGCCAAATAAAATAAATTGGCCTTATATCTCAGTTTAGTTTTTAGGTTTCATATTTTTTCTATCTATGTATATGAGGTGTTAAAAAATGCAAAACGTACTTCAATTCATTATTTATAAATGAAACCCTATGTATTTAAATATTTTGAAATTCCATTTTGGGAAACCTTTTTTATATGTGCATTCAAGTTATCTAATAATAGGGAAAAAATCGCAATATTATTGAAATTAGACATATCACAGATATCAGTCGTGAACACGTTTCAGTGATTTCTTCACATCGATAAGACGACTCTAAAAGAAAAATTCAGTATACAGAGCAAGTTAAGCTCATCCTAATAAGTTCATACAAATTTGATGTGAAATATTCGTTACGTTTATACCTGCTCCGGCTATCAAAACGGCTCACACGTGACAGACAGGCAATCTGTAAAAACTTTACATTTTTTGAAACAGTAAATTTCATGGCAGACAGATGTGGAAATAGTTTTCTCTCTATCATCTGTTGAGTTGTCAGAATAGTTAAACCCCTAAATAATCCAATAGAAAATAACCGTCAATTGAATATCGCAATGAATAATTCCTGTGCTATCAACTGCTATCTGTTGACAAATGGAAAGCGACTAACTAATTTATTCATTAACCATTTCCTTTTCCACTAAACTGAAAACTGAATTCAATGCGACAGTTTGTAAATAGTATACAATCTCTACATTTGTTTCTATGGATGTACTATATATATACATACAAGCTATAAATAAGTGTTTGATAATGTGCTTCTAATCATCTGTCTAAAATAAGATATATAAGAAAACTCTCAAATGTGCATGATACATATCATTATCTAGCAGTCTAGTAATAATCTTGGCGACAGGGAAAACAAGCAACAAGCCGATAAGGAAAGACTATGTGTTGCCAAATGGCACAGTAGTTCGGGAAGACCAGTTAAATTCAAATATGACTTATAAATGGAAATATAGTAATTGGAGCTCAGGGCTATGACTTGAATCTTCGATATATTCTTTATATTTAAATCATTTGATTTTAAATCGTTCACATGAAAATTCGCTTTGGATAAAATCATGTCAAATTTTGATCTTGTTTTACAAAAAAATATTATTCAATTATTTATTATTAGTAGCTAGTCGGCCGTGAAAAATAAACCATTTCTATCACCTTTAGTTTTACCGAGTTCAGAAACTACCATTACCGAATTTTATCGCGGCAGATTTCCGCATTCGGCTCAACGTGGTGGCATCATGTAAGCTGTGGCTGAAGAGAGGATCTGTCACTTGCACTAGATGTCTAGCCAAAGGCCGAGTTGTACCTACAGGTTAAAAAATTGGGAAGAACAATTTAGTGGGGGTGATGTACCGTCCATAGCATATTTTCCGTTCTGTCTGACCAGTTCATCATGGCCCAACGTTGAAGCGTCTGCCTAGAATGCAGGAGGTTGAAGATGCTATCCGCACTGGCGACAAATTTTCTTGCCTAATTTTTTCAATTATTATTAGTTTTCCACCTACGGATTGCAAAGTAATCCGATAAAAGGTTGTAATGGTATTTTCAAGATGCGGCAGAATTCCGAATTCAGCTCAACATGGTGGAATTATGTTAGTTGCAGCTGAAGATAGTATCGGTCACTGGCAATAGATGTCTAACCAAAGATCGAGCTGTACATGCTAGAAAATTTTGAAAAGCAATTGCGCGGAAGGAGTACCTTCCATAGCGTTTTTTCTCTTCTGTCTGACCAGTTCGTCATAGCCCAACGGTAAGGCCTCTGTAAATCAATCAACCACTGGCGACGAATTTTTCTTTCTGATTTTTCTAATTATTATTCATCGTTTTTTTACAGCACTAATCAAGTGTCAAATTTTCTAAAAAGTCCGATAATATTTTAGAACTTAGAATACAATAATTGTAAATAATCCTTTAGATTCATAATTTACATTTTGCTAGAAATGCTTAGAAAGGAGCATTGCCAACATTAGCAAGTCTGTCTTGACTAGAATGCTAAGCGGCAGGTAAACAGAAAGCGAATTTGTGGAATCGCAAGCAATAAGATTACATTTTGTTGTTTGGCAATGATTGTTTGTCTTGTATATAACTTCTAGCAAAATCAAGAAAGTCTATAGCACTCAAGAAGCGCTCCCAGATGATAAATGTTCACTGTATAATCGATACGCTACAAATTGTAACCGGAGGTCCAACGAGTAACGACTGATTAAATGCAAAATTGCTTCAATTGGTATAATGGGGTGGTGAAGCCATTGTAATTTTAAAATAATTATTGAGCTGAGGTTCCCATGAAAAAATTATTTTCGAGTCAGCCACAATCTGAGTTCTGTTCTATATCCTCAGAGCATCTCCTCCAGAACTCTCTGTTGGACTTCCTTCAAGGCTTTGTTGTATCTGGTTCGGCCTTCCTTGTATTCATTCCATCGTTCAGTCCTCTTTGTCAAGTTGAACTGGCGCGTTGCCTTGCTACTTAGTTTCTCAAAGGTACTTTGACCACCAGTACCCTTTCATGGCTCTACATCGGGCAATCTTCGTAAAAAGCTACCGTGACAACGACCTACAAGTGTTCTGCTTCCAGTTCAAGTTCTGTCGTATCTTTTAATGTGTTTATTGCCCCTTCCATGTATGTAGAACCTATACCTTTCCCAGTATATATTTCGTAGATTACGATAGATTGTGTCCGAGGGTTCCAGTTCCCCTATTCTAAAATCAACATGTCTGTGGTCCGAGCAGCTCATCTCATCAGATATGTCTGACTGCAGCTAGGTCTATCTTTGATGGTAGTATTTGTAAGACATTTTTGGCTATCATGCAAGACCAAGTGTTTTGAGACAACCGAGTCTAAATTAGTTCTCCTCCACCCCCTCAAGCCCCATCACCCTGGTCTCGTTAACCCAGAGTTTTTGAATGAGGGCTATATCAAATCATCCCATTGCCACATTTCAGGCTGCGAAGCAGCTTTACGTTGTGGCAAGTTCATATGAGGGACCCTAATCCTCCTTATAGACCTCTCAACACCTTGAAGAAAAATCTACCGAACCTGTAAAAGGCGCGTGGCCGGTTGTAATACTCTCGTGGTATGATTAAATTCCAGAATAGTGGCATTTCCATGGCATTCTTCGAGGAGTCTGTGTCACTTTCCGGTTCCCTGCTGCTCTGCAACGGTGCACCTCCACCACCACAGACTCCATAAAATAATTTTTTCATTTAGTATTGTCACTTTCTTCTCACTTCTTCCTGGTCCGTTATCGAAACATCAAAATGCAGATTTTGATACATCCGAAAAATATAGAATGCAATATTCCGGTTAATGAATATTTCCTTGAATGTTAACTCTCTGTATTCGAGCCATAAGAAAAAATCTTCCCTTAAACATATTGCTTATTTCATGGTTTTATTATGATTCATGATCATTTCTTAGAGCAATTAATTTCCCTTTCTTTTTCTTCACAGAGACCATCCAGACTCACAAACTGAAACTGAAGTTCCAATAAATTGGGAAAATGTTCTAATTTTGTATTATTTTTAAAATTATTTTATTTTTTCAATTCTCTGTTTTCTGCCTGCTGTATTCGAAATTTTCATCTTTTCCGTATTTAACTCAATATAATAGAAATACTTCTTCTTGTGGCTGCAATTGACACTATACTGGAAATTAATAAGAAAACTCGTGAGTAATTTATTTGTTTCTTTTTCTAATTCTTAAGAAAACTAAAGATTCTACCGACAAATATTTCTTATCTCCCATTGTCGCTTAAACTGGCTTTAACCTGTTGGTAAAAACAAATAGGGCAGAACATAATCCGACAGAGATACATTGAAATTCGTAAATATTAATTTTAAAATTAAATCTTAAATAACATGGAGACTAAATAGTCGCCTTCAAATACCAGGTACAAGTCTCCAATGGCGGTTTTTCAACAGGATCCGAATTTTACATTTCACTCGAGCCCGGATATATTCTCCGCTTGTCTCTGTGAACCACTGGTATCCCTATGTCCAATGTAAATATAGGTATAATCAGATATTTGCTACAATTTTCCTTTCAAATGTCACCTGTCACCTGTTGATTGAACTAAATGTTTCAATCAATAATTTTATTGATATGATTCAGTAGCACATTATTGATATTCCTCCATATTCTGGCAACCTTATTGCACTGTAGCTAGTATATACTTACATTATTTTATGTTGTTCGTTGTTAAGTTAATCACAAATGTCATTTGTGTCCCTCTTAGAATGATAGACAACAGCAATACTGCCAATTCGTGAGTTATTACATGCTTTGTGTGTAATTTAAGTGTGTTTTTGTTAGCAGTCACTAAAAGCGTATTATTTGTGCGCAATTTTGGAAATGTCAAGAAACGATTGTGAAGTTGTTTACTTTTCAAGTATTTGAAGTCATCGTATAATATCCGCAAATCCGGCAACACTGGATAACGGTATCTTCCCAACCATTGAGCAGGATTGCCAGATCTGGGGTTTTCCGCAAATATATATATATATATATATATATATATATATATATATATATATATATATATATATATATATATATATATATCTGAATAATAATATGGAAAGTTTTAGGTCTGGCACTACCAAACTCAAATATCACCTCACCTCACCCTCGTAAGTAGAGGTGTCCAAAAACTGTAAATAATCTTATAAATAATAGTAGATTGGTACCAAGTGAAGCAATGTTTAATAAATTTAATGCCAGCATCTGTGATACGTCTAAAGAAAATTAAACTGTTTTAGACATTTATTAACTTTAATTTGTTTTTTATTGACTATCCGATTTGATATACTTTAAATATATCTTTTATCAATATATAAGACAATTCTCCTTGATCTCCAATAACCAATATGGTTTCTTGTATTTATATATTAAAAAATAGTTTCTTAAACTTTAGGTAAATAATATTGGGTTGAATAAAATAAGTATTTAATCTTGGTTTGACTATCGGTTATAACTTCTATATTTATTTTTAAAATAATATTTCTTGTTAAGAAAGTTATTTTTATAAATAATTTCCTAGTATTTGGCGATTTATTTGCAAATATACAGCTTATTTAGTCAGAAAAATATTAAAATCGAGAAATAACAAATCATAATCGGTAAAACGCCGGCAACGCTGCAAGTTTTATCGTTCATATATTATAGTGAGTTGTATCTTGTATGCAATGAATACAATTTTTAATCGACAAATACGTGGGATTTATTGATCAACTGGTCGGCACTGTTGCCAGTTCTTTTGCAATAGTGCTGAATTTTTGAACATTATTGAGCATGGGTGACAATGCAACATGCATAAATTTCAAACAAACGTGTAAAATTTCTACCTGTCTGGAGTGAGATCAATGCCCCTTCAAGATTGAAAGCTTAAATTATTTTACTTACAATGTAGAGAAAATTATTTAATAGAATGCCTCAAAAGCACAGTTGTACAGTTGTAAAAAAATAACAATTATAAACAAATGTTAATTGATATGTTGCAAGAACAAATAAGGAAGCTAGAATGTACCAAATCTTATGCAAGTGTTGCATTTCTTCCTGCCTTGCCACCACAGCCACTGAGATCTTGTACTCCTAAAAATGTTCCTCCAGTGCTTATTAAAGCAAAAAACAAACAAGATGCGGAAGTTACCATAGCAGACCTGTAATCAAAAAGTAATCTGAGCTAGCTAACATGCATAAATTTCAAACAAACGTGTAAAATTTCTACCTGTCTGGAGTGAGATGAATGCCCCTTCAAGATTGAAAGCTTAAATTATTTCACTTACAATGTAGAGAAAATTATTTATTAGAATGCCTCAAAAGCACAGTTGTAAACAAAATAACAATTATAAACAAATGTTAATTGATATGTTGCAAGAACAAATAAGGAAGCTAGAAAGTACCAAATCTTATGCAAGTGTTGCATTTCTACCTGCCTTGCCACCACAGCCACTGCGATCTCGTACTCCTAAAAATGTTTCTACAGTGCTTATTAAAGCAAAAAACAAACAAAATGCGAAAGTTACCATAGCAAACCTGTAATCAAAAATTAATCTGAGCTAGCTAAACTTAAGTATCAAATCTGCGAAGACTTCGAAAAACGGAGTTGTGATGAACTGTAACAGCGAGTAGGAATGTCAAAATTTGCTAAAAGCTATACAAGAACAGAACAAAGAGGAAAAATATACAGTACAGCTGCAGCAAATAAGTAAACCTAGATTCAAAATTGTTATTTGTGAGCATGGAAGATATCACAATGTGCTTAAAACAGCAAAACCACTTCATTCAAGATGAGGACTACCTTAACTTAACTTACATTAAACCGATAAAACACAAGATAAACATCCTTTTTGGTGAATGCTCTGGAGACCAAAAACTTAAAAAAAATTGCTGTAACTGCTCTCGAGCAAATTAAAAATTGATTCTAGATAAAAATTCAGAACATGAAGCTTTTTCCTTAGACTGTGCCACATAAAAATACTTTCAGCAGAGATATAAAACCTCTATAGACTACCACTCTAAGCAGTAGTCATCAAATAATATATCCTTCTTTTCCTTTCTTTTGTCTTTTCCTTACTATAATTATATTTTTTATTGATCTTGCCAATATTCTTAATTCGATTTAAACTTTGTAATATGGTCATATAATGTAGTAACTATGTACAGATCACCCTCCGCTTCAGAACAAAACTTTGTGCTGGTTATTAAAAATTTCTTGAAAAATATTCAAAGCGAGGATTTTACAATTTTTTGGGTGATACAAACATACATATTTTGGGCTGCGATATACCTGTAGCGAACTGCTACCTGATCACTCTTATGTATGTAATATTTTCAATAGAGTCACAACAGATATCAAATCTTGCATAGACCACATCTTTATAAGCAAAACCGAAACAATGTCAAATTGAGGCTATATTCAGCTGTATCACACACAATAATTCAACAGATCGTTACCCGATCTATCTACAAATATGTGATAAAAAGCCAAAACCACTGGCCATGGATAAGAATATCACAAACTTTGACCATATTGAAGTTAAAAAAATGATTAGTCAAGAGTTTTGAGCCTTCATGGCAGAAAACGAAGTGGACACTGCATGGAACGTATTTCACAAAACTTTTAGCGAAATATATGATAAATTCAGAACAACAAATATCATAAAACTTCAGATTCACTAAAAATTAAACCCTGGCTTACTAATACAATTATAACATTTATAAAACATCAGTTAAAGAAAAAAATAATAAAGAATAAAACATAGGGCACTTAGGCAAAGATATAAAACATATAGAAATAATTTAAAGGAAATAAATGGAGCGACAAACTCAAACATATAAAAACAGTGAAATTAACATCCTAAATAATAATAATAAACCGTTTAAAACCACAAAACAAATGGCTAACTTTTGTAATGAGTTCTTTGTGCAGATAGGACAAAATGGCAGCCAAAATACAATCACCTACTAATTACAGAAACTGCAATAATCCTCGTGTCATTCGAAACATGTTTTTCAAGCCAATATGTATTAACGAACTTATTTTGCATATAGCATCACTTAAAAACAGCAGTTCCTCAGGATATGGCAATGTCGGTGCTAAACTAATAAAAGATCATCACTTGCATCTTATTAATCCTCTCATGCATATTATAAACTTAATATTTCTGGGAAGAAACGTTCGAAATGATTTCAAAACATCAAAAGTAGTTCCAATTTACAAAGCTGGCAGTAAAATTTAAATTTGCGATTTTCATCCAATAAGCTGCTTTCGCAAAAATATTTGAAAAATGCCTCAAAGATAGATTATATTATCAAAAGGGTATTAGTACCAAAACATAGAAGCATATTGATTTTATCAAATCTGGGCTTGACAAAAACAAAAAATGCATGGGTGCCTTTTAGGATCTTGTAAAGGCTTTCGACACAGAGAATCATGAAAAACTGCTAAAATTGCTTGAGCACTGCGGTGTAAAGGGTACAGTGCTGAGGGACTTTCACAGCTATTGGAAAAGCAGAACACAACAAGTTAGGATAAAAGACTCTTAAGTGAGTGTCAAAGAATCAATCTAGGCCTCCCACAGGGCACTGTCCTGGGACCTCTACGTTTAATCATTTATATTAATTAATTATTGAATAATAACATACAGGGCCAAATTATATTATACGCTGACGACACAGTTTTAATATTCAGTGATAAGGCTTGGCAAGGAGTTAAAGATAAAGCAGAACTCGGTAGTGAAATGATCAAAGATTGGCTGGACTTTAACGAATTAATGCTTTATATAGATATATTACCAAGAACAGTATTCAAAATTAATGAAGATAATAACATTAAATATCTAAGTGTGACAGTAGACAAAAATGTAAAATGGTCTAACCATATAAATAGCTTAGCTGTTGAAACAAGAAGGCTTGTTTACAAATTTTATGAGCTCTGTAAATTCATGAACTAAAAACTAGTTGTATCGATCTATGAAGTACTGGTTGAATCTATCTCACAGTATGCCATAGTTGTCTGGGGTGGTCTATACCTATATTAATGCACTCAAACCTCTCAATGTTGTACATAATTAGGTACACATTGAAAGTTATTTTCCAAAAAGAAAAACGTTTTCCAACTGACAGCTATTTAATGAAAATATACCAAGTATAAGGATGCTACTTATATTTCTATAACATTTGTCTGCTTATATAAACTAAAACAAACATTTACAAACAAATCTTGAATACACATACCAAACCAGGTAAATATCAAACCAGAATTTAGTTGCTCCTTTTTTGCCGAAAAAAAGGTAACCAAAGATTTGCTACGAGTTTAGCTCCAAAACTATTCAACTCACTACCAATTAGTATAAAAAATATCTCTAAGTATGAAATATTTGTTGAAAAATGTAAGACAATTATTTACACCAACTATAAGACTTATCTTGATTTAATTTAATATAATTCGCAGAATTATCATTTCTTCCTCCTTTTTTCTTTGTTTTTTCTGTTTTCCTTATAACTTGCAGTTTCTATCACAAATCTTGTGTATATGTAGTTCTAGAATAATTATCCAGTACGATTGAACCAAATACAGATTGTCTGTGATCTAGGTGCAATATGTAGTTAAACTAAATTTAGCATTAATTTTGAAATCAACACTGAATTGTGAAATTATATGTAATAATACGTAGTATGTAACAATCTAACAATGCATTCCATATTTTTAGGGAATTTTTTTAGAGAAGTCCTATATGTGGAGGATTTTTAAATTTTGACTGGGGAAATCAAGCCAGAGGATCTGGCAACCCTGCCACTTACGGTCCCGTGTTCCGTGTGAGTAAAACCACTTGTTGTATTTGTTGATAAAAGTGCTTCTGAATTGTTAGCCAAATTCATGGAAAAATAAAGTGAAAACAGTTGATTGTGAAGATGAGTAGCGAAATTGAAATCCTTGAAACACCAAATTGGCTATTGGAATTGGAAGCAAAAAGAGAAAGACGACTGAAGGCCAGGTTGGGGCATGAGACTGGTGCCGGAGCTCCTTGTTTAAAGTGTCATGATAAGTGTCCAGGTATTTCTAGTTTATTGTCATCAAATAACATGGTAATGTCAAATGTTATTGTTTCTCTAAATATTCTTAAATCAGTTGTATGATTGTCTCAGCTTGTGGGAGACTCACAAAATATAATTGTCAGATAAATTAAGTGACTAATCCAATATGGCATGAGTATTTATGTGAACTCTACTATGATAAATAACACAATCGGAGGCTACATCTGTTATAATGCTCTAGAGAGAAAGGAACTTTTCAAAATCATAAATTTATAAGGATTAAGAGGTAAGAGAACCTCTACATGTGTAAAGTGTTTCAGTGAGTAAATATTAAATAAGGGGTGATAAATATATGGCTATTTAGCAGATGCGTCATAGTTCCGGTTTGTTCCAGTAATTGGAGTTGCTTGTAAATAACGTGAAAATATGCAATTTTGATGCAATAATGGTGTTATAGAATAATTTATATGTAATGTACCTGTTCTTATACAAAATGTCTGCGGTAAGGTGTACTTTGCAAAATTCTCATTCTGGCTAAAGGGTAGAAATTATATCAGCTGAGTATAATACTCAACTGCTTACTGACAGTGCCTTTCTGGGAGGTCACTGGAATGAAAAAGCTGTCTAAGTTTTAGTATGCAAAATAGTATTTATTCTCATTTTTAATGAAACCATTAGCAAAATTAGATGATCTGAAATGGCAGAGGGTGGAAACTATATTTTTTGGAGGTAACTTTCAGCACGCAAATGTTGTTTTTCAGCCCTATCAGAGGGGTGGCCTTCTCCCTTAGAATACATAATTTCTAACAGTGGTAATAACGCAATGGTGCAGGAATATACATACACACTGGAAGAAAATAAAATGTAACATTTATCTTTTTGGGAAGCTTAGTGTTGATTCAAGAATTTTTGCATTACAAAGTTGATGCAGTGTGTCTATTCAATGAGATGTTTGTTCATGAAAATAAGTATCTAAAGGATATCCATGTACATGTCCACATCACACAATGCACTATGAGTAGAAGGCTGTTTGTTTATGGGTCTAACATCACAAACCATTAATGACTAAATCCCAACATAAGACACATTGTATCATGCACTATCAGTGTCTAATTGTATACATTTTAAATTATTAATTTATAGGATTGGACTTACACTTTTGGAGGAAATGCTGTAAAGTTTGTAAATGTTCTAAGGAAGAACATGAAGTTCCAGATGATGATATCTATGGATGGGCTCAATTCCAGTTGCTTGGCAGCAAACCAAATAAAATTAAAAGAAAAATATGTAAGTGTAAATACACATATTTACCCTCACCTAGGGCAATTATTTTGCTCAAATATAGATAAAGGTCAATAAGTCAAGATTCATGATTTTTATCTTATTAATATCCATTTTTATCTTCTTCCATTCTAATAGCCTAATACATAGGATTTTTGTGGTCACAAATCATGTTAGGCTATAACAGTAACAATAAAAATCAAGTCACATCTCATGTGAGACAGCTAACAATCAAAAATATTTAATTAGTATTTGTTTTTATTGATATTGAACTGTACAAGGGATTTCGAAAGACTGGTATGGTGAATAAAAGCTGCGAAATTTTCCATCAGTATGGTCAATCAAAATTCCCCCCGAATTCTCAATGTTTGTGTGTGAGTATTGAAAAAGGAGATGCTTGGAGCATTCTGTTGTTTTTCCTCATGCTAAAAAAGTTCAAATGATCTCCAGGTGGCAAACAAGAATCAAAAAACTTGATTCAACAATGATGAGTCTCATACTATTTTGGATTTATTTATACATTTTTCTTCACTTTGTAGAATCCATTTTCCCATAAGTAGGCTTTTACATTCGTTTGTTCCCAGAAAATAAAATATATCTCCATTTATATTTCTCATGCTTTTTTGGGTGTCGCACTAGTTACATTCAAGTGTTCTCAGCTTTTATCCAGTGGAAATAGTTCCTATACAATTTCAATAGGTTCCATAGGAAAAAAATCTGGAGGAAAAATGTTTTGACTAACTCAATTTTTTGAGAAATTTCAAGAGATCCAGATGTGATAATTTTTCTTTTTTCTATTCACTTTTACCTCAACATCAGGTTTTAATACTGAAGCTGACATCTTTGTTTTTTTAGCGGCAAGCAACCAAACATTTAAATACCTCATAGCCTCCAAACAAAGGCAGATTTACAAATGTGCCGCCTATAGGTTGAATCCAACTGCCGTCTGAGTTGTATTCCTTACAAAGCAAAAAATATCAGCATTTTCTAAAATAAGTAAAATTACATATTAAGTGGGGTAGAGCCAGCACTGCCGATTTTATTTAGTAGCCGTGGAATTGAATTACGCGTCGCGCACTGTGGCGCTGCCCGTTGGCAACTTACGAAGCCAGAGGTCCTAGTTCGCCAGTAGTAGAGATGTCTTAGGAGGTTTAGTATGTCATGTCTTAAAACGGCATTTTTTGAAAAATCGTAATAAAGCCAATTTTATGCATTGGATTTTCAGCATGATAAATTTTTATGGTGAAATTTTATCCATGATAGTTCTATACTAGTTGTACATTAATAGTATTTCACCTAATAATATCCATTAATAATGTTTAGTGGAATGAATGATAATCTATTCATTATTGAACTAAAGGTTAGTTTTAAATAAACAGCTGTCTAGTACTTTTGATTGAAAATTTTTTAGTGCTTCCTGGTAAAAAGGATGAGCTTGAGTTGGACTGGGCGCCGAAAGGAAATACTGAGACGGTCGACAGATACCTTAAAACCTTACCTCCAGATCAACTTCCAGTCAAAGGCTCTCAAGCAGCACAGAACAGAAAACAATTGCTACACAAGCAGATCCCTATTCACGATATTGACCCAGCATTGTGCCATGACCTGACAGATGATGAATTGTCGAAGATGAATGATTATATTGCTCATGTGAAGCAAAGCAGTGTTGGAGTGGGGCAAATTGTCAGTCTATCAAGTGTTATCAAAGGTAAGCTTCATCTGGGGTTGAACTCTCACCACAAATACTATCTGATCTATTGATAAGGTCTTTTAGCGGTGATAAAAATATACTTTTTAGATGTTTCAGATAATTTAGAATCCTTCGTGTAGTATTAAATTTAATTGTTATAAAGAGCACGAGCTGAAATAATCATTGTGTAAAAAGATAACATGTCTGACAAGGAACATAGTTCAAACATAGTTGGATGCTATGTAAAGACCAGCTAGTTTTTTATGCTAGATATGGTGATCTAATATCGTCTACATGATAGGCCAAAAAGTCAGTATTATTCCTTTCTATGAATCTGTTACATTGAAGTTGCATACGATTGATTGGAGAGTTGTTCACATTTTTACATGAAAAAATCTTGCTACCTTTCAATCTTGGGTTTATCTTTGGTACATGAAAGCTTAATATCAATAAGTATGACTTATAGCTCCTGTATGCAGAATGCGGTCAGGCCTTCTACGTCCTTTTTTGGAGTTCCAAGAACACACATGCGGCGATAAATTACCAGCGTTTTGTTCTAAATATTTTGCATAAAATATATTTTCGGAAATTTCATCTTCTGGTGAAGAAGAAGCATTACGTTTGTGAAGCCTGGGTGTCAATTGGCGAGAAGATCAATGAATTTTTGCTGGATTGCTTGAAGATGAATAACGACTTCTTTTATTTATTTTCGTATGTCAATGAATAACTTCAATGAATTTTATAGTTTGATAAAATATGATATCGAAAAACAACATATCAATTGTCATTCCTAAAAAAGAAATGCGATATTTTGAAGGAAATTATTGATTATTTTATAGGTTGCACAATACAAATCACCTTATTAAAAAATGATTTCTCATTTTCTGTTACAAGTATCTGTAAGTAGGAGATTGAATTATTTCATCTGAATCCGAAAGTGCCAGTGAATTCTCGAGATTTTTCCGAACATCATTTTTTTTAACAGGTTTCATTGCAGAACTAGAATTACCTCGTGCCACTAAGGGTACTTTTAGAAAGACTTCTAGGAATACAAAATTTTGAATGGGTCAACTGAGGTATTTTCAGTTCTGCTGTTGATAGAGATATAGCATGTGACAATTGAGAATCGCTACAATTGGTTTCTTGTATCTAACACGTGGTATAAGTTTCGGTTCTTCTTCTATGCTTAAAATAGTCTATATACCTCATTAGATCTGCCCAAGGCCGGTGTTTATTCTTCTATACCCTTGACGTGAGTGTCAGTGTTTTTCTGGAACATAAAAATATTATATTTTATGTTTTTTTTCATTTAATGTTCCAATGTTTACTTACAAGAATAATTCTATCAGTTATATAAAGTTACAGATAGATGAAAATACTGCTATTTTCTCAGGCTAGGTTTGCCTTATAGATTAATCTAGATTTTGAGAACATTAACAGCAGCAATGAAATGTAAAATCATAACAAATGAATAATGAGGAAAGATCAGTACTATAGTTTAAAAAATCAATATGTGACAATATCTTGCCGTTTTTTTATCGTTCAGATACCTTGCCACTGGAGATTACTATGAAAAAATTGGCCACCTTTACCTATAAGATTTACAACGTGGATATTATAATTAAGAATGTCAATTGCTCTGTAAAGCACTACAACCAACATATTAGCCATTCCCCATTAAAATAGTATGAAACAGTCTCGAAACTGTATTTAAGAAGAGGTCGGGATTTCCCAATAATTATATCACGATTGAATTAAACTGCCGTCCAAAAGTGGAACATTACATTTTTTCTATAAAGATATAAGTAGTTCTGCTTACCAGGCCCAGATTACATACATACCTTACATACATTACATACATTTCATACATTCCATACATTACATACATTACATACATTACATACATTACATACATTACATACATTACATACATACATTACATACATACATTTGCAATGATTTATGTTGGTTGCTATGAAAAACAGCATTAGCACAATTGAAAAATTGTCCTCAGTTTCTAAAAACTTCGTTCACAACCAATTGAACAATCCTGGACGAAAGCCATTAACAGGGAGAGCTCAAAAACCGCCTCAAGTTTCTATTAAATACGGTATTTTAATTTTTTTCATATTCCTAATGAGATCTCTTCCAAAATAATTAGCTATTGAAGATTAAATAAAACTAAGATACAATAAGAGACCTAAAACGCGTAGTTTGGAGATTTTTTTCTAGTTAGGCTCAAGAATGGATGTTTTGTAAGACCATTTCATCTTCATACTGTGGCTGTGATGCTTCGATATTCGGGTAACGTTTGGACCATTGAAAACGCAGAATTTTCCATCAAAGGCGTATATTAGAACGTCTCGTCAGTTTTACAATGCCCCGAGATTCCCGGTCAAGGTACAAATAGTTTCCACTGTTACTATGAAGTACCTACCTCAGGTAAACGGTGCGTGTATTGCTGACACTACTATTTATGAAACATGGACATAGACATAGACGTAGGTTGTACCACATGGTTGCTGGGTGTTTCTATAACTTCCTTAGAGTTGAAGTAGAATTCCAGATTTGTGAAGAACATATAATCGGTTTATATCAACATACTCATGCATTCAGAAGATGTCAACAAACAAATCACAGAAACAATTAGACAGTGTATGCAGTTCGAGAACAGTTTATTTATTATTTTAATGAATGTATGAGATAGTACTGTAAAAGATTACAACAAATGAAAACAAATTATATCTTTTCAATTACCATCCCTTTTCCCTATCTTTCTTGCGATATCAAGCTTCTGCTTTTTCTGTCGATTCTTATAATCATTGCTTAAATCATATGACAAACGTTTTTCTCGAACTATTTCAATTCATTTTTTTGATTTCGACATTTTGGAATTTACGCGTTCTTTGTCTTTCTGTGAATAGAATGCCCAAACACAAAAGTTCCCATTAAACGCTGTAGCCCGACTACTGGCAGTGCTTTTATTTACCAGGAACTCTATTCATACAAAGAACGCCGAATTTTGAACACGGTACTCAATGAGGTTGATGCTTACCTCAGTTTGAGGTGAACAAACTCCATCATACTCTAAATGAGGTCTTACCAACCAATCTTTATTATAGAATCAGTCTTTTAGAAATATTTCTAATTACAAACCCATGTGTTCAGTATCTATTTTAACTCTTTAAGTGAAGCATGGTTGATGGAGCAATCAACTCAGTAACATTTATTTTGCATGTATAAGTTATTACTAAGCATTTATCGGTAATAAGATACATGTTGTTCAGTCGACACCAATAGGTGCTTAACACATGAGGGCAAGTAAGGTTCTTAAATTGTGCCCCTAAGAGACACTAGAGTTAGCTCGAAATTCAGAAGAAAGACATTTTGCAGATAATAGGATTGTGTATTTAACACACAGTTACAGGAATAAAACTTATTCTTTCAGTGATGCTTTTCGATTTATATTTAAATCTTCGCCGCACTGGCAGATTTGACTTTTAACAAAGGCTACCCAAATTACTTGCAAACTAGCTAACTAGATCCTATCTTGGATACAAAACTAGAGCTCTAAATCTAGCATTCATCCTGTCTAGCTATTCTTCTAAATTATGTTTGCTTTCTTTTGTCTGTATTTGGGGAAATATTTTTTAGTGACCTCATTTGCACTACTGTTAAGGGAAACCCCTACAATACCTTAACCACCGCTGCCAAAATGTTTTTTATTTCTTAAGATATTTCTACCTTAGCGAGTGCTGTAAATCGGTTTATCCGGAGATATACAGTTTTCGGTAATTCCTATGAAACAGATGTGTGACCTTGTGCTTCCGGGCGTGACACAGATGTATCCTCTTATATTTCTCAGCGCACTGCAACAGAGAGATGCGGAACAGCAGGGAACTCGAGCAATCTCCTTGGAAAGCTCCTTTCCTGGAAACGTCAGCTCTGCCCAAACGCATCTTTTACCTGATGTAATGATGAATCGAGTCTTCCAGAGTGGAATCAATTGTGTTATGCACCTAACTATTTTAAGACATTCCAACACACGCAGATGTTGATGTTATCTCGTAGCAACATACAGCAACAGAAATCATAGTTTATATAAGCGCATACATGTATTTTCAATTCTTTCTACATTTTCGTTATTATGTTCACGTTACTTGAGATTCAACCTCACAAGGCGAGATATTTTTTTATCATTAAGCAGAATGGTCCCCGGAATGGTCCGAGCAAACAAACGTCCATGCGAGTATTAAGATGTAATAACCTGTATGATTCAGATTTGGCTCTCTTATAGACCTGAATCATATAAATAACAGAACATTGCAGTTTGACAAATCCAGATACAATTACAGAAGGCAACTGCATTAAGTACTTAGCTTGAAGAATAATAAGACAAATTAAATTTGACACGTAGACATGGTACCTAAACAAGCTTTTAATGTAATTGTAATTTATTCACTACATTTCGCTTTTACTTTTCCTGATTCAACCTTAATCAATCTTTATTTTTAGGTAATCTGCATATGCTCGACCCATGCGAAGCAGCTCTTATATCCAGTAGATTCCCAAAAGGCATCCCGGTTTCCGATGTTGTCAAATTACATGCACAAAATAAAGCCATGTCTTTGAGCAAAGATTTGCAGAAAATACATATTCATAGTGAAAATTCACCTAATTACATTCCAAATGCCATAAAAACGTCTGAGAAAATGCACCCACTCAAGATCTACGATAGAAAGCATATTGTCTACCCAAACCAAATTATGCAGGATTGTCCAATAGTTCAATACTCGTCAAATCTTGGACGTCCGAAAAATGTTGAAGTTGAAGATCAAATGCCTCTCAACTCCGATGAGAAATATCATAATCCTAACTCAAATGCTTCGGCGTTTGTTCCATATAGTGTTGATTTAATAAGAAATGATAACTCACTTGTTGGACCAGATTATGTTAATAACCAACGAGGAAAACAGAGATACTTGATTGAGGGAGAAGAACAAGCTCAACCGTTCGAAAATATTTACAAACATGTAGACTGCGAGCATAAACCACCCGTGGAAGCAGAATGTAGTACGAAGTTTCCAGGGAAGCGAATACCTTATCATTCAAATGGTGGAAATGATACTTGCAGTACAGAACAACCTTCATATGGAAACATTGATACATCTTTATCTCAGCAGATGGCTGATACAGATTGCCAAACAGCACCTGATATGTCGCATACTGGTACACAGTGCATGCAAAGTTATGATGCTGAAAAGTACAACATACGCTCCGATATTCAAATGCCTATTTCAATTCCTAAGAACATTAAAGATCTTGCTTCCAGTACATATGATCTAAGTAATGCAGATCCGAATGTTTTATTAGCTAAAATAAATAAGTGCCCCATATCAAGTTCGAAAAATCATAGTGATCCTTATTTTGCAAATCGTAGCTTGGTTAAAGATATCATCAGTAAAGCGCATCCAGACTTTAACCTATTAGGAGATGGAAAAGTTATTGCAGAAGATGGAGAATCTAAAATGAGTGATACTGAGACTGTAGGTCGAGTCAAGTTTCCAAAAAAATTATCAGAACGGTTTCCTAATAGTTCAAGGATTGATGAAGACTTTGTTCATCCTTCAGATGTTAGGATAGGTGCGATTCAAGATATTTGTATCGAATATCCTCCTATCAGTGCAGCCGTGGGACGTAACAATGATTTGTGCGAGGATTATAGTTCAGATAGTATCAAAGAGATCATTAACAATATAAAACTGCCAGATTGCTATCATTGCAAGAAACCATTCGAAGAAAATGAGTTTGCTGTCACTATTGATAGAGCCAATGTTCTGTTCCATGCAAAATGTTTCAAATGTGCTGGTTGTAATCAAATGCTTGTTGATAACATGTACTTTTACCATAAAGAGACTGAGAATATATACTGTGGGAGAGATTACGCTAAAGTTAGAGGAGTCCCAAGATGCAAAGCCTGTGATGAGCTTATTTTTACCAAGGAGTATACTTTAGCAGAGAATGCTACATTCCACTTAAAACATTTCTGCTGTATTGAATGTGACACCCCTTTGGCAGATAGGCATTATACTTTAGAAGATGGAATGCCTTATTGTCTGCCTTGTTTTGAACAGAGCAAGGCAAACAAATGTAGTGGGTGCTTGAATGTCATCAAACCAGATGAGATTGGATGTAGTTTGAATGGAATACATTTCCATGCAACCGATATGTGTTTTGCTTGTAAGGTTTGTAGGAAGCCGCTCATGGGCAAAAAATTGTTGCTCAGGTCTGAGAAGTTGTATTGCTCCCATGAATGTCATGGTCTTGCTAAGTGACATAAACATGTTGTGTATGCATGTCATAACACCATAGGTATATACTACGTTTCGCAAATAAAAGTCGGTTACAGTTGGCTTTCATTTCTAAAACATTGTCAGACTGTCAAATTGACTGTAATTGCTTCCTAAGTCACCAGTTAACTAGGTTACTAAGTCGTGTCATGAAAATAAACTAAAAGTTCTCAAATCTGAAGGGTTAGGGGTAAAACCTTATAAAACCTCAATCATCGCATTCAAAATCTCCTTAAGATTCCCTTAATACACAAAAAAAATAAAAACAATGGAATATTTAGACATTATATAATAGAACACTAGATTTGAAAACTTTCTTTTATATTCATGAAAGTACTGGTGAGCTAATTAACAAATGATCTGGGTAGTCATTGTGAACAGGTTATTTGACAATCGGACAATCCTTTAAAAATTAAAGTGAAACGGGTCACACAAAATTACTTTTATTTGAGGAATGTAATTTAGAAATTGAACAACTTTATCTTAATGATCTTTAGAGTCAACCTGTATCGGAAAGTTTCATGAAGTAAGGTCATCTACATATGTTGGAATGTTTATCATCCTTAATCGGGTCACTACCTATACTAATGGTATTTTTTTAATTATAATTTGATTGACCTTAATGTTCATGTGGTATCTATAGTTTTAAGCGTTGCATCTAGTTGAATATTAATTTAAACCATTAGTATGATAGCATCATTGCAACTGTGCTCTTCTACTGTATAGTGTAATTCTTATACTTATTATCAAATCGGTAGTAAAATACTGGACCAAAGGAAGACTGATGAATTTACAGGAGCAATGATAGATATTTGTGTAGTAAAAAATAGCTTATTTAATAATACCCACATACACAATACACACTAAATTTGTGCCTAGTCATTTCTTATGACTAAAATGTGATGTTTGCGTCAATTTATAAAATTGTGATTCTGTGAAAGACGGTGACATAAAAACATGTATTTTTGTGCTATATATTTTAATCATCTTTATTAAAATAAATTTAATAAAAATTAAATATGATTGCAATTTCTCTAATAACTACATTAATTTTCAGCTCACAGCACATATTGGAGAAAGTGATGTTTGTATGGTATTTTGATACAGAATGGTAGTAGTTTATATTTTAACTAGAGTATAACTGGTATGACCATGACAGTCAGTCTTGAAGAGATGTAACCTTGAATGCATTTCGCCTTGGCCATGAAGTGCGGAGTTGTCAAGATATAACTGACGTACTTGATGTTGACCGTAAAATTTAGTATTGTAACTTCTGAATGAATGAAAAAAATCAGCTGGTTATTTAACACATTCATTTTGTCCCAGCTTATCCAATGAAGTTATATTTGAATTCGGTTGAAAAAATTGTATTAGAAGACGTAAGTTTCTAATATAAAATTTTTCGAGATTTCGCCCCAACATAAATATCCACAATATACGATAAAATAACACATTCTGGAATAATCAGAGATAAATCGGCTTCCCAGTAATTCACAGTTGCTTCTGATATCCCGGAAATGACACCTGAATCAAGTCGGCCGCGTGAAAATTGTTAGATTGCACAGTGAAGAGCTCCAAAACGTACTAATTATTTTTGTTTTCAAGCACGACCTATCTATATAAATGGCGTTGCATGGCAATGGCAATATTTCAGAGAGACGCCGTTCAATTGAGTCTTATGACCATTTGTAAACGACCCCTAAATATAACAATTAAGGGCCTGTTTTTCAGTGAAGAGTTAACGGGATGACCGAGGGCTTCAACCTATGCTCCTACAGCGTGAGAACTAATTTATTCTTGGGTTAGCTATTGTTATAAATATATTGTTGAGAGACCAAACTCTTTATGTAAAGATGTAACCCAAAAATACGCTCGTTAACACGCTATAAGAGCTCAGGTTAAACTTAACCATGGTTCATCTCGTTCCATCGGGAAAAATTTAGCAAGAATTCTGGGAAACCTATACTACGGGAAACGACAGCGAGCCAGAGAAAAAATCCCCGAAAGGCTTCTGTATGTGAACCACCAATCAACACAACCTAAAAATGGAAATCTAACGCTCACTTGTTCCGACCTTTTTCTTTAAATGTCCGTTAACTAATGGACCATTAAATAATTAGTGCAAACGAGATGGTAGCATAAATGCATTCCTTAAAAATAGAATTAGTGAGCTAATACCCATGGAAATGTTTGTAAAAGTACCTATCCACCGCCACTCAGGATGTTTTAGTAACGAGGAAAAACAGCGAAATAGAAACAACAGTACACAGGAAACCAACTTACACTACACTTCAAGCCACCCAACAGCCACGATGGAAGGAGTCCGGATGACTTTAGTCGACCGAGCTAGGAGCATTTGTAATACACAAGAGGGACTACAAAGAGAGCTCAATATCATTAAACAAGATCTATTAAAAAACGGATACCCAAAGAAGGTAGTGGAAGTAACAATACAGAAGAATACCATTCATCACCAACAACAGCAACGTGTACAGCAAACCCAGCGTAGACATTAAACCAATATGGCAGCCACTCATAAAGAAGATCAATAGACTACGACTGGACCAGACAACAAACAATGATCGAAGAACAGCCACGTCAGCAGACCGGAACACCACTGATCGAGAACCAATCAGAACAGACCACACACAACGACACGTCACCGGACGGGGTATAAATAGGCATGAAAGGAACGTGTTCACCAGTTCACCTGAACACGATTGAAGATAGCATATCAATCGAAATGCCTTGATACTAAAAATTTTATTGACAATGGAAGTCCGAAATCAAACTTGAAAAATCCACCTTGTCTACAGATTTCAAACAACATTCATAATACGTACTGGAATAGTCAGTCAACCGTCAAGAATTTCAAACCCCCATGCAGACTTGCCTACTAGACCTGTAACTCACAACAAATCCCGCGATATTCATAGTAAATAATATATCCACTTCACTAGGATCGTCCATCCAAGATACCTTTAACAAGCTTTAACATTAGATATGGAAGCCTACTCGTATTTCCTCTTTTTGATAAACGCCCCTCAAAAAATAAATCTTGTTTTAACCGGAGCTGCGGAGACGTAGTTTACAGCAAAAACCAACGGTACAGAGAATGGAGAACAAATCCAACCATCGAAACTCAACGCAATTTCAGCAATAACAGCAAAGAGTAACAATCAGAAAATTGGTAACAAACTAGATCATTTTGGTCTGTTGCCAAGACTATTAGCCAAAACTTTCGTTACTCATCCATGCCACGACTAACTAGAGGAGATGGATCAATTGAATCCACCCCGAAAGAAATACATCTTGGGGCAGGTTTTCGCTGCCAATTCTACAATATACTTCTAAGAAGGCACTCCATTCACTATCATCATATAATACCAGCAATTGACCGGAAACGTGGTGCTGCAGAACTTATACCAGTCGACTATTTAAACTGTACCAGCGAGGAGTGATCCCTATTAGATGGAAAATCGGCAACCTATAGGTACCAGAAAAAATATACCCAGGAACTATAGACTCTGTTCTCCATCATGTTCAATATTATGGACACTGTCATTATGGTACAATTTCTGAAGTACCAGGACAAAAATAATATGATCAAGGATTGCCGATGTGATTTCCTTAAGCATATAGATCCAGGGGATATCTTGTGGCCTAAATCAAACAGACATATGTGGAGCAGAGCAATTGAGCTTCATTGAAAGTTCCAGTCGTTGCACTCGATATATCGTAAACTTTCGATAGGATGACATGAGAAACTGTTAACCAAGCTTACTGCCTACGGGCGGACACCGGGTCTGTGCCAATGGTTGGATAGTTTTCTCAGGGTTCACTCCTTATTCGCGATTGATAGATATGCTTCCAATGTGTTGAATATCAATGTGGGCGCTCCTTAGGAATCTCTCCTTTTTCCGACGCTCGTCTTGCTGTGCATAAACGGACACTGTTGAAAATATTCAATTCTTGTATACAGCTTCGCAGATGACAGCACCCTTGGGAATGGCATTGTAGAATGGGGATGTACAAATGGAGTATAAGTTTGATGTGCTAAAGACTCAGAAGACAACCATGACAAGAAGTCACATGCTGATCTGCCAACCGTGGAGATGGAGTGATGCCCAATACTTGAATTATCTTCGCTAGGTCCGAGAAGCTGGAGGTTATCTTCTGCTCCAGGCTGATTTATCTCTATAGATATTCATGATATCATGGCAGATGTTCGACCGAACTGTCTAGCATAATAACACCAATATTCGCCGGTACAGCAAACACTAGAGAAGCCCAACCGGATGGGCGGATCCTCACCAGGTAGGGGTTACAGTGCCTCGAACGAGCCTCTTCCTATATTCGTTCTTTTGGAGAACCTCAGGTTGTGGAATGAGCTACCTGGGAGTTTATTTCCCGATGGTTGCTACAGCGTTCTAATACCAATGTGGATAGACATTCACCCCCTCGCAGTGCTTATGAAGTATGGTAGGCCTTCTGACTTTGTGTGAGTTTATCTAAAAAGATATGCTAAAAATTATTGCTAGCAAAATATCTCCGCCATTGGCATATATTATAACTAGAATATTTGAATCGTGTGAGGGAATCCAACTTCTTTTAAAACAGCAGTAATTACACCTATATGTACAAGGGTGGCGGATGATCAGATGTTACATACTACATAGCCATATCACAATGTTATATAAAAAATCTTTGAAGAAAATCTTTAAAATATAATTAGCTATTTGTCGTAGAAAATAATTTCGGTTCATTGAAGGTAAGTCTTCACATGACTCAATCAATTACGTGTCATCAAATATATGAGGCTATATGGATGAGGGCTTGCCAAGCCCTTATTTATAACAAAATTGTGTGAATATTAAATATTGGTTCGGCACTATAAATTCTAGTAAAACGAACTATATCCCCTTCACCTGATACGGCAAAAACTTGACATATTATAACTTAATATTTTAGACAATAACAGCATAATGGACATTACATACCTATCAGCAGCGCATTAAACATCTCAAACTTTATATCAGTGCACACTTCAATGTCATGCACATATAGCATATGCTGTGAGAAGGCTTCACATGGAACAAATTTTCAAAGTGGCACAACCAAAAACATTATGTACTAGCAAAAAGCTATCATCGCTAAAATGATTTTAAAGGTCGCGTACAAAAAACTGAATGTATCCGACTTCTCAAGTCTATAAAGACAATAATATAATTAGATCATTCTTAAGGCGAGATTCAGAGTCCTAGGGGGAGATGCGGAATCATTTACGCGTCGTTCAGTGCAATCATCCCGACATCGGAATACTAGCGACGCCAAGTAGCCTCACGGTTTATATTCCTTCGCTAGACCGATGTACCCAACTTCCCTAGAGTAACGCATGGGACAAAAAGAATGCTCAATGGCGCTTCCATGATAAAAAAATGCCTTAGGTAAAATACCTGGCCCTTGGGATATTTGGGCGCCAGGTGGCTTTGGGAGCACTTGGGGCGAAACTCGTTCATCTAAATGTGCTGCAGCTTCGCTCAGACGACAGACTGCAAGGCCAAGGAAACATCTTCAGGGTGGATAAACCATACTACCATCTTGAGAGACGAGGGCAGCATACTTTTCAGGCCAACGACATTGAGGGAATTGTAGAATTGTAAACGAAGTTTAGTTTGACGTGCAGAAGTCTCGGATAATAACCCTGACCAAGAAGTGTCTCGCTGGTCTGCCAGCCGTGAAGATGAAGGATTGCCCAATATTTAAATCATATTCTATCAAGCTTCTGGAAATGATTATCAACAGTAACATACCATGGCACGATCGTGTTACTAGCCTCGCCAGGTCGGCGTCCCAGAATCTAGGCGTCTTTTCCGCTTCGGGAAATTGATTTCTCCGGACCAGCTACTGTTTTTATACAAGGCCGAGATCAAACCATCACTAGAGTACTGCTCGCATTTGTGAGGCTATGCTCCGAAACACTTTCTGAAGTTTCTGGACAGAAAATCCAAACGGTCTGTCTGGTGGATGCGCCTGACCTAACAAAGGAATTCCACAGCTTAGAATATCGAAGAAGGTTGACTGATCTGTCTCTATTCTGTAGATATTATCATGGTAAATATTCCACCGAGCGGTCAGGCATAATAACACCAAAAGTTGCCAGTACAGCAAAGACTAGCGAAGCTCGACCGGCGCATCCTCACCAGATCGAGTTTCCAAGGCCTCGAACGAGTTTCTTTCAAAAGTCGTTCTCCTGAAGAACTCTGGCATTGTGGAGTCACCGGGGACTCTTTATCCCGATGGTTACAATCTTCAGCGTTTTAAGGTCAATGTGAATAGTCATTTATCCTCTTGCAGCTCTTATGAAACAGGATAGGCTATCTGCCTTTGCATCAGGCAATCTGTAAAAAATGAATGATCTATTGAATATTTATATCTGTGGTATGTTATCATAAATAAGTATGGAAATCTACTCCGTCAACTACCATGGGCGTAGTCTTGGGTTTGCCGCCCCTGGACCTTTGATTTAAGCGCCCTACCTGGGAATGCACAACTGGGGAACGTAGAATATGAGAGCCCCGATGGTGGGCCATACCAGAATTGGGGAGGCAGCAGAGAGCACTCCCGCATTATCCTGAATCAGTGTGGTAAAGGCCAATAACACACCATAAGCTTGGACAGATGATTCTCACTTGCCCGAAAGAGTGGATGGGAAAATAGACAGGATCCAGTGGTGCGGAAATGTGCATGGAAGTAAGAGGGGTCGAAAAACGCGTAGCGTGGAAATCCACACGTTAGGATTTCAGGCAGAGGTAGTTGCCATCTTCTTGGAAGTATATTCAGTGAAAGATCAAGTACATGGAGCGAGACAATATATATGTCTATATGCTCCGAAAGTCAGGAAAGGTTTGGTAAGAATGAGGACAGGGGAGTCATGAATTGACCCCGATCCCATCCTGGGTATCAGCAGGCGTCAAGTTAGTAATACCCAAACGGATTGGGCATACAGTCTAGGAATTAATAGCTCTAAAAATGATAACCAATGTACGCTACAACCAAATTTGCTCAACAACTATTAGACTCCATACCTGAGAATAAAATTGATGATCAATTGCGAACATACTCTAGTGAAAATGCCCTCTCTCATATAAATCAAACATTCAATTTCAAACTTGTCACCAGAGAAAAGGTTTTCGATACGTTGAAAAAAATTAAAACTCATGCAAGAGTTTGAACGAGCTTAACTTCAATTCATTTACGCAGATTCTTCCATTTTGCATTGATGCTCTGACCCACATCATAAACTGTTCTCTTAAAAAGGGCGTAGTGCCCAGAATTTGCAAAGTTGCAATGGTTAAACCTCTTTCAAAAGTGGATAGTCCAATAGCTCCTAGGAATTTCAGACCTATTAGTATCCTGCCGCTACTATCGAAGGTATTAGAAAAAATTGTATACGAGAACTTTTGATATATATTAATGAAAACATCTTGATTCCAAATACAAACAGTGGTTTCCGTAAAGACCACAGTACGGGAACCACATTGATTGACAATTGTGATGACTATGTGAGGGCTATGGACAAATCATATGTCACAACATCAGTCTTACTATGCTGAGCAATGCTTTCGATTCACTTAATCATAATATGCTTCTTGCCCAGCTCCATTATCTTGGCTTTTCCAGTGATGCTATCAAATGGTTTACAAGTTATTTGTATGAAAGATCACAAACAGTAGGAGATGTATTTTCTGATGAGCGTTCGATCGCCAAGGGCGTCCCACAAGGTTCTGTCCTTGGTCCGATTTTATTCACTTTATACGTTTCGGATTTGAGTAGGGTCATTGAGCATCGTTCTATGCACTCGTACGCTGATGACACGCAGCTCTATCTTTCGTTTTATCCAGCAGAGTTTTTGGAAGCAAATCGTAAAATGTCACGAGACCTCAACAGCGTAGCTTTTTGGTTTAAAAATCATGGATTGTGTGTTAATTCTTTAAAATCAGCTGTCATAACTTTTGAAACAAAGCAAAGCAATTTTGAAAGCAGTTTGATAAAACTTCAGATTAATGGTGGAAATTCGCCCTGTAAGAGACCTGTGAGGAGTTTAGGAATAGTATTCGATGAGTATCTCACATCTCATAATCACATTTCCAGAGTTGTGCAAAATTCGTATGCTAAGTTAAAAGCTATTTATAGTTACAAACGCGTTTTATCTAGTCGGACTTAGAAGTCAGCATCATTCAGTTAACTTACGCTTTGTTGGTTATACTTTTGATATGCCTAAGATATAAAACAAGACAATTTGAGAAATGTTTCTCCTACATTGAGCCTTTCTTTTACAACAGTCTGCCTTCAGACCTGAAGACCCTTTCTAAAAGCACATTCAAAATCAGAGTGAAGCGATTCCTTCTCGATAATTTTTAACTCTTGTATTTCTGCTAATATTTCTGGATTTTTGGATTTTCAGTGACTCTGGTTTTCTGTGTTTTGTTATGCGTGTTGTATGATGTTATACTATTTTTTATATGTTCGTTCTTTTATATATTTTCTCATTTTAGCTATCTGTTTAGTGATTTTAGCTTATTATTACTCTATATTGTTTTAACACATGTTTTTTCCTCTGGACGATTACGCTTGTGATTTGATTCTTCCTGATATCTCGTATGTTTGAGTTAATCTAGATTATATTTTGTATATGAGTTTTGTTTCAATTCCATATTTTTTTGTAATTTTTTTTATATATGGCCCTGGTTGGTAATTAGAGCAGCTCCCAGCTGATCTACCCGCCAGGTAAAAACAAAAAACGAATAGCGAAATCATGGCTGGAAGGATATGATTGCAGGATGGCCATGAGGTCATGACAGGCACTGACAAACGCGAGAGCTGTGGCAGCTAAACAGGGCATCGCTCCACCTTTTGGTAAGGATCCGCACGGGGCACTGCAGATTGAACAGACACTTGTATGTGTCAATTATTAGGAAAGTATGCCGTATAACGCGGCCTTATTACTATGACAAAGACTAAGAAAATTTGTAGGTTTTTGTGAGGGTGATCTACAATATTTTTGGAAATGGCTGGTGACATTAGATCATCTATAAGCCATTGACCTTGGTAGTATCTGTACTTATTAGAAAGATGATTGTTCGCACATTTCCTCCATTTTCAATAGCTGAAGACTTAGAAATTGGTGATACAGCTGTCAATATTTTGTTGATGGTCTTAGCAGTACCGCTATGATACATAGCGCCTCTTTCCGCTTTTCTACCAACTTCTCTAGTCCTCACCATCGTATACGATACCGAATGCCAAATTAAACAATTTGGAATGTAAGTATAAAAGGGATATATATATGGGAGGTACACATTATGTTCAGGCAACAAGCAAAGCCAGACAAGATCAATTTGTTTTGTAATTATTTATGATATTGTATATTTCTACAGATATTAGAATGACTGTTTATGGATGTTTCATAATTCATATTGATATGTATCATCTCTCTTGTACAGAAACAAGTTCCCTGCACATTTTTTTTGTTACTTTTAAAGTCGACATCATGTTTGTTTTCTAACGCATACTTATACAGAGCAATAGATATCGAATTTTTATTTTTTATATCACTTCTGTTTATACATCCTTTTGTTCAAATATTGTTTATTTTTTTCCACATGCACATTGGCGTTATCTTAGAGATCACGTTGTTTTGCGCATTCTTTTCTAAAAGGCGGTTTCAAGTTTGAAAAAACAGACATCGTGATAGTAATAGTTTTATGAGCAATAAGAAAATTGTGTTTTGAGAAAAAATTACTTATGTTTTTTGAAATACCTTTGAAATAAAATATTAACACAAAGCTTTCAGCATATCGGTGGATTGCTTCTTATTATAAATAATGTTTTGTTAGTAGTGTCAGCTTAATTCTTATGATTGTTATTAACTGCTTCAAAAGAGACAATAATATGATTGCAAATTAATGAACATAAGTGACATAAAAAATAAACATATTATAAACTGTTCTGTATAGGCGTGCCTAAAAAATCATGTGACCGAATTTAAAAATACAAAAGTAATCGGAAAGGAACCTGATTAGTGAAGAAAAATATCTTAGAGAATCTAGCAGTATGATTAACAAAACAGCCACAAACAATCTTCCTAATATTTATACAAATCTTACTAATTCAAAGAAGCTATAAATTTATTACTCGATTACCATTTTAGTATTAGCATGGAATATAGATATTATGAATGTACTTATGTTATCCAACTCCTATACTACTTTTCACTCAATGTTCATATACATATTAAATACATTTTAATATGTACATGATAAATTTTGTAAGTCTTATGCTGCGTTTACATTAACGAGCGTTTGTTCGCTTATGCTCGTTCAATGTAGATGATGAAAGGCACACTTTCGAATAAATTCGTTAGTGTTCTAGAGTGGTTCGATTCGAGTTGATAAACTAGCGAATCATCTAAGAAAATTCGCGTTCAGTGAGAAAAACATTTTATTCTTGTTCCTTGCAACTGTCAAAAGAAACGCTTTCAGGTAAGCTGGATTTTTTATTTTTATACCACAAGGCTAAACTACTGTATACATGTATCATTGCATTAGAGACCACTATGTTTTTATTCAAATATAAAAGTTTTGAATCATTACAATAGCTGCATATATAAAACCCATAAGAATACGTGTAAAGGTGGATCCGCCAAAACAGTTTATATTTCAGTTAAACCAGTGGAATTACGCCTTTAACAAATTTAGCCAGGTGGCATTCAAATCCCGTAGTGCCATTTTATCGGATGGAAAAATGAAAAACTTTCCAGTCTGGAGTAGAGAAATGAAAATGTTTTATATTTAATAGAGGCGTACAGGGCAAAGTAATGTTTGTGAAAACCTACTGCCATTAAGTTGTTACAAAAACTTATGCTTGGGCTAAAATAGGTGAAAATGGCAAGTTCATGTATTAAAAAAAGCGTATGTATTGCTTGCATTGTTCTGTGCAGAACGGTATATGAATCACCCGCCACCAGAAATCGGAGAATTATTGCTAGCTAGGCTCTTGCAGGTATTGCTCGTCTAAAAAAATTATCGTTTCGTATAATCTGAAGTTCAATTCTACTGAACAAAAAAATTTAATCTACAAAACTCATTCTGCCGAAACAGAATTTTCCTAAACTGATAGTTCATGGAGTAAACTAGTGCCACACTCTGTTTGTTTGCTCTTTAGGAACTGTAATTTACCATAGCTAACGAGTGCGTTTTTATCTTTCCTTAATGTCATGCTGTAGTATTATAAAACTACCTGTATAACTATAAAGTATTAATATTTCTTCTCCATACGACATGCTTGCGAATATACAGCTATGCTGTTTGTATATAAGTAAGCGCAAAATCTACGAACCAATGAATGTTTCGCGAACACGATTGAACAAATTCGGTCGCTTGTGCTCGTGATTATGTAAATGGGGCATTACACCTACACTCGAATGAACACCGGTCTTGTAGACATGTGACATCCATGCCAAATTCTAAAGCGCCCCTAGACCCTCAATTTTTTTGTACAATATAACATATTCTACAATAAGTAATATTTCAATATATTGTCTTTCGTTTTTTGGATACTGTTTTTGAAATAGGTTAAATAATTGACTTCAAAAGTAAATGATTATGAGAAGCTTACATAGCGTTAGTTCATTCAACAAATAATTATCATGGAGGTGCTGATTTCTTTTTCAAAAGTAAAACAAAAGTAAATCCATCTACTTCTTTTATCTCTCTCATTATGCAATCGGCCAGTACATTGGCCACGCGCAGCTTCTGAATTATATGTGGTTTATAGGCGTATGTGAACACGTATGACTTGTACATGAAGATGGCCTGAAATAAACCGGAACGTCGCAATATTAATAAATACTGATATTTTAACCTAACCTCCAGAGACTTTTACTTTGAAATTTAATACTGACAATCAGAAATCAAAGAAAAAATACTATAATGGATTAATAAGAGGCTCAAAAAAATAGGAACAGATTGACTGACAATAAACGGAAAGTAATAATATAGTTGTTTTATGACGTCCAACCAACAAATTATCTCAGGATTCAATCGATTTTCATAGACCACATGCAAATGTAGCATGAATGCTATATTTAGCCTGCTAAAAAATCAGTGCGTTTGAAAGTTATAGTTTTTGTTTTGATAAAAATTATCCGTGGTGTGCAATTTTTGCACATAAGTATATATTACATAACAATTGTTTATCGGAAGTATTCTCAGAAGCCTATCGCAAATGACTTCATACCTGGACATCTTTTAAACAGATTTTTTCGGAGTTTTTTCCTAAAGATATGATAAGACCTAATTAATCAAATAACAACGCACTTATTTCTATCGAGTGCATCATGGAAGTTATCCAACATGGGACTCTGATCTCTGCTGCTTGAGTTATCCACCATGTTCACAAGTTCTTTGAACACAGCTACCACCTTCCAGTTATACTTAGCACTGCATTCAATGTAGCCAGATTTCCAATGCTTCTTCACAAGGTTCACGATATCTCTCCGTTTTTCTTCAGAAGATTTTGAGATGTTGCCTACGACAAAAGGTGTTATAGAAATATTTTGGATATATGGCTGTCGTCAAAGGGGGAGCAGTTACCCTGTACCCTGTAGTGTAGAAGACACTGCTTTTGAATAGAGAAATAACTTATATATTACTTAATATTATTGAACTAAAACACTGCTTTTCGTATATATAGATGAACACTAAAACATGATTGATTACTCGTTTATATAATAACAAGCGGCTTTGTTTTCAGCCATGTGCCTCAGCACATACGCTCAGTAAGCACTAGGAATACTATAAGTAGATGCTGTAATCCTAGATCCTATGTTCCACAGCCGATTCGTTAATTTAGGTTCAATTTCATAACTACACAGACTAGATCTCCCAAATAAGAATTGGGGCCAGGAGAAACGTGAGATATTAAAATACTATTCGGCCCGGATCTCTCACTAGTGGTGCTGGACATCTTCGGAGAGTCGCTGGGAAATGGTGTCCGTAGGCATTCTAACTTGTGTCCCGTTTCTTTCTGCAGTGCTGTACAGAGGAGGAGAAAAGCCCCGCTCGGAGGACAAAACTACGGCTCCCAACGCACAGATTTATGAAAGCGCATTCTTTCCTAGGACTGATCATCTGGCATTATTTCTTCAAATTCTCACATACCCCATAATTTATTTTATACATTAAATCATGAAATTACTTTAATTGGCGATTTGAATGATGAATGGTGGAAGAAGAGAAGATTGAACCACATAGGTTATCAGAAATATTTCATCCCAGATTATGAGGGCAATATTTGGGAAAAAGATTGTGAGAACGTGACTCCAAATAAATTATTTCGCAGATTTCCTCAACTTAGGAGGAACATAAATTTGATAGAATCTCATTTTGGCTGTCTTTAAGATCTATCTTATGTACAGACGCACAATGTGAAAACGCATTCTGTTGTAAATCGGCAACTCCAGACAAGAAAACGGAAATTAGCTCTATCATATATCACAACTATGTCACGCATTATACTGCACACAGGCTTCGAACATCATATTAGTTACTGGGTACAAACCATTAAACAAGAATTAAGTACAGAGTTATCATTCAGAATCTCGGATATTTGGTAATAAGACTCAAACACAAACTCCAAAAATTGAAGTGTGTTTGAATTTTCACGTAAAAGGTCATGTAACTTCCGAGTGTAGGACACAAAACAATTTTGCTCACGTCCAATCATTGCCAATTCACCATATCGCAGGTTAGACCGAATTGTTTACCACAAAAATTATTCTTAGAAAGATTTTTCTCCACTCTCGTGTCCACCTGAACGTCCCTTTGTGATACAACTAAATCAGAAGGCCCAGGGAAATCCTAATAGGCTAATACTTTTTAATATTGCATTTAATGGCTTCCCTTGCAGAAAGAAAGCACGTACGCTTGATTTATCCTCAAATTTTTAGATTAAAAGGTACAAATTTTAGGGAACAAAGATTCTAGCTGAAGACGAAGTGAATATTTATCGTCATACCTGTTTTGTATAAGGTTGTTTTCACTTTACATCAAAAATCGACTCACATATTATCCCAACTAGCTTAGTAATACTTTTTGATCTGCTTCAAATGCAGTGAATCCAGTTCAGATAATGAAACGTCAAGTAGCTCAAATGAAGTTTATCGATTACAATTCAGCAAAAAAGGAAATCATTTATAGAGAATGGGATAGAAGTTAAGTTACTAAATGAACCACAACATAATATAGATTGTAGACGCTCTTACTTGGTGAATCGTGAATCTCTTTCATCATGCAGGTAAAAAGATCGTGTACTTAACACACAGATTCCCAAATAAGTGACGCTCTGATAATAAATTATTCAAATGTAAGAATAAAACTATTTATTAATCATTTCGACTGCTTCTGGAATGGGTTACACCATAATTAATGAACTTGAAATGTTTGTTTCACGAACACGAATTCACCTTCAAATTTTTGGCTAAGCTAAACACCGATAATTGGGGAGGAGGACAGTGGTGCTCCTAAAAACTTTGAAATGTGTCTAGATGTTTTCAAAAAATTATCTCCCAAGCAGGTACGCCCTGGACTAACTGTATATAACCTGCTACGGACATGCAGGTTTTATCTTTACCCTAGACTCAGTATAGTCAAACCCTGACTATTTTAGTGTAGTATATACTTAACCCAGGTAAGGGTCAGAAGTTTATGTCCAAGTGACGCGTAGGGTGACTCTGCCCATTGGTATCTCTACGAAGTGAATGATACCAAGATAACAGTACATTCCTATCGTCCAAGTGTTTACGAAGAACAAAGGATGTCATGGTAAATCACATCACTATTTGTTCCCCACGCACGAGCCTGTGCAAGCTAATAAGCTCAACATAGTCCTCCTACCAATAAAAGAAGATGTCCGTTTTCAAATTTTTGAATCCTGCCGAGATCGAGATGAACATCGTGTTGAAGAAAGAGGAGCAATGGACCAAGTTCCCAGACCATCTTGGTCAGTAACGCAGACTATAAAATATGCTACTCTCTGCTTTAAAATCTATACCGACATGCCGTGCTTCAGAAAATATCTTGGCCGGAATAATAATAATAATCATCATCATCATCATCGCCGTCATCGAAGTTTAGCTAAAGCTACTCTACTGCTCATTCTCGTCGACGGTAGCCTTTTTCAAAGTACAAAATGAAAAAACAAATTTAAACCTATGCAAGTCAAGGTCGTAGAGGTATGGTATGGAAACACCATAGGTGACTTGATAAATAATAACTTTTGTAAAATCAGTTTACATAATTAAGACTTCGGATTACATGAAAACGTGAAGAGTTAGCTATAGGAACATATAATAATATTCGATAGACAATTAAATTTTACATCTGTTGTTGACATAAAATACAGGGCATCCCTTTTAAATTAAACAAGTTATTACCGTTTAAAGATAGTGATTATTCAATCATAATTTTTAGACACTCTGTAAAAGTTAGTAAAAATTTAACAAGTGCGGAAAAAAAACTTAATCAATCGGTAGAATTGAGCATCAATTTGTTAAAAAAAAGAAATCACCAGCTGAGAAATTAAGCATTGAAATAGATACTACATTTTCGCAAAATTAACGATATTTCAAAAACCATAAGGCTTAGGTGCATTAAACCTCAATTAAACTTACCTTAATTTTGATCGTACAAACCAAAAATGAAATAATATACAGGGTGTTCTATTTAAAAAAATACAACTTTGATACGTTTCGTGTTTTGGGGACATCCTGTATAACATGAAAATATTTTTAAAATGTAGCTTTAATGGGTCCCTATCCATCCAACATTTTTATTTTTTTTTAAATCAGATACTTTAGCCATAATGCTCCGTGTCGAATGACGTGAATAACCCGGTATAGGCGAGTGCGAGTTGGCTTTTGTTTAACATCACGACATCACGTGGACATGATGTTCACATCCGATGGAAGAGAACTATCAAAAGAGTCACTTTAATATTTTTAGATACATAAATTCCAGCGTTGAATTAATACTCCTCTCGGATAGATGTGGTGCGTCATGTCGCCAGCATAGTAGCGTTTTTCACGTCAAACGCGTCTGAAAATTGTCGTTTCAGGTAAATTCTACATGTGCATTCGCTTGTTATGTCTCATTTGCTGTGATCCAGGTCATGTTGATAATTTCCTTATATTTATTTATTCTGCCTGTCGTGCTTCCTTGACACAAGTTGAGATCAGCGCGCGGTGGCACATAAGTTCGTTTAAATCATAACATCGTAAAAAATCATGAACAAAAGGTTCTTCATAATTTTTCGTTAATAAGTCAACAGATGATAAATACCTTCATCGGAAGCAATCAGGTCGTGCTTATTGCCCACTACAAGTATAGGAATATTTTGCATATTCCGTGATTCATGTATTTGATCTCTTATAGTCCGAACGTATTGAAATGTCTCGATATTCGACAGATCAAAGACAAGTATATAAGCTGTAGCACTCCGCAGCCCGTAGTACCTGAAAAATGAAGTTTAAGTTCAGAACTAAAGTAATATGTTATGATTTATACAGTTTTAGAAATTTTATCTATAAACTGAAGTTGGACAATTTTAGAATATTACGTTTACAAACATTGCTGGTACAATCTCATATACATTAAGTCAACTTCTGTCATAATAAACTATAATAGGAAAGTGTATGAAAAATTTTAAAATTCAACCTGATTTTCATGTTTTCCTTCTAGTTATTACATACGTTTTTTGACGATAACTCCGCCACCACCAAACCGATGTTCGAAAACAACAAAGTTTTGTCTTCCTTGTCATATTAGTAATCTGATATCATAGTCCTGTTCTAAAACTGGAGAGAACTCTCAGAGTTATTGGGGATCAAGGATAACCAGACAGATAGGCAGACTAATATAATACTACTCCGCAAAAGTGGAGCCGTTGAAAACTTACTAAATTCAATGTGTAAAAAGCTGTGTTACTCATCATAGATGAAGTACGCGATTCTACTCTACAAACAGGCCTCAAGACAGACCAGTTTTAAGCTCTAGAAACACGATATCGTAAGCACGTGTCGACGATAAGCAAACTGTCGTCAAAAGTTAAGGATAAACGAGGCCAAAATAATAATAAATAATCTGAAGATTCTTCTTCCAGCAACGTAGAAAACAAGATTCACCCAAATATTGCAATTGTAGACAGCGCAGTCATGTGCCAACAAAGTACCCTAGACCTAAAGTAGGAATGTCTTGTTTCCAAACGGCAGAAAAAAATTTCTGAAAATCAAGACAAATTGACAACTCCCTTCTAATATTTTACACACCCTTTGTTAATTCATTGAACATGTATCGCGATTGTTTTGCGTCAAATATCAGAATTGATCAGAACTCATCTGGTCAAGATGGACATGAGTCAGATCAGGTGATAATACAGTTGTATACACGCGATATGGTTTTGGTTTATTATATGATAAGGGAGAGAAAATACGTAAAGTTGTGAAATATTCCTAATAAAACAGAATGATGTAAGAGTCAATATATTCTTTTGAAATCCCAATCTTGCTAGAAAAAGAAAAACAGGTGAGGCAAGATTATGTATCAATTATACAGCCATAAATGTGCGTTACCTCGAAATGAGGATTGGAACATCTAGCGAGAGAAAAGTCTAGAAATGGCTAGCGGATATTATCAGATCTATATATCTATAATGCAATCGACAAAACATTGGTTGTTACACCTTTAAATCCTTGCGAACATCGTATAATGCGTTTCGGGTTCCGTCAGAGTATTGGGGTCGTTGCATTTTACTACTGCTTTGTCCTATCATGATAGTATACTGATACTGCCAATAAGGTTTGAGATGGGGTTGATAAACTTGCAATAGGTATTGGAGGGCTTTCGTGAAATCAACCTATCACTCAGGATGTCAAATAGTATTTTTTGTACACTAATTGATTACTTCGGACATGAAGTAAATGGTAGTATTTGGGGTTAACGGTATATTTTCGAAAGTATGCTTATAATTTGATGTAATTATCATCAATCCTATGACTAGTTTGTTTAAGAAAAATGGAAAACCTTTTCGAATCAAGGAAGCAGAACAGCGTACGACAATCCGATTATGATGGGATGCACACAACTTTAGTGATTAGTGGCCTTATAACTCGAATAGGTGAGTGGTGAATAATAATTTTGGAGTTTGATTTTGTTATTGAATATCAACGCGATACGAAGGTGGCTCAATGACTAGACCCCATACCCTGCCAGAAATACACCAGTTGAAATAGACTTCTCTAGAATCTTTAACCTCGCCACTCATCCATAAATGTATCATCTGAGGATGAGAGGTAGCTTGTTACAGCGGATTGAAGGATTCCTGGCCAGAAGGACATTTTCGGTACGTCTTAGTGGATGCTACTCTTCTTTCCAACCCATCACTAGCGGGAATCGTCTTCGTGTTCTGCAATACGCAGATGATACCATAATATATCGGTCTGGACTATATTGTCAGTATATATTGAAAATTTATTTACTTGGTGACTTGACTTGACTTGAGAATGACAGGGTTTATCTGTCACAGTCGATATGAAAGCACGTCTTTGATTTCCATTCATATTTAACCGCTACATGGCGTGCATAACTCTACGATTCCACAAACTTCAAAAGACGAGCACCCTAGATCTACCACAGCCTACGTATATTCTTACGTAGGCTGTGGTTCTACGCATGGTGTATCTTTCACTCGGGCACTGTCTCACTCTTCTGTGTCTGTGTCACCCCTACTGTTCCGTGTCTGTGGAAAACGATAAATATAATATAAAAAGTGCATCTTGGCTTCATCAAAGACTTGCCAATAAAAGGATACACAGCCTCCAAGTGTAGCTGATTGATAGATTTTTATAGGTACGTACTTCCACACAGATTTGTGAAAACTTTGTCGAGGCGACACTGCTCTAAATAATGACACAGATAGAAGGAGTACAATCTTTTGGCTTACCAAAAGGGTCCTGCCCATCAAGTCAAGTGTCGTAAGACGGGCAGATGTATGTATGTGGAAAGCTATGTTTAATTATTGTTACAGGGATATATTAAGGCTTTAAAAGACATCAATCAGTTTGACTCTGTGTTTCAGCAGTTATATCAGTTTACTGGATATTATTATCAGAATTCATAACTTTTGAGTGAGCATTGAAAATCTACGGAAACTTAAAAATTTTGAGTTCGTGATTTTTTTGAATCATAAAATATTTGAAGTCATTCAGTGGTTCCAATATTTTTTTTTGGAATTTAAAAGATCAACAGCAAACTCCAACATGTTTTCATATAAACTTGAGATGTTTTCGCGTTGTGAAACTTTTTCATCCTTTTCATTGGAAAATTCCATTATCGTAGTCAATAAGCTAGTATGACATGATGATTAGTATCAGGGCTGGTCTTAGAGTGTAGAAAAGCTCTTGATGAGATCGCAGAGAGACACAGGGTCTCACTAATGTGGGTCCCTGAATATTCTGAGGTTCGAGGCAACATTATGGCGGATGCTTTGGCGAAGGCAGGATCAAAAGGAAATCTTTTGGGTCCGGAACCGGCTGTAGGGTTAGCCGCAGGTAGAATTAGAAAAGCTATGGACTAGTGGATTCAAATTCATCACTCTTTGAGGTGGAATAGCATCTCAGGACATCTCCGTCAGGCACGGGAATTGATTACAGGGCCTGTAGCCAAAGAGGGGCGATTTTGCCTCTCTCTTGATAGGAGTCATCTTAGGTTGCTGGTGGGACTGCTCTCTGGTGATAATACCTTAGTGATATCACATATATTATAAAAAGAAGCACGTTAGCGATTCCATGTACTTTCATTGGTGAAACTGTGTTAAGCTAGCCTAATTTCTCAATCAAGGTATGTGATAGTATTAGTGTCATTGAGCCGGGCCACTTTATTATTTCGCTGCTGGCTAGTTTCGGTATATTCAGAAAGTTATACGTGCGATATTATTAGCCAATCTATATAAATTTTGACATGCTTAAAATGGTACAATGATCTCTGGCACCTGCTTAAATCCAGCAATTTGTTCTGTTCATGAACATTCGGCATATCTGATATGCCATATTTACACGCGACATATGATATGATATTATAATAGCATGCTAAGCGATAAGGTCTCAACGTACTTTTATTAATTTTTACTTGCTCTTCCATGTATATGTGACAAGTACCAGTTTAGGGACCTTCAGATGTCTTTTTATGAATTAATACATGGCCGCACGTCATATCTGCCGTCGGAAATTTCTATCGATGCGTTGGTCTTCAAACCGAAAACAAGCCCCGCATTTATATCAACGTGATTCATGCGTGTATCTATGTGACTTGGCATTCACGATCACAACCACGTTGGGCTTTCGTCTTCAATTGGCGAGGGAGTATTGTAATCGCGAAAAATTTGGAACTCAGGATATTACGTTTTCTTGATGTTCTGTGACATAAATATTACAAAAAGCTCATTTGCATCGATTGGTCTGTCAGTCTGTCTGTAATCTGTCCAGTAATTCTTGACTCCTTTATTATACGGAAAGTACTTCCGAATTTTGGTGAAACTTTGGTAATATGTTATTACTGTTACAAGAATGACAAATCTGTGTAGTTTTTATTCGTATCAGTATTGTCGTTAAGAAACTAAAAAAGTAAAAGACGCTCAAACTTCGGTTTTCCCCGTTTCCGAGGCAAATTTTTAAAATTTCTTTTGGGGATGAAAAATTGAGTTACAGGGAGGGATCGATCCAGTGGCAGCAGATTAATCCTAACATACGCTTCCATATAACAACGTGTGATATCTACATCCTAGTAAACCGTTTAAGCCATAATGAACTGCCGCCAGTAAGTATAACTTAAAGCTCCAGGCTTCTTTCTGGTTACCACGCGTACTCTAACACTCTTTAACAACTGATAATAGTATCTCTGTATTCTACCTGAATAAATATAATAATTACAAATACTTAGCCATTAAAACTACATCGATTAGGTTCACTTTGTATCTCACGCGGAGTGATGTCAGTTTACTGAATAATAATATCTGATTAAAATACGGTTAATCCTGTAGTACATTTTGAAAATATACGTTAATTTAAAATTTTAGAAGCATGTGATTTCTTCAAATATAAAATATATAAAGTCATTCAGTAGTTCCAATATTTTTTTATTGGAGTTCAGAAGATCAACAGCTGAAAAATACAATTCATTTTTTTTCAAAACTGATAACATTAACTGGGATGTACAGCATCCATAAGATTTCTATTGATGAAATACACCACTTCAAAATAATTATATATGGCTAGAATTGATTTTTTTGGTTCTTGATAGTTACCTGAAATTGCGTCTATTTATCACGAAAAAATTATATTCGTATATTCGCCTAAATGGAATCAAGATATGTCCCACGTCGAAGACATATTTAGAGTATAACAGTAGTTGCTGAAATTTTGTAGATTCGTCAACTCATGCGTGAGGCGTAACAAATTATACATATTTCTTTAGTAACATTTTAACAATATCTCACCTGTAGTTGGTCCATTCATAATAGGAATTTATTGGGAAGTAAGGTATAAAGGGCAAGTCCGAGATAGTGATCTCGTACAATCTATCGTCTGTAACGATTGATGGGTAATATGTGCTTTTCTTCTCTGTAGGTACATGCTCGTCGCAGAACTCGTTCCATACAAATTGCTGTAATGAAATATCAATTAAATAATGTAATCAATTAATATGACTCATTCCTTGTAATATTTTTTTATTTGGGTATTTATATCAATCAGTAAAATACGCACAAATCTCGACCTGGAGATGAACCAAGTTTGTTAAGGAAGAAACTGCGTTCCAAAAGGCTGATGAAACGAATGAGAGCAATGCATACATTCTATATTCTGAGGATTCTGAATTTAAATATGTTATGATAGGGGTCAAACTAGTTGAATGACCGCTAATTTGAGAAACATTCAAAAATAAGAGTTTTGGGCAAACCTTGAAAACGCTGCCAATGTGGAAAATAAAAGTCATCATTAACTCTCCCCCGTTGTACCCAAGAACTTCTCATCATCTTCATCTGAACTCACCGTTTGTGCGCTATACGGCCGTCTCAAGTGAATCGGACCACCCGATATTTATATATATATATATATATATATATATATATATATATATATATATATATTAATTTTTTTTCACATGCAGTTATATCATCAGTTTATAATAATATTCTTATCGGATTGGAAAACTTGGAATCTTAGAAATTTTGAAAAGCTCCAAAATTTTGATATTTTGATAAATCATTATTCAAAGTATTTTAGTAGTTTCATTGTTTTTTTATCGCCATTCAAAAGATCGACAGCTCCAATAAAAAACATAATTCAAATATTTAGTTCTCAAGCAATTTTTTTTTTGGAAGTACAGCATCAACCTACTTGATGCAATTTTTTATCACAGAGTCAACTGCTTACTATATAAATTTTGGTGAAAGCAAAAAATGGTCAATATTTCATATTTTCCGATTTTCTGTATAGGGGAGTACAAATAACCAAAGAGCAACAACTTTTTAATTTTACAGATCTAAATAGTGATTTGAAATTATGATTTAGGTACTCAATAACTGATGTTAAATGTTATTTCATTTGTGACAAAACCAGTCGATCGATTTTGATGTATGACCTCTCATTTTGTGCCTTTTTTCTTTCATAGTTTTTGCTATGATACATTGAAGGGTGTGATTTGAAGCAGATAGTAAACAAACAAAAGTTCTGGACCGCGATGAAGAATTTGCTGGCCTGTTAGACCTGTGCCTCACAACAAATCTCACTATCTATACAGTGAATATACCCGCTACACTAGGAATATCCAATACCATTCCCACCATTTGTAGAATGGAATCACTAGATCAACAATATACGAGGGTCGTTTGATAAGTCCGTGCAAAAATGAAAACCACTTTATTTTTTTTAATAAATCTTTTTTATTTTTCAACATAATCTCCTTTTAGGCTTATACACTTCATCCAACGCTGCTCTAGTTTGTTGATCCCTTCCAAATACTAGAATTTGTCAAGGTCTGCAAAATAGGCATTCGTTCCTGCAATCACCTCACCGTTTGAATAGAATCTTTTCCTCGCCAGCCATTTTTTCATATTAGGGAACAAGTAATAGTCTGACGGAGCCAAGTCTGGAGAATATGAGGGATGTGCAACGAGTTGGAAGCCTATTTCCATCAGTTTTGCGGCTGCAACTGCTGAGGCCGGAGCTGGTGCGTTGTCGTGATGAAAGAGGACATTTTTGTGGGCCAATCGTGGACGTTTTTCTTGCAACTCGGTTTCCAAACGATCCAATAACGATGAATGATATTCACCTGTAATGGTTTCATCCTTTTTCAGATAGTCGATGAAGATTGTTCCTTGCGAATCCCAAAAGACAGTTGCCATAACCTTCCCGACCGAAGGAACGGTCTTTGCCTTTTTTGAAACGACGCATAAAGTACTGCGGATTTCGCTGGAACAGCTGCAAACCGTTCTTGCAATACTTCACACGATCTGGTTTTTGGTCAATCGTGAGCAATCGCGGCACCCACCACCTAGCGGATAGCTTTTTCATCTCCAAATTTTGGTGCAAAATATGATGTACCCATTCGCTCGAGATGCCTATAACACTAGCAATCTCACGCACCTTCACTCTTCTATCAGCCATCACCATATCATGGATTTTATCAATAATTTCTGGAGTGGTGACCTCAACAGGGCGTCCAGAACGTTCAGCGTCTTATGTGCTCATATGGCCACTCCGAAAATTTTGAAACCACTTATAACCATTCTAATCGAAGGTGCACAATGACCATAATGTTTATCAAGCTTCTGTTTAGTGTCTTGAGGCGTTTTGCCTTTAAGAAAGTAATGTTTAAGCAACACACGAAATTCGTTTTCATTCATTTTTTAACAACAACTCGATTTGTTTGATTTAAACGTATGTTAAACACAAAGTAATAGACCGATCTGGCTCAAACTTAGTGTGTGCTCTTCTAAGATATGCTACTAACTGAAAATAACCTCGATACACAACAGTAGTGCCCTCTCTCTGACTTTGCACGAACTTTTCAAACGACCCTCGTATTTAAGCACGCAGAGATTAGCAGTAAAAATCAGCAATGTGGGATGATCCCAGCAATTATAACTAGGCTTTTTCATGGAATTTCAAGTCCGGCAACCCGTTACCTTGAGGGAAAAATATCAGAATTTTCAAAATCTGGTATGGAAGCCTATATTCTTCACGTTGTCAAACGCTCCTCCAAAAATAAACCTTGGTTTAACCGGAGCTGCTGGGCTGCAGTTCAGCAAAGAGGAACACAACCAGAAAACAAAAAACAAATTCCTCTCATGCTGTTCAGATTAATGAAGACATTGAGAGAATCCTGGAATGGGTATCTACGAATGGAGTTCAGTTGAACGCGCAGAATACTCAGACAAAAACTATGAGAAATAAGTAAGATGGAGTGATGCCCAGTACTTGAATCCATCAAGGTCCTGGACATTAACATCAACAATAACATGTCATGGCACGATTAGGTTACCGGCCTTGCTTCGGCATCCCAGAAGCTGGGGGTTCGCTTTTCCCCGGAAGTTGTATTCTCTGGAACAGCTGTTGCTACTCTACAAGGCCCATATCAGACCATCGCTGGAATACTGCTCGCATAAGTAAGGATGTGCTAAGAACCTAAAGCCCTAAAGCCTATGGAGACAAAAGAGAAATGAGCAATACGTCTAGCGGATACAACTGACCTCACAAAGGGCCTTCACAGTCTAGAACATCGAAGAAGGGAGGCTGATCTATCGCTATTATATAAATATTATCATGGCAGGTGTTCCACCAAGTTGTGTCTCGTAATAACAACAAGAGTCGCTAGTACAGCAAAGACTATGGGAACCCATCGGGCGCATCCTCACCAGATCAGGTTTATAACAACTGAAACGAGCCTCTTTCAAAAGTCCTTCCTTTGTAGAACCTCAACGTAATGGAATGAGCTACCGGGGAGTTTGTTTTTCGATGGTTAAAATATAGATCTCGCTGTGCTCATGAAGCACGATAGGTTTTCTGCCTTTGCGTGAGGCTATCTATGAAAAAACAGGTTAAAAAATAAATTGTCCGTCCATAGGCAAGATTATTGTTGGAATCGCTTACTTCTGGGATGTGGTCGAACAACCTAAGATTGCTTACAAATTTGATCCGCTTAATTTTATAATTCCTTTAATATTTACGATCCTGTTAACTTTCAATATAATAAATGGTATAAAATATGCCTTGAGGAAGTTGTTCGTTATGAAACTCTAAAAAATAGGTACTGATCGAGATCACTCGGGAATCATTTTAATATGCTAACAGTCTAGAAATACGTATTTTCATTTTTTTCTCAATAACAGCTGCACACAGGTGGTTAAAAATTCTTGAAAATGGTGTCTGTTGTATTGTACAAAAAATTACAGCAAGATTAACTATTTAACAACGGTATCCTGTGGAAATTTTGATGAATTTTGGTCGATTTCATGATGTTCAATAACAATGGATCTCGCTGCCTAAGGACGGAAAATATAATCAAAACTTTTCGCCTTCTAGGGAATACGTAAGCACCACAGGGGGTGGCGGTCTTAACAATTTTTGTTTTTGATGATATTGAGGACAGGAATGTGGGGTATGGAATGATGATTACGTCTGCTATACATATTTATTCTTTTCTATTTTTTTAAAATTCAATAATTTCTGATTTGAACACATTTTACAACCTTACTTCTGTATGCTTGAAAACGTAAAGCCGCACAAGATAGTGTTCTAGATATCCTGTATTGGATTTTGCTGTTTTCCAGAATAACTGCTACACTATTACCTTAATTTAAATTTCTCGCTATCACTATACTTTTTCAGTTATAAATGTTAGAATAATTGTTTTATATCATAGGCGATTCATTTATTTTATGTACCTACATTTGAATGGCGTTAATAAACCGCTCCATATATATAATCATACTATACCATGATCAGTTGATCTATGTAGGTTAACCTGAGCGCGAATGTCAGCTAAATACATTTACCTGAACTATTGATGTCTTTCCAACAGCTGGTGCTCCCAATAGCACGACCTTGATCCTGTCAACTACTTCGGAATAAATTTCAACTGTTGAGCACTGGAATTGCTGATTTTCTAGTTGTAGCTCTGTGGTATGCTGATGCATTGTCGTTGCAGTTGGCGTAGAACTGACATTTTGTGTGTGGTCTATGAAATCCAGATCCAAATCTGCAACAAAGAATGTTTCTCTCAATTTTAAGATTTCATAGAAATTTATTATTTATTAGTACTACTGTACTCTCACTTGTACTGCACCGATTCTTGTGTAGCACAGCGGGCGATCAACAAGTTTTTCTTACAGCCTGATCGACCTTTCTTTAACCTTCGCTCTTCATATGCGCTGAGAAATACGGATTACAGCTACACATGTATGAAATATTCTACTGGAGAGCTTGTAACATGCGTTCAGATATGTTCTTGGGATGAAACAAATTTCCGGCTTTTAGCAAACGCACGGTTCGGCAATCGAAATACCAAACCGGAATTGGCTGCCCCTGATTTGATCATAAGCCGCTCCCGGGTCCGGAGCTACAAAATTCTTAGCGCCTTATAAAGTACTACGAATTTATTCCCTATTGATTGGGCGACGCAATACCTCGAGGTGAAGAGTGAGAGGTTCTCGCTGTTGTTGAACGCCCCTCTAGAAGACCTCCACCCGATCAGAAATGGTCGGTTAATCTATACTTGGTAGTCGTGTAACGGTTGAACCGTTTACAAATTCTATTTTATATGGTATGCTATATTTGTGTGTAATCGACCTGTATAATATTCTATTTTTAGCACTAATTCTCTAATCATTCATATTTCTCCGACCCTCACCTAGTTTTCATTATCGCGAAATTCAATATTCCATCTCTATTATTCTGATTAGCAGGAAATCGATCTGTTATTTTGTCGTCTTTCCCTAACTTGTCTTGTAATTACGATTTTCAATCTCATCCCTGGTTTCGCAGTTGCAATCTTGTCTCGTGCATCGTGTAATCTGGATACGTAGATGGTCGTACTCCACCCACTCCGATCCTCACCGTCGACACGACAACTACTGTCGAGTAATACGTGACGCAATGGCATCTGATTTCATCGGAAAATTAAACTATAATTTGCTTGAATAAAAATGCACATTTAAGGCATTCCTAGTGTTTGGAAAATGCTTAATACCTAGAAGAACACTTTTTCTTCTCCGGCGCATTTTTTTCCCCCGCAGCCCTGCGTCGCAGCCCTTCCCGGGTGCAAACACAGCAATGCTGCCCTCCAGTTACTGACGCTAACCATCTTCCCCATGGGAACATGGGAAAGACCCCAGCCCAATATAGGTTCACTTGTAATGTCCGTCTATGGCTGGTACAGAGATATTCTGTTGTTTTCCTAACTTCTTTTAAATAAATTGTACACATTTAAACTTGTATGTGTTTCTCTTTTCCATTCTTTCCACCTCATGTCTAGCGACTCACTTCCTAATCAGTCTCATCTCTCACTGAGCTACCGGTTGCTAGTTAGCACTCTTCACCCAGTTTTCTTAGGAAAATTGGGATGAATAGGGATATAATCGCTGTTGAAAAATATTAAAATGTCTTTCAGAAAACAGTTTCATGCAAACCTCTCGCCCGCGCCACAAAAGATGGTTTAGCAATAATTAGAATCTACATCCTGTCAAGGCAATTTGCTTGACAATGGCTATTATTGATTCTTTAAGTGTGTGAATCTTGCGCCCTAATTTTATGCTATAGGATGTACACGAGCCGTGAAAGTCATCCCCTAGTTTCGCCCTCCACCTAATGGGCTCGCACAGTCATCATTCTCGGACTGCGAAACTTCATCATCTTGCCCTTTTTCCTTTTCCCAAGGGGTGCGGTGTAGTAGCATGCTTTCCCTGTGTTCTGGATTGAAGAAAATGTTCAAGAATGGGGGTTATCCACCCAAGTCCCGATCAGGAGCGGAAGCCAACTAGATTACGCCTCTACCTGGCTTTAGGGGGGGTTTTGTTTAACACTCCAGATTTGCAGAATTGTGGTACCCACTGTAGACAGATTGATGGTGAGCCAAATGTACAGTTTCCTGATTCGAATTTGAAATATGTAATACATATCCCGACAGACGTCCTCATTTTTCATTCAGAAACTTTACCTTGTAAAATTTATACCCACGGAAAAAAGTTTCAAATGATACATCCAGAAAGATAATTTAGCTCGCGCAGTAATCGATTTATTATCTGTGTATTTCACATACCGCCCAATTCCAATCATGTTTGGGAACAAACAATGAGCTGGAAGAGGCAAGATCATAATTTTAGAGCAGAAAACGTATTTCTCATTCCACCTAAGAATCCAATTACCATAACTAGCAGACTAACAGTGTGATCTGGCCAAAGTCTGCGAAGGTGGCCGAGGAGCTCCTGATACTTGGTCCGTTTCTCCTCCTTCTTCAAGACGATGTACATCTAGGCAGAAGCCGAGAATTCAATAACGAACACCTTTTGTTGGTGGTCGAGGACGAACATGACGGGCTCATTAGCTTGCACAGGCACGAATAGTTCCAGTAAATCAATTAAAATTTTTTGAGACCCCAAGCACTGTATTTGTTGGAGTTCTTAAACAATTTTTGCTTATGGTCATGTAAATTATGTGCTATCTCATAATTTTAAACGGTTATAAATCTCCTGGTGAACTCTTAAAATGCTAGGTGACAAGTCACAAGAAAAACTCATTTGGCGCTATATTGGATGACCTAGGATGCCACTTAATTGTTCCATTGCCACCTATACTACGATTACCAAACACACTTTATAGGTAAGTATAAACAGTCACCGAAGTATGAACAGGGCCTGCATCTTGGAGGAGCCAAATATGTAAATGTCCACACCATGACGTTAAGCATGCATCTACACTACTTCCCTTATAAAGGCGACTGATTACTATTGGTGAACCTTTGCGCACTTGTTTATCCCGAACTCCATGCCAATAGCATGACTGTGTTCCCGCACCCTTACCTTAGCGATTGCTTTAATGCACGTTGTCCGGAGGCACGGACTCACTATCTTCAGGAGCGTAGGTCAGCACAGGTGTCTCAGCTATACCGTAGGAGTATCTCAAATGATATTAGCACTCGTATAGCTGCGTTGTGCCGATAGACGTAAACAATATCAGAGTATACCTTACACGCTGACAGGAGGTGATTAAACGTCTCTGGTATCTGTCGGCATGCTCTATAGCAGGAATCGGGTACTTCCATACCCATAACACTACTACGATATACCAAGGTATTATAGACACCATCCTGGCAAGCCATTATGAAGCCCTCAGTCTCTGACGTAGACAATCTAGACCTCAGGAAATGAAAGGTCAACTGTTTAGATGGGCCATGATCTAGATGTTTGTAGAAGATTTCATGTATAGGATTATTCTTGTGTGGCCTTAGAAGGAAATTGGCTATAGCAGTTTTGATGTGAGTTTTAATTTGGGCGGGAGATAGCTCTGCGATGGTGTGCTGATTATCCCGCTTGAAGTCCAAGGTTTTTCGGCAGCTCGGCTTGGTGCCCTAAAAATAATGGCTCCTCTAAACTTCTTTCTATGTTCATCCTTTTTCGGATCTCAGTGTCAAATTGTCGCAGCCCGTCATTAGACACCTTTCCAACAAATGTGCTTTGAACATGGTTGTCATTGGATAGCAATATTTCTTAAATTGGCAACTATGTCTACCTTTGATTGAAAAACGATATCAAGTATATTGGCTTGGACTTTTCTGTCGATATGTATTTGGGTTTCCCTTTACAGTTTAGATTGATTATTTCGGATACTGATTTAGGTGTATATTTGTATCGATGGTATCACACAATCCGTGTGTGTTTTCTGTGATCAGGGGTCAAACTGTTTTGTTGTGATTGTGCATGGTTGTGTGTCCGTTGAATCGTTTGAACAAGGTAAAAGTGTGTTCAATTTGTTTTATGTGATCTGGTTGCATGTCTATTTATCTGCCTCATTGCCTTCACTGAATAGTAAGCTTTCCTTTGCATGAGTTTGTGTGTTTTGTAAGTTCTGTTCGAATGACGATATGGATGTTGTCTAAGTCAGTATGTGTGATCATTTTAAAATGTCAGAAATCGGTATGCAAATATAATAATAGAATTAAGTTTTATTTCCAGAAATTTTATAAGTCGATTCGGCTGTGCTTTGCTTTGCTGGTGGTACTTTGATAGAAGCCCAGACACTTTCACCGTCCCTTTTTGGGGATGGTCTTTCCAATGACCTTCACTGATATGAAGCACTTTGCATTTGCTCATACCGAACTCTATTTTAGTGTCTGACGTGTAAGTTTCTGTTATTTCAAATAATCCTTTTAGTTGCATCTCATTACTTACGTATAGCTCTATATCATCCATGTAATGGATATGATTGATGTGCTAGTTTTTTGTCTGATAGTTGATGTTGGAACTAAAGCTCGTTCTGAGTGCATTCGAGTGTTGATTCAGGCAAAGGTGAATGTATACCCTTGGAAGATACCGCGTTGTATGTGCAAATCTTTTGATTGGATATATTCGCCATGTTTGCATGTTTTGTGTAAGGAACCGTCTGAGGACTGAGTTAATCTTGTAGATTTGTAGAACTTTGATTATCCAGCTATGGGTAACACAGTCCAATGTTTTTATCATAATATATGTAGGTGTGATTTCTATGCTATTTTTTAGTCTGTTCACGCTATCAATAAATTATAAGTTGCACCTTATAAACTTGACTTTGTTTTCCACATCTTTTTTGATCCTTTCAAGTATGTTGATTTGTGTAAGATGTTCAATTCTTTTACATATTGTTGCAGTTATGATCCTGTATGAAGTTGCGCTATAACTATTTGAGTTTTGGTATCTTCGTATTGAAGTTTGATGTATGTTATGCCTTGTGGGAGGAATTTTGGGAGGCTATTGGGTTGGTATCATTATTACTATCATTATCCAAGTGACAAAATTGTAGCCCTCAAAAATATGCTTTAATTGAGTATCAGATCGTCATCATCTTTGAAACTTAAAGATGAATAATAATACAATATTAATGGATAATAATAAAGAGGCATTCCTCGGATATGTTTGTCTTCATGTTTGATCATAGAAACGACATCCAAATGTTTTTAGTCCCGTCAAGTATAGGAGGTTGAAATCACAAATTTCACTTCCGAGAAATATAGACCATATATATTTGACGTTGCAAAAATTATTTGTTACTTGCACCTTTAAATTCATTTTTACTCACAGTGTGGTGGAAAACGTACAAAAAACATTATTTTATAAATAGTTTTTTTCAATAACCGAATAGACACCAATTTCATAAATAACACTGAAAAGGTGACAAGATAATAAATAATATTCTTTCTGTGTTTACCTAAAAACAGTTAATTGAAAAATTCTACAGAGACTAACCCGCCACTCTATCCGCAATATCCATCATTATTAATTATTGTAGAGATATTTTCAATCCACCAAATTTTTAAAAGGAAGTCATGGTTTTAATGAAGCCGATCTAGTCTTTTTTTTGATGGTCATAACGTTATCACTAGAACAACAGTCGTATAATTTTTCCTAGTCTTTGAAACAAAATTTATTTTTCTTCCTCGACCTTGTGGCACTCAATATAGCTCATTTTTTACATTTTGTCCTCAAGGGTCATAGTCGTAAGGATTGTAGGCTAGTAACAGTCCATCTTTCATTTCTCAAATAAAATTTTTACCCCTGTAGGAATGAACACTCGCTGCACTATCTGAGTATTCTGCTGATACATTCTCGTGTCGACTAATCTTGCTTCATCGCATTTTTTTGTTTAAAGTTTGATTAGGTACACTGTTGAACAAATAGTAAAATCATTAAATTGTCGACAGCCCGAGCTTAAACTATAGAGAAAATACCTATGATGATTTGTATATATTTGTAAAAAAATTGAGTCTAATGTTGCGAGAAAAAATAGGTAGATCACGTACATACATGAAATTTGGGCTCTAGTTATAGAACGTATTCTCTGTATATAAAATGTTAATCGCAATCCTTCGTAGGAATAAAATAAAATAATCAAGTACATTGAAATAGGATTTTTTGTTGTTGCAAGAGTAGTCTAACCATCAAATACATACACATACCTATTTTGTAGTTGAACTGGAAACACCTTGTGAGACTCGAAGCACACTTCGTAGCATAGAAATGGCAATAACAAACTTGAACAATGATTGTCTGAAATATTGCTTATGAATATCCAATAACTCAAAAAATATATTAATACGTAACAACCAACAGCTTCCGAGTAACGATTAACTTTAACACCGTAATAATTGAGCAAATAGTGGAATCACAACCTGTAACAACCTAATAACTAACCCGTTTTCCTAAGACATCACACGAATCGTCTTTCCATATGACCCCATTTGTTATGAAAACAGTTTGGGATCTGCGAGATGAATTAGTTAGAAGGGGAAGCGTCAGATGGCGCTTCGAGATTAAACGTACGGCCTGGAGATGGGGGCACAAAGTATTGATTGCAATGTCCGGATCAAGGCTGAAATATATGTATATTGCACTATAAAAACGGAGCGCAAAGCAGAACTGCTAGGAAAAAATTACAAAAAATCTAGAAACGTCAAGTTTTATTTTCAAAGGAACAACCTGTTGTCCTCGTTGAATTCCATTTACTCTGTCGCTTGATTTTAAATATCGATACAGTTGTTTAGAAAATATGGAGCTTTGAAATTTCAACGATACGTTCTTCGAAACATGTAAAAATTGATTTAATTGTACTTTGGTACTTATCAATTATTCAAAATAAATATTGATCCCTACCAAAGAGTTCGCTGTTTTTATTGATTTAGTGAGTAAATTATTATTATCGGTGTTTTACTTGCCCAAAAAAATTAGGATTAATTCAAAGACTTGTCATTCGTCATCTAAAAGATTGAGCGTTATTCTAAATATAATGAATGTGGAATCGGATTGCGAAACTATTTAACCAATGGAATCCCAACATATGTAGGTTTCTGGGAAAATCGTACATGAATTGTTGGATAAACCTGGCAGTGTTGGGACAATTTGCAATAAATAAGACGCTGAAAACAGGGCAATAGGACCTAGAATTTTATTTCGCAGAGGGGTAGCACCTCAAAAGTGATATATTATCTGGAAAGATACAAATACCTAAATATTTAGAAACTTCAGGGGGGGGGGGCTGGCCGCCTGAATAGGACAATTTGCCAATGCAACGGTCGTGGATCGTACAGCTGCATCGTAATTTCCTGTTTTTTTGGATGAGTCAAGTTTCTTTTTTAATGGTATAGTTAATTTTCGTTATAAGGCTGGTACTAATCCAACACTCAAAAATTGAACCGAAGGGCTGTCTTTTTAATTTCTAGCTCCAACGCGTATTATAGGGACCGACCTTGCATAAACTGAAGAGGAAATGATATTTCAAGTTTGACTAGCAAAATGCGCGACATATTTCCAGCTGGATAGAACGAACCGGTGCGATTGAGGTGCCTCCGCGGCCCCTGTCCTGAGCACTCTTTTGTGAGGAAATAAGATTCTATGTATGAGCCCATGGTCGAGCATGCCACTGGACATTCACGCCACCAAACAAGTACGCCACTGAGTGAGGCGCAGGGGATTCCCTCGCAAGCTACGGACGACGGAGGAGTTACGTGAAAGAGTGACGTTATTGTTAACACTGTTTTTTTGTCATTGTCAGTCGTTTAACATTTTCTAAAATCCAGCAGTCATTTCATTTTCATCGTCGTATATGGCTCGACACCAACCACCCCACCTGATACACTCAAGGGCCTCCGTGAACGACAAATTAACATTGATCACGAAGTAACACCGAAAATACTCAAGAATGTTCATCATAAACATTTTGAGGGCAACATGTATTATTATGTGTATGGAGGTTGATGGACCTTCCAGCATTTACTTAAGTATTAAATTAATTGATTTTGTATTGATTTTTAAAAGAATTGATGCCATTTCAGAACTGCCTATTTTTTAAGTAACTGGAGCGATTTCAAAGATAAAAGCACAGTTTATAGGGAATTAAAGTCCTTTTCCGCAAGGTCGCTTTATCCCCATTTGAAAAAATGTATGGATGGCATATCTTTTTAGGGAGTTTAAGGGTTTGCAATGGTTGTTGGTTCAAAGGTTGCTCCATTAAAAAGGAGGCAAACTAGTCCTGATTATGGATTTAAAAAAAAAAAATTTCCCTAGCAGTAATAATTTTTTGGGTCACCCTGTATATAATATAAGCCAGAAGTCATAGAATAGGGTTTATACAAGGTTGATATTAAAAGTAAAACGGTAAATACTTAACTTCGTATAAGCAAATCCCTAGATCATGAAATATAGTTTCCGAATTACACGAATTAACTGAGCAATTTCTGCAATTACATATATCTCTCTTTAGATGCAACTCTATAGGGCTAACGGAGCAGAGAGAGGCACATTGGAAATATCGATGTCTTTCTTAGGGGTACTCCGTGGTTTAGACTTGAAACGATTTTCTTGTACGCAAAACAGCAAAACAGCGTAGACAGTATATTTTATTCTCCAAAGTCTTCGTATGTATGACACCTTGTTTGGATGAATGCCAACATGATTATCGATTATTCTTCGTATCTGGAAGATCTTATCTGATTTTTCTTGATCCAAATGGCTGATTCTGTATTAATATTGACTCTCAAGTCTATAATTACACGACATTGAAGTCCATAGAAGGGCACATTGCAATATGTGGAGTAAGAGTTACCATAGATTGTAAGTGCATACGAGTATGCATTCCTGTGATTTACAGACCACCTAGTGATAATATACTCACATTGATAAATACACTAACACTAGTTGATTGTTCTCTGTGGCGATTTTAACATAGATATGAACCAAAACAGTATTGATTCAAAATTACTTCCTGATGCTTTGCAATGTTTCAAATTATATGTTAACTCAATGGACGCAAAAGTAGTATAGTACCATATATTATATGACAACGAACCCCTCGCAAGACACAATTAAGTGTATAATTATTAATCCTCATAATATGGTTAAATACACCAAACGTAATCTAAATGGGAGTACTATAAATCATTTTAGATTTTTAATGAGCAAATCAGATTGGAGAACATTATTTGATCTGGATCCGCGTTTGGTGTTTAGATGCAAGTCAAGGTTGGTAATGTACGGTCACAGATTTACGACATTGACCTTGGCGCTCCTCAGAGCCCTGTTCTTGGACCCCTCGTATTCTTGATATATGTCAATGATCTGCCTAACTATGTCAGTAGTGGTCACGTGACTATGTTTGCTGACGACACAACTGACAGAAAAAAGTAAACACTGAGTTTGACGAATTGGGATCCTGGTGCCAGCGTTATAACATTATTTTGAAACTATCAACTATTCTACCCAGCGACAACTTCCAACTAGTTTTTCCAGCAGTTTTATCTTGTGTAGTACCATAAAGCTATTAGGTACTTTCGTTCACAGCAGATTATCATTCATTCATATTGAGCATGTATGTAAGCAGCTGAGTAAAGCATTTTATGCTATTCTACAACTGAAGGACACCCTTGATGGAAATGGTTTGATAGAGGTGTATTATGCACTTGCATATTCCCATATGTCATATAACTTCATGGCATGGGGGCTTCGAAAGACAAACATAGAGCGTTTGTGTCCCAAAAGCATTTATTGAGACTGATTTTCAACTTAATTACAACACATACCTGCAGGCAAGTTTTTAGTCAGAATAAAATTTTAACCTTGCCTGGTGTATATATTTAAAAATGTGTTACGATTGTACATAGATATGCTCATATAACTTCAACTTTGGAGCAGCTTCACAAAAATAAAACTAGACATGGAGAACTTTTGTTCGTTTAGAGGCATTCCACTACTCTATAATAGACATTCTCCATATCACAACTGCTTAATATTGCACAATAGGTTGCCAATTCAAGTGCACCAACTTAAAAATTATAGGCTGTTCAAACATTCAGTTAAATACATCCTAATTGAAAAAGTATTTTATTTGGTTTAGGATTATTTAGATTGTGAAAACTTTTTCATGTTAAAATACTTACTTCACTTGGTAGGTGTATTGTGATTTCTGTAGTAGCGTCATACATTAATTGTTAGGGTTTTTAACTTATTAATGTAAACTGTATTTATTGTTATTATCTGTCCACTAATCTCTACTACACATGTCTCTACGCACTGGCATACCACATGCAATCTTCTCTTGTCTTATGGTGAAATAAAAAAATTGAAAAGTTTGAATTTGAAGTATTCAAATTAGTGCTGCACATCAGATCCGGATCCTTTTTCAACCCGGATCGGATTATGAGATCCAGTTACGGGATCCTTGTATTCAGTGTTGCGCCTATGTCTACTTAGTTTGAAAAAGCCACTATATTGCTCTCAGCCGGAGAATATGTAAAATTGTTAATAGCAAAACCTCTTATTTAAGTGCAGGTAAAGTTAGATTGAATATATCAACATCAACTTTATTTATTAAATTCATGTATCTATGCAATGGACTATTAAGCCCGTAAGTAGTTCTAAGAAACGGAACATTAAAGATACTCTGGTTACGAAGACCATGGTAAAAGGGCACATTGAGGCTAATTTGACCCAGGAGATCAGGACAGTAAATCAAACCATTTACAATTTTCATTATAAAAACTGATCCAGACATATTTCGGCGTTTACTTAATGATAGCAGGAAAAGTTGTTGCTCAACAACCCCATAGTCATGGTCGATAATCCTAAGTCTATAGTTACTTTTGAAAGCACAAACGCTTAAAAATTTATGTTGGACTCTTTCCAATGAGTCAGAGTGAACTTGATAGAATGGCGACCACACAACTGAACAATATTCTAAAATAGTTTTAACCAAAGAACAATACACCACTCGGGTAGACTCAATTGAGAAGTAATGACAATTTCTAATAACAAAACCTAACATTTTAGAGCTCTTTATAGATATGGCATTAATATGTTAAACAAAGGACAGTTTTTCGTCGAATATAAGACCAAGATCCGTTGCAGAAGACACATATTTAAGCTGATGATCATTGATGGTATAGCTAGTTACAAACTTATTTGATTTCCTGGTAAAGCTTATAAAATAACATTTATTAACATTCAAATATAATTTATTTGATTCACACCATTTTGCCAAGCGATTTAAATCTCCCTGTAACAGATCCTGGTCTAAAAAGCTTTCAACTGATCTCCAAAACTTGAGATCATAAGCGAACATCAAACATCCACTGTTAACAAAACAATTTACCATATAACAAAGATGTTGAACAGTACTGGTGAACAATGTCCACCCTGGGGCACGCCAGATGACACATCAATAGTCTCAGAGCTGTAGCAAACAATTTTGACATGTTGCACACAACCTGTTAGTGAGCTCTCAAACCATAATACAAGATTTGAGTGAAATCCAAAGGTATGCAGTTTTTGAAGCAGGATCCGATGGTCAACCCGATCAAAAGCCTTAGAGAAATCTGTATATATAGAATCTGTCTGCTTTTTGAGTTCCATGTTTTGTAAAATATCAGACTGATAAGTTATTAAGATGGTTGTAGTTGATTTATTTCGAGTGAATCCGTGCTGTTCTTGAGAAATGAGACCTTTGCAATGCCAAGCTGTTTGTTTGCTAATAAGACAATCAAACAGCTTAGGTATGGTTGATTTTATATATATGCTACGATAATTCTCAATATTCTTTTTATTCCCACTCTCAAATATTGGTACCATATTGCTATTTTTCCAGATATGAGGGAATACAGACCACTCCAAGGATTTGTTAAATAAGATGTATAATGGCAAAACAAGAGTGCAAACACATTTTTTTAACAAGAAGTTGGGTACGCCATCAGCTCCTGATGCAAGTTTGTTAGGGAGTTTAAAAGTTTCGTTGAAAATATCAGTTTTTGGGATATTAGTGCATGAAATGTTAGAGCTAATGTTTGTGTTAATAGAATCCGGAAAAAAAGTAGCAGATTAAGAGACCTGATTTTTTGTATAAACAGTTTGAAAGAACTCTTTGAACAGGTCAGCTATTTCTTGACCATTAGTCACAGTTTGATCACCGTAGGAGAGGGTCTATGATTTGAGCGCTTGTCATCAATGAACCTCCAGAACCATTTAGGATCGTCCTTCAATTTCACATCAAAACCTCTAATATAATTATTGAAACAAACATCAGAAAGCCTCTTGCACTTCGATCGAAGCTGAGAAAACATCATATAAATTAAATCAGTTCATTTATATAACAAAAGTGTGCATGTTTTTTTTCCAAAGTTGATTTACGTAATTCCAGTGAAAACCGCTATTGAAAAGGGAACGTCCGGTTCTTTTTCAGTGGTATGGAGTATGGGATACCAGTTTCCAAATACTCATAAAAAAGAATATTAGATTCATTATTGTCATTGCTACATAGCAATGTCTCCCAATCCATAGAAGCAAGGTAGTTATTTAATTCTATGTAATTACCATTACGGAAGTCAAAGTAGAAATCATCATAAATCAGGTTATTATATTTGGGTTCATGAGACACTGAAATTGAACATTCATAGCTTATATGATGGAAGTCTGTATCTAAAAGCGAATCACTAGCCTTCCTTACTTCTAAATCCTTAACACTTGAAAATATTACGTCTAAGTAAACATTGCGGTTATTTGGTATCCTATTATTTTGAAACAACTTGAGGTAGCCAACGGATTGGGCTACTTGAACTGCTGGGTCATCCCCTGGACCAAGGCTCCATAATCCAGATCGCATTGGGTAGGTTGTAATCACCCAACAGATACACATTTAGATCAGAAAACTGTTGACATACACTTTCAACTGTTGCACAGTGCCAAGTATAAGATTCCTGAGATGAATGAGGTGGTATGTATACTCCACCCACTACTAAATTTTATTTTATTAAATTGGCACAAAATAAACAAATGCTCAACTCCATCTTCTGTCACTCTAATACACTTTGATCGCACTTTTTTGTTAATCAAGATCAACACTCCCCCATCGCTAGATTTTTCGCTACTTCTGGGATTTCGTTGTTAAGATTGCTTTCTACAAAAACAATTACATCATATGTACAACAGAATACTTTATTGAAGAGATCAGTAAATTCAGTCCGGAGACCTGCAACATTTTGGAAATAAATAGTAAATGGGCCGTAGGTCTGTTTTTTTGTTCTCTGACTTCAACAGCAGGTAAGCCATTGCGATATTTGATGACCAGATTCGTCTCTCCTGCCGCCTTCCTTCTTTCAAGACTCAATTTAGCTTTTTTATAAGCCTCCTGCTGCCTAGGTGTCCGATCAACTGAGATGCTATAACTGTAACCCAATAATTTTTTTGCCGACTTAGTTGCTAGCTTTACTGTATCAACACTATTGCATATAAACTTTGAAATTTTCTGCTGTAAACCTAATTTGGTAAATGCTTCAGAAATCACAGATTTGTCATGGCTCCTGAAGATTTTCAGAGTTTGATTCTGGAACGTTATAAACCATTAGATTCTGGGCTCGGCCTACACGTTGACTCGCTGCGTAAACAATTGATTCAGCATCCACTGACTTCTCTCCAGATTTCTCTTTCTCCAAAGTAACAATTTTCTGCTGCAACGCCTGTATTTCTTATTCCATCTTTATCAGCTTTCTCACCATAGCCGGTACGCCTTTAATTGCATCACGGCAATCTTGACAAAAGTACATCAGTGTACGTTTTTGCAAAATAACTGCTCTATATTCTGAGGTGGAAAGTCCAGAACATTTCTCAGCACTGTGTGTCCGCTCTCTGCAGCTATCACACGTAACTATTTGCTTATCATCAGCCCCCAAATCAAGTGAGCAGACAGTGCAGCTTTTTTGAGGCATGTTGAAATCCTAACCTCAAAACGAAATACGAAGAATTCGCAGTAACAAAATTGATACATATGATTCACCTAAAAACAGCAGTCTCAAAGTAACTGTTGCAACTCATAGATACATTATTAAAACCTTATTATGTAGTAAAATATGAAAAACTCAAATACAAATTTTTATTATGTTTACACACCAGTGACTCTAACCTTGCTGGCGTCCTTATTGACAAATTCCTTAGTTATAATTGAAGACGATTTACTATGCAAACCTGTACCTGCATCTTTTTAAAACTACTGTTACTGAAGAAATAAGTTCCAGACTCTTGTCGAGTCTAGAAGATGACATGAAAAATATTGCCATTAAATCCCTGGAACAGACAATAGGAATATTTGACAATCCGCGAGAAGAAGGAAATACAGAAATCTCAAATGTATTGGATATCCCATTCCCGAAACCGTGAGGCACTAAGAAGTTTAATGAAGTTGAAAGATATATTCAAAAGCAAAATCTCGTCAAGAATAATGTCCACTCAATTTGTGGAAAGCAAATGAAAAAAAAATATCTAGAAGTATAAAACCTATCGAGAAAAGTCCTCCGTATTCCTGCGACTTCCACACCTTCTGAAAGAGTGTTTTCAACAACAGGAAATATTATTTGTTCAAAAAGAAGTTGCCTTTTATCGAATAATGTCGACACAGTGGTAAATTATATGAAAATAAGAATGTAGTTTCTACCTCAACTTAAAATGTATTTGTTTTATTTTGCTTATTAGGAAATTGAAATATTTTGTGCTACGAATAATAATGCTTTTTTGTATGTCTATACATTATCATGAATCGAATCCGAATCTCAAATCTAGATCTGACGATCCGGCATCCGGATCCGAAATCCAAATCTAGTTCCTCTATTCAAATCTTGATACAGATCGATCCAGATTAAGTTGTATTTGGAAGGATCCCCGATTCGTTCAAACTTCAGATCCGTACAGCACTAATTCAAATCTTCCCTTATACTCTCTTGTGTATCAGATGTCACAATACTTGAGTTATCTGTTTTCCGGTTGGCAGAATTGTTAACCTACCACAAGGAAAATTTTCAGATTCCTGCCTCACACAAAGAGTGGAAGAAAATAGAAAAGAGATTCAATACACGTTGTAATGTTCCACGGGCTTATTATCCTATATAATTATTACAATTATATAGGGAGAAATAGCATTCTAGCCATAGTGGATGATGATTTTTGCTTTCAATACATCAATATTGGATAAAACGGCATTTGTTCGGATAGTGGCGTTATCCAAAACTGCTCAATCTTTGAAATAGATTACTGCAAAGTCGTACTTCTTAAAACCTTTGACGTAACCATCTAAAATTTTTAATTATCGAACAACAAAAGCTCGAAGAATCGTCTATAACGCCTTTTGTGTTCTACCGAGAATATTTGAATGAGATATCATGCACTCCACATAACTGGCTCAGAAAACCTTCACCCTGTGTTGATTATGGAGCGCTGAATGCTGCAGAAATCATAGAAAGAAGATGGAGATAACAAAATTAACAGGTAGCAACACTCATCAAGGATGGAACGACAGTTAAGAGAAAAACATATGGCGTATTTTACGAATGAAGGTGCAGTCTCGTAGCACTCTAGAATGATCCATTAAAGTTATATGTCATTGAGTTTATTTGAAATTAAAGTAACAGTTGCAGCATTTCCATTACTTACATGGCCTACAGTGTGCATCTATCATCCACAGCTTTCAACAAACTATCTATTTTATTGTACCATAGTATATTTGGTACGTATCCAGTATCACCTCCACCTCCTGAACGAATTGATTTTTCTTCTTTTTTTTTGGTAATAGGTTGATTGAAGTGCTCTGATTTTTTTCGCCTCGGGAACCGTGAAACTTGTAATCTGCATCTCTCCAACAAATTTCTGGTGAGCAGCCTGTCTCGCATGTTCATTTTTATATGTCCACGAATTTTGGTTCCATAAACATTCATGATTTCAATTCCTGTATAAATTTTATAGTTTTTTCGGAGTTGCAGCTTTCATCATAATCTCGAAATAATTTATCAAAGTTGACCATCAAAACACCTATACTCGCTTGTCGTTTCTTTTTGTCACTAATACTCACCGTAGCCTGTTTATATGTCCGTCAAGTGACAAGTGATTGACTCCTATTTACTCGCACTGGCGGTTTTACTAATACTAAGTACTGATCAGCCTATTTACACGACAGTTAGTTGTGTAACAAGTCATTACAAGAGAGATCTCTGTGATATTGGGTTTAACCGACTAAGTGCTAGCACCAAAGCCAACGTTATAATTCTTTGTGAAAAAAATCTGAAAAACGACCCTTTAACTTGAATATCTTTGTCAGCTGCATTGTTATAGATTCTCCAATACTTAGTTCTGCTGTTGAATTAAACCTGTGAGAGCTTTTAGATCAATACTAGTGAGACTATACGCATTTTAATCCTTTTAAGCCGTCTTATAGCGAGTCGTTTATTTTTATCATTGTCTTTCACTCGATCTCCTTGACGTCTGTAAGAATTTCATTGTTCTTTGTTTCAGAATACTTAAAATCTTTTTTCACTCCCAGTATATCCATAAAGATTTGTCTACAAACATTCATAACAATAATAATGTTTATTAAATAAGCTGTTATACAACAGATACGTCAAGTCAAAGACTTTAAAAATTAACGAACAAGATATAAGAAGTAAGTTATAAAATACATGTCATGGTCTTTGTCATATGACATTAGTGAATTCAGTAAATTCAGACATTGTATCTGGTGTGCATGCAGTTAACCGTTCTTACAAAAAAAAAATATATTTTTTGTAATTTTTTTTTCAGTATTTGTATGGAAGAAGGTTATAGAGGCCTCCATTAATCAAGTGATTCGGTAAAGTATGTGTGATGAATTTCTTTAGACAAATTTCGTCTTTGATTCTAATTCCATAACTTGGATTAAAACCATTGTCAATATACTTTCCTCGATTGCGGTGTATGGAGGACAACAGCTTAAAAAGATATATTGCCGTCACAGTGAAAATTCCAATAATTCGGAATACCTCCCGATAGTAGTCATTATAACTAAGATTCTAAATAAGCATGCCAGGGGGATGAATATAATTGATACCTCCACTGTTTGTCCCTATACGATAATATTATATGCAATAGCTGAGTAGCCAAAAGCATAGTACACATAATAAGTGGAACAAGATCCACACACTTGTCACACCACTTCCTTGTGGTGTGACAAGGCCTATATCAAAGTTGTCTATGAAGATGTTACGAGTATTTATCCTGTCAGGGATCTTACGTTGAGATATACATGAGTAGATCCATGGATTCACTAAAATCCCTAATCCTTAGTTATAGATTCTGCATCGTACGAATTCAACGGTGACAAATGCCTTCAAGAAATCACAAAATATTGCGGTTACATACTTATTTGTATGTATATTATTGTATGGGTTTCAGTTGACAATCATGGCCTAAATCGCTGCTGGAAACTTGTTTTAAATGTTGTTGCTCTCAAAAAAAACTGGATAATATGATTATGATGGACTTTCGAATATTTTGGAATATATCCTCAGCAAATAGTTAGGCCCATTATCATCTACCAACTCCGGATCACCTTTTTTCTATGTTGGTATGACTACAGCAGTTTTCAAGATCGATGGGAATATTCCTGTGGTAACTGACAAGTTGATTAAATCTGCTAAATTCGGACTTATATATTGCTTGCATTATTATAAAAGTTTGACTGAAACTTCATTCACACCCGTTGACCTTATGTTTGGTGAAAAGCTAATCACGGCAGATACCACCAGAGCATCAATAGAGTGGAAAAAAAAGGTTTACTCTCAAAATCTAGAATCGAGCAAATTATAGAAAGGTTGCTGCAAGATTATTCATCAAAAATTCATCCTTTTTCTTGACAGACATGGATTTTGACTTTTTTTCATGTTTCCGCTTTCTGCTTCTTTTGGGATCAGAAGCGTTACAGTGCTTTAATATAAAATGTTCCTCAGCAACTTTACTACATACAAAAATAATATCATCAATATGGTTTCTGCAAGCATAGATCCACCGGAGATCTTATAGCCTACGTCCAACATATGTGGAGCAGAGCAATAAAACTTCATGGAGAATATCGACACGTCATGCTTGATATATCAAAAGCTTTCTATAGGGTGTGGCATGAGAGACTTTTGATAAAGTTTGCTCCCTATGGACTGCCACCTGGTCTGTTCCACTGGTTGGATAGTTTTCTCAGTTTCTCAGGATTCACTCCTCATTTGTGGTAGTAGATGTTGCCATCACTACCATCCCAAGAGACCTTATTTCAATGAGGGTAGCATGCTCTCCAGATCAATGAGGCAAAGCACTTCTTGCAGCTTCTAGATACAATCCAGAAACAAGCCATGTATCTAGTGGATGCACCGGACCCCATAAAGGGCCTCCACAGACTGGAACACCGAAAAAGAGTGGCTTATTCTATAGATATTATCATGGCAGGTGTTCGACCTTGCCGTCTTGCGTAATAACATCAAGAGTCTCTAGAACAGCAAAGACTAGAGGAGCTTAACGAGCGCATCCTCACTAGGTCGAATTTACAACGCCTCGAACAAATCTCTCCCCAAAAGTGTTTTCCCGATGGTTACAAGCTACAGCGTTTCTAGGTCAATGTGAATAAACATTTACCATCTCTCAGCGCTTATGAATCGCGAAAGGCTATCTGCCTTTGCGTGAGGTTATCTATAAAAAACATATTTCTGACCACAGTTCCTGACAGTTGTTTGACAATTATATTTGTTAATTGTTGTAAGACGCTTTTACCAGCTCGGTTCGTTCCATCTTCTTCTCTCTGATTCATTTTTAGGCATACATGGTGTGCAATGATTGTCTTGAATCAAGAGAATACCAAACATCGGAAAATATTAGAATAGATATGGTGAATATACGTAAATAAAATTACACAAAATATGTTATTTCTTGGACTTACAGTGCAGGATTGTGGAAATTATCCCTATAAACTAATGTGTTCATTCAGCCTCACAGAATGTCTCAACACCGCACGAAATAAAGAATTTAATTGGTGTGGGCGTATTTTTGGACAGCAGATGACACCTTTCCAAGATTTTTGACCCTTAAAGTGAATATTCTCCTATTTAACGGTACAAAAAATTTTGTTTAAAAATTCAGTATTCATATTCAATCCATATGAACACGAACTTAATATTTACACAATGAGGTTATACTACAAGTGTATCAAAAAGAGTCTAAAGCTGATTACTATACCTATAAGAGATATGGTATTGATAAACCTGTCATTGTAAAGCTACTTTATACGACTATTCTTAAAATAATCATCCATGAAGGTATAATATTCATGCTGTTAACTGTACTTGAATTGAAATATACCTGGACAAAACCTCGCAAAAATTTTTTTATTCTCCCATAATTAAAAATCAATGTGTTTCCTGATACAGACATTGCAGTAAATGAAGTTGTCAGAGAAGAGTCAGTATATCTACGATATCATCGAAACTACTTTCCCTATATTCATTTTTGTCTCCACTGCTGTTAATGACGTATCTGTCATTGTCCATTATGTCGTAGTGCACCTCACATCTGTAGGTGAAATAATTGTTGTCTTCGGGGATAGACAGAAGTGTGGCATACTGAGACCCTGATGGATTAATGTGCAATACAGTTCTATCTTGTGTTCCTTCGAGTTCCCGAAAGTTTCTTGTTAGTTGAAGCCCCTCGCAATCCATTAGATATCGGAAAGCGTCGATCTAAAAGAGTGGATACATTATTATGGAATGAATTTTTTAGAACTAACTATGAGTCATGTATATACGTAGAATGATGAATAAGCTTTATAAACTCCTGGTCTCAATTTATCTTTGGTATATCAATTATGGAATAATGATCAATTAGGTAGTTTATAAAATACAGAATTTAGATATACAAATACTTATATATCATTGTAATATTATCAAAACTTTTCATTTATTTATTTCTACTGTTTTATCCACTTATTTTATTCTATTTCAATCTCATGCAAGCTTGAAATAGTTCTTCCTCCGTAAATCTTGGAGATGAATGGTCCAATTGACAGTATTTTGTCACGGATTGATGTACCGGAAAAAGATGAGGGAATACCTTTTCCGCAAACTTCATAGTCTCCATGGAAAGCCAATCAGTCTCTGCATATTAATATTGTATTTGTTGCCCCAGATATCATTATCAGAGATCCTTCCAACTAGCTTTTATAGTGATTCTCAATTTCTTTTTACTTTGTCTGTATTCTTCCCATAGTAGTTGACATAAACTTGAGTCGCTATTCCTCACGCTGCTAATATATAGTAGTCTTATTGCAATACTGTCAAGACGTATATCTGCTATCTCAGCATTCCACCAATGTGCTGCTTTTCTCTAGAAGGAGAAGGAAATATTCCTTCTAGGCATTGATTCATCACAAATGTTAGTAAGGATTCTAGAAAACTTCCTAACCAACTTCAAAAGACCATTCTCCTTGATCGCACTCAGAGTTCGCTGGAGTTTAACAATAATTAACTTTTTTACTTGCCATTTACCACCATGGGTAAGAGTGATGTCTGCTGATCTAGTGTTCTCTGCGATCTCAAAAACTACCTAGTTATGATCACTTAAGGCCTCCCTATCACTAACTTCCCAATTTGATGCAGATGCTGCTATTATACTGGTTGAAAGCGTAAGATCTAATATAGAGGGATGGTTTTGTCTTTGTAAATTTGGTTTGTTGCATCTGTTCAGAATAACCAGGTCATTGGCAGCAACCCTTTCTATAATGGCCCCGTCGATCAAATTTATTCATACCCCACTGTGGTGATTTGGCATTAAAATCCAATCAGTTCATCATTACCTGAACAGTAAGGGCTATACAAAATGCAGCGTGGTGTATATAAGTAAACTCTGGCCAAAATCTTGTTTTTAATAGTTTGATTTCTATCGGAAATGTTCATAACAGCATCCAAGCGATCATCTGTGACCCAGTTTCCTTGTCCTCTAATTGCATTGATTTTTGGTTCACTAACAATAATTCAATGTTCGATTGCAGTCACAAGCGCTAAACCATGAGCTGATCGATTTCTGTTGGTATTAGTTTTGTTTGTTTTGTTTTGTAATCTGCATTAAACAGAATTTGTGTTTAAATACGTATCAACAATTTTTTTTGCTGTGGACATAATGTATACAGTGCGGTTTTTTGCGACACACATTATGTCTTTCATTCTCTAGCACATTTCAAACAGATATTTTCCCTTTCAGGTCCGGTGAATTGTGATTTGGTGTGGCCATATTTCTAGCATTTGAAGCGTCTTTCTTTCCTTCCGCGATTTGACATTTGATCAATCCCAACTTTTATCTGCCCCATTTCAATGAGTTTTTAGTATCTGCTTCTAGCATTACAACAGCAACGTTTTACTTGCTACCACTAGCTGGACGTTGAGCTTGTACCTCGATGTTTTTGGTATGTAGATCCCTGTACATCCCTGTTTTTCTCTATCGAGCCCATTCTCTTAATATATAAAACCTAAGAGCACCATTCTGCTAAATGAGTCCAATAACCCCGTAAAGTTTCGGTATAGCTAAGTGTGTATATTTTTTTGAGTATCAGGACTTCAACTATTTTAACAACTAGAATACAACTATCATCATCATCATAAATATCTCTGGTTGTATACGTCATAACAGCATCTCCGTCTGGAAAATTAATGAGTGCAACATCATAGATAGCTATCTGTTCCTTTGTTTTCATTTGCTTAAGAAGAACCTCATAACCACCAAACTTATGGAGTTACGAGTTACGAGTTACGAGCTACGAGCTACGAGTTACGAGTTACGAGTCACGCGTTTCGAGTTACGAGTTACGCGTTTCGAGTTACGAGTTACGAGTTACGAGTTACGAGTTACGAGTTACGAGTTACGAGTTACGAGTTACGAGTTACGAGTTACGAGTTACGAGTTACGAGTTACGAGTTACGAGTTACGAGTTACGAGTTACGAGTTACGAGTTACGAGTTACGAGTTACGAGTTACGAGTTACGAGTTACGAGTTACGAGTTACGAGTTACGAGTTACGAGTTACGAGTTACGAGTTACGAGTTACGAGTTACGAGTTACGAGTTACGAGTTACGAGTTACGAGTTACGAGTTACGAGTTACGAGTTAAGAGTTAAGAGTTAAGAGTTAAGAGTTAAGAGTTAAGAGTTAAGAGTTAAGAGTTAAGAGTTAAGAGTTAAGAGTTAAGAGTTAAGAGTTAAGAGTTAAGAGTTAAGAGTTAAGAGTTAAGAGTTAAGAGTTAAGAGTTAAGAGTTAAGAGTTAAGAGTTAAGAGTTAAGAGTTAAGAGTTAAGAGTTAAGAGTTAAGAGTTAAGAGTTAAGAGTTAAGAGTTAAGAGTTAAGAGTTAAGAGTTAAGAGTTAAGAGTTAAGAGTTAAGAGTTAAGAGTTAAGAGTTAAGAGTTAAGAGTTAAGAGTTAAGAGTTAAGAGTTAAGAGTTAAGAGTTAAGAGTTAAGAGTTAAGAGTTAAGAGTTAAGAGTTAAGAGTTAAGAGTTAAGAGTTAAGAGTTAAGAGTTAAGAGTTAAGAGTTAAGAGTTAAGAGTTAAGAGTTAAGAGTTAAGAGTTAAGAGTTAAGAGTTAAGAGTTAAGAGTTAAGAGTTAAGAGTTAAGAGTTAAGAGTTAAGAGTTAAGAGTTAAGAGTTAAGAGTTAAGAGTCAAGAGTCAAGAGTCAAGAGTCAAGAGTCAAGAGTCAAGAGTCAAGAGTCAAGAGTTCAGAGTTCAGAGTTCAGAGTTCAGAGTTAAGAGTTAAGAGTTAAGAGTTAAGAGTTAAGAGTTAAGAGTTAAGAGTTAAGAGTTAAGAGTTAAGAGTTAAGAGTTAAGAGTTAAGAGTTAAGAGTTAAGAGTTAAGAGTTAAGAGTTAAGAGTTAAGAGATAAGAGTTACGAGTTACGAGTTACGAGTTACGAGTTACGAGTTACGCGCTTCGAGTTACGAGTTACGAATTACGAGTTACGAGTTGCGCGTTTCCACTTACGAGTTACGAGTTACACGTTACGAGTTACGCGTTACGAGTTACGAGTTACGAGTTACGAGTTACGAGTTACGAGTTACGAGTTACGAGTTACGAGTTACGAGTTACGAGTTACGAGTTACGAGTTACGAGTTACGAGTTACGAGTTACGAGTTACGAGTTACGAGTTACGAGTTACGAGTTACGAGTTACGAGTTACGAGTTACGAGTTACGAGTTACAGTTACGAGTTACGAGTTACGAGTTACGAGTTACGAGTTACGAGTTACGAGTTACGAGTTACTAGTTACGAGTTACGAGTTACGAGTTACGAGTTACGAGTTACGAGTTACGAGTTACGAGTTACGAGTTACGAGTTACGAGTTACGAGTTACGAGTTACGAGTTACGAGTTACGAGTTACGAGTTACGAGTTACGCGCTTCGAGTTACGAGTTACGAATTACGAGTTACGAGTTGCGCGTTTCCACTTACGAGTTACGAGTTACACGTTACGAGTTACGCGTTACGCGTTACGCGTTACGAGTTACGAGTTACGAGTTACGAGTTACGAGTTACGAGTTACGAGTTACGAGTTACGAGTTACGAGTTACGAGTTACGAGTTACGAGTTACGAGTTACGAGTTACGAGTTACGAGTTACGAGTTACGAGTTACGAGTTACGAGTTACGAGTTACGAGTTACGAGTCACGAGTTACGAGTTACGAGTTACGAGTTACGAGTTACAGTTACGAGTTACGAGTTACGAGTTACGAGTTACGAGTTACGAGTTACGAGTTACGAGTTACGAGTTACGAGTTACGAGTTACGAGTTACGAGTTACGAGTTACGAGTTACGAGTTACGAGTTACGAGTTACGAGTTACGAGTTACGAGTTACGAGTTACGAGTTACGAGTTACGAGTTACGAGTTACGAGTTACGAGTTACGAGTTACGAGTTACGAGTTACGAGTTACTAGTTACGAGTTACGAGTTACGAGTTACGAGTTACGAGTTACGAGTTACGAGTTACGAGTTACGAGTTACGAGTTACGACTTACGAGTTACGAGTTACGAGTTACGAGATACGAGTTACGAGTTACGAGTTACGAGTTACGAGTTACGAGTTAAGAGTTAAGAGTTAAGAGTTAAGAGTTAAGAGTTACGAGTTACGATTTACGAGTTACGCGCTTCGAGTTACGAATTACGAGTTACGAGTTGCGCGTTTCCACTTACGAGTTACGAGTTACACGTTACGAGTTACGCGTTACGCGTTACGCGTTACGCGTTACGCGTTACGCGTTACGAGTTACGAGTTACGAGTTACGCGTTACGCGTTACGCGTTACGAGTTACGAGTTACGAGTTACGAGTTACGAGTTACGAGTTACGAGTTACGAGTTACGAGTTACGAGTTACGAGTTACGAGTTACGAGTTACGAGTTACGAGTTACGAGTTACGAGTTACGAGTTACGAGTTACGAGTTACGAGTTACGAGTTACGAGTTACGAGTTACGAGTTACGAGTTACGAGTTACGAGTTACGAGTTACGAGTTACGAGTCACGAGTTACGAGTTACGAGTTACGAGTTACGAGTTACGAGTTACGGGTTACGGGTTACGAGTTACGGGTTACGGGTTACGGGTTACGGGTTACGGGTTACGGGTTACGGGTTACGGGTTACGGGTTACGGGTTACGGGTTACGGGTTACGGGTTACGGGTTACGGGTTACGGGTTACGAGTTACGGGTTACGGGTTACGGGTTACGGGTTACGGGTTACGAGTTACGAGTTACGAGTTACGAGTTACGAGTTACGAGTTACGAGTTACGAGTTACGAGTTACGAGTTACGAGTTACGAGTTACGAGTTACGAGTTACGAGTTACGAGTTACGAGTTACGAGTTACGAGTTACGAGTTACGGGTTACGGGTTACGAGTTACGAGTTACGGGTTACGGGTTACGGGTTACGGGTTACGGGTTACGGGTTACGGGTTACGGGTTACGGGTTACGGGTTACGGGTTACGGGTTACGGGTTACGGGTTACGGGTTACGGGTTACGGGTTACGGGTTACGGGTTACGGGTTACGGGTTACGGGTTACGGGTTACGGGTTACGGGTTACGGGTTACGGGTTACGGGTTACGGGTTACGAGTTACGAGTTACGAGTTACGAGTTACGAGTTACGAGTTACGAGTTACGAGTTACGAGTTACGAGTTACGGGTTACGGGTTACGGGTTACGGGTTACGGGTTACGAGTTACGAGTTACGAGTTACGAGTTACGAGTTACGAGTTACGAGTTACGAGTTACGAGTTACGAGTTACGAGTTACGAGTTACGAGTTACGAGTTACGAGTTACGAGTTACGGGTTACGGGTTACGAGTTACGAGTTACGAGTTACGAGTTACGAGTTACGAGTTACGAGTTACGAGTTACGAGATACGAGATACGAGATACGAGATACGAGATACGAGATACGAGATACGAGATACGAGATACGAGATACGAGATACGAGATACGAGATACGAGATACGAGATACGAGATACGAGATACGAGATACGAGATACGAGATACGAGATACGAGTTACGAGTTACGAGTTACGAGTTACGAGTTACGAGTTACGAGTTACGAGTTACGAGTTACGAGTTACGAGTTACGGGTTACGAGTTACGAGTTACAAGTTACGAGTTACGCGATTCGAGTTACGAGTTACGAATTACGAGTTACGAGTTACGCGTTTCCAGTTACGAGTTACGCGTTACGAGTTACGAGTTACGAGTTACGAGTTACGAGTTACGAGTTACGAGTTACGAGTTACGAGTTACGAGTTACGAGTTACGAGTTACGAGTTACGAGTTACGAGTTACGAGTTACGAGTTACGAGTTACGAGTTACGAGTTACGAGTTACGAGTTACGAGTTACGAGTTACGAGTTACGAGTTACGAGTTACGAGTTACGAGTTACGAGTTACGAGTTACGAGTTACGAGTTACGAGTTACGAGTTACGAGTTACGAGTTACGAGTTACGAGTTACGAGTTACGAGTTACGAGTTACGAGTTACGAGTTACGAGTTACGAGTTACGAGTTACGAGTTACGAGTTACGAGTTACGAGTTACGAGTTACGAGTTACGAGTTACGAGTTACGAGTTACGAGTTACGAGTTACGAGTTACGAGTTACGAGTTACGAGTTACGAGTTACGAGTTACGAGTTACGAGTTACGAGTTACGAGTTACGAGTTACGAGTTACGAGTTACGAGTTACGAGTTACGAGTTACGAGTTACGAGTTACGAGTTACGAGTTACGAGTTACGAGTTACGAGTTACGAGTTACGAGTTACGAGTTACGAGTTACGAGTTACGAGTTACGAGTTACGAGTTACGAGTTACGAGTTACGAGTTACGAGTTACGAGTTACGGGTTACGGGTTACGGGTTACGGGTTACGGGTTACGGGTTACGGGTTACGGGTTACGGGTTACGCGTTACGGGTTACGGGTTACGGGTTACGGGTTACGGGTTACGGGTTACGGGTTACGGGTTACGGGTTACGGGTTACGGGTTACGGGTTACGGGTTACGGGTTACGGGTTACGGGTTACGGGTTACGGGTTACGGGTTACGGGTTACGGGTTACGGGTTACGGGTTACGGGTTACGGGTTACGGGTTACGGGTTACGGGTTACGGGTTACGGGTTACGGGTTACGGGTTACGGGTTACGGGTTACGGGTTACGGGTTACGGGTTACGGGTTACGGGTTACGGGTTACGGGTTACGGGTTACGGGTTACGGGTTACGGGTTACGGGTTACGGGTTACGGGTTACGGGTTACGGGTTACTAGTTACTAGTTACGAGTTACGAGTTACGAGTTACGAGTTACGAGTTACGAGTTACGAGTTACGAGTTACGAGTTACGAGTTACGAGTTACGAGATACGAGTTACGAGTTACGAGTTACGAGTTACGAGTTACGAGTTACGAGTTACGAGTTTCGAGTTTCGAGTTTCGAGTTACGAGTTACGAGTTACGAGTTACGAGTTACGAGTAACAATTTACGAGTTACGAGTTGCGCGTTTCCACTTACGAGTTACGAGTTACACGTTACGAGTTACGCGTTACGCGTTACGCGTTACGAGTTACGAGTTACGAGTTACGAGTTACGAGTTACGAGTTACGAGTTACGAGTTACGAGTTACGAGTTACGAGTTACGAGTTACGAGTTACGAGTTACGAGTTACGAGTTACGAGTTACGAGTAACGAGTTACGAGTTACGAGTTACGAGTTACTAGTTACGAGTTACGAGTTACGAGTTACGAGTTACGAGTTACGAGTTACGAGTTACGAGTTACGAGTTACGAGTTACGAGTTACGAGTTACGAGTTACGAGTTACGAGTTACGAGTTACGAGTTACGAGTTACGAGTTACGAGTTACGAGTTACGAGTTACGAGTTACGAGTTACGAGTTACGAGTTACGAGTTACGAGTTACGAGTTACGAGTTACGAGTTACGAGTTACGAGTTACGAGTTACGAGTTACGAGTTACGAGTTACGAGTTACGAGTTACGAGTTACGAGTTACGAGTTACGAGTTACGAGTTACGAGTTACGAGTTACGAGTTACGAGTTACGAGTTACGAGTTACGAGTTACGAGTTACGAGTTACGAGTTACGAGTTACGAGTTACGAGTTACGAGTTACGAGTTACGAGTTACGAGTTACGAGTTACGAGTTACGAGTTACGAGTTACGAGTTACGAGTTACGAGTTACGAGTTACGAGTTACGAGTTACGAGTTACGAGTTACGAGTTACGAGTTACGAGTTACGAGTTACGAGTTACGAGTTACGAGTTACGAGTTACGAGTTACGAGTTACGAGTTACGAGTTACGAGTTACGAGTTACGAGTTACGAGTTACGAGTTACGAGTTACGAGTTACGAGTTACGAGTTACGAGTTACGAGTTACGAGTTACGAGTTACGAGTTACGAGTTACGAGTTACGAGTTAAGAGTTAAGAGTTAAGAGTTAAGAGTTAAGAGTTAAGAGTTAAGAGTTAAGAGTTAAGAGTTAAGAGTTAAGAGTTAAGAGTTAAGAGTTAAGAGTTAAGAGTTAAGAGTTAAGAGTTAAGAGTTAAGAGTTAAGAGTTAAGAGTTAAGAGTTAAGAGTTAAGAGTTAAGAGTTAAGAGTTAAGAGTTAAGAGTTAAGAGTTAAGAGTTAAGAGTTAAGAGTTAAGAGTTAAGAGTTAAGAGTTAAGAGTTAAGAGTTAAGAGTTAAGAGTTAAGAGTTAAGAGTTAAGAGTTAAGAGTTAAGAGTTAAGAGTTAAGAGTTAAGAGTTAAGAGTTAAGAGTTAAGAGTTAAGAGTTAAGAGTTAAGAGTTAAGAGTTAAGAGTTAAGAGTTACGAGTTACGAGTTACGAGTTACGAGTTACGAGTTACGAGTTACGAGTTACGAGTTACGAGTTACGAGTTACGAGTTACGAGTTACGAGTTACGAGTTACGAGTTACGAGTTACGAGTTACGAGTTACGAGTTACGAGTTACGAGTTACGGGTTACGAGTTACGAGTTACAAGTTACGAGTTACGCGATTCGAGTTACGAGTTACGAATTACGAGTTACGAGTTACGCGTTTCCAGTTACGAGTTACGCGTTACGAGTTACGAGTTACGAGTTACGAGTTACGAGTTACGAGTTACGAGTTACGAGTTACGAGTTACGAGTTACGAGTTACGAGTTACGAGTTACGAGTTACGAGTTACGAGTTACGAGTTACGAGTTACGAGTTACGAGTTACGAGTTACGAGTTACGAGTTACGAGTTACGAGTTACGAGTTACGAGTTACGAGTTACGAGTTACGAGTTACGAGTTACGAGTTACGAGTTACGAGTTACGAGTTACGAGTTACGAGTTACGAGTTACGAGTTACGAGTTACGAGTTACGAGTTACGAGTTACGAGTTACGAGTTACGAGTTACGAGTTACGAGTTACGAGTTACGAGTTACGAGTTACGAGTTACGAGTTACGAGTTACGAGTTACGGGTTACGAGTTACGAGTTACGAGTTACGAGTTACGAGTTACGAGTTACGAGTTACGAGTTACGAGTTACGAGTTACGAGTTACGAGTTACGAGTTACGAGTTACGAGTTACGAGTTACGAGTTACGAGTTACGAGTTACGAGTTACGAGTTACGAGTTACGAGTTACGAGTTACGCGTTACGAGTTACGAGTTACGCGTTACGCGTTACGCGTTACGAGTTACGAGTTACGAGTTACGAGTTACGAGTTACGAGTTACGAGTTACGAGTTACGAGTTACGGGTTACGGGTTACGGGTTACGGGTTACGGGTTACGGGTTACGGGTTACGCGTTACGGGTTACGCGTTACGGGTTACGGGTTACGGGTTACGGGTTACGGGTTACGGGTTACGGGTTACGGGTTACGGGTTACGGGTTACGGGTTACGGGTTACGGGTTACGGGTTACGGGTTACGGGTTACGGGTTACGGGTTACGGGTTACGGGTTACGGGTTACGGGTTACGGGTTACGGGTTACGGGTTACGGGTTACGGGTTACGGGTTACGGGTTACGGGTTACGGGTTACGGGTTACGGGTTACGGGTTACGGGTTACGGGTTACGGGTTACGGGTTACGGGTTACGGGTTACGGGTTACGGGTTACGGGTTACGGGTTACGGGTTACGGGTTACTAGTTACTAGTTACTAGTTACTAGTTACGAGTTACGAGTTACGAGTTACGAGTTACGAGTTACGAGTTACGAGTTACGAGTTACGAGTTACGAGTTACGAGTTACGAGTTACGAGTTACGAGTTACGAGTTACGAGTTACGAGTTACGAGTTACGAGTTTCGAGTTACGAGTTACGAGTTACGAGTTACGAGTTACGAGTTACGAGTTACGAGTTACGAGTTACGAGTTACGAGTTTCGAGTTACGAGTTACGAGTTACGAGTTACGAGTTACGAGTTACGAGTTACGAGTTACGAGTAACAATTTACGAGTTACGAGTTGCGCGTTTCCACTTACGAGTTACGAGTTACACGTTACGAGTTACGCGTTACGCGTTACGAGTTACGAGTTACGAGTTACGAGTTACGAGTTACGAGTTACGAGTTACGAGTTACGAGTTACGAGTTACGAGTTACGAGTTACGAGTTACGAGTTACGAGTTACGAGTTACGAGTTACGAGTTACGAGTTACGAGTTACGAGTTACGAGTTACGAGTTACGAGTTACGAGTTACGAGTTACGAGTTACGAGTTACGAGTTACGAGTTACGAGTTACGAGTTACGAGTTACGAGTTACGAGTTACGAGTTACGAGTTACGAGTTACGAGTTACGAGTTACGAGTTACGAGTTACGAGTTACAGTTACGAGTTACGAGTTACGAGTTACGAGTTACGAGTTACGAGTTACGAGTTACGAGTTACGAGTTACGAGTTACGAGTTACGAGTTACTAGTTACGAGTTACGAGTTACGAGTTACGAGTTACGAGTTACGAGTTACGAGTTACGAGTTACGAGTTACGAGTTACGAGTTACGAGTTACGAGTTACGAGTTACGAGTTACGAGTTACGAGTTACGAGTTACGAGTTACGAGTTACGAGTTACGAGTTACGAGTTACGAGTTACGCGCTTCGAGTTACGAGTTACGAATTACGAGTTACGAGTTGCGCGTTTCCACTTACGAGTTACGAGTTACACGTTACGAGTTACGAGTTACGAGTTACGAGTTACGAGTTACGAGTTACGAGTTACGAGTTACGAGTTACGAGTTACGAGTTACGAGTTACGAGTTACGAGTTACGAGTTACGAGTTACGAGTTACGAGTTACGAGTTACGAGTTACGAGTTACGAGTTACGAGTTACGAGTTACGAGTTACGAGTTACGAGTTACGAGTTACGAGTTACGAGTTACGAGTTACGAGTTACGAGTTAAGAGTTAAGAGTTAAGAGTTACGATTTACGAGTTACGCGCTTCGAGTTACGAGTTACGAATTACGAGTTACGAGTTGCGCGTTTCCACTTACGAGTTACGAGTTACACGTTACGAGTTACGAGTTACGAGTTACGAGTTACGAGTTACGCGTTACGCGTTACGCGTTACGCGTTACGCGTTACGAGTTACGAGTTACGAGTTACGAGTTACGAGTTACGAGTTACGAGTTACGAGTTACGAGTTACGAGTTACGAGTTACGAGTTACGAGTTACGAGTTACGAGTTACGAGTTACGAGTTACGAGTTACGAGTTACGAGTTACGAGTTACGAGTTACGAGTTACGAGTTACGAGTTACGAGTTACGAGTTACGGGTTACGAGTTACGGGTTACGGGTTACGGGTTACGGGTTACGGGTTACGGGTTACGGGTTACGGGTTACGGGTTACGGGTTACGGGTTACGGGTTACGGGTTACGGGTTACGGGTTACGGGTTACGGGTTACGGGTTACGGGTTACGGGTTACGGGTTACGGGTTACGAGTTACGAGTTACGAGTTACGAGTTACGAGTTACGAGTTACGAGTTACGAGTTACGAGTTACGAGTTACGAGATACGAGATACCAGATACGAGATACGAGATACGAGATACGAGATACGAGATACGAGATACGAGATACGAGATACGAGATACGAGATACGAGATACGAGATACGAGATACGAGATACGAGATACGAGATACGAGATACGAGATACGAGATACGAGATACGAGATACGAGATACGAGATACGAGATACGAGATACGAGATACGAGATACGAGATACGAGATACGAGATACGAGATACGAGATACGAGATACGAGATACGAGATACGAGATACGAGATACGAGATACGAGATACGAGATACGAGTTACGAGTTACGAGTTACGAGTTACGAGTTACGAGTTACGAGTTACGAGTTACGAGTTACGAGTTACGAGTTACGAGTTACGAGTTACGAGTTACGAGTTACGAGTTACGAGTTACGAGTTACGAGTTACGAGTTACGAGTTACGAGTTACGAGTTACGAGTTACGAGTTACGAGTTACGAGTTACGAGTTACGAGTTACGAGTTACGAGTTACGAGTTACGAGTTACGGGTTACGAGTTACGAGTTACAAGTTACGAGTTACGCGATTCGAGTTACGAGTTACGAATTACGAGTTACGAGTTACGCGTTTCCAGTTACGAGTTACGCGTTACGAGTTACGAGTTACGAGTTACGAGTTACGAGTTACGAGTTACGAGTTACGAGTTACGAGTTACGAGTTACGAGTTACGAGTTACGAGTTACGAGTTACGAGTTACGAGTTACGAGTTACGAGTTACGAGTTACGAGTTACGAGTTACGAGTTACGAGTTACGAGTTACGAGTTACGAGTTACGAGTTACGAGTTACGAGTTACGAGTTACGAGTTACGAGTTACGAGTTACGAGTTACGAGTTACGAGTTACGAGTTACGAGTTACGAGTTACGAGTTACGAGTTACGAGTTACGAGTTACGAGTTACGAGTTACGAGTTACGAGTTACGAGTTACGAGTTACGAGTTACGAGTTACGAGTTACGAGTTACGAGTTACGAGTTACGAGTTACGAGTTACGAGTTACGAGTTACGAGTTACGAGTTACGAGTTACGAGTTACGAGTTACGAGTTACGAGTTACGAGTTACGAGTTACGAGTTACGAGTTACGAGTTACGAGTTACGAGTTACGAGTTACGAGTTACGAGTTACGAGTTACGAGTTACGAGTTACGAGTTACGAGTTACGAGTTACGAGTTACGAGTTACGAGTTACGAGTTACGAGTTACGAGTTACGAGTTACGAGTTACGAGTTACGAGTTACGAGTTACGAGTTACGAGTTACGAGTTACGAGTTACGAGTTACGAGTTTCGAGTTTCGAGTTTCGAGTTTCGAGTTACGAGTTACGAGTTACGAGTTACGAGTTACGAGTTACGAGTTACGAGTTACGAGTTACGAGTTACGAGTAACAATTTACGAGTTACGAGTTTCGAATTACGAGTTACGCGTTTCGAATTACGAGTTACGAGTTACGTCTTACGAAATACAAGTTACGAGATACGAGTTACGAGTCACGAGTCACGAGTCACGAGTCACGAGTTACGAGTTACGAGTTACGAGATACGAGATACCAGATACGAGATACGAGATATGAGATACGAGATGCGAGATGCGAGATGCGAGATGCGAGATGCGAGATGCGAGATGCGAGATGCGAGATGCGAGATGCGAGATGCGAGATGCGAGATGCGAGATGCGAGATGCGAGATGCGAGATGCGAGATGCGAGATGCGAGATGCGAGATGCGAGATGCGAGATGCGAGATGCGAGATGCGAGATGCGAGATGCGAGATGCGAGATGCGAGATACGAGATACGAGATACGAGTTACGAGTTACGAGTTACGAGTTACGAGTTACGAGTTACGAGTTACGAGTTACCAGTTACGAGCTACTAGTTACGAGCTACTAGTTACGAGCTACTAGTTACGAGTTACGAGTTACGAGTTACGAGTTACGAGTTACGAGTTACGAGTTACGAGTTACGAGTTACGAGTTACGAGTTACGAGTTACGAGTTACGAGTTACGAGTTACGAGTTACGAGTTACGAGTTACGAGTTACGAGTTACGAGTTACGAGTTACGAGTTACGAGTTACGAGTTACGAGTTACGAGTTACGAGTTACGAGTTACGAGTTACGAGTTACGAGTTACGAGTTACGAGTTACGAGTTACGAGTTACGAGTTACGAGTTACGAGTTACGAGTTACGAGTTACGAGTTACGAGTTACGAGTTACGAGTTACGAGTTACGAGTTACGAGTTACGAGTTACGAGTTACGAGTTACGAGTTACGAGTTACGAGTTACGAGTTACGAGGTACGAGGTACGAGTTACGAGGTACGAGTTACGAGTTACGAGTTACGAGTTACGAGTTACGAGTTACGAGTTACGAGGTACGAGTTACGAGGTACGAGTTACGAGTTACGAGTTACGAGTTACGAGTTACGGGTACGGGTTACGGGTTACGGGTTACGGGTTACGGGTTACGGGTTACGGGTTACGGGTTACGGGTTACGGGTTACGGGTTACGGGTTACGGGTTACGGGTTACGGGTTACGGGTTACGGGTTACGGGTTACGGGTTACGGGTTACGGGTTACGGGTTACGGGTTACGGGTTACGGGTTACGGGTTACGGGTTACGGGTTACGGGTTACGGGTTACGGGTTACGGGTTACGGGTTACGGGTTACGGGTTACGGGTTACGGGTTACGCGTTACGCGTTACGCGTTACGCGTTACGGGTTACGGGTTACGGGTTACGGGTTACGGGTTACGGGTTACGGGTTACGGGTTACGGGTTAGGGGTTACGGGTTACGGGTTACGGGTTACGGGTTACGGGTTACGGGTTACGGGTTACGGGTTACGGGTTACGGGTTACGGGTTACGGGTTACGGGTTACGGGTTACGAGTTACTAGTTACGAGTTACGAGTTACGAGTTACGAGTCACGAGTCACGAGTCACGAGTTACGAGTTACGAGTTACGAGTTACGAGTTACGCGTTACGAGTTACGAGTTACGAGTTACGAGTTACGAGTTACGAGTTACGAGTTACGAGTTACGAGTTACGAGTTACGAGTTACGAGTTACGAGTTACGGGTTACGGGTTACGGGTTACGGGTTACGGGTTACGGGTTACGGGTTACGGGTTACGGGTTACGGGTTACGGGTTACGGGTTACGGGTTACGGGTTACGGGTTACGGGTTACGGGTTACGGGTTACGGGTTACGGGTTACGGGTTACGGGTTACGGGTTACGGGTTACGGGTTACGGGTTACGGGTTACGGGTTACGGGTTACGGGTTACGGGTTACGGGTTACGGGTTACGGGTTACGGGTTACGGGTTACGGGTTACGGGTTACGGGTTACGGGTTACGGGTTACGGGTTACGGGTTACGGGTTACGGATTACGGGTTACGGGTTACGGGTTACGGATTACGGGTTACGGGTTACGGGTTACGGGTTACGGGTTACGGGTTACGGGTTACGGGTTACGGGTTACGAGTTACGAGTTACGAGTTACGAGTTACGAGTTACGAGTTACGAGTTACGAGTTACGAGTTACGAGTTACGAGTTACGAGTTACGAGTTACGAGTTACGAGTTACGAGTTACGAGTTACGAGTTACGAGTTACGAGTTACGAGTTACGAGTTACGAGTTACGAGTTACGAGTTACGAGTTACGAGTTACGAGTTACGAGTTACGAGTTACGAGTTACGAGTTACGAGTTACGAGTTACGAGTTACGAGTTACGAGTTACGAGTTACGAGTTACGAGTTACGAGTTACGAGTTACGAGTTACGAGTTACGAGTTACGAGTTACGAGTTACGAGTTACGAGTTACGAGTTACGAGTTACGAGTTACGAGTTACGAGTTACGAGTTACGAGTTACGAGTTACGAGTTACGAGTTACGAGTTACGAGTTACGAGTTACGAGTTACGAGTTACGAGTTACGAGTTACGAGTTACGAGTTACGAGTTACGAGTTACGAGTTACGAGTTACGAGTTACGAGTTACGAGTTACGAGTTATGAGTTATGAGTTATGAGTTACGAATTACCAGTTACGAGTTACGCGTTAAGAGTTACGAGTTACGAGATACGAGATACGAGACACGAGTTCCGTGTTACGAGATACTAGTTATGAGTTACGAGATTACTTTTTTATCGGGCTCAAGGTAGTTGTTACAAGGGATAATATTTTGTTCAGCTGGATCGTTCCACAAGTATCTATTATAATAGTCTATCTATTTATCTATATGTATATTTCCCGCTATATATCCATCTATCTATCTACCAATCCATACATTTGTCCATCCCTATATATTTCTATCCATATTACTCACTTGAGCCTCTGATACACCAATTGGTACCCTATTTATCAACCACATCAAGTAATGACGGCATCGTGCTGTACTGACCGCACCCCAATATAAAAAATAGTCATCGGTAAACTTTCTCACGATGCTTATTATGGGCGAAGGGGGAATTTTTCTTGAAGTTCCTGGATCTTGGATGTCTTTCAAGGCTTGAATTATCTCTTGAAAACAGGGATTTGGCGTGTCCTGTAGCTGAAAAGAAATTTTGAGGGGTTACGTTACGTCTAAATAAAATGTAACAATATGGTCAATACCCAAAGTCGCGACAGAATATAGCTATAGCTACCTGCCGTGATGGAAAGCTACGAATATGCAGGTTGGATTTTGTTGGTTCCATGTGTACATTTATTTAGGCTCGATGAAGCCAATTAGCAGAAACACGTGTCGCTCGAGTTACCTATTCTGTTTTTTTACTTCTCTATAATTTTAGTTATACCTTACTGTTTGTTTAGATTTCCGCATGACTACCACCGTTATGTGTACTTTTATCAAATCATTCAAGTACCGTGTCAGATGATTATAGCTAGTCTCTTTAACGACGTTCGATGTCCCGTATATACAGTGTCTTCAGAACGAATGCCACAAATATGAATGGTATGCTCTTGTTGGATTTTCTTTTATCCTTGTCGCCTCAGGTTAAACACGAAACCGAATTTTGGGAAATGTGTGCCCTCTCCTATGATTGTATCTGCGCATTCATATACTTGTATACTTCACCATTTCCTTTATTTCGTAAATGATATACTGCAGCAGTATGTTGGAAATGGGAAAACTAGATGGAATGACTACTTGGAGATTTGGAGTAATCAATCAAGGTAGATATTTGGAGTCGAGCTATATTAAAGATGGTACAGACTGCCAACGATCACCTATTTGGTATTAATTTCTTTTATCAGCGGTAAGCGACAAAATATTGGCTATGGCAGGACGGATGGCTGCTTCTAAAATTTATCAGCATGGGCGACGACTTTAAACATGAACGAAATACTAAAAGCGGAAATTGATGCATATAGACGATGAGAAAATACTATGCAGTAGTATTTATCGAACTTTTTCGAATCCGTATTCATTGTCTGTGTAGTATACCAGTCGCAAAGAAAAGTTAAAATATAAGACAAACAACTGCTATGATTACTGCAATGGCCTTGGAAATGCCGGGTGCGTCCCGAAAAAAGTTGGAGGGCATACATTTTTCTCCAGTACCGCATAGTCTGACAATAAACATGTGATTTTCATAGACGTAATAGAATAAATTATTGAGGAAAATTTCAAAAAATAGCTTTGATAGACGGGCATATTAGACCATCTGAATATTTATGGATTTTAAAAAAATTATCCCTTTAAAATTTCTGCTCATTTATTTTTCAAATACAATGAACCCAACTGCGATACGTCTATTGGTTCTTGCATAACTACACTGTTGAATAATACTTATGAAAATAGAAAGCTTAATTCGCATTTTGTTTATAATGAATTATTGATCATTGGAAATTCAGTTTTGAACATAGTATATAAAAGTTAAACTATCATATACAATTATAGAATAAACCATTTTTATGTATCGGATACACTCGTCGAAATTCAAGAGCAAGTTTATTGCATGCAAGCATTATATTCCTTAGGCTCCACAAGAACGCTATGCCCTGTGGTAATATTCGATAATAGCATATCATATGACGAAGCTCCAACTGAGTCATTCAAGCTTGGAATCACTAAAATTTGGATGTCACTTCACCTTGTTGTCAATCATTTTTATACCATTTGTTTAGCTTCCTACTGCAGCGCATCATCATGAATTTCGAGCAATTAAATCCACATATGTGAAACTAAGAAGTTACTTGGGCTGACGGAAAACGACAATATCGGCTTTATCAGTGTACCCAGTCGGAAAACACTTCTTAAAAGTTGCCAGATGGAATATTATGGATGTTTTATTCCATCTGAATTAAATGAAAAGTTTTTATGAGTTTTGCTCGCTAACATCCAAACTATACTTGCACCTCCATGACTAATAATGTGGAGCAATAATAAAAAATCAGCTGCAATATTCAGTGTTGTAAATGAAATTTGCAGAAATCTGAATTAAATACAACCTACTATTTGTGCCAATGTTGATGTACAAAGAACTATCGATACGGTCGACCACCACAATATACCTTTAGAAACTTCAGAAATAATAGATATCGAGAAACAATGTACTCGTTACTGGAGAGCTACCTTTCAAAGATACCACAATCAGTCAAAATATTATTTCAAATCCATTTAGTGAAGATATTGCGCGACATCAGCGATTGCAGTCACGGAAATATCAGCCTGTGTATGGTGCGTTTGCACTGTGGTCAAAATAACATCCGGAAAATTTCATAATGACCTGTTTTTGACTCTGGAACTCTTAAGATGGGCGATTTGTATATATTAGGAAGAGATCGGTAACAGTTAATGTTGGCCAGTCAAAAACCAGAGGACGTCGATATGAATTAGCGTTGAAGTTGTTTTGTCATTAGTGATTATAAATTAGTGTTTGAAGAACGTTACAAGTGGTTTCAGAAGTGGGATCGTGGCGGAAAGACTGTTCGTTTGTTTGGACGTTTATTCATCATATTGAACCCTTATAAAAGATGTAAAAATCTGAGATTCAACAAAAAAAAAAGGAACATGGGCATAAACACAACTAGACCGATGTTTATAAGGTTCATAAAGTAGTACAGATATCACACAACTATACTGTTAAAAACAAAATTAAAAGTTAATACGTAGTTGGAAAAGATTGATTTTATTGACTTCTGTGAAAATATAATATGATTCTGTAAAACTATTAGTTAAAAATCCTTTATTATTGTCAAAAATGATAATATCCTGAAATTCGATGTAATACGATAACGATACTTCCAATTCTGTTCATAAAAGGAATATCTCATCTTATCTTATAGATGTTCACTTATTTCAGCATCTCCATGGATTGTTAGATGAATTTGATTATTGCCTTAAGTGCTGAAGCTTTGATAGTTTTCCACAGAGTTTCTTTCCAATTTACAGTTCATAAATTCTTCAATAGATGGTGTGATTAAATATTTATTGTATGCTGAATTCCTGTGATATATAGCAGCCCTAACAATGCCATCAAACCATTTTGTATAATTTATTATTTTTTCTAGTTTTCATATTTGAGGACAAGTGTGACGATACAGTTTTGGAAGAAATGTTTAAATGCATTGTTTACATTGCCGAATCCATTCTACATATCAAAATCGATCCTTGCAGAAGATATTGTATATTAGTTCAAATTTCTGTACGAAAATATCCTTTCATTTCTAGGTTGTTTCATGTTGATATATAATGATATTGTTTCATTTTCTGATATTTTAGCATCAATAGGAAAAGCCTTGATATCCTCATTTGAAAAGACTAGACCAATAATGCTTGCGATAGGATATTCCATGTGGGAATTTCACAAACTCCCTAATACCTGCAAATTTGAAAATACAATTAGGTTTATTTCAATACATATATATTCAGACAAATCCCATCGTATACTGAAATACCCTATAACTACATGAATTCAACTTAGATCAAAGTTTCAAAAAAAAAATCAAAAAATAGACAGTGGCTTGGAGAATAATAAATGCAGCTTAAATGATTATACCATTTGGCATTCTGATTTTCAACAACAAAAAATAGTAATTCATTTCAAATGAAGCATTTTGCATAACGCAACATTTGCAATAATTCCTAACATAACTAGTTACTCCACCAGTGTGTCTACTCACTGAATCACATCTCGAAATTTGGTGTAACCTATGACAACTATTTCCTTCAAAAATCCAAGCAGTAATAGTAGTTGAACTCAAACACACTACTTGGGGCTCCAAGGTTAATATTAATTCACCTATTTCTTCATTCATATATCTGAGTCTTCCAACTTCTCTACCATGTTAACAGGAACAGACACTTTGAAAGTTTTATATAATTAAGGATATTTGAACCGCATATCCTCACATCTAACAATGCCACAAGAATTGAGATGAAGTTTCATCACATGATACTCATACAATTTAATAACGCCTTTAGAGCTATTTTCATCATCAGCCATTATTTAAATTGTCTCGACGTCTATTTCGCCATTTTCAACCTTGCATTTTCTTGTTTTCTTTCATCAGTCCTTTCATCTCCAGCTTAAATACTATTTTCCGACGACTCATCATGAGATAATACTACTTTGTATAATAACAGCTGATTGAAGTATTTGTGTTTTTATTTCCTTTGTCATAGTTAACCAAAGTCACTACTCTTCTATCGTACACATATATTTTGTGCAGCTTCAGGTACTTGTACGGGTATAGACTTGAATTCAGATTTTTTTGGCGAGTAGCTTCATCGACTCTATATTAGATTCCTTGAGTACTTCTACTCCTTAATAAAATTACCACTGTTAACAAAAAACAAGATGCACTTATTCAACATGCAGAAATACGTCCCCACTACTCAATGTCGAGCTTGGGTGAATTAAAATTGATGGTGGACCTGAAATGCGAATTGGAAGAACTTGACTGATTAGTGAGTCGGCAACACGAGTCCTTCTTGGACATGGCGAGGACCCAGAGAGCTATACAGTTGAAATACCTTTAGAGCAGCTAAGAAGTGAATTAGCTGCACAATTGGAGGCACAACCGAAAGTACAACAGGATCTGTTGAAAAATGAACTGAAAGTATGTATAGGGAAGCTATCAGGTGCTTAGATGAGAAATGTAGATCATTGTTCAATGAGCAAGATGGTTTAAAAGATTCTATAGAGATCCAGGCAAAGATTAGTTAGTAAGATTTGCTTACCCTTCTGCCACCAAACAACTTACAGTACTTACAATATTTAGCAGTACAAACGCTCATTTATCAACGGCATACTGAAATGTAGCGTACACTAGGTTCAGCTCTCCAAAAGACACTCGCAGATGTGCTTTGGATTGTCTTATGGCTGATCTGTCTCTATTCTAAGGATATTATCATGGCACATGTTCGAGCGAGCTGCCTTGCATAATAACACCAAGAGTACAATGAAGGCTAGAGGAGCTCAACCGGCGCATACTCACCAGGTTGAGCTCACAACGTCTAGAACAAGAGTCGTTCCATTGGAAAACCTCGGCGTTGTGGAATGAGCTACCGAGGACTTTGTTTACCGATGGATACAATCTACGGCGTCAAAAATTTATGAGATAAAAACTTGAAATCAACATTTAATGTCAAAAAAACTATACATTGCAACAAATAATGTCTAAAAATATTCGTCATTTTTGAAGAAAATGGTAACAAACCGAAACAGCATACAAATCTAATCAAGGTAACCTAAACATATTCATTCTTGTCATATAAAAAAATACTAACAGTGTTTAGAAATTTGATTTTTTGTGTAAAATTTTAACTGAGTTACAAATAGTCCAATAAAAACATCTAGGAAAAATTAAAAATCACTCCAAAAAAATCTAATCAATTATCATTTATTAATTATCAGTAACATCAAAGGTGTAAAATAATTGTGATTCAGACGCTGGATAATTACTGATGCTGTAGTTCCGTGAAATTATTAGAACTTTGAAATATTGTAGTTGATCCGGCATTAACTGCAACATTATCGTTGACTGGTGATTGTAACCTCCACTGCTTATTTAAGTTATTGCACTCTGCTTGAAACAAAACGTCATTAATTAGTTTTTCAGCCATAATCCTTTGATCTGTTGGAAAAGCCATTACTTTTATACATTGTCAAGCAAGAGCACAACGTGTTATATCCCACCGCGTTTTTTAATGGTAAGAACTATAGTGAAAATTGTGAAATTTATGTTGGTGAAAAACTGTGTCATCATGTAATCAAAACTGAAAAGAAGCATCAAATGCAATAAACAAGTGATATTATAAAATAATAAATACAACTGCAGCATCAACACAAGAATTTCATACAACCTTGGAAAAAGAACGTGTCCTTTTTTTGTGGCTCAAATGTTTTGCTATACCAATCGGCTGATAAATATCCACAAATACAGGGAGGCCCAAATTTAAAAAACAACAAGTTGATGCCATGGAAAATCGATATAAGTGCTGTAAGAAAGACCTAACATCAAAATATCAATATCAAAAATATCATTTATTGTACCGAAAAATGTGAAATAAAGAAAATTACCGAGGAAGAAAAAATAGAGAGAATTTATCGTGAGAATAAACAAAACTATGCCCTTATGGAAAACTTTAGAAAAGTCAGATACTGAAGAAAGACTAAAAACCTATGAAACCGAAATTGAAATGTTGAGGAAAACGAGACAAGAGAAGGATGAGTACATAAAAAGATTGCAAAGGAGAACGATTGATATGCAGGATGAGGTCACAGATGCTGAAAAGGACTTTGTAAGCCAAATTAATGAGCAATGTAACCTCACAGAAGGGTTAAATAAGGAATTAATCGAAATGAGGCAGGAGTACAAGGCATCTGAATTAAAAATAAATGACTACGAAGAAAAGTTATCTCAAATGAGTGATAAATTGAACGAGGAAGACAAGATTAGAAGGAATATGATTGTAACCATAGAAACCCTAACGGCAGAAAATGATATGTACAGCAAGGATCTGAAGGTGCTCAGTAATGAACTAGATCAATATAAAGCCGACAACACTTTTACGGCAAAACCCATTCTAGCCAATGAGGAGTCCCAAGCTTATTCACTTTATAATAAATTATATGAAAAACTAAAAAGCGATCTTGCATCAATGTTCGAAAAATGTGAAGAGAAAATGTTTATTCACATGGAGCAAAACACACAAAGAACTACCTCATCTCCAAAACTTGATTTAAGATACTCCAGTGCGGTAAAAGGACAAACTAAAAACCAGCGCGAGAAAACAAATAAACAAACCATAATAATCGAGAATTGTGGCTCAGCTAATACTGGAAGCAGTTTTAGGAGCGTAAGAGCTAACAGCAGTGGCACCCCACAAAATCAAAGTCGCAACAAACTACCAGAACCTACATCGCCTTCAAGATCAAAGAAAATTAGTAAGTCCGAACAGCGACCTATGAACTCGGATCAGAATAAGCCAAATAGAGCAATAAGTAGAACACAGCCCAGGGTTATCTACGGAACTGCACCACCTGCTGATGGTACTGTGCTAAGGGCAGTACCCAGAAGAATATGGTTATATGTGGGCCGAGCAGCTCCAGGTACTACTGAACACGACATCACAGCCCAACTTGGACGGATTTGCCACAACAGAGATTTTGAAGTCACTAAGCTCCCCAGGTGGAAGAATGGTATCACTGAGTCCTTCAAAGTAGGTGCTGATTATGATATCGGAGATAAATCGTTTAATACTGCTAATTGGCCCAACGGCATCTTAGTAGAAAAATATAGGTTTTTTCGATCAAATAAATACAGACACAACGCCAGCCAATCAACCATCCAATATTCTCAAGATATGTCATGTCAATACACAAGGAATGAGCAATAAGCTCAATCGAATATAAATATTGTTGAACAGCAGAAATATAGATGTGCTAGCGCTAACAGAACATCACATCACTAATAACGGTTTAGAACATATTAATTTTCCTGGTTATAAAATAATATCAAATTTTTCCTGGCAGCACCACAAAAATGGTGGATCTGTCATCATCACTAAGTCCAATTTAACCTGTACACCTATTAGAAAAACACCAAGCTTATCTGTAGAAGGTGAGGTTGAAATATCAGGCATTTTGATAAGTCTGCCTAGGGTGAAATTGGCAGTGTTATCAATTTATCGCTCTCCTAGTGAAAATTTAACTGTGTTTCTAAATAATATAACAGAACTTCTAGTTACTACCGATAGTATTGCTGACTATGTAGTTCTCTGCGGAGATTTTAACATTGACTTGCTAAAAGATGAACAAGATACAAAGCTTTTAACAGATATTTTAGATTCTTTTGATTTATGTACTACAACTAGGGAGCCAACACGTGTATGTGTTAACAGAAATGCATATACCAGCTCTTCTGCTATTGACTATATGATAACCAATTATCCAAGTGAACAGAGACATTGTCTAGTATTTGATCCTACTCTTGCAGATCACTATGGACACCTATTACAGTTAACATATGAAGCAAATGAACATAATAAAGAAGACAAAATAGTTACCTATTCTACAAGACTTGTAACTGAAAATAACATAAATTATTTCAAGCATTTATTAACTAAAACACATTGGCATGAAATGGACAATATGAATGTGAACGATAGTTTTTCAAATTTTTCATTGATACACTCATGTGGTCACATAATATCAGCTGTCCAATAAAAACAATAACAAGGAGAATATCAAAACAAGATAGGATAATGAAACTAGACAATGGATGGATAACTCAAGATGTCTTGGATCAAAGTAGATATGTGAAATATCTTTTCTGGCTAATGACAAACTGTCCATCTGATGAAACAGGAAATGCCTATCTAGAGGAGAAACAGCGATATAGAAACAACCTAAGTAGTATAAAGAAATCGTACTTTACCAAAAAAATTTGTGAATCCAGTAATAGATCAAAACAAATATGGTCAACTGTTAATGACAGATTAGGCAAAACAAAGCGGAAACCCCCAAGTAACATAGAGCTGATCGACAAAAAAGAGCTGAACAATATACAAATAGCGAACACATTTGCAGACTTCTTTTCAACGTCGGCACCAAACAGTGTCAAACAGGTTTTTGGGAAAAACTTGTCATTGCCTTGTACATATTCCTCATCCCATATTAAGTCCTTATTCATTGCCCCCGTAACAACAGAAGAAATTAAGGAATTATTGAAAGCCTGCAAAAATAAACACTCATCTAGATTCGATGGTTTGTCATTTGAAATACTTGGAATAATCCAAGACAAAATAACAGATCAGCTAGCCACGGTATTCAATAGATCAATTGAAAATGGTTGTTTCCCAGAAATCTTACAATTAGCTTGGGTGGTACCGATCCCCGAAAAGGGAAGCGGTGACAAGCTGGACAATTACCGACAGATTTCGCTCATTAGCAATGTGGCAAAATTATTGGAAAAACATATCCATAAACAAGTAAGCTCTTTAGCTGAGCATGAAGGTCTTTTAACTGTATCGCAACACGGATTCCGTTTAAATAAATCGATAGAAACAGCGACTCTCCACTACCTGGAATATATTTACATGAATTTAGATAAAGGTGAGTATGTAATATCAATGCATTTCGATTTGTCTAAAGCATTTGACACTATTAATAAAGAATACCTTGAAGAAAAGTTGGAAAAACTAGGCATTCGTGGCATATCATTGAAACTGATAATGCCATATATGAGTCAAAGGAAGTTACAAGTCAAAATAGAACAAGTCCTATCAACAGTCACTGGATTGGGCCTAGGTGTACCACAGGGTTCGGTCCTGGGGCCATTGATCTTCCTATTATATGTGAATGATCTGCCTCTCTATATATCACATGGAAGAGTAACCATGTTTGCTGATTACACTATCATAACAGTTAAGGGGCGAGACCCTGAGGAACTTCAAAAACATGTTTCACTTGTATTGGATCAGTTCAGTGGTTGGAACTGATACTAAATGAGACCAAAACGGTTATGGTCAACTATACAATTCAAAGACAATTGCCCAATAACTTTGGCACATTGTATGGCTATGACGTAGTTGAAACCGCCAAACTTCTGGGAACATACTTTGATGCAAAACTGAGTTTTGATAAGCATAATGACACTGTATGCAAAAGCATTGATAAAGCATATTATGCTATTTTGCAACTGAAAAATGTATTAGATGAGAACGGGCTGGTATGTGTATACTATGCATTGGTTTATTCTCACATAAGTTATAACATTATGGCTTGGGGTAACTCAAGAGATAAGGATAGGATCTTTATAGCGCAAAAGCGCATCTTACGATTATTATTTAACATCAAACCTAGACAAACCTGCAGAAGTGTTTTTAAATGTAAAAAGATTTTTAACTGTGTCATGTATTTTTATATTTAAGTACGCGTTATATGTTAAAAATAATATCAATCTGTTTAGCAGCCTAGGTCAATATCATAAATACGATACTCGAAGTAGTGAACTCCTATGTATACAACAGCACAATACAAGCCATTTTAAAAGATCACCTTACCACAACTGCGTTCGGATATATAATGGTCTACCAAACCATATTAAAGCAAACAATGTATATTCTGTTTTTAAATCCAAACTCAAACTGTTTTTACTCGACAATGTATATTATACAGTCAATAAATTTTTAGAATTCGGACAGCAGTAGTTATATATATATTTCTAATTTTATTATTTAATTAGCTGTTATTTTTTAAATTGTAAATGTATAGTAAGATTTAAGTATTATTTCATTTTTCTATTTTCTTTGATTTATTTTTTTTTGTCGGATCATGTAGATGCATTTTATTAAAAGCATTCTGCTCCGGTCTGATATACCAATGATTTTATATAAGCTTACAAGCATGACCTGTCATATATACACATTGTATCTATGTGACCAATAAATCTATCTATCTATCTATCTATCTATCTATCTATCTTATATTATGAAGACGTGAGGGAGAATTACCATGGTTAAGTTTAATGGTTATAGAATATTTTTTATCAACGACATAATTGTAAATATGGGGCACCCGATATGGTAAATTTAGATGAATAGTGAGATAATTACTTTGGATGTTTTTACTAAGACTTCTCCAATTACCTTCCCATTCAGTATCATTTTAGCTTTGTCTGAAAATGTCAAAGAAGTTATGTTAATAAGATTCCCAAATTTTCTAACCTCCTTGACAGGCATGTCAGCTTTCTCATTGCCTGAAATGCCGGTGTATAGGGGTGAACATTTGCGTCAACGGAACAAAATTGATCAAAGACGGTGTTCTTGTCTACTATAAAGATGATGTAACATTAAACAAACTCAAATGTGCATTAAGACAAGCTTGCTGATAATCTTGAAGTTAGGGAGGCTTAAAAATACATGCCTAGGGTTACAATAAAAATGTTCAGCTACACTGTGACAACTAGTGACACTGATTTAATTGAGAACATAATATCTCTCAACGATCTTAATAGGTGTGAACCTTCTGAGTCAGAATAATCACTAAATTGAAAGGGCATGCCAATTGTAGTAACATTATACTAGAAGTCTTACCAGAAATTCATAGCTGTCTTGTCAAAAATCGATTTTTGTTTTTTAGATTGAAAAAGTTTCAGATCAACTCAGTATAATTCAGTGTTTTAAGTGCATTTGGCCATGAATCTGTAAACTGTAAAAAAGATCCTGTGTGTTTAAAGTGTTCTGAAGGTTTATATAAAAATTTTGCTCGTAATTATTCTAAACGTTATAACTCTCAGTCTCATAACAATAAGTACAGAGAAGCACTGTGTGAACAACATAGAGCGAATGACAAGGTTTGTCCGGTTTATCAAAATTATGTCTGTTTACAAATCTAGAATGACTATGTGGAAAAACATATAAGCACAAAAATTAAATTTGGTTTACTTATCGTAAGATCTCTCTTAAGTGATATTGATGCTTTTGTAGATATATTAAGAACCGATAATTTCGATATTTTGGCCATAACCAAAACGTGGCTGAAGGACGATACTCCCTTGAAAACTGTTAGTATCCTAGATTATATTTTTCTCGGTATTAACAGAAAAACGCATGGCGGTGGTATAGGTATTTATATCAATAACCAGTTCAAAGTTGAGGTCATAGATTCACTTGAAAAATCTCTTAGATAAACCATGACCTGAAGGAGCCTACAGGGCGATAAAAATAAGGGAAGGCAACACATTTGACGGCATGATAAAAAAGATATAGCTGTAATGCTAGATCGGAAGAGCAAGGACGAAGGGGTGATAAAGGACGTCATGGACAAGATTCCTGAAATCAAGGAAATGGTCAAGGAGGGATGTACGAAAGGAAACATGGAGTTTATAATCAATGAAACCAGGACAAGTCAAAAGAGTGAAGGCGATAAGGCAAGCAGAATCAGCTACATTCTACCACTGACCCTTGATACGGAAAGCGTTAATGACATACTAGATATGTATAACATATTAACCGCACTAAGGAATGAACTGAACGAAAGAGATTAATTGAAGGAATACTTTTTTCCATCAAAACCTGGTAGGCTGAACCAAGGCACACCATCAAACGTAAGGAAGGGGTCGTCCGAGGAAGAAGCGTTATTGTAAAGGCAGGGGGGAGGAATTATGCGGATCTCCTAAAAGCTGTCAGGGAGAAAGTTGATATCGACGACAAAATAGGCGTCAAACTCAGTAACCTCGGCTAATTGCGACCTGCTTCTAGGTCTTGAGGAAAGAAGTATGGCGCAGATATACTGTGCATCGCGCTCAAGGAGCAGTTAGGTGATACAGAGGTCATAGTGAAGAGGAGAGAGAGAACGTTGCACATTACGAATATAGAGGCAGTGACTACAAAAGGAGACATTATATCTGCGTTACACAGTGCCATTGGATCCGACAAATGTCAAATAGTTGTGAATGTACCTAGGGCCGAGGCCGAGTTGTTTATTAATAGGGGGAGAATGAGAATCGGATTGATATATTGCCGTATAAGGGAGAGGGTTCCTGTTGTAAGATTCCGCAAGTGTTTGGACATCGGTCACTAGACCAGTAAATGCGAGGGCCCAAATCTGTCCCGCCATTGGTTTAATTGTGGCCAGAAAGGACACAAAGCAACGGACTGTCAAAACCCTATATTTTGCACTAAGTGTAAAGTTCAGAGCCATAAAGTGGATTCCAATAGATCCCTCACTTCAGAAAGGTTGTCCGAAACACCAGAAGAGAGCGGTCAAACATGCGCCAAAGGAGAAGTATCACGCATGGACGAAATCGTGCACGGGAGGTAACAAGGAATTAAACAATAAATTGAGATTTTACAAATTAACGCCCAGAGGAGACGCGTATGCCATGCTGCCACCTTCGCCGTCGCAGCAGAGTACATAGAGGTAATAGTAGGTTCCGAATCGAACAAAAACCTCGTAACCAACAGTAAATGGTACATAGACAACAGGACATATGTCGCTATATACTTCAGGACTAAACCACTGAGAATCCGTAACATAGTAGCTAAAGACGGATACCTTATAGTGATCATTTCTGCCTTCCGTATATATTGCTGCTACTGTGCCTCAAATTTCATTTTGACGAATTCAAGCGCGTTGTAGATGAGATAATGTACAACGCGAAGGCTACTCCAGGCGAATACATTGTCCTAGGTGACCTAAACGTAAAGTCACCCCAGTGGGGATCACCGACTGCAGATAGACGCGGTTGGTATCTAACTGAGTGCTAGCAGAGTTGGATCACGATACAGGTGGAAAACCCACATTTAGCAGATACCTGAGACCTATATAAATGTCACAATATCGGCAACACAGTCCGGATAATCTCGATGACGGGAGAGCCCTGATTTAACATATACGCATACGCCAAATCTTCGTCTCAATCGGGTGTATGTCATATCCGGGGTATCTAAAATTGTTCATTGGTGACCTAATCGACTCTCTGATAATGCCAGAATATTCAACCATTCTGCCTGCAGATACTGATGGACAGACTTTATGTTTAAAGCGAGACCCCTCACATTCGTGAAGTCGACCCTAAGCATATTTCTTTGGCTGCCTGTCGTCGGAGCGAAGTTGCTGCAGAGTTCGGTTGATGTTTATTGTAAAGAAGCAGCACATTAAAATTGACAAGCTTCTCTCAGAGGCCTTCCAGGACCACCTGGCTTCCGGAGATTCGAATGGGCAGGAATTTTACCTACGGAACTTTTTGATCTTGGAAGCGCCATGAAACATTTAATTTTAAGGTATCGCTGTAGGGATTAAAATCGTTCTCATGAGGTATGCGCAAAACATTCACAAATTCACATTAAATATACTTTTAACGGATTTTAAGGATGAGCTGGTCGCACGAACGGATTCGATTATTGAATCAACTCTATAAAGATGAGCAGCCTCTATGTGGTCAAACACAAAGACTACCACAGCAAACAAAATAGGAATGAAGCATTAAAAAATATAACAAGTCATATCAGAACCACAAAACCAACGGCATCAGAAGAGAATATCCAGGAAAAGTTGCTCGGGCTGCGAATTACTTATGCCACAGAAAGGCGAAAGGCTCTTCGGTTACTTGCCAACTAGCTAAATAGATCCTATCATCAATACAAAGCTAGAGTTTTCAAATATATACTATTTTTTCTATCTAGCCATTGTTCTATCAATTTTTTTTTGTCCCATTAAGCCCATTAAACATGGCCGTTCTGTTTAATAGATTCCTTTTAATGTCTAAATCGATGCAATTAGTAGAAGTGGTGGAGTAATTACTAAAAACACAAATCGCAAACGCCAGTTTTTTTTCTTTCTCTCGCTATTGCTCAATTTTATGTCATTTGAAAATGTTCAGGGACAAAGTTTTTCTCTATGGAAAGTAAACTTTCTCATAATATAACAAATCACAAATGGGTATATACGCATATTTTGATAACCTTTTTACATTAATGTGGTAGTAATCTACTTGGCCAACCTTAAAAAAATATACCAACGCGGCACACCCATCTTGTTCCTTGAGTGCCGCCTCTTGGGTTAGATAGGAACTCTTGAAAAGGACGACGTGCATCTCTGCAGGGTACTTCACCCCATCGACGGCGTGTTCCGAGCCTTCCATGGGATTCATACCCCAATGGAGGTGCCAGCTAGAAAAGACGTACCTTCCTACAAATGGGCCGTCCATGATGTACGGTCGTTCTTGACCCCATTTTCCACTAAATATTACTGAAAATCGAAAGTAATTATTATTTCTTCAGCCGAAAGGCCACCTGTTTGAAGTAAAAGGAAAATTTAGAATGATTAGGCATTTTTAACATTTCAGACTATCCATAAACTACCAAATATTGAAAACATTTATCAGTTGATGATAAAAGCATATCACCATAGTAATCGATAGTAATACATGCAATATAACAGATTAGTGTGATTAGAACAGAGTGGGCGATGGTGTATCTGTCTGCAGTTTCAAATTAGTTATTTTCATGTATGCCACTTTTAACAAACACATTCCTGAAAGAAATCCAATGAGACATTTTTTGACTTACAAAAAGCTGTTGGGATTGCATCTACTATAATGAATTTCTTGCTTCTATCCCACCTCAAGGGTCACGGCTCGCAGCCTCAACTACCACCGCTTGCTGCCTCGCGTATCCTCTTATCTTATAATTATTTTAAATATTTTAAAAACAAAACTCTAGAAATCTTATCAAAGCTATCAACACATTTGCAGTACTGGTCCTCACGTACTCCTTTGGCCTCATCAAGTGGAAACACACTGATATCCAACTACGGGTGTTTTGCTGGGATACCCCCCTTCCCCTCCACCTTTGATATAATGGGTACAATTTAAGGCAAGTAAAGCGAGTAACCATAGCTACCTGCGCTTAAATTTGAAGACAGAATTATTCAAACATGATATATCTGCGTCAAAAGAAACTGATTAGCATTTATAATGACAACGTTATATACCTTGATAATTACATAAAAATTATAACATGACTTTTTTTCCATAAAATTCTGTTTGTCAGCTCTAGCTGCTAGATATCTCGCTATTTAGATTTCAAAAGTATGAATTTTCCTGTATCCCCTGAAATCACGTGTCTTTCAAATTTCCCCAATTACATAAGAGACTTGAACACATCTAGATGTTTCAAATTTCTCTAGACCTGAAATACTTTAGGTATAGGTTGTATGTTGGAATAAGGGAGCTTCAGGGCTTTTGACAAAATAGATTCTTATGACATCACATCAACTCTAGAGCATGATTTTACATTGATAGTATTGGTACAGAACGCTTTACAGTTTACCTGTATGCCCGGTATTCGTTAACTTCATCTTCTTGGGAGGCACCTCAAAGTTCACCCATTTCAATGGAGATAATGTCATCGGAGTGGAGTATGACAGATTTATGTTTATGGGAGAGTCAAAACATCCTTCATTGCTAACCAGTTCTCGAATTTTAATCTGCTTTTCTAACGATTCCACAGAGTTTTGGACTGCAGCTGATTCACCGTCCTTCTCATCTTGATGGCTTTCTTGATGTATTGTAGATTAGTAAAAGACTGTTATTAATTGCATTTAACGCCAAAAAATCAATTCAAATACATTACTAACAGTGAAAAGCTTAATTAGCCAGTCTTGGAATTCAAACTGTATATGAAAAATTTCCAAACTGTCTGATATGTTCTGTATACTGCAACAGTCTGAATCAAAGAACTCACACAATTGAGGTTAGCATTTGATAAAGATAAAATTTGAACCTCTAATAAGTTGTTTTACGTTCCGTTTCTCGTAGACACGAGAAAAATAGTCATTGAAATCAGTCTGTAAGATATTTTCATTGAATAACGTAGGCTCAAGAACCCATCCACAACAATCTTGTTTTTAGTGTATTATCTCCACAATGTGTTAGACCTGTTTTAGACTTTAAAAGTCGCCATAGTGCACGACGCTTGGAAATGAGTGTTATTCTTGTTTTAGGTTGAGATCTGGCAGCGGTGATGGGACCAAAGATCAAATATGAATATTTCAGAATTTGATCCCTCTATGGGTCATATCCAATAAAATACTAAAATACTTTGTATATAAGTTCAATAAAGTCCCTGATGCACCCGAAGAACTGGCTATTGAATGGAAGCAATTTCATTCAAAAGCAGTATTTCGTAAAATATGCAGATTAAAAATACATCTATCTCTTAAAAAAGATATATCTACTTTATTCATCCCATATGCTGGTAAGACGATGAATTTACTATCCAGATATTTGCCACCAATTTTAAAAGCAGTTATCGAACCAGTAACTCATAGAAACAGCTATTTCGCACATGCAGAGAATTTATTTCTTGCAATGATCACAGACTCCCAGCCGCACATTCGTGAACTAGCAGCCCGTCGAATTCTTGAAGCTAGGAAGATCTCATTAACTTTGTAATGGATCAGGAGGCAGAAGACAGGCTGTGCCCGACGTAAAACTAATATATTGTTTTCCTTTATATATAAGTGACCCACCATAATAAATATCCATAGAAACACGGACAGCTTGAATAGGTACTTACGTTCATTTTCGCCATCAACCACCGAAGCAGTGCTCATAAAGGATGGGTATGGGGTGAATGAAATGATACGAGAATTTGAAATGAAGCTTTAATCTGATTGTAGCTGTCAGGCATTGTAACATATAACCTACAAAAAATGGCATTGTAATCTTGATTCTGTCTAAAAAATTATTTTTGATTGAAGAGCTAGTACAGTCGGTGAACACTAAATTTCAAAATTGATAAAAATCTGAAATTAATTACCAGAAAATATTCAAATGGCTCTTAAGAAAATATCCCCACTGTATTCCAACAATGGAATATCAGTAATTTTTAGGTTACAGATGTCGATAATAATAAATTAGGTGAGCATTATGAAAATAAGCCACGGGTAGTGTAAACATATGTTTATAGCTACTTTACTTCTAGTAAAACAAACTAATAATAATTTTTTTGAAAAATTATTAAATCAACAATTTATATTAATTTTTATATAAGAAAATGTTCCGTTCTTCTGCATACTGCGGAAATATTTTAAATAAATGATGCCTATATTGAAAAGGTCTTCCATAAAATAATATATGAAGATGGCACATCAACACAATCCCAAAACGTCCCGAGGTGTGCTCAATATTTATGAAACGATACGTCCAAAAATATCACCGTGGCCTTCCTACAAAATGGGGGGCCAGTTAATTTTTGTCATGACTTTCTGTTTTACCCTGTATTAAAGCCCGCAGTCGAAATTTGACAAGTTGTCTCATTGCTTCAAAAGACCATGAAACGACCTTTCAAAATCTGCCCTACTTTTTCAAATTCGTTCAGTATTATAGAAATAAAAAAGTATCAATGTGGCTGAAAAATTTGCTTGTTAGGATAATTTATGCACAGCAGTTTATTTGACTGCGACAACCAGTCTTACGTTATTAGAGGTAGAAGGATTATATAACTGCCAGTGATATAGAGGTACTTGTATATTAACTGTGTATCTTTATAATGATAAACATATTTTTTTACAATGTTCAAGCTTATTATCAAGAACACAGAAGAACATCGTACGTATCGGAATGTTCCAAATGAAATATTGCAAAATATAACTGTAGTGGTCTTTCAGAAACCTCCTTCTGAGCTAAAAAAAAAAGAGTTTTATTTGTGAAACCTTGTGTTAACTACACAGTCCCTTTATCTGCATCAAAAATATTTGTTTTTGAATTTTATTTACTATACAAATTTTGAAATCATCAAAAAATTTCACAGGGGGTACGTTTCTTGAAATAGACTTTTCAGTAAGAGGGAAATGTTTTTCTATCAACGTTGCATATTTATCAATGAAAATGTTTGCCAAGTTATTGAGTTCATAATTTTGATCGCTAATCAGATCACTAACCACATTTGGTATATCGGCCACAAAGTTTATGATAGACATTTTTCTCATTTTGATGTTAATTGAATTTTCTAACATTTTTTTGTATCGAAAGTTATAGATTGTCCATAATGATCAGATATATGTAAATCACACATACTTACTTGATAAGTGCTTTCTGGTAGGTTGGTGATTATGTTATCGATACATGAAGAAGAAGTAGTTGTAACCCTGGTATAATCAGTTATGGTTAGTTTCAGACCGAATGATCCCACCAAATCAAACCATTCATCAGAAGATTCAGTTTTTTCTGCAATGTTTATAAAGTTAAAGTCGCCCACAATAATAAGCGTCTCGTAAATTTTGGAGAGGTAGGTAACAAGACTACTGAAATTGTCAAAGAAAGTGCTACAGTCCGTGGAGTGGGGTGATCTCTAAGTTACTACAATGACTGTATTGCATCCTGTAATCTCTACACAACAAAATTCGGCAAACATTCCTATACAAAATCTCTTACAACAAACAGCCCTCAGGTTATGATGGCTTTTGGAAAAAAAATACACCTCCATGAATGGACGTTTCTCTAGAGAAAAAACCCTATACCCAAGAATATTTATAGTTTTTAATGTTTCTCCATTCAGTCAGTGCTCACTGAAGCACAATACATCGACATGTAAATTCTGTAAATAACAAGCAATCGCATCTATTTTATTGAATAAACATTGCACATTTATATGTAATATAGTTAGTTCAGAGAGTCTTTGCTGGATGACTAAGTTCGAGTGGGCATCTGGAACCGGAACATTTCTTAGTTTTTTTGAGAAATACTCTGGATGTTGTTCGAATTCACGATCTTAGGCGTACCTTTTATGTATTTGATTGTTATACCATCTATCTCTTCTTAGCTCTTCACGTAAATTTGAGAGCTCTTTAAGTTGAGAAGGAGTTTTGTCATCTCCGATCTTAGCGGTATTATATGTCGGATGGCTCAGCACTTCATTCTTCTTCCTTAGTACAGATTTGGCTACCATAGGTGTTGCAAAGCAAACCTTGATAGGACGTGCGCGATTACTGACAGATATAGAACCCAGTCTGAAGGCATTCAGACGGTGCGAATTAGCGACAGGGTCTACATGATCAACATATACATAGTATGTGTGCCGAGGACTCCTCGTCATCGCCACATCGCCACAGTGTGCACACGTTGGGTCACTAACTATCCCCATTAGGTGCAGGTGCCGCCTAAAGGTATTATGACCAGAGAGCAGTCCCACTAGCAACCTAGGATGACTCCTATCAAGAGAGAAGCAAAATCGCCCCTCTTTGGCTACAGGCCCTGTAATGAATTTCCGTGCCTGACGGAGATGTCCTGAGATGCTATTCCACCTCAGAGAGTGTTGAATTTGAATCCACTCGTCCGTAGCTTTTCTAATTCTACCTGCGGCTAACCCTACAGCCGGTTCCGGACCCAAAAGATTTCCTTTTGATCCTGCCTTCGCCAAAGCGTCCGCCATAATGTTGCCTCGAACCTCAGAATGTCCAGGGACCCACATTAGTGAGACCCTGTGTCTTTCTGCAATCTCATCAAGAGCTTTCCTACGCTCTAAGACCAGCCCTGATACTATCCTGCAGACACTTACTGCCTTGATTGCTGCCTGACTATCGGACCAAATTCGTCTCCTAGGCCCCTGCTTTTCCTGAATGCGAATTGTATACGCTAAAATTGCAAAGATCTCAGCCTAGAAGACAGTAGTGTATCCCCCAAGGGGGAATGAGAGTCTTGTATTTGGTCCGAAGACCCCGGAGCCAGAGCCCTCCTCAGTCAGTGAGCCATCCGTGTACCAGAATTGCCCACCTCTCTCGAAGAGCTGTCAGCCTCCTGTGACCCATTCCTCTCTTGTTGGATACTCCACCATGAATTTGTAATCAAACAGATTCTCTATGTCATAGTTAGGCTCCATGTCCAAACTAGGTTTCTATTGAAGGCAGAGTAAGCATAAAATAAAACAAACGAAACAAGTATCATATTATACAGTCTTAAACTTTTTTATTATATCTTAAAATTCGCCCTCATATATAATTTAGTAAATCCGATCTTAACAATTATGCTCTTTTCATAAATGAATCAGCAAAAATAAGAGACTTTTCTTAGACGTACTCCTTGAGCAGGTTCTCAATATTTTTAAGTACCCATTCTGGTTTAGAAAATGACAGAAACTGGTATCTATGAAGCTTGTATTTCTAACATATTTTTCAAAAAAAATATCTGACGATTATAGTAAGAATCGTCTGCCATTTTCGAGGATTACCTCTTCTACTGAGATTGTTTTGTCAGGATTTTTTTTGTTTTTCGAGTTTCAAGAAAGCGTTTTTCGGGGAGAAAAGGTGTTTTCGGTAAGTGAAAGGCAGCCGTTTTTCGTGGTCGGTACATCGAGGTTTCTTGTGCGCAACTCGTCCAAAAAAAGGGCGAAAATGTGGTAAATCATGTAAGAGTTAGACGTAAACCTTCGATCTGGCCTTCCCATGGATATATTTCCCCGGAAATAGCATTGTTCGTTGGTCAAATAACAAATTGCACTTTCCGAAAAGTCAGTTTTTTCACAAAAAAATATTTAGTGAATAGTTATTCTTGATGAATAGAATTCGAGGAATAATATGAATCCAGATTTTCTGAAAAAAAATACAATTTCTGCGATGTCACACACTTCTACGTCCGTTATTCGTATTTCAAGCTTCTTATCCAGGAAATTTTATAGCGTCTTTTTTTTACTCCTGAAACGTTTTTTATGACACTTAGGGGCTTCCGTACTTTTTGGTTTCTCGGAAAAACAGTAAATATGTAGGAAAGATGCGAAAAATTTAATCAATTAATTTTTATGTGCTCTTACGGAAAATAAAATAGAGCCGACTGTACAAAAAAATCACAGCAATACAGAGAAAGGCATTAAAAATCGTGGCCGTTTCCTTCCAATCAGGTACATTCACCAATCAAAATATCAGATGTTGATGACATCGGCAAATTCTGACTGTGATGACAACCGCAACACGTTTTAACATTCCGCCATCTATTATCACTTACCACCGATAACATACGGCGATTGAAAAAACTATACTTACTTATAGTACCTTACTTTTGGCCAAAGTTAATACCGCTATACTGCAAAACAAAAGATTGACGATTTTAACAGTGACGTCACTCATTTAACCCCAAGGACACGCACCTTTAACAGTCGTACAAGTCTTCCATCGAAGACCAGTATAAAAGAAACAGGAAGGTGCAAATTGCTCGTATTGTTTTCGCATTTCTTATCATCGTCAATCTTACAGATAATTTAATTAAGCAAACTTCAACTTTTTTCTTCAATATCTGCAACATTGATTCGTGTTAATATGCAAATGCTCCAAATTAGATCGCTAACAGTTACTGCGTTGGTATGGGCAAAACTGCTCAATCGAAAAAGCATTTGAAGCAGCGTCTGCATTACATACAGAAACGCAAATCTATGGTTCGAAAACTGATTTTATGTAATACTTATTACCCAAAAGACATTGAATCAAATCCTTGAAATGTATGAAGGAATTGGAAGGGTAATTAATTTTCTTCCATCAAGATTCAGGGGATTAACATCAACAGTAATATGGCCTGGCATGATCATGTTACAGACCTCGCCAGGTCTGCGTTCCAGAAGCTGGAAGTTCCCTTTCGCTCCAGAAGGCTGTATTCGCCAGATAGCTACTGCTACTCTACAAGGCTCAGACCAGCGCTGGAGTACTGCTCGCATAAGTGGGGATGCACTTCGAAGCTCCCAGACACAATCCAGAAGCGTGCAGTGTATTTGGTGGATGCGCCTGACCTTACAAAAAGATCTCCACAGTCTAGAACATAGAAGGAAGGTGCCTATCTGCCATCATCCAATAGATGTTATCATGGCATGATCCAATTTTCTCGCATTATAACACCAAATAGCGTCAGTACACAAGGAGGCTCAAACTGATGTATTTAAATCTTCCTGATGAAACTGCTTCAATATAGCTATGTCTTCTGCTTGATATTCTTATTGGAAATGATTATTACCATATAAATCGTCTGCAGCTGTCGAGTTCAGTTTTGTTAGGATACTAGGTGGGCAAAGGATATTGTAAATCTGTCAGAATTCATACCCATTCTGTTACTTCTTCCATCGTTTAGTAGAGATAAATTTCTGTCAAATATCTATTTAATAATATTTCCTCACCTGTAACTTTTGGGAGAGCATTGAGGTATCCTAAGATAATTATTGATACTGGTAATTGTGGCTCTTCTAGCTCATTGTCTTCTAAATAATAGTTAGGTGAGATATAGTTATAGGTATATATGTAGATGGTAACTTTGCGTTCCTTCTAGTATAATGGCAACTGCTTCTATGTTTTTATTACGAAAATGCGTTTCCGGTAAGAAAATAGATTGAAACCAAGACGTATTTAAGCTCTAGACTCATCAACAGGTTGAGATAATATATCCTGTTCCATGATCTCAACATCATAATCATAACATACCATAAATGCTTAGCAGCTATTAGATCTAGAAAATACTTGAAAAGAATACTTGGTCTAACCAATACTCAAAACTAAGCGAGAAAATTACAGACCGTTAGTTCTTAGTTTGTTCTCACTTGAGATATTGTAATATCTCATCAAAACCATAACCAACTGGAAAATTGAAAATGCAGGAATAGTCACTGAGCATCAAACTGGATTCCCTGGGGGTCTGGATATGACAATGTAGCAATGTAACAATCAAGCATCTACACAGTCTTCTTACAGAAGGCAAATCTTCTTCACTCCTAAGTGACCTCCCTATGTCCCGTCATGCAGGTATTCCACTGAGCCCAATAAGACTTCAGCATCTGCGAAAATGCTGCGACATCTTGCCAAACGGGTCCGCGGCCAATCATTTTCTATTGCAGAACTTTTCTGAGATCCACATCACCTTCTTGATCTTGACGGAGTCCATATGGTGTCTACTCATCACTAACTATGACAGGTCGACACATGTGGATTCCTTTATAATCAATATTATTACAATAAGAGCACCTTGGTGAGCACGGTCTTCTTGATAGCGCATCTGCATTACAATGTGTACTTGTCCTTCAGGATAATTGAATTGCATGAGCTACTTTAGTGCTCGTAAGATCCGTTCTCAGAAGAAATTTTCTACCATGCAGGTACTATTGAAAGTACTCCACTGCTTTCACAACAGCAGCTCTCTTTTGGTGACATAGTGAGTCTTCTCCGGCTTGAACAGCACTTTTCTGGAATATCCAAGTACTCGTGCTTGTCCGCTTTGTTCTTGAGACAACACAGCTCCAATGCCAACGTTGCTCATATCTCTGTCGAGAATGAACTATCCATTCATAAGCGGATATCCTGAAGCAATGGTCGTGTTTATCTTTCAAGGCTTCGGAAGTGGAACGACACTCCTTGTCTCAACGAAATGAACGTCCGTAGTCTACTTAGACGAGTAGGTGGTTTCAGTATTCTCTGAATATCCTCACATACCTGCGATAATACGTGCAAGTCCTAGAAAGCTTCTCAGTTGATGCTTGTTTTCAGGAACCTTCCACTGCTGAACTGCCTGAACCTTCTCAGGATCAACCGCACCGCCCTCGCTACTAACTAAATGTCCCAGGTAGTCGACTTTTAACAAGTAACATTTTTTGGGGTTGAGCATCAGGTTTGCTTGATGAAGTTTACTAAAAACATCTTCCAAGTTCTTGGGGTGCACTTCAAAAAATCTACTGACTACAATTATGTCATCCAGATACATCAAATATGTTTTCCAGGACAATCCTCTCAGCACATTTTCCATAAGCCTCTCAAATGTTATAGGAGTGTTACATAACAGTCCAGTCCAAATGGTAAAAGCAATTTTCTCGACGGAATCAATTTCCACTTGCCAGTAGCCATTGTTCGAATCCAAGGTTGAAAATGACTTTGCTACAGCGAAAGTGTCATCGATACGGGGCAGGGGATAACTGACTTTTTACCGTAACGCTCTTCGTTGTGCGCGGTCTGTTCTGATTGGTTCCCGATGAGTGGCATTCCGGTCTGCTGACGTGGCTCTTTGTCGGTAATTGTTGGTTGTCTGGTCCAGTCGTAGTGACCTTCTTTATGAGTGGCTGCCATATTCGTTTAATGTCTCACTGGGTTTGCTGTACACGTTGCTGTTGGTGATGAATGCCACCTCCTTGAGTGTTCTTCGACACCAACGCGGTTCCTTGGCAATAACCTTAGCATCGTCCCAAGCTATTTTATGGTGCTCAGCTATTCCAGATTTTCCTGTTCTGCTCGTTGGGTGTTGAGACGATGTTCTTTGATCGTGAACCAATCAGAACAGACCGCGCACAACGACACGTCACCGGACGTGGTATAAATAGGCATGAAAGGAACGTGTTCGCCAGTTCACCTGAACACGATTGAAGATAGCATATCAATCGAAACGTCGTGATACACAAAAATTTTATAGACAATGGAAGTCCGAAATCAAACTTTTGAAAAATCCACCTTGTCTACAAGTTTCAAACAACAATACGAGTACCTTCATGTTTGTACATTACGGAAAAACGGAGCATGTCAGGACAAAAACAATTAGAATTGTTTACTCCTCATCCAAACTATAGTCCAATAAAATATCAAAAGCATATTTTTTTCGTCAATTAAAGAAATATGATTATGACATCACTGTAAAATTTAAATTTTGATACCCTATTTTTCAGATGGTGATGCCCTTGGAAAATCAATAACTATTAACAATCATTTAATTTTTAAGTTTACAGATCTAGTCATATGAAAGTTGATTTTATTGTAATTATAATTATGTAGGGTAAACAGGTAATATTGGACACTGGATTTACTCGCGTATATAAAACGGTTTTCGTAGAGGAACTGATCAAAATTTGGAATGTCGATTCGTGAAAAGCTTTATTGTAAATGGCGAAGAATTTTGCCTTTAATATTTTATCGGAATGTACTTTAAATAATGAGTTAATAACCATAATTCAAGTGAGAATTATGGCATATTTTTGAGTTGCTCTGTTTCAAAAACAATTTATTTTTGACAGAGTAGGTTATACAAAACTTGCTTAGAATTATTTAGAGCCCATAAGAGTGAAATATACATGGTGTACCATTTGAAATAACAGTCGAGGTCTACAGATATACACAATTACATTGCCAGTATATATTGAGGGTCAGTTGAGTGAAAAGTGTTTGTTCAAAAAAAAATTCAAAATTTATAAATATTGTGTTGTTTTTGGTGCCCCCTGAAACTGCCGCCCGAAGCAGCTTCTCCCATCCTACATCCAGGGCTGACTATATATATATATATATATATATATATATATATATATATATATATATATATATATATATATATATACTTATACTTATACTACGTTTTTATTTTTTCACATCCAATATAACTGGACTATTGAAATAAATATCTATTTAAATAATTCAACCCCTATTTACCGTAATGCGGTCGTGGAGATATTTATTCTTCTAGGTATATCTCACCCCGATTTCAATATAATGAGACCGTATCCTGGCCACCTTCAAATGACAACATTATCAGTTTCTCGCTAAAATGTGACGGTAGTACCTACTTATCGGTTTACAATAAATATACAGCTAAAGTTGTGAAGAAGTCACACTCTACGGCAGTTATGTTAGTATTTCTTTTATGATTTTTCCATAGCCTGTGCCTTTTACTGCAAAATTTGTGGATTATTTGTGGTTATACTGATTTCCAAGAATGAATGAGAATTTCACTATATCAAAAAGAGCCCGCGTCCGGAATTCAGGCTAAAGCTAAAGGGTGACCTTCGAGCTATAATCCGTAGAATTTTATCGCTCCGAGACACTGATCAAAAGATTTCAAGAGAATATTTACGGAATCATGTTATACTTGTCCACCAACATAGAAAAACTTGTTATTTTTGTAAAATCTTGTCCTGGCTATTACTAGAAGGTTGAGTTGATTTTTGTTCCGTAAAAAACTTAGATATTCCGAGGAATTACGAACAATAAAATCAACAAAACCACCGAAGTGTGTGTACGGAAGTGTCAAATAGGTGCTCCAAATAATAGACGCAGTTTCAAGTAAGATTAGCATAGTTTCATAATAATTTGCAGTTTACCGTTATATCAAAATAGGCATAAAAACTAAAAAGTAGAACCATTGATAAGAATCTAAGGTCCGATGGGTCAACCGGCCGAGGATTTTTTGCGCGGTGGGATAGAAATACCTTTGTTGCACAGAAATGAAAAGAGAGGCGGAAAGAGCGAAACAAATGATAAAGAAAAACTTAAAGGCACCCTAGAGAAGCTGTTTGAGAAGCACTTACAATCAAAGCAAAGGTGAAATCAGTGAATAAATTGGGGCAGAAGACCTGTTTGGTGGAGCTTGACAATGAAGAGAAAAGCAAACGGTAACAAAGCCAAGTTAAGGAACTATAGACCAGAAATTATATAGGTATATATATATATATATATATATATATATATATATATATATATATATATATATATATATATATATATATAAATCAGGAATCGACGAATATGGAAAGGTAAAAACATAAGATAAGAGCGATAGTAAAGCAGGAAAAGGAAAAAGGAAAGATTGGGTACAATAAGGTAATTGTTGAGTTGACTGGAAATCGAACAGGATTGCCAGAAAGGTGGAAAGTCCAAAAAACCAATAGACAACGCAGAGAACAGACCGGATTACACGATAACAACTAGGGCAAGGAACATGGAAATAAGAAGATTAAATAGAATTACCAACAATGTAGAAGAAAACTTGAAAATCGTAACTTGGTATGTGCGAGGGACTTATTAGGAAGGAGCTCTAAAACATTTGATATGAGAAATAAATAAATATGGGTTTCACATTGTTGCTCTCCTGAAAAAAAAATGGGAACGAAGTACGTGAAATAGATGGATATGTATACTTTAATAGTAGTGGGGCAAACAGATTACTAGGAACTAGTTTTATGGTGCATGGAAAAAATAAACCTGCAATAGTAGAATTCAGAACTATTTCCGAAAGAATGTGTTATTTGAGAGTAAGGAGGATATGTCATAAAATATCGTTATATACATGCACCAAGCGAAGTAAAAGATATACAAAACAAAGAGGAATTCTATGATCAGCTGAATACTGAATATGAAAATAGGAAATATGATTTAAAAATAGTACTTAGTGACGCAAATGCAAAGATTGTTAATGAGGAAGTATACCAGCCAACAATTGGAAAGTTTAGTAAGCACACAGACATAAATGAAAATGGGCGATTGCTAATAGATTTTGCAAAGGAAAAAACATGAGAATAAAAAGTACATATTTTCAGAGAAAATATATTCATAAGGAAACTTGGCGATCACCTGACGGCTCATGTATCAACCAAATAGACAATGTACTAATTGAAACCAATCAAGAGAGGTGTATAACAAATATAAGAAGCTATAGAGGACAGACAGATGCAGACACAGATCATTTCTGATTAGGAATACAAACAAAGCAAGAAATACCGGTATCGAAAAATAGACGCAAAACAGGCAATAATATCAGGAAATTGAACAGATTACAAGAAAATGAATCAAAAGAAATATATGCACGAAACTTGGAGCAGCACCTATAATATGACCCAGACAGTGATGAACAAGACATAGAAGGTTTATGGAACGAGATAGGGAGCAAAATTATTCAGGCTTTGCAGGGATGTGAACCGGAAAGTAAGAGAAAATAATGGTTTCATGAAACATGCAAGAAAGAATTGGATGAAAGAAATAAAAGAACAGAACGAATGTTGCAATGCAGTTCACAAAAGGCGAGAGAAGAGTACGAAAAACAAAGAAGAAAATATAAAAATAACAAGACATTGAGAGAGAAGAATAGAAAATACTATGAGCAACGTAGTGAAGAAATAAATGAAATGCGAAAGTTTGATTTCGGACTTCCATTGACTATAAAAAATTTGAGTATCACATCGTTTCGATTGATGTGCTATCTTCAATCATCTTCAGGTGAACTTGTCTACAAGTTCCAAACAACAGTGAAATGCGAAAGCTGTATAGAGGCATTGAAGCTGGAAAAAGAGGAGAACAAGCAAAAAACCATCTATTAAAGGATAAAGAAGGGAAGTTGGTAGCAGAAGCAGATGGAAAGAATATTTCGAAGCAAATAAAATGGAACGCAGCAACAATTGAGAACAAAAGAGGAATCATACATAAATTCAAGAACAACAAGAGTGCTGGGAAAGATGGCCTTATTGCTGAGATGTTTAAATACCGAGGTGAAAAACTACTCATTTATATGCACAAACTAATCAAATAAATATGGCGACACGAAAAAATAACCAGTCAATGGAAAGAAGCAATGTTGTATCCCATACATAAAAAAGGAAATAGGTCAATTTGCGAAAACTATAGAGGTACCTATAACTTCACTGAATGTAGCCTATAAAATCATTGCATCGTTCCTTAAGAACTTACTACCGAAGATGGAGGAAGTAGTGGGTGAATACCAATCTGGGCTCAGACAGGGAAGATCAGAGATAGATCAGATATTCACGCTTAGAGAAATTCAGGCAGAAAGTTATGAATTGAATGAAGATACGTGTATAGATGTCAAACAAGCCTTTGACAGAATAAAAATAAATAAACTTCATGTGGCTTTGGGAAAGCTGGGAGTGGGAATTAGATTGGTGCGAATTATTAAACTAACTCTAGAAGAGACAGAATACTGCGTAAGAATTAGAAGGACTAAAACAAGGTGACCCACTATCTTGAGTGCTGTTCAACTATGCACTTGAATATGTCATACAGAAAGCAAGATTAAACAGAACAGGACTACTGTACCATAAGAGACATCAATTTTTGGCATTTGCAGACGATATTGTTGTAGCAACGAGAAGAAAACAAAAGAACTACGAGAAGTGCTGTTACAATTACAAGAAAATGCAGAAGAAATTTGGTTAGTAATAAACGAGAAGACGGAGTTTATGGCATGGACAAAAAATGATTTTGTCGCAGATAGAATGTGCGAGGTAATAACACACCAGGCGCGTATCTGAGGGGGGCTAATGGAAGTAATTACCCCCCATGAACGAAAAACTTTCTAAAAAAATTGGTGGAATATAAATCAGTCAATCAATTTGATTGATTACAGTATTGTCAGAGCCATCAGTAAATAATTGTTTAAATATCCACATAAACATGTAAATCCTGCTCGGTATAGAAAACAGCTTTATTTTGTTTCTCTTACGAAATATTATCTTTATCTTAATGAATGAGTTTGTGTTATGAATGTTTGCATATTTGCGACTCTCACCAACTGCGACGTTAATCTTAATCTTGACATTTTACAAATTCTCAATTTTCACCCGCGGTCTCCCCTCCCCCATTTCAAAGAGAGCATTACCCCTCCCTTGGGTTAACCCTGAATACGCGCCTGTAACACACAAAGGAGATCTATACAGGTTTCAAGAGGTAGTAACATTACATACTTAGGAGCAGATTTCAGCAGAAAACTTGATATGAAGGAAGAGATCCAAAACAGACTACTCAAAGCAAACAAGTGCTTATACCAATTTTAAGAGATACTTAACAGCAAATTGCTTTCCAGAGGGGTAAAACTTAGAATGTATAAGACAATGATCGGACCTATGGCATTGTTTGGGAGTGAAACCTGGACGATGGATAAAAGTGAAGAAACTATGCTTGCAGTATGGGAACGGAAGTGTCTGCGTAAGATATTTAAAGGAAAGAAGGTGAATGATGTCTGGGTGAGAACAAATGATGAGTTACAAGAACTATTTGACCAACCTGATATTATACGCAGTCAAGAGTAATAGGCTGAGATGGTTAGGGCATATAGAATGCATGGAAAATGAATAGCAAAGAAGCTGACGGAATATAGCATATAGGTAAACCAAAGTCAAGATGGATAGATGAGGTGCTGAAAGATATAAAACTATTGAAGATCAATAAATGTTTGATTTTGTTTTAATGTAACTATCATCATTGTTATATGTTATCTTCTATTTCAGATTACACTTTATTTTGTGAGAATGTTATCAACACGCAAAATATTTTATTTTTTTTAATTGGGGTTATTAGTAATGCGAGATCACCAAGACCGCACTACAGTATTGACGTTATACTTTCTGCGGCACTACTGTGGTTAAGAATTAACAATGCTTGATAAGTTGGGGTAACTTACTCTTATATATTCAAAAATTCCTGATAGTACTTTCTGGAATACTGAACTCAAATGAATATCACAATTCCAAAGAATAAAACATAAGTGCTCCCATCTCAAAACCATTAGTACTTTAGTAGTTTAATTATCTTGCAAGTAAAGCAAATCTTATGCAAATCCGACCACTTAAACTAAAAATTATATGCTAATTTAACTTCACAGTATGGCAAAACAACCAAATGAATGGGCTTCATAGTGCAAAAAGGCTTTGAGATGCATGCTACAGATCCCAAGAGAACAAGTAGTGTAGAGAAAATTTTAAATCAAATAGTATCCCTACTATGTAATTACACTATATATATTTAAGAAATGTTACTGCTCATTTAAAAAAAAAAGATTTTATAAGCCAAAAAATATCAAATGTATAAATCACATAAAATACAGATATCAACCTGCTGTATAACACTCACCTTCTGAGAATAATAGGGAAAAATGTCAATTATAGTTGCATAAATATAAACAATAATAGTTACTTCTGCATTAACATTTCAAGGGATTTAACAAGTAATGGCGAATTTGTGTATCTGTGAAATGTTAAATCTGGAATTATTACACTCCAGCAATATATTGACCACAATTATATTTACATACCTTTTGTCTGATTTCTTTTTTTCTGTAATTGAGGTCTATTTTAGAAGTGTAGGTATATATTAATTTTATAGTTATTTTAATGAAAGACATTACAAAACTTGCTACATGTGCACATTCAAACTTAAGTCTGAAGGCAGTTATCAAGGTGTAATTGTATAGCTGCCAACCTATATAACTCCATTCAATTTGCAGTTATAAATATAACAGGCTTTGCTCATAAAGAAATGGGATTTTAATATCTGGTTGATGGCTGATGATAAACACCAGCTTCCATATAAAAACTATCATGGTAGCTTGATTTGATTTGTTATACATCGAGTTTGAAGGTCTATTGGTGCTGCAACTGTATTTGCTTTCTAAAATGTTTGGATTTTGTGATTATTACTGATAGGTCTATCAAATCTACTTCCAATGCAGGTTACAAAATAATATGAGGTGGTTATTGTCTAAAATTATCTAACATCATTTTTTTGTGTTAGTATGAAATTATATAGCCCTGGAATTTTAAAATATTTTTATATATATTTTACACTGATGATAATGAAAATATCTGAAGATCAAATTTGAGATTCTGAAATGGAGTAACTATAGTTATACAGATCATAACATACGGAAGATGAAATGAGCCAGAAAATTAACATGTATTACTGTTATATTTTCATGAAAGATGCTAAACATATCATTGTCTAAGTTACAAAAAAGTTTCGGCTGTATTATAACACAAATATATCAAGTATTTTCATTTCACATAAACTGAAAAATAATTGCAGATAACATATTTGTTTGCTAAATACTCTTTAGCTATTAGTTATCCTTCTTTTCTTCTTTCTTTCCAACTTCGGCCTTTGAGGCTTCGTCGAAGTTTTCTACAAGATCGGGTACGTCCTCTTCATCTTCAGGAAGAATCTTTCCGACACCACCAGCATTAGCCACTGTGTTCGCTAACCTCTTCAACTGGGTGATTCCTTCGGGTCCCAATTGACTCAAAATACCTGGAAGCATGTCTGTGATCTGTTTGTTTTCACCATGACCAGTGATAGCAAAAGTATTTGCAGCCAGGGAAGCTTGTGTCTTCGGGTTGTTAAAATGAATCACAGATCCATCGTCTTTAATCATATTTACTTCTTCGATGCCCGGTATTGTATTGACTGACAATTTTTTCAATGATGATTGTAATTTCTTGTCGTCAGTGGCTTGGGTGGAATGAACAACCTTCTTCTTGCGTCTTGGGGTTCCTTTTCCGCCGATTCGCACTTGCGACTGGAGTTTCTTCAGTTTTTCGGAGTTCATCTTTATGATTGTGTCTTGTATTTGTCACAGACTGTTTAGTTGCCCGATATTACTCGGAAATATTTCAATTCATTAAAACTAACCAGTGAGAAAATTAAACAACCACATACCACATGGGCTTTACTAAGCGGCTGAAGTTGAAAGTTGAAGGAAATTAGAAAATGGAGGAACTTCCTTTCCGTACGCCATCTGTCAATTCACTCTCGACGTTGAAGCGCGAATTACAAAGTCCGGTAGGGGTGATTTAACTTTCAGCCTCATGATTCGAGCATCTTTGTTATTTTGAATACTTATTTTATATATACTATTGCGTAGCTTTATGATTCCAAATTATAATAATACTAAATCTATATGTTTATTTCTCAATATTCAGTATTATTTTGTGATTTGAGTGTAGATAACGTGACGACCTGCCTGTTTAAATACACAAAACTATTGAGGGTTGAGGATAAAGGTAAGGAGCACCGTATCTGTGTATCCAAAAGGGTCTGATAGACTTTGTTAAATTATGGTGGCGCTAGTATAGCTCGTGGGTATATTGTTAAAGGAGCGACGAAAAATACTAGTAAGAGTAACTAGGATTGAAAAGTAATAATTTGTGCTTCTAGATCATCGTCTTCAAAATCAATTTCTTTTACTGTTGAAACTGGCAGAAATATTTGAAGATTTATCGTTAATATTCACTGTTCAAGATAAACATTTTATACTTTATAGTATTATTAGACCCCCAAGCGATACTAGCTAGCAGATTTATGTGTAGATCGTATTAGTTCAGTAAATGTATAAATCAGCTGTTTCTGTATACTGTTTAGGTTTTTGGTTGTGAACCCGAACGCGCCGATGACTGCTAGGTTCACTCCAGGATCACGTGACAAAAATCTGTTCTGAGGAATAATCCCATCTATGTTTTTGGCATAAAACAAAATGTAGAAAATGAAATGCCGCTTGGCCAATGACCACATAACTGCTGACACCTGACAAGTGCAATTTTTAGGTTAAGTTAGATGTTTTTCTATACAAATTACAAAGTTTATTTTTATATTTTTTAATTAATGAACTGTACCTAAAATGGACATGAAGGTAATTTTTTCACTTACGTCCACTCGATAACAATTTTTCTATTTTGCAGAAAATATTACAAGCATTTTCAAGAGGAGTGTATGATAGCTTTAGAGGAACTATAACTATTTTATATTTAGACAAAGAAATCAATGAACAAAAGCTCACTTGGAAATCTCCTAGTAGAACCTCAGTTAGGCAAAAGGAAAGCAGATCGAATGAAGTGGAAAAACCTAAAGAAAAGTATGTAAAAGAAGTCTATAAATACATATTTTTTCAACGTATCATATTTGTTTCAGAGAGTCAAAGGTCATGAAAAGAATAATTCAATGTGGAATATTAAATGGAGGAATATTTCTACTGAGTATATTGTTGTTTGAATATGGTTTACTTCCAGCAATTAACAAATTGTTCAGTATAATTTTTGGAAAAGATTCTTTTATGGGAAAATTAGTATGGTCATGGATTCAACCCATACTAACGCTAATGTTTAGGACTGTTTGGGTCATTCCTTTATTTTTACTGAGCAAAGTTGTAAATGCCTTATGGTTTCAGGTAAGTTCCCTTTTAAGTACTAAATTTTAGGTGGCTATACAGGCCTGAGGCCTCACACAGATGTCATTTTTTCCAACAAATGAAATTTTATAGGTGGGGTTGAACAAACACAACATTCACACCCAGTATGGTGTAAAAATAAAATTATCAAGAAATAAACATTCAAAGTTAGCCAAAAAAAAATTGTTACTGTTCATTTGTCATCATATCAAAAACTTAATTCTTCAGAGTCACAAAAAACTTGTATAAAGCTGTATATTTTAGTTATACACTTGCCTCTAATATTTGTCATACTGTTTATCTGAAAAAATAAATGTTAATGTATTTAGACTCCCTGAAGTCTGATCCTGAAAAAGGATGACCTTTTTAATTGTAAGCAGTAACACATCTTGCCTAGACCTATATTTATAATCAAGCTCAGACAGACAATTTTGCCTGGATACCCACTTAGTATCTAGTAAAAGTATACTCTGGCATTGCTATGGAGATCACTATAACCTGCTATTAAATTAGAAATGATTTCAAATAATATATAAAACCAAACCTTTAAAATAAGCATGTGGAACATTTAGTCATATTACTTTATTCAGAAGACGTAGCAGCAGTTGTAATTATTCATAAGCCTTATTCAGTCAAAATAAAGTAGTAGTAGTAGTAGTAGTAGTTGTTGTTGTTGTTAATACAGAAGTAGTACAAATGAACCACATGTGTAAAAGGAAGTTAACTACAATTTTTAAATAAATAAAAAAAAAAAATTTGTATTAATTTTTTTATGATGCTCCACCACCACTGAACTAATTTAAAAAGGTTACAAAGCATTTTCATTTTTGTCACAGTAGTAACCTAGTATCACAATTTCATCAAAATCATGATAGAACCTTCCGAGTAATAAGGGGGCCAAAGATTACCAGACAAACACACAACCATCTGAAATGAATGACATTTTTCTGTCTAATGTATGTCATTTTTGGCAATTACAATACTTTTCCTTGCAGTTGTTGTGGGAAGTGGAATTGTAGATGATGTGCCTGATTATTAGCACAGTTGATTTCAGCATTACCTGTGCTTGTAGTAGACCTAGTAGAATTACTACACATATAAAAAAAATTTTGTTTCCATTTATAGTTTTCTTTAATTTGGCATAGGCATTTGTCAATCAAAGTACCAGCTTTGATTCTTCTAATTTTGTTGCCATGTAACTGTCATAATGGGGTAATTGAACTGCTTTTGATTTGTGAGAAAATATTGCCATGATTTTCTAGATCCTGCTACATTTTCACAATCTGAGAACAGGGCATCTAGGAATGCCTTGTACCTCCAGCATTAGTTTATTAGTATCAAGACAGAATGTGAAATATTTTTCATGTATAAAGCTAGATTTTTTTCTCCAGAATGGTACCACTATGGGAGTGGTGCAAGAAGCGATTAAAAAGTAAAACACTTATGACTTGATAGATCAATGCAAAAACCACTGTCAGCATTATACTTTATTATGCACCCATCGAACCAATTGCAACCATGGGCGCCGACGTACCAAATTTTGCCAAGTGGCGTGACGGAGGATTTATGCCACATGTTTAATAGTGGCAGTCTTTGCCCACTGTTCCAAAGTGTCTTATAACTTGATGACGTCAATAGGCGGAATTGAATTAGCATTTTGAATTTTATTTTCAGGCATTTCAACAATTTTTTATTCTTATAATGTAGTATTAAACTGCAAGAAACCTTTTTATAATATTGACTCATAAGCTTTTTTTAATCAATTACCCATTTGAATTGTGTAAAAGACTGATCATCAAGGAAAACTATTTACAATCCACAATTATTTTAGGATATTGCTGACTCTGCCTACAAACGAAGTAGGGGAAGACCAGTATACCTCCAAAGCCTCAGCAAACTGTTGGCTGATTCAGTATTCAGTATAGTCATCCAACTGCTGTTTCTTCTCCAAGCAACTCTGATTAGTTACATCCCAATAAACTTGGTGGGTACCGTGCTCTCTATGGTGCAGATGTGCATGCTCTACTCTCTTTATGCATTTGAGTACAAATGGTTCAATATGGGATGGGAGTTACACAGAAGACTCTCCTTTATTGAAACCAACTGGCCATACTTTCTAGGATTCGGATTACCTTTGGCATTGTTCACACAGAGCTCAGATTCCTGGATAATTAGGTAAGCGTTTTATGCAAGTTTATGTTGGATGGTGTTATATCTATGGGTACAAGTTAGATTACAAGGAAAACAGTATCATTCGAATTCAAGTAGCTAATATTCTGTCAGTCAAATAATAGGTTCTGGAGCTATTTATTGATGGTTAATGTTATTTGTAACGCAAACTACTACTACTAATTTTTTCTCGAAATGCTGCTAATATTTCAATTCTTGACGTCATGAAGTAAGCAATCTCATGAGAAACAATATGCCAAAGTTCTACAAAATGAACAATCATTTTGACGTCGCGCGACGCCGAAGGTTCTAAATCGGATCAATTAATAACACTGAATAGCTGCATATGATACAAGATCCTCGCAGAGTTGATCTAATATCTATAGTCATTGCAAATACAGTATATGCCTAGAGTGTGCCCTGAGTGCTTGCCTCTCCGGCGACTAACTACTTTTGAACTTTTTTTCTATTTCGTGATAGCTATATTATACAAAAATCTGATATGAATGAAGAAACGTTATTACTGATATTTGAAAATGAACTACATGAGTAATTAGTTATCACCAAATAGAAAAGGTAATAAGTTGGATACGTACGTATCCGCGGCAACCATTTAATTCTTTTTCTAATTTGAAATACTTAAAAGTTCGTGTTATACATCTTGAGATATCAACACTAATGTCATTTAATTTCGATCGCAATGTTATATAATATAGTTATTGCACAATAGATATAGAATATATGGAATAAATTATAATTTTCACATTTAATTTTCCTCAAACACGTGAGTGTGGCCACCTATCCATTTACACGATTCGCTGCTACAACACTTTACTGTAATATCAAAGAACTCATGAAGCCGATTTAAAATTAGATTCAACAATTTGAATTTTTTTACAGCGCCTGTATCTTTTCAATCCTGTTCCCATTCTTTATTGTCAGTGGAAATGAAGCAAAACCAGTGACAGATTCTTGGTGAGTTTTTAAAAGGTGGATTAATAATGGCAACCAGAGGTATACTTGAGCACAGCATATGCCACTGTACTTGGACAGAACTACCTTTTTGTTCACCATCACCCAAACAAGCCATTTTATCAACTTTTATCATTTTTCAAGTAATAAAAGTATTGTATAATTCAGAGAATACATTTTAAATGCATGTTGATATCATTTGGAAAATGTACACATTTTAACGGTTCAACTGTGTCAAAATTTCATATATCTAGATTGCTCATAACTGGGGTAATTTCATTTGCATAGTTTGTGGAAAATGAGTATTTTTTTCAATTCACTCAACACATTTTCGAAATATTCGGGCAGCGTTGCTTGTCCAAAACGCATTATCACAGTTTTGGTAAACATTACGCTTTTTTCAATGTTTCCGCTTGTCAGCATACACGTGCTGTATGCTGACAAGCGGAACTCACAACTGGTTAAAGCCGGCTCACTGGCTAAGCAGGACTCAGTGGCGCATTCTGTAACTCTTGCTTACCATTGGTTCACACTAAAACTTTATATTCAGTTAAACATAATACATATCTATAATTCTCAGCAGCTCAATTGTATGTCACATGGACCTTCGAGTAGTAGCTTATGTCAAAGTAGCCAGTGTAGATTATCTCGAAGCGCTTGTCTCCGCACCCTTGAGAGTGTAACTACCACATGTTAGTCTGCATATAGCATCACGTTACGTAGCGTTAATTCTGGAAGTTTTCAAATTAATTCGAAGAACTCAACCACCTTTTTTCCCTAGTGCGTCGAAGTTCAATACTTCAAAATCTCGGTATTGCCCCTTGTCTAACAAAAATAAGCATTCGGTTCTGATGTGTCAGGTAGTACTTGGTGCACATTTATCAGCTGATGGTCGTTAAACTCGACTGAGATATGATCTACACAATCAAGTCTCTTCTGTTGCAGCAGTCGCTAGCTAGAGAAAAGCTGGTATATATGTTTAGAACGATAGTCTTTCTCATCGCTCAACCGTAAACTTTATAAAGAACAGATAGAACTGGCTCTAAAACTGTTAATATATTTAAGGAGCTATGGCACCGACTACCGTTTCTATACTCGATGCAATTCGACTTATCATCCTCAATAAATTAACTCAAGCCTACATATTTAGGAAAGAGGAGAATGGAAATCAGTCCCCAAAAGCGATACCACCTAGAGCATGACAGAACGAAGGTACGCAAGCGTGCCGTATAACAATCCGGGAATATAGAAGCACTTCTGGTTCTTTGAGTTGACGTCATTGATGGTAGTATTCTGGGTCAATAATATCAACGGAGAGAGCAATGTTCATGCTTATTTCAGACACTTGTCACCTCCATGGTTGGAAGGGAATATATTATGGAACATTATTTCAAAATCCTTTTTCCCTGGTTCTGTGCTCAAGTCTATTTTATCGGCGATCAGTTGGTGATCTACCTATATATCAATAATTATTCTTCCTCGTAGCTCTGTCCGATTACCTCTTCGTTCTATTAGCCTGCTAGACAGACTCATAAAACTGTTGCTTGCCTTTTCAGTAGGGTGTCATACTTGAAGACAAATTATCGGTACGACCGCTCATTTAGTCATATTGAATAATCAAGGATCTGGAACGCACTATCAAAGGAAACCATTTCTGGTTCTGTGTATTTCAATCTATTCTAAGCTCTTATTATTAACAAACTTCATTTCACATCTCTAAATCAACCATAGCCATGATGATTGCCAACATTGGTACCGAATGGGCACTCTAAAGAAGAAGAAGATATCAACCATTGTATATTAGTATTTAGGTTTCACCTTCGTGGTTATTCAGGCATCAGTAAAATGGATACATTGGCGAACATGATCGGGCATTAATATCTTCATAAATTTAATTGCTTCTATAGGTCCATTTACAGAAAATGAACAAATAATAATTATAAATTTAACTTGCTTAGACTTGTGTATTTCATTCCACTATTAACTTGCTTATATTTTTTTCAGTGATTATACAGTGCACTTCTTTTCACCAGTAATATGTATATCAAATTTACTGTTTAGTAAAACGATAGGTCATCCTCAAAGGACTCTAAGTGAACAAAGGTAAAGCACTTAGGAGGTTGTATATAAATTGTAATGTATGTACATATATACAAATTTGAATATATTTATTGGTCCAATAGTATATTTTATATCAATGTAAATAGATTCAGAGTCATTCCAACTCTTTATATGTAGTTTTGATTTTTCAGAAGAAGTTGTATATAGAATCATTCTTCTAAAGAAACACGCAATTCCAGTTATATGTACACGTAAAAATAACTTAATGATCAAATTACCAAATGATTATATTTAAATCATGGAATAGTTAAAAAAAATTAAATTTCCTACATGTTGTGTTAACATGAATGTATTAAAAAAACATATTGATTGATCCTTAGACGTGCCATCATATCCTGTAGCCCTGATCATTGACTCACATTTTTCTTTAAAAGCAGCTGCAGTATTTCGGATATATACTGTTACATCAGGTCTTAATCCATGCATTTATTATATTCCTACTCCGTTCCTCTTCTATCAGGGTATAGAGGCCAAATTATTTATTAATGGAAGCAATTCATGAAAACACGTTCTGTACCTGTTTATTACAACAAGGGTTGAAAGTAGTATCAAAAATGCCATTTGTCAATACTATACTAATTCCACCATGACAACATGGAACCAGTGAAACCACATTAATTGTTGAGAGCTAAAAATAACCTCAAAACAAAATAAAAATTTCCAGTATAAACGTCTGATTGAATTTTCATTATTTTTCTTTTACTTATTGATGTTGGCACTCCATCATCACATTTCGTATTTTTTATTAAAATGGAAGCCTAAATTAGTATAAAAAATGTCACTCGTAAGGAAGCATAACTGTTACAGTAAGATCGCCCTAAGATTCAAGAAACGTCTATAATACGCGGCTAGAGGAAATTTCATTGGATTTCTGGTAACACGTCTGGTCTGGTCTAGTTAATCTCATTGTCTTGGGAGTTATATTATATTCAGTAAAATTTGTAGTATCAAAAAAAGGAAATAATATACCTTTCAATGATGCGTTAAATAACTTCCGAAAAATGTAAATCCGTTTTCAACAACTGTTTTACTTTGTATAATTTTTTCGAACAAGCTCCACAAGAGTATATTCTAGTAGTGTGAGGTCCGGTGATCTTTCAGCCCAACTAATAAGGCCTCTGTGATCTATCCAACGCCCTCGATAGCAGTGAAACACTATTTTTTCAAATGCGCTGGAGTTGTATACTTTGTAAATCATATACGTGTACTCATTGGTTTGGTGCGTTTCTTCTGACGACTCATCCTGTAAAAGTATTGTGACTAGAAAAACAAAAATAATAAATCAGTATATTTGTCATTAGATGTATCTACGCTGATAAATCATAGGAATATTGTGTGATTTTTTGTGAATTACATTTGCCATTACTGTTTTTGTTTGTAAATACATTTTAAAAAACTTTCTGTGTTTTTTATACTAACTATTAAAAAATATATTAACGATTTTTTCATGTAGATTGTAGATGCTCTTATGGTGAAACTCTTCCATTAGGCAGATAAATAGATTGTGTATTTAAAATTACCGTTTCACAAATAAAACTCTTTTTCTTTCAGTGACGCGTTTCGATTTATATTCAAATCATCGTCGGACTGTCAGATTTGACTGCTAATAAGGCTATCCAGATTACTTGCCAACTAACGAACTAGATCCTATCAAGGATGCAAAACTAGAGCTCTCAAATCTAACATATTATTTATCCTATCTAGCTATTTTTCTATTAAATTACTTTTTCTTTTCTTGTGTCTGTCTTAGAGGAAATCCCTATAAAATCTTAACCATCACCGTCAAAATGTCCTTAGGATAAATAGTATGCTAGATTTGAGAGCTCTAGCTTTGTATCCTACATAGTATCTAGTTAGTTAGTTGCCAAGAAATCTGGGTAACCTTGTTAGCAGTCAAATCTGACAGTCTGACGATGATTTAAATATTTTATATATCGTAACGCGTCACTGAAAGAAAAAAAAATTTATTTGTGAAACTGTTTGTTTAAATACACAATCTTTTTATTCTGCATATTAAGGATTGTTTGAGATACGGCATCCAATAATATCCGTGTTTATTATTTAATTTTCCCCTTTTTGATTCTTTTAATCAATTGGCCGTTTTTTTTAAATATTTCGGATCCACAAAATCTGGCGCAACCCTTGCGGTTAGTATTTTATTTTGTCAAGGCCAGATAAGCATGACGCTGCACCTGCCAAAACTTATAAGGAATATGTTTCTTTTCATACGCCAAGAATTATTTATATAGAACTGTAGCGGTATTTATTTTAAAATAAAATATTCATAAAGCAAAATATTGAGGGAGCTTGTGACAACTACGTTACTATTCAAACCCATAATCACTTGCATTCTGAACTGAATGTATTAAGTAATCCACTTTGGGTGTCAGAAATTATAATTATTATGTGCTTATTCAGAAATTTCATCATTTGGAGAATCTGAATGGTAAATGTACCATAAGTTTTTGTGACTTGATCGATTCATGGATCAAAAGATGTCTCACCACCACTACCAGCATCAAAGTTGGTGACCTCGCCAATTAGTAAGTACATGCTCATATCGACCAATAGTAGAAGTACCATCCCAAATGCCCTAAGACCAACGCTGATTTGCACTGCAAGTTTTTTTCAGAAATTGTGACGTACGAGGAATTAAAGAAAAACAGTATTCCATTTTCAACCTGCTGTGCCTTCGACGCGTATAGGACCTGTCGCCGTCCGGTCGCAATGGCGGCGGCGGAAATTTTAAGGGTCGTAAATGTCAAATCGACGCAGCTGAATCGAATTTTTCATATTTTCAATTGCTCTGAGCCAATTTTCTAGTTTTTTTTTAAATCACGTTTATAGCGTAACATGCCTTTGGGTTCCTAATCGCCACGTCTGTTCATTTTGCCAATCGTTGTCTACTAAATTTCTTTCTGACATTGCCCTAGTAATCCCCTGCATCCATGTTTTAGGCGCTTCCTTCTTTTCAGGGAAATCCACTCTAATATTCTTTTTGGTAGTCGCTCTTCTCCCATTCGTTTCACGTGCCCATACCATATCAGTTGTTTCTTTCCTATGTCTCCAACTAAAGTTCTTTCTACCTTCATCTGTCTTCTTATTTCTTCGTTTCTTATGTGTTCCATTCTGTATCTCATTGCTGCTTTCCTCCAGAAGTCCATTTCAACTGCGTTCAGGTTGTTCTTATGTTTTCGCGTCAATTGCCAAACTTCGGATCCATACATAATCACTGGTCGTAATATGGCATCATATACTCCCTTTTTTGTTTCAGGTCTAATGTTCTTCTGCCATAACACTGAGTTCAATGATCCTGTTACTTTTTTACCTTTAGTTAATCTGTCTTTAATTGTTTCATCATTCCGTACTGTTGTTAGTTTTACGCCTAGATATATACATTCCTTATGGTTTTCAACTATTTCTCCTTCTAGATCTAAGTCCCTTCTCTTCCGATACTTAATATGTATTGCGTCTTTTCAGTTTTAACTCGTAAGCCTCATTTTTTGCATTCCTCTACAAGTTTTCTGCCGATGTCTAAGTCTTCTTTGTCCTTGTATTTTCTAGAACATCCCACAGTTTTGAGACAGGCACGGTGTCGTATGCTTTTTTCAGGTCTATCAGTAATAAGTATACTTCTTGTGATCTTGCAGTTATTTTTTCAATTACCTGTGATAAACAGAATATGCTATCTATTGTTGATCGACCTGCTCTAAAGCCGTTTAGCTCCTCAGATTTATATGGCCGATATTTTTCGCAGATGATCTCCATTATTTTTCCACGTAATCTACTAACTGTACTGGTAACCGTTGTGCTCCTGTAGTTGCCGCATTCTTCTTGATTTCCCTTTTTATGTATGAGTGTGGTCCGTCCTTCTTTCCATCTTTGTGGTACTGATTCTCCATTTAGATATCAATTGAAGATTTCTGTTAGTATAATAAATAATTTATCTGCCCCTTTCTTAATCAGTTCTGCCGATATTCCATCTGGTCTAGGTGCTCGTCCATTTTTAAGTAATGTTCCTGCTTTTCTTGTTTTCTCCGCATCAATTATTACAGGTTCCCCTGTAACCCGTATTTCCTTACTCGATATCTGATTTTATACTTTCCATTTGTCTGGTGATATAGGGCTTATTGAGGTTTCTTTTCTTCTGTCGGATCTTATATTATTTATAAACCTCCACGCTTATTGTTATTCCAACTTTGGTTCTTGGCATCTATCACAGCGGCATTAAATTTGGACACAGCTTCTCTATATTGTTTTCTATGTTATACCTCTTTAGTATTCAACCATGTATGATTGTTGTTTCTGTTCTTGCAGTTTACGGTTCCACCCATAATTTTGTGTTCTTCCCTTAAATTCTTTATTTCCTGAGGATTCCTTTGCTGCTCTTTGAATACTTTGAATTACTAATTTGTTTAGGTTATCTGTGTTTCCTCTTTATATTCTTGTGGGAGGTATTGGTACAGTCTCTGTGTGTACTCTCGTTCATAAGACTCCGGGTTGTATTGTTGTATGTCTATGTTTGTTAGTTTATCGTTAGTTTGCATTTGATTCTGTTGGTTTCCTATTATGAGCATTATTAATTTAGCTTTTATCAGATGGTGTTCACTACCACATTCTGCGGATCTGTATACTCTAACATTGTGTACTTTTATTTGCTTCATTATTAGATAGTCAATTACTGGTCTTAGGTTTCTAGATATTATTTTGCGTCCAAGTACATATATGTATGCATTTCTTCATCAGTCTTATCATCATCATCATTATCATTTCTGGTATTTTCTCCAATTCTGGCATTTGGGTCTCCCAGTATTTTGATTTCTCGATTACTACGTGTCTGAGATATCTCGTTTAGTGTTTCATAATACCTTTCTTTCTCCTCTACTCGTCGTCTTCGTTAGGTCCATAAGTGGCAATTATTGTTGTTTTTTAGCCCTTCAAGTCAACATTGACTTTTATTATCCTGTCACTGACTGCTTGCCAGCTGGATATGTTTCTTTTATACTTTTTCCGTATGAGGACCGATAGTCTTCTTTTTCCATGCTCTTCTTTTTTCACGCCTCTATATATACGCGTTTCCCATATCCAACTTTTCCAAATTTCCCTACCGGTATATATATATACATATATATACCGGGTTATTCACGTTATTCGACACGAAGCATTAAGGCTAAAGTATCTGATTATAAAAAATTCGAATGGATAGGGACCCATCAAGGCTACATTTTAAAAATATTTTCATATTATACAGGGTGTCCCCAAAACACGAAATGTATCAAAGTTGTGTTTTTTTTAAATAGAACACCCTGTATATTATTTCATTTTTGGTTTGTACGATCAAAATCGAGGTAAGTTTAATCATGGTTTAATGAACCTAAACCTTATGGTTTTTGAAATATCGTTAATTTTGCGAAAATGTATCCATTTCAATGCTTAATTTCTCAGCTGTTATTTTTTTTTTAACAAATTAATGCTAAATTCTACCAATTGATTAAGTTTTATTTCCCACTTGTGAAATTTTTACTAACTTATACAGAGTGTCTAAAAATTATGGTTAAATAATCGCTATCTTTAAACGGTAATAACTTGTTTAATTTAAATGGGATGCCCTGTATTTTATGTCAACAACAGATGTAAAATGTAATTGTCTATCGAATATTATTATACGTTCCTATAGCTAACCCTTCACGTTTTCAAGTAATCCGAAGTCTTAGTTATGTAAACCGATTTTACAAAAGTTATTATTTATCAAGTCACCTATGGTGTTTTGACAACTCCAATTATTGTTTACTTAAGGTTGTCAGTTATTTATTGATGTTGTCAATTACTAGTCATTGTATTAGTGCTGGCAATAGTTTGTGATCTTCAAAAGGACAACGGATCGAAATGATTTTTATACTGGGAGAATGCCTCCAAAACTGCCTCCTGGCATCACGAGTTTACGCTGAAAGATTTCCCAACAGAAACCATCCAAATAAGGCAGTATTTGAGAGACTGTTAACGCAATTTAACTGGAAGTGTTCAGTATGAAAAATCTATTAAAATGAAACCTGTGACAGAAAATGAAGAAACTGAATTTGCGGTGATCACCTCTGTAATCGAAAATCCCCATATAAGTCAAAACTAAATTGCGCAAAATATCGTCATAAGCCAAGCAAGCGTCTCAAGAATCCTTAAAAAATATAATTACCATACTTATAAAATTCAGCTTCATCAAGAGCTGTCCGAAGACGATTATGGGAAACGAGTTGAATTTTGTATGTGGGTATTAGAGAAATTTACAGATAATGAAAAGTTTTTCAACTGAGTTATGTTTACTGACGAATGTACATTTCATAAAAATAGAAACACCATAGGTGACTTGATGAATAATAACTTCTGTAAAATCAGTTTATATAATTAAGGCTTCGCATTACTTGAAACCGTGGAGAGTTAGCTATAGGAACGTATAATAATATTCGATAGACAATTAAATTTTAAATCTGTTGTTGACATAAAATACAGGGCATTCCATTTAAATTAAACAAGTTATTACCGTTTAAATATAGTGATAATTTAACCATAATTAAAGTGAAATTCACAATTTAGGTATAATCAACCACAAATTTTATATCGCAAGACGGTTTATTTTATTAAATAACCTGTTTGGGATGAACGAAAATATAATCAAACTTTGACAGCACATTTGATTATCGGCTCCTGCCGAGAAGAACATCGTCGTGAAGGAGGAGGAGAAACGTATCAACTATGAAGAGCTCCTCAGCTAGCTTCGCACACTTTGGCCAGACCTTACTGTTAGTGTGCTAGTTATGGTCCATTGGATCCTTAGGGGGGATGAGAAATATGCTGCTCTCTGTTCAAAAATTTATACCGACACTCTGTGTATCATCAAACATCCTAACCAGAAGGATGCAGAATAAGCAATCATCCTCGGAGTTTTCTCCGATTAATATAAATAAATGGAACTAAATGCACATCATTCCGATTCTGAATCAGGTAGCACTGTTGTTTCTTCGTACATTTTTGAATTATGTAGCTTCAGCAACAAATCAAAAGAATGATGACATGATTCTTCTTTTGTGCTCAAATAAGCATTGCTAAACGTAGATAACTTAGCTATATTTCAGTTTACTGCTATCTGGTTTGCAATCATTTTAGTTCTATTTTCAGATCTGGTCCTCGAAAACTCGTAATAATATTTATAATACGTTAGGTAACTCTCACGGCATAACTAAGCTTAATGTTCAATATTAACTAAATTTTTGAGAAATCACCATTTCTCGCGATTTTTTCCTTAGTTTCTCACGATTCAACTCAACACATGTCCCAATTGACAGCCCTGCCCCCTACATGTATTCATAAAAGGAAAAGAGATTTTCCAGCACACCGTCTTGCTGTAATGCATGATTTCCATTGTTTAGCGGAGAGAATAGAGAATGGAACTGACTTTTATTATGTATTATGTCCTTATCATCTCATTTTCCAGGGATGATATTAATGTGTAAGGACGTATAGTAGAAAAATAATATAATGAGTAATTTCAACAAAAGATTTCAGTGTAAAAATAGTAGAATAGAAGCTCGGGGGTAAAAACGTAAAAATAGTAGATCCCCTGTTAAAACAAGAGATCTGATAACAGTGAACAGTACGATTTATTTTTCTTGCGATTTGTGATACAGTTTTTGCAGCTTGTTAGAGGAGAACCTTGCGATCAGCGTAGAAAATAACAGAATATTTGATAACTTGGCAACACTGCAGGTTTAGTTAGCGAATGAGAGTGACTCAGACTTCGAAACAGCGCTTTTACCGCGTGCGGTTGGCCTTGCGCCTACTTCTCTTTTGCTCTTTTAGGTACTTGTGCAACGATTTCGAATTGAAAATTGGTACGGTTTGTGCTATCTAACCTATTCGATTACATACAAAGTTTCATTTGGCGAGGCCATAATTACCAGGTTACTACACTCGAACCGGTGAAACATCACATGTGACACATAAACGTCAATTTATTCGTTTGACGGCCATGGTTTGACAACATACCTAAGATTTGATTCTGTGATTTCTGTGCCACAAGCCACAAAAAGTCATAAATTCTTTAGTTGTCAAAGGAAACATTTTTCTACTTTGAGAGAATAACATCAAATAATTTTATTTTCATTGGAAATCTTAAACACAAATTACGTAACCGACTCCAAATGAGCACTTAGAATCTCCAGTGAGTATCAAATTATAGTTTGGTAATCCTTAAACGCAACATACTCCAGAAATGTCAAGTACTTCAATGTGATTTTAGGTAACTTTATTTTTATTCTACTCTGCTATTTTTATATATTGTACCCACTACTGTATCTATTTAATCATCAAATAATACGTCTAATTTGTTTCTATCTATTGCTATCGCAGGTCAATTAATGATATGTTTACATATCTAAATAAAAATGCCTACAAATAACCAGGTTTTTATACCTTAATTTCCGTATTTATTGCATGCTTGACTGCACGATGCTGAGGGCCTTATGAATAGACACTACTTGGTTTTAAGCTAGGTCTTTCTTTTGTCTTCCATATAATCATTTTCTCAACATAGTGTCAGATCATTTAGTATACCATTTTAAGTTTTGAATGTTCCTATTACTGCCTTCCATGCCAATGTTACAGTAAGTTTCCAGTATCTGTTAATTGAAAAAGGTATATAGATTGTAGATGCTCTTACCTGTGGAAACTCTTCCATCATGCAGATAACACAGTTTCAGAAATAACTCTTTTTCTTTCAGTTTTTGTGAAACTGCGTGTTAAGTACACAAACATTTTATCACAAAAAATATATGTTCTTGGAGGATAACAGATAGGTATAGGTATAATAATTGGGAAGTACAAAGTAAGTCATGATAAATGGTTCAATTTTGGAATCGCTTGTGACATTGGCTGGATTCACCTATGCATGCCATTCACGTCTTGTGTTCATGTGTCAATTCTATACAGAAGGGAAAAACTTTTATCTATCTTAAACAAATTTTCAGCAAATACTGTTCCATTACACTACTTATTTGTGTGCAAGGTGAAGACATATATATTGCATTATTCAAGGACTAATGATTTTCAGTTATTTATTAATTAAAAGACTGAACTGAGAGTCTGGTCTGAAAAACTTTATTTGGTCAGTTTTATTTAATAAAAATAGTTTCAAAAATATCATTAACTTTCTTTTGTTTATTCATGCAGCAAGTAAATGTTGCTCCATTCAAGATAATACTGTTACCTTGATCCATTCTCAATTCCAAAATGTCAAGTAGATGTAAACTTACATTCATAACAATAGCAATAACACCTTAGTGGTTGTGGACTAATTCTTAAATCTTCATCCAAACCTTGAGAGCACCTCAAGAAATTATTACAGATGAATTAATTCTAATAAAAAAAAATAGAAATGAATATACATTTCTATATTGTAGATGCTGTTGCTTGGTGAAACTGCATAATCAAGGTAAAACTATGTAAGGCACACTACAAAAATGGAATACCATAAATCTGTTCACTTTTATTTCCAGTCTCAAAACAGCAAATCCTGTAACACTTTTACCTATCTACTGGATCAAATGCAGAAAATTGTTAGATGTTTTTATAGTTTGGCGATCAGAATATAACTACAATTATATGTAACTATAGTTCAAAGATAGGTAATTTTACAACATAACAAATACTTTGTGAGATTATTACTATGTTCATTGAAGTACAGTTTTAGTGGGTGGATGTGTTTATAGTGCTGCGAAGTTGGCAACCAATTTCTAGCAGCCAATTCTTGCAGGTATTCCGATAAACTTAACACTCAATCTTCAGCAGCAATTTTTTTATCAACTATTAGCCATAACTATGATAGCTGCAGCTTCAATCTGAAATAAAATAAATAAGAAAATATAATTTTATGTCAGTGAAAGTTTAACAAGTGGATATTTGCCAATGCCTTTGAAAGGCAAAGATATGATATAGCCATTATTATGATCTAAAAATTGCACGATTTTTTAAAATATAGCTTTTTCAACAATTTTTCAACTAAGTCATCCCCTTTTTATATAATGGGACAACTCTAGCAGTTTTAAATATAATTGGAAATAAGCAAGTGATATAGACATATTGATCAAAGATGTCAGGGGCTGTATAATTTTACTGCTGCTATTAAATTAAAACCTTGCTCCAAATCTGGTCTACCCCTAAAGAACGGGTTTTTTCCCTCCCATTATATTGTCGAACACTTTTTCCTCTTGACGATCGGTCTCGTTATTTGTATGGTAAACAAAATTGAAAAGATCCTTAACAGCAAGATTTCTAATACCCAACGTTAACCACTGTTTTTATTAAGAATTTTTAATGTTCACATATTTCAACGGAAAATATAGGTCTATGTACTAATTCAAGATACTAACAAAATTTTCAAAACCGACGTTTACTTCTGTAGAATTGTATATTTTTGGCCTTGCTTCAGAGCCTAGAAGTACAGAAAATATTTTCAGCCCATTTTCACCATAGCTGACAAAAGTGATCAGATATCCCATCGCCTACTACATTCATAGGGAAATGGTTTTGCATTTCGTTCAAAAAAATTGTATATATATATGATCTATTAGGGTAGGTGAAATCCGTGTTGGTTCAGTAATATGATTTTTCAGACCAAAACAAATAAAAATATCAAATAACATTTTTTCCTCATTCGAATATTCCAGCCAGTTAATATTCAGGTCACCACAAATTATTACTTTTCTATTAACAGATCTGTATATGCAAAAAATATATATCAGTCAATATTCACCTTTAATTTAATTGATTCTGTATTATGAGATTGAATGACATATTCCAGATTATTCCTGCTACACCTCCATTTTTATACTTTTTTCTCATATAAGAACCGATCAGATTATCATGTACATCATGCTTTGCTATTTCTATTCCTAGCATTTCCAGCTCTTTGTACGTTTTGCTGATATATAGTTAATTGTCTCTGTATTTCATCAACCTCTTTGGTTTCTGATTGGTATATTCTTTCTGTTTTCGTTTTTTTGTTTCTTCAAGGATCATGAGCACAGCATTTTTGACAAAACTTTGTTTTGTTACACGTATCTATTTTATGGTTGATACCACCACATCTCAAACACCTTAGAACTCACACATAGTCATACACTCGACATGTTGGTGACCATCCTATGCACAATGAGCCTTCTTGCAATATTTGAGCATGAGTGCCAGGATCACACTCTATAATAGCCATATATCTGGAGATCATCTTCTTAACTGTTAAAAATCTTAATTTCAACCGGGTCTTCTCTCAGAAACCTGTTTTGTTTCCAAATGCTCTTCTATATAGTTATCATCCTCTAGCTGTTCCTCAATATCCACTATCTTTAGACTAGGATGCTTTCTGTCGGGTATTTTTTTAGATACTGCTTTTCTATACTTGTTTCAGCTTCTTTCTTGACTTTCTCTGTATCTTTTTTTGATAAGAATAAGATCCGACGTCCGCATGTTTCTTTACATACACATATGTATATACAATTTCTTGTAATTGTTGCCTTCCGTTTCTTAAACATGCTCTACATCGTCGTGTTTTCTCTACCGTTGTTACATTCAGCCCTATATCTTCCATTATGGTTGTAAAAGCGGCAGTAATGCGCAGAACCAATTCCTCTTCATGGCATACACGTTGGGCGTATACGAGTGATTTAGTTCGTCTCCAGACGTAAATATCTAATGTTGTTAGGTTTGGAGACCATAGCAAAACACAGAATCGGGCTTTCTCTTCCAATGCTGGAATTACAGGTAATTGCTAATGGGACAAAAGTCATTTTCGAATGATTAAAAGGTCTACGCTACTTAACAATTTTCGGGTGAGTTGTTTTGCAAAAACGCATGGTTCCAAGACCTGTATTTAAATTACACCATTTTTATGTGAATCATGGATAGGTTTCACCAAGTAAGAGCATCTACAATCATCATTGTTCATAGCAGTCGTTGGTATTCACGATCCCTCTTCTTGACTGCTTAGGTATAAAAAACAATATATTCATCATGGTTCCAAGACCTGTATTTAAATTACACCATTTTTATGTGAATCATGGATAGGTTTCACCAAGTAAGAGCATCTACAATCATCATTGTTCATAGCAGTCGTTGGTATTCACGATCCCTCTTCTTGACTGCTTAGGTATAAAAAACAATATATTCATCGTATACTTGTGCTGGCCACTTATTAAAACCACATGTGATTGACGGAATAACTTAACTAACGTTTCGGCTGGTACGGCAGCCGTTACCAAAATGCAACTAATGGAAAATATTATCATATATAATAATATATTAAATGAGCATATACACTCCACCTGATGATAGGCAAAGCATTTCCAGGGAGAACAATATTTGCATTTCTAGGGAAAAAAGCGTATGGAACCACAAAACACATTTGGCACTGTTTTATCTATATCCTTTTTTGTTTGTATGTTTCAGTTACGGCTGCGTTGATGTTCTATGTGCTTGATATGATACTGTTGCACCACTGCATGCTACTGTAAGATAAATGGCTGCTTACATAAACCGCACAATATCCCTGATGTCCGGTGGCGACGGTCCGCATAATAAAGGGGGCGCCACCTCCTCCACACCCCTGTTGACGGACGGTCGCCTGAACGGTCCGTGGCAACAGGGGGGCGCGGCTGCTGGACATGATAATTCACCATTGCAGATATTTGTCAAGGCGAAAAAGAAGATCAACGACATATTTGTCGAGATCGAAGATTACGTCAAGGATGCTGTGGAGTATATGCACGGTGAGTTTCATGCTGTTTCATTGATATTCAGGTTTATATATTATGTTATGTTCTCTGTACCTTGTTGTAAATGAAATGTAGCTGGACAGTATAGTATGCTAGATTTGAGAGCTCTAGTTTTGTATCTTTGATAGGATCTAGTTAGTTAGTTGGCAAGTAATCTGGGTAGTATTGTTAACAGTCAAATGTGACAGTCTGACGATGATTTAAACGTAAATCGAAACGCGTCATTGAAAGAAAAAGTGTTTTATTTGTAAAACTATGTTAAGTTCACATTCTTTTTATCTGCTAGATGGAATAGTTCATCAAGTAAGAGTGTATATAATTCATAAGCATGTCTGTCAATTAAGGAAAATAACAATGAACAATTTGTTTTCTCTTATAATCAAAATGTCGCAAATAATTTTTTTCAGGGATATTATTCGTAATATCATTTTGTATGAGCTAAGTAGGTTTCGTGACATTTAATGATACCTAGTCAGTATGACAACAGGCATTGTACCCAGCATGAAGTGTCAACGTATTTGATATAGGCATAAGGCCAACTATACGGCATGTAAACATTATACATGAAGGCCTATATATTTGACACTTTTTAGTGACAAATGTAGACCATTGTTGGATAGGTCGTCTTCGGAGCGTAACATAAAGTATCGGAGTAATATTTTTTTATATTTATCGCAGATATTGAAAAGGAACAGAATATTATAAACCTCGCAAAAATCAAGGAAACTGAAGAATTTGTCAGCAAAGTACACAGCATCAGAGATGTATTGTGTCGAGATCACATGAAGGTAGCTTTCTTTGGCAGAACTTCTAATGGAAAAAGTTCCGTCATCAACGCGATGTTGCACGATAAAGTACTCCCAAGCGGAATTGGACATACGACTAATTGTTTTCTACAAGTAAGTTTTTGTCACATTATCCGTCTTCAGCAATGTATTTTACCAATGCGGTAGGTGACTGTTTTTCGGAAAACAAATTTTCCTGTAGTATTTGAAGAGATTCAATGGTATTTTTGTGAATTCGCTCAGGTTTTTGAATTATTGCATATTTTCGAATCATAACATCACGAAGTGGAAAATATCTGCGCCCCAGGTTCTGCTATCGCAATCTGACAACAGGCTATCTGGGAGTAACTTGTACCCCCCAGCCCCCCAAATTATAGCTGTTAGTAAACGAAAATTTTTTCGCCGTGCAATTCTATTACCTTTTTTTTAGTCCCTACTATGTACCGGACGTCGAAATATCTTTATTGTATCTGGAAGGCCTTGAGTATACACAAGACTTATATGTTTTTTACGTAGAGTCTACAAAAATTTTAGTAACGAACATTCTTCGTAGTGGTGCATTTTCTTTTGAGACCATCACAGTCTTTTGTTAGGTGCGAGTTTTATGTCCTTGTCATAATAGTAATATATATATATATATATATATATATATATTCACATTACAATTTGGAAATAATAATAGTTGTCTAACAAGTATGGTATCAAATGTTATAGTCGCTGTAAATTAGTTCACCCATGCCCACGTTTCAGGACCTGTGACTTCGTAAGTTGCTCCATAAAGCGCAAACTCCAATTTGGAAAATTATACGGGACATCAAAAGCATTCATCAAAATCTGAAAAGTAATTTTCATAAAGGGGTCAAGAATTACTGGATAGAGTAAAGACAGACAGATCGACGGAAATATGTGATGTATGTATCATGAAACATCAAGAAAACAGTATATTCAAATACTTCCTTGCCCATTAGGGTGGGTGGTTGTTGTATATCTGTGTCTGTTCTCTCTGTATGGACTCTGTCCAATAATGCTTGACCTCTCTGTAACTCGAAAGAGACTATTCGGATTTTGGTGAAACTTAGTCACTAGGTATTATTGTTACGATATTAGGTAATTAGGTGCATTAATCGCATTCTGATTGTTTACCTACATTAGAAGCAACTCCACCATTATAATTGTGTATACCAATTCATTTCTTCTATTTCTATCAAGACTTTGTAGATTATTTCATCAATCCATTCCACTTTAAAGTCTAAATACAACTTTAAGAGAGTACAGAGCATTTCAGCTTGTGTACATTTTGCATTATATCGTGAAATGTATTTTTTTTTCGAAACTCCGTACGTTCTAATATCCGCCGCCCACCATTCTACTAAATTTTAGTGACCGCAAGTTATATTTTCTCGTGCGTTTGCTGATGTGCTGATATTGTTTTTTCAACCACAAAGGGTAGTGGTAGGGGGAGCATCACGTCCTATCTACGTACCAGGGTATCCAGGCGTTCAATAATTAACGTGTTTACTTCCCACGCCAATGGGCGGGGAAGTATTGCAATCGATAAAGACTCTGATTTCGAGATATTGTGTGTCATGACAAATCATCGCGGAAAACACGCACTAATTTCCATCGGTCTGTCTGTCCCTCTGTATTCTGTCCGCAAATATAACTCGGAAAGTGCCATTCGATGAAAAAAACGTCAAACTTGATTTTTGAACGTTTGCGCTCAAAACAGATTAATTATAAAAAAATGTAATAGTTTTGGACTATACCATTTTGAAGATGGTATATCTTCGATGGATTTCGGATGTTTAAAAAAAATAATACTATTTGAAAACCTGAAAGATTTTTTTTATTATAAAAGATTTGTAGATCTTCATATGTCCTAGAAATTAAACTTATTTAAGTAATTTTTGTTGATCAAATTTAGTTAGCAGTCGTTTACTACCGAATGTCTTCTAACAGTCAACTATTTCAGAGGTATTTGCAAAAAAGCAAATTTGGTGTTTTTGACCTTACGTATACGGAATTCGCAATGATAATATAGCTTCATTTGACCTTTAATATTCTCGTCTGATTTTAGCCGTTATATCTCGGACCACCATCCTGTTTCTATCTCGAACAGTCTCCCATAAAGGTTGAAAAGGCATGAACGGTTCCTTTATTTTATTTATACCAGTTTATGATCTGCTTGCAATGTGAATAGTAGTGAGTCAATCCACTAGAATATTTTTTATTCAGAAATACTCTAGCTTTTTCTTGTAGTAGTAATTTTTAAATCTGGTCAGTTCCTTAGATGTATAGTATGAAAAGATTAATTTTTTTATTGCTCTTCTGAAGTTTATTCGTTACTATCGTCATATAATGCTTTAAAAACCTTCCAATGTCGTTTCATTTGGACACACCGGATTCTGATTTGGTATATTATTGCACACTAAACGGGGCAAAAATAAATTGGTATTTTTAATGACATGTAGGTTTTTCATTACAATACTGTTAGTAGTCGGATGTCAATCCTTATTGGCTGATGAAGTATTCAAAAATATAAACTTTAAATTTTAGGTGGAAGGCTCCCCGAATGACGAACCCTATCTAGTCTTAGAAGGCTCAAACGAACGGTGCGCCGTCGAGTCTGTAGGCCAACTGGCTCATGCACTGTGTAAAGAGAAACTTAGCGAATCTACTCTAGTTAGAGTATACTGGCCCAAGAACAGGTGTTTGCTGCTTAGAGATGATGTCGTATTTGTGGACTCACCTGGCGTTGACGTGACTCCTAATTTAGATGAATGGATTGACAAGCATTGCCTGGATGCAGATGTGTTCGTACTAGTTGCTAACGCAGAGTCTACACTCATGGTTACAGTAAGTTTCAAGTAACAACTTTTAATATAATGGTTATGATTGTGGTCAATGTGCAATAAATTGAATATTTTTCAAAGTTTGTGAGCCGTTCCAAGACTAATTAAAATATGTAGTAACGATGGTTAAATACTTCAGATTGTTAATAAGAACGCTTATTAGACTATTTGATACGGGATGAAATTTGTATTGAATTGCTATGGTAATTTGACATCAACAGAAAAATACCTCACTATATTTCATGTAATATTTTTTTCTTTCGCCCTGTTTTTTAAAACCACAAGAATACTTGTTTAACGATTAATGGTAGTAATATTGAGATTTAATACATCCAGTTTGTACTTTAACAAAGGCTGTCGAGGCATCCTAAATGTTAGCAATGTTGATTTAGTAATCATATATAGTTTGAACAGTCAAAGAGGACAAATTCTACTATTCAAAGTCACTGCACTTTCATCTATGCCAGAAGCCACGATAAGCGATAATAGCTAAAAGGAGCACAACCAAAAAAATTATGAATCAACTGCTCTTATGTTCTAACTTGTCCAGATCATTTTGATCAGTAGCTAAAACTGTTAGGCGGAACTTCTACTACTCGTCCATACCACCACCACATACTACGTAAGAATATAGCCGCGACATATATAATAGACGTATCTTACATAACTTTTTCTTTCGGAAAGCAAAAAAGCTGTAAGTGCAGTTGTTATAATTATTTGTGCAGCCCATCGCTGCATAACTTCGGTGTGCTTTGCCCATTTTTATAAGGAACACGCAACAAAATACGACAATTATTTAATAACGATAAAATAACAACCGAATAACCACAAAATAATTAAAAAACAATAACTATTTAAATCACTAGATAACGATGGCTACGCATCGACTGAGCTCGCTTGATGAATCTTGGTTGAGTTTTGCGAAATGGTTACCCCGCGAAAAACGAGTGGTGTCGCGGCTATATACTTATGTAGGCTGTACCACTACTGATGAGAGCGTATGGGCCATCGCATCCACCTCGAAAGAAAAAGCAGACACTTTTGGGGCTGGTTTCAAAAGCCAGATATACAATAAACTCCCAAAGAGGTTCTCCACTAACTAGCATCAGTGTGGAGTGAAAAATGCTAGAAATTAGGTTTCAACACCGAGATATAAAACGCATTCTAGAGAAACTGAACTCCAGACCAAATACCAGCAATCCTAAAACGTTGCACTGCGAGTTTACACCAGTCCTTTGCAAACTACTTAAATTCTCCTACCAGCGATTTGTGTTCCTTATACCTAGGAAGGGCAGGAAAAATATACCAGCAACTATAGACCTGTGAGTATAATCTTCATCATGTTCGAGGTTATGGAAAGAACGACCCCCAATATGGTTTCCGCAAGAATGGATCCACGGGAGATGTTTAAGGCCTTTGTCAAACATATATGAAGTAGAGCAATAGAGCTTCATGGAGAGTATCAAGTCATCACGCTCGATATATCGGAAGCTGCCACCGGCTACTACCGGGTATTCCACTGATTGGATAGTTTTCTCGGGTATCGCTCCTTATTTGTGGTAGATGGATATGCTTTCGATGTTCTTACTATCAATACGGCTGTTACTTAAGGATCTGCCCTTTCTCAAATGCTCTTTTTGATGTACATCAAGGATTTGTTGGAAATAATATCTAATCATATTCATAGCTTCCGCTGATGACCGCACCTTTATTTCCTGCCTGGAACTGGGCAAACCACCAGTATCTCGAGAGACCTTATTTCGGCCAGGGAAACATGCTGTTCACATAGATGATGACATTGAGAGAAATGTGGAATTGAGATATACAAATGGAGTTCAATTCAACGTGCAGAAGAGGCAGACAATAACTATGACAAAGGAGTCGCATTCTCGTCTGCCAGCGTGGAGATGGAGAGACACCCAATTCTTGAAACATCTTCCATCAAGTTTCTGGGAATTAACAACAACAATAAGATGTCATGCACGATAATGCTGGAATACTGCTTCTGGACTCAATCAGGAAACGAGCATATGTCTAGTGGATGCGCCTGACCTCACAAAGGACCTTCACGGTCTAGATTCTAGATCGTTGAATAAGGGTGGCTGATCTGTCACTATTCTATTGATTTTATTATCACATTATGTTTGATCTGAGCTGTCTCGCATAATAACAGTACAACAACGACTAGAGGAGCTCAACGGGCGCATGTTCGTCAGCTCGAGCTTACAAAGTCTTAACAAGCGTTGTGGAATGAACTACTAGGGACATTTATCCTCACGCGCAGCGCTTATGAAGTGCGGTAAGCTCTCTGCCTTTGGGTTATCAATGAAAAAACGCAATCCAATATTTATTATTCAAGCATTAGGAAAAAAGTCCCCGGTAGCTCAATCTACTACGCCGAGGTTCTCCAAAAGAACGACTATTGGAACAGGCTTGTTCGAGGAGTTGTAAGCTTGACCTGGTAAGAATGCGCCCAATGACCACCTCTAGTATTTGCTGTACTGGTGACTATTCATAAGCGCTGCGCGCGAGGATAAATGTCTATTCATATGATCTTAAAACTCTGTAGATTGTAACTATCGAACAAAGTATCTGGTAGTTCATTCCACAACGCTTGTTCGAGACTTTGTAAGCTCGACCTGATGAGGATGCGCCTGTTGAACTTTTCTAGTCTTTGTTGTACTGGCGACTCTGCGTGTTAATATGCGAGACAGCTCGGTCGAACTTTTGCCATGATAATATCTATAGAATTAGGGAGAGATCAGCCACCCTCCATCGATGTTCCAGACTGTGGGGGTCGTTTATGGGTCAGACGATTATGTCCAGGAGTTTTAGAAAGTGCCCTGCGCATCCCCCACACATGCGAACAGTACTACAGCGATGGTCTGGGCCTTGTATAGTAGCAGAAGTTGTTCCGGAGAATATAATTTTCTGGAGCGGAAGAGAACTCCCAACTTCCTAGTCGACCTTGCAATGCCAGCAACATGATCGTGTCATGACATGTTATTGTTTATGTTAATTTCCAGTTTTATGGAAGATGATTCAAATATTGGGTGACCCCTTTGTCAGGGTTGTTGTTTGAGTCTTTTGCGCGTTAAACTAAACTCCGTTTGCATCTCTGATGATTGAGCATCATCATACTGAAAATAGTCGATGCGACAAATTAATAAAGAACTGAAAAATAACTTATACTGAATAGATTGTACAAGATATAATATCAATATATGCTATAAATCACATATTTGCTTGAAACTTTTTCTATATTGTGTGTTATAAACATGAATTACTCCGATTTTCTAAGGGGCGGTGGAACTGTTCGCATTGCCCCCTTGACAGCACTTATGTTCAAGATCACTGAATATTTTTAATATTACACTTTACTATTGCTACGAATAAATCATTTAATTTCAGGAAAAAAATTTCTTCCATAAAGTATCATCAAAGCTGTCGAAACCAAACATATTCATCCTGAATAATAGATGGGATGCTTCGGCTACAGAACCAGAGTTTTTGGATCAGGTGAGTTAGCTTTTTCCAACAAAAAAAAGTAACATATCTCGGCCAAAGAAAAAATATTAAACAAAATTATGTACAAAGGATAAACCTTGTTTTCATCAGAAAATATGTACTTTATCATGGAATTACATCATTTACCTCACTGACTACAAAATATTTCAGTCCATCATAATAAAAATATTCATGTTACAATAGTTATAAAATATGATTTCTATACATTAGGGCTAATTAATGTGGGTACGACATGATAAGAAGCTTTTTGACGGATTTATTTATTGAAATATGATGGAATTAATTGATGAAAAGAAAATGTTGACATAATTTCAAGCTGAACTCAAAAAAATATTCTACAGAAACAGAAGTTCTAATGGTTGCAAAATGCTAAAAGCGAATTGTGGAGGAACAAAATCACCCTAATGGTGATTTTTTTAACATGGAAGATCATTTGACATAGGCAAAAAAAATAATGAAATTGCATAACTATGAATTAGAGGCATAAGTATTGAACGTTCCACAACTAAATCACAGAGATCGTAATTCTATAAATATTGAGCTCACAGACCCGAATTACCCCGATTATTCTACATTTTCAGATTCTGACATGGCCTCTGACAATATTTTCCATCATCTAGTTATATAGCTAGGGTGATGGCAAAGTGATTCTTTGACGTATTATGAAGTTAGATTTTGCTCATTTTTCATTAGAAATGAGACTATTCATTTTACACTGTGCATTGCACCTCGAAATCCTGTGTCTGCGCCGTCTGGTTGTCGGCCAATACTCGCATAAATCTACATGTGTTAAAAAGTACCTAATTATATAAAATATTGGCATTAAAGATAAATTAGCCGATTATTTGTTTGAAACTGTATGTCATGCTAAAAGTAGTAAAAACTACCAAAACTGGGTTTGGAAAACTACAACTTATTATTTACACGTATTATCCCGACATAATCCCCCTCGACGACAAACAAAAAATGTTCGTTATTCAGTTCTTAGCTCTTGCCGATATAAATATGGCCTTGGAGAAGAATCAGGAGCTCCTCAGCCAGTTTCGCTTTGGCCAGACCATACCACTAGACTGCTAGATAACATGATTTGATCCTGAGGTGAAATAAAGAATACGCTGCCCGCTGTCCTAAAATCTGTACCGACGTGTCGTGCATCGGCAAACATCTTACCTTTGAGTTTTCAGGATTATGATCATATCTACGGCACAAGAATATAGTCGTGCTCCAGCCTAGTTTGACGGAGACTGGAAGGCCTATCACACAGGCTGAAAAATTGCCAATAACGCCCGCTAAGAGGTAAAGCGATCCTTTCGTTTTACCTTTGTGTTTTTTCCAGTGACCAAATGGTCTCTTTGAAGAAGAAAAAAGCCCTCAAAGCTGGCACACTTGACGAAAGACGACGTATTAATTGGTGAAGTCGCGAAGGATTAGAAGATCGCACGTGAAATATACGTCATTTTCAAGAAACTATAAAGCTTTTTCGTGATTATTGGTGATCGCTATTCATCTGACAATGTATTGAACGGCAGTAAACGTTTCTAAAACATAACCAAATAAATTGTAAAAAAGTTAAATAGGTATACACTAAAATGGGGATTATCTACGTTGAACTAAAGTACTACGGTTTACCGGGCTGAAAAGTTTATACATGTTAGAACGTATTTTACCCAGGTAGACTGTTGTGTTTCTTGCCTTCTTCCTGCCCCATCCCCAGATTGTTATTCGCCCGAAAACTTTTGATACTGATCAGGATTTTTATGACGGTAACTCCGCCGCTACTACACCGATTTTTTCAACTACAAAGCTATTTAATCATTGCCTTAGTGGTTATCTAGTATAAAACTATCAGTAAAATCCCAATGATACTTTACCATTTATAGAGGGGGCCATGTTTTTACCAAACAGAAAACGAGTGACTTGTTTTTTTTGTGATGTATATGTAGTTAAACATGAGGGAAACTGAAATGTCGCGGGCGGTTAGAATTCATAGTTATGTAATGCTTGTGTAAAAACCATGTATACCTAAATAAAATTGAAAAATTGTATGATACACGATCGATATCGTAGTATTGATCTTAAATAAATCTATAACTAAGTAATAAACCTTGTTTGGCTAATATCACTTTCTCTTCACGAAAAGCATTGCAATGAACAGGAGGAGGTAAGTGAAATCAATAACTGATTCGATTTTCGCAAAACTTTTACAAAATACTGTACAATACAATACAATTTAAAAAAATAAAGAGAAAACTGTCAAATTCTTTATACTGGCATTGTTTTTCAGGAGTTTTTGCAAATTACAATGAGGTATTATTACATTCCCCAAAAGTAAGTTTCACTTAGTACACGTTAAATGTTTGTTGCTGATAACCATTTCTCATTGATAAATCAATTTTTTTAGATCGAACGGTGACTATCGAAAGTAGACTCTCGATTACCCGAGCTAGTGAGGGCTGTACCATAGCTCGGATAATCCGATTTATTTATTTTGTTTTCAAACAAAATGACAAAGGAAAACACAATAAAAAACAAACAAATATGTATGTACCTAAGTGTATCTAATAAAATGATATAATTCAAAAAAATTACAAATTTTCTACTACCTCAAAATAATTCATATGCGGATAGTATTTCATCTCTTCCAATCAACGCACAGTTTCTTTTGCATTATATTGCGAATACTTCTTAACAAAACGCGATGTGGTATTAGTAGAGTCGACACTTTATACTTACACTATATCACCTCTCTGCTTGATTTACTGAACATACATTTAGTTTTTTCCTTTTAGTTTCTGGTCATATCACATTTCAGAATGCGAATTGTAGACTACTACACGTTGCGTATATTTATTGTTTTAATCGTCATTATGAACTCACCTCTTCCCAGTTGCGCGTACTGCAGCTGACCTAACGTGATGGCTAATAATAAGTATGGAAGTTTAGTCCATCCGCAGAGACCCATGCTTCGCCGTCGTTGTCATACCGGTTTGCGTCTACTGACCACACCTACTAATTTATCGCACATTGACGCTTGTCTGCCATGCAATCAGGAGACATATTAATTCAAAACAGACGGTTCTGTCAGAGTAGTTGTGTAATTACACCCATAGTATACAGATTTTGAATCATTTGAAGACTGTCGTCATGAATTCCAAAAAATGTAGTTTCTAATTTTACATTATTGATTTGTTGTTAATTCGAAATTGTGATAATCTAAAAATGATCTAGCCAATTTTTATCCATAAAAAATATATTCGAGCTACTAAATTTCATGTTGGTATGTAATACATCGAGATATATATGAAAATATAAGTTATTTATGCTTATTACTACTTTTGATTTAAAAAAAATCTTTATTTCGATCCAAGACTAACGTAAATTTTACGTTGAGGTAATGATGACAAGATGCGACAGTGCCCCGGCTTAATGCATTGAACATATTGTTCTACTAGCTTTTATAAAATTAGACTGCAGATATGATACTTAATCATCATCCGGTCAGTCAGTGTTTCATAGTTCTAAGGTGTACTTTTCCAAATAGATATATACATAAACTTTCTTATTTAAGACAGATGATTAGAAGCACGATATTAAACACTGATTTACAGCTTATACATACGATACTTTTAAGTCAAATTTGGAACTTAACCATATTATTATGGAGAGTCAAAGATCATAATCATAATCAATGTGATTTTAGAAATTTTTTAGTATAAACTTATTTTTTCTGATAATTCAGGTTAGGAGACAACACCAAGAGCGTGCTATCGATTTCCTTGTGAAAGAACTTAAGGTTTGTAGTAGCAAGGAGGCAGAAGAGAGAATATTTTTCATTTCGGCTAAAGAAGTTTTACAAGCGCGTCTTGCAGAACAGGGTCAAACAACTTCAACACCTTTGACGGAAGGTTTCCAAACTAGATATTTTGAGTTTCAAGATTTTGAGAGGAAGTTTGAAGAATGCATTTCGAAATCTGCTGTGAAGACAAAGTTTGAACAGCATTCTCAGAGGGGGAAATTTATTGCAAAGTAAGTTATCTATTCTATATACCTGAACTGTCATGAAAACGATGCTTATTGACTAATGTACTGCTGCTGTTATGAAGAAGTGATGAATGTACTGATAAAATATCACGATTGAAAAAAGATAAAAATAATATATATTTAAAACTGAATGTAATATATAACGAACTCATAAAAGTTAGTAAAAATTAGAAATATAGAATTTTGAAAGCTACAGCTCACCCACCAACTAACCAGCATAAACGTATTTTGGCCATATTTGAAACAGGATCACGACAGGATCCGTGACTTTGTGGTGAAAGCGATGAGTTCGCATAAATCTTGTGTCGAAGTCTGAAATATATTTCTATCCGCACCAGTGCCAAACTATTTTCATTTCTGTTTTTTGTGTACAAATTAAATATTATATCAACATCGAAATGAATAAATATGGATGTCGAAGTTTGAAACTGAATAATACGGATATTTATTACAAATCATTAAAATAAATTTTGAAAATAGTTTGCAATGGATAAGGTTTGCATCAGCTAGGTTTTGTCTCAAATACCTATTTTCTGACGAAGTACATGATTGCATCGTAGAAGCAATGCACTGCTTCATGTTCATATATCCCCTGGTAGTGATTACCATCGGATCTTCCAACACATAGGCAGTAGCTGCAAGTCCTGTTGTCCAAATCACGAGCAAAGATTGACCTAATACCTTGTTAGGCTACATGTGAAGCCCTAAAAAATGTTTGCCATCAACGGGGTTCAATAGTGGAGCGCAGTCCAGTGTCTAACTTCATACACGATAGGTTTGCTGAAATTAATTCGGTAAGGGCATAATAAAGTATAGCCCTCTGATGGTGGCTCATACCATCATGCTGTAACGTTAAAAGTGTGTTATTTTTTAATATTCCATTCAAAACTCAAAAGTGGTAGACCTACGTCTTCATAATTGGTGCTATCTAAGCTTTCTTGAGAAAAATGTACACACACGCCGTGCATCGGCAAACATTTTGGATGGAAGGGTGCATCCTCGGTTCTCATAGAGCAGTCACTGATAAACAGAAAAGCGGCCCGGTGTTTTGGGACATTTGGTGCTCAAGCACTTCTTTCCGATGTCTAGCAGACCTTGAAGTAGTTTGACGTTTCGTCAATCTAGATAAAATATAATCGTGAATTGCACTCGATGGATCTGCTAATAATTAGGTGAGTACTCACAAAAGAGAAAAGATAAAAGTTTTCCCCCAACTAACAAAAAGTTGGGAAATTCTTAACTGAAAACGTACCGATCTGTTGTTAACGGTGATGGAACGAATACGATGTCTTTCTGGATAACGGGGTTATGCTTTCAATGGACTGCTACTTACTAATCCATAACAAAAATGCATTTATTTTTTTTTTCAAAGAGAACGATAATAAAAAATTAAAGCTCACAGGACGTAAAATTTAAAGTAATAAGATGTTGATTGACAGAAGTTTCACACTTAAATAACATTTTCATTAAACTATTTTTTCCATAAATTAAGACAAAACTAAAATTATTCCAAAATATATATATTTCTTTGTATTTAATGACGATTACAAAAAATATCTGAAAAACTGAAAATATCAGTTGAAAGATATATTTTTTTCATTAATTTTCCCGTGTTGATTGCACCTATTTCACTGATGAAGCGATTAAATTTGTGTTTACACTTTAATATGCTCTTTAATGAACACTGCAAACACGTAAGGTTTGGAGAAATGAAAGTATTCCAATTTCGAAATAACTAGAAGAATTAAAGAAAAAATCTTTTACCTATTTTAGTAAGGAGGAACTTTCGATGTATATGTTTTTTATGAAATCACCCCCTAGAATAGTTTAAATTTCTTTTGTTCATTAGTTGAAAAATAGGAGGAAACTGACACCTCTTTTTTGCTTTTAGTGAACTTCGGGACATTCTTGATAGTATTTACAATGATGCTCTGAATATGAAAGAAAACAGGTTAGCGCAGAGAAAAGACGTGACAGAGAAAATTACGTATACAGAACAACAGCTGATGCTTATCACACAGGTCATGAAGAAGAAAATACATGCTATGGTTGAGGATGTAGAGCAGAGGTATGAAAGGACATTTCAAATACATACTTTTTGTCTATGCATATTATGCTTGATCAAAATATTCAAAGTTTATAATTCCAAAAATATTTCAGTAATAATGTTGCGGACTTCATTGTCTTGAGATTTTTGCGTTTCACAACGTTCAGGTGAATGGATCGACGTTTGTTCCGATGTCACTATTCATACCCTCTCCACGTTGTCGCGCTTCGGGCTAGTATTCGGCAGTGCCGCCGATTGCGGTGTCTCGTGCAGCCCGGCGGAAGATGACTAAATGCCGGTGAATCATCATTGTTTATATGCAATAATAATAATAGTAATGTTGATTGATCACAGAATACAATTTAAAAGTATCATTGATAGGTCAGGAATAGATAGCTTACAGGTCAAAATAGCCAGCAGTAAAATAGTAATTGAACACTTAATCATAAATATAAACATAGTTTAATGGTACACAGATAAAATCAACATACAAAATACAAAATATCATATAAGATACATCAATAAAAATCAGCATTCCAATGTTTCACTAGTTCAAAGTATTCATCAAATGTATAAATACAACTTTTAATTAACTCGCTTTTAATCTTTCTTCGAAATAGTTTGTTTGGCAGAATTTTAATATTATTTGGTAGCGCATAGAATAATTTAATATCACAGTTATTTGTCCTGGACAGTCTGTTGAGAGGTTTTCTCTATTTCGAGTATTGTAGGAATGGATATCACAACCAGTACTATAACTGTTTATGTTGTTCTTAATGTATACAAGTTTATTATATATAATAATTGAAAACAATGTCATTATTTTCAGTGATTTAAAGCAAGGACTACATGAATCATAGTATTTTATTTTTACTATACATCTGATAGCTGCTTTCTGAGTTTGGAATATCTTTTGCAAATGGCAGTTATCAGCATATCTCAAAACTGAATCAAAAAGAGAATAATAGGTTGTCAAAGCTGCCTCTTGGCAGACACTGTCTCTAATTTTCCTAATAGAAAATATGGTCTTGCTTAATTTACTGCAGAGTATTGATATGCTCAGTCCACAGCAAATTAATATCCACAGTGACCCCTAAGAATTTTACCGGAATCAGCTTTATTATGAAATGATATAGTATCAAAGACTAAAGAGGTGGTCTTAGTTTCATTGATAATTAAATGGTTTGGTATAAACCATGCCCTGGCACGCTGAAGAACATGATTTAGAATCAGTGATGCATCCCCCCTCTCTCAATAGCTCTTCCAAAGGTTGCATCATCAGCATACAATATGCTTCGCACATCTGATTCAACAAACGTCCTTGGAAGATTATTTATATAAATAATAAAGAGGAGAGGACCCAGCACCAATCCCTGAGGCACACCCGTTTCAATGGTTCACTATATGTATTTTTACTATAAACAATTTGGTATCTATCTGTTAGGTAAGAATCAATTAGAATGAGAGCAACCCCCCTTACTCCATAGAAATATAATTTGTCTAGAAGAATTTTTTTAACAACACAGTCAAATCAGTGAAGATACCCAAATAATTAAATCCTTTTTCAAATGCTTGTGTAATAGCATTTATAAGACTTAAAATGGCATCACTCGTTGATAACGCTTTCCTAAAGCCAAACTGTTGAGGTACTAAGATGTTGTGTTTGGATAGATAATTAATCAGCTGATCGTGTATTATTTGTTCCAAAATTTTTGACATCATAGGTAGTACAGAGATTTACCGAAAGTTTCGGCGATACCATTGCGGCTCCCGATGAATGCCCTTGGCGTTAATCCGATGTTCATTAATTCTCACTTGCACGGGTCTTTTTGACTCTCCACACCAGAAGGCACCTGGTATATGCAGTCTTTGCTTTCCTATGCTTCGATCTTGGGCTTGGTTTTTGTAAGTATACTGCGAAGGGTGGTGTTTCTTGAATATCTTATTTGAATTCCGTATCGTTGCCCTATCCTTCCGATCGCTTCGGATACTATACTCCCTGGACGTATGGCACAATCAACAAATGCAGGGCACCTCCCGATTTGTCTTTGTGTTGGTAGTAAACTGTCGGAATGGACGGATGGAAGGGTGGATGGATTGATGGATGGACGGATGGAAGAATGGAACGGTGGATGAATTGATGGATGGATGGATGGCGTTTGTAACTCATGAAAAAGTCCAAACGGTCGTTGTCGTTTCTCAGTGCCAGTGTACATCGTAAAATCTCCAATTACTGTAATAGTAGTACTTAGGACGTATTGCGACAATAAGTCTTGGAACTAGAATATGGTAAAATGTATATTATACATTGAGGGTATGAAAATTATTGGACTTGCATCAGGTATTAACGATAAGGAAGAGAGGATTCGAAAAACATGTAAGTACGAAGGAGACGACCTGTGGAACCGCAGAGGCATTTTCGTTTCAGTTAATAGTCAATTTTAGATTGCCAAAAATCTACTCCCTAGATGGAAGCAAGCAATGACGCATTTCAATGTAGTAAAAAATTAGTGAATTTCCAGCTATATTGAAATAATTCGTACGATGGTTTAACACGTACTTCTGAAACTAAAATTAATTGCATTTATTATTATTAAATCTGAGATTTCAGAAGTGTACATTTCCTCAGGAAAGAACTGGTAGACCTTCTGTCTAACAATAATTTACACGTTGATAGACATGTATTGTGTTCGACTCACAGTTCATTACAAGATAGCTGACAGGGTTATTATTTGGGATTTTCGATTTGTGCACCTTGATACACTGAAATTGTGCAGTTTTGTGTAAAATTGTAAAATAGTTTTTTACCACGCCATTAATGCAAAGTGTCAGCAACTAACAGCTAGGCATCACTCGAATTATTACGCTCCATTTGCCTAGACAATAACTGAAATAAAATTGAGTAGACAAGTAACGTACGGTCGCACTACCTATAAAAGCTTAATTATTTTATAAAGTATGTATAGTGTATATTAATTACAAATTGCAAAAGCCTTATTCTGATTGTGTAAGAAAAACCAGTGTATTAAACATGGGAAGAGTTTGTTTGTGGTGCTTTCACTTCGTATTATAATTGAATAATAACTGAAAATATTGTTTCAGGGTATCGAAGGCTTTGAATGAAGAAATCCGCCGCTTAAGTACCCTGGTCGATGAATTCAACTTGCCTTTCCATCCGGAGCCATTAGTTCTCAACGTTTATAAAAAGGTATAAACTATTATTGGTAACAAGAAATTCCAATCTCTTCCAGATTCACAAATAAATTATTATATATATATATATATATATATATATATATATATATATATATATATATATATATATATATATATATATATATATATATATATAGGTCAATTCTAGTACGGCTCTGTGTATCACACATGGTACCTATAATTGCCCGTTTAACCGTAATACGTTACTGCTACTACTACTACTAAGTCGATGTCAGAGAAAATGAATATCGCCGTGAGTATAAAGCCTATAATGCTATGACTCTGTGGTATTACTATCCATGAAATGTACGGGACTACCAAGTTCCAATTACCTTTGTGTGGGGAGAAGTCGCTGCGAATTTCAATCAGATGTAACTTGATTTTGTTAAATGAAAATGCGTATCTTTCTTCATGTTATGAAATGTAAACTTTTAACACCATTCCAGCGATATGAAATTGTCAGTAATAAGCTCCGGTAATTTCATTTTAAGGATAAAATTTCCTATTAATATGCTGTTTTTCAATCTCCTTAGGTGTAAGGATGAGGATAACCTATATATCACTAACATATCAAGCCATCAAACATAAAAAAACTAGTTTAAATTATAAAACATTATTTCCTTAACAGAAAAACATACACGAATGGGATCCGATATTATATTGATTAACTGGAGATCTTTCAAATTGAACGCAACAGTATATACAATTTTATTTGCTCTATGTTTTCATCTGACTATCTATCTTGCTAAAAGTATAACTAGAAAGTAACAACATACTTTTCCCGAATTTGTATTGTTCTGTCATAATATCTGTTACGATTAAATTCTAAAAAGTTTCACAAATGCGTTGAAACGCTGAGGATGCTTTTTAATGAATTGAAATACATAACAGATTTAACGCATTGTTAATTGTGACACTTTTCCAAAAATATTTATTGTAACTTAGGAACTCCACCTACATGTGGAACAAGGACTTGGATCCAACCTCCGCGCACGTCTGTCAACAGCTCTAGCTTTAAATATGGAGGCTAATCAGAAGGAGATGACTGAGAAAATGATGACCCTACTGACCAAAGACACAAGTTTTGTTTACGGAGTTGTAGGGCCGAAAAGGCAGCCGTTCGAGATTTTATATAGGTTGAATTGCGACAATTTGTGTGCCGATTTTCACGAAGATCTGGAATTCAGGTTAGTTGTAATGAACGATTATATCCATATTTAAGAGTTATTTAAATGTAGATTGTAGATGCTCTTACTTAGCGAAACACTTCCATCATACCAATAAAAATATTGTGTAATTAACTCAGAGTTAATAACACAATCTTTTTATCTACATAGTTAAATGTTTTCATATCACTTTGAACTTTTCAACCGCCAGAAAACAGAAACATGTCAGAAATGATCTATTACGTAGAAGAAACACATTTTTAGACGTAATATCAATACCAATCATATAATCTTCCGAAGTCACTGATATAAATAATATATTATTCGGTTACCATACCCTACAATTTATTTCAACGCGTATATGCACTCGCAGCATCAATAGTTAACTATAATATATTCAATAATTCCACATCAAGCTTATGTAATATGAGTAGAGATCATTATTTTGATTATTAAAGGGTATTTTAATGTAATGTTTTATATCCGTATCAATAAGTGCTATTCAAGGACTAAACCAACTTAGTCTGATTTATCATACACATGAGAAGTATCAATAACACTGCTTCGGACCTCCAATGTACAATTTGTGTTTCACATTTCGATTGATGTAATATCTGCAATCGTCATCACGTCTGAAACAAATTCTACGGACAAGTCCGAAGCAGTCCTATTGAAATATCTATATTGTTTACAAACATTAAGAAACAAAAAAAAGACTTATTTGAAAGCACTAATCTCTTGTATAAATATGGGTTAGTATAGATTAAAGAAAGCAATAATACTAATTAATTATCATTAACTACAAACGAACGGTTCAGCTATCGAACGACTTGTCTCTACGATCTCTCCTAATTAAACATTCTGTAAAAAAATATATTCGCATATTTTTTTCTAGCTTTCTGACTTTTGAATCCATCTTCAATGATAAAATGAAGGGAAACGCCCTGAAAATGGATTCAAACTTATCCAAAAGCCAGGAATAAAGTTATTATTTGTGAAACTATGTGTTGAATACACAATTTCTTCATCAGCATGATGGAAGTGTTTCACCAAGTAAGAGCATCTTGAATCTACATCGAAATAAAATTACAAGAATATACTTTTATACATGATGTTTTATGATTGGATGCTAATCCTCAAGCATGTGAATCCTTGGGTAATTTGAATAGGAAAAGTTCATAACATCACATGTCCTAAACCTCTTAACTGTGTTAAAGATAAAAAATATAGTTTTGTCATCAGAGCATTTATAAGATTCCATTTTTTTAAATTTAGCACCCTCGTTCTAAGCATCAACAGCGAAAAACTGATCTAGTTTATTTATTAACTAGTGTCATCCGTACGGGATATTTTTGGGAAAATATTATACGCCACAGCCTCTTAATAATTTTAAAAATTACTTTCAAAATCCTCTTGTATTTTAGACAAATCTGGTTTCATGACTTTTTTGTCCGTTGCACAGTTTTCCTGTAGAAAAATAAAACCGTCTTCATGTATAATAATTATCAGCTTATATTTTTTGAAAAGTATTCCTGAAAGTTTATTGTTATTTAGCATTCATCAATACCATGATTATATGATAAAAGTTGATTCAACTCAAATGATAACTTGATTAAACATGGAATTCCACTATTAAATTAAAAGAACTAACATTAAATAATGTGAACAAAAACACACAAAAATGCAAGTATGCATGCTATAACTCTTCTCATTGTATCTCTGAGCCTTCCGAGTATAGGAGTGTTGTAGAACAACATTTCCACAGGAAAAAATGTAGACTCTAGATCTGGAGATCCAGGTGGCCACGATTATGGTTCTCCGTCCTCCGACCGATCCAGCGATTGTATAATTTTCATTTAAAATGTCTGGTGCCTTAGCCCTGGAATGGGAGGGTGCACCATCGTGCACAATCCACATAAAATTTTGGGTTAAAATGGGAACATCGTCAATCACATTTCGCAAATGGTTCCAGAAACTGCCGATAAGTATATCCGTCTAATCTGCGTTAGAAAATAAGGTCCAATTAAATAATCTCCAATAGTTCCAGCCCATACATTTACACAAAATTGGTCTTGGTGGTGGTATTCCGTAATAACTTGCAAGTTTTCTTCAACCCAAATATGATTATGAAAATTTCTTATAGCTTTCCTAGAAAAAATATTTTTTTCGAAGAATAAAATTCCAAATTTGGAATTTCCGAGCATCTGTCAGAATGAAGAAAAGGTCCATATCTTCCTATTTAACGGTTTAGATATAACTTGACTTTTAATGATGGAGGGTAAATGTTGCCTTTCAATGCTCGGGAGAATAAATTGCTCGATGAACGTTGTACCAATAACACCCGTTTACACGTTTAACACTGAAACTGAAGTCTCTTAACATGTGGATTATGGTCTTATTTCTAGTGGCCTCTTCGTTTCTCTAATGTATTTTATGTTTAAAATAACCTGGTTGAACCTCTCACCTTGTAATTTCACCAAAGTTTTCCTGAAAGTAATCCAAATGAGAATCCGAGAGATTATTTTTCTAATTTTCAACGACATATTCTCTAGGTTTTGGTGACACGAAAAGAGTTTGTCAAACAGGTCTCAATAATTTTATGCTTTAAAAAAAGTGTTTAATCCGGAGACCTCTTTAGCGTCGCTGAGTCTAGGGACCTTTCTTTTAAATAACTAAAAGCACGACGTCCTGTGAGCCTTCACAAAAATCATAATTAAGTTGTCATTTGATATGGAACGGCGCTAATAAAATCTCTTCAGGAGGAACTAATGGCGCGCTGGTTAAAATTTTTCTTTCCTGGCTCAAAAAAACTCCGGTGAACAAAGTTTCTTTCTGTAAATCGATCGTAGAGTAAGAATTTGTATTTGGTATAACCTACCTGCATTCCAAACAAAATACAAAACTTTTAAACTACCTAATCAAACCCCGTTGGAAAGGTGGATGTAAGATTTTGATCTTTGGTTTGGGAAAGATTTTTGCTGTTCCACTGCTCGTTATCAATTTGTTGTAGCAGAAGATAGAAGATTGAGTGGAAAGATATTTTCTTACCGCGGACTGCTGCGAGCTGCGACTGCTCTATTTTGTCTGATGACCTTGTTTTGCATCATCATCCATGTTTAGTTTGAACATGACATCCAAGCTGACATGTTTTTGACTAAATTTGGCATATCGCGTCACTTACTTTGTATGCACGTGACTTCGCCGTCGCTAATTCATTATTCATAAAATCGAACACATTACTCTATTTGGGTCAGTAAGCGATACTATAATATCGGGCTATTTGAAAACATTACTGTGCTCACCAAATACCTTACTCAGATTTCAAATGCAAACATCTAATAATATTTTTTATATACCGATGTTAGATTCCATTGTTTATTTCTGTTGTACTCACGGAATTTCCAGGTTTTCGTGGGGCATCACTACTCTGATTACACGATTTGCCGGCAGCAGTGCTAGTTTTATATCCCTTAAAAAGAACTCAAGCAGCCCTCAAGGTATTTGTCCTATCACTCCTACGACACCCTCAGATGTCGTGGACGGTAGACAGATCTACGCGCAAGCGGGTCTGGATGATTGGTCACTGCTATCCAGACTGGCAATAGCTGGAGCAACTTCGCAGGGTACTATGGGATGTTTATTGGCTGCTGGATTTCTGTTTAAGATGGTTGGCTGGAGGGTGGTCGCTTTGACGGGTAAGACTGTAGGATAGATTTAGGTCTTCCGTAACTGAAATGTTATAAACTGTTATATTGTTTTGCTCGTGACTAATAATACAATCATTATGAATCTTTTATATTATCTAAGGTTGAAGATTGTTTCAGTTCAAAAATAAAATAGCGGTGTGACTGTACATTGAATGAACTCGTTTGTTTTCGAAGAGGTCCATAGTGGACAGCATAACATTTGTAAACTGATGTTGGATCCAAACTATTTTTTTTTCATTTAAGTTAATTTGAAACTCAACTGACAACAAGTTGAAGATGAGCAACGGTCAGCACGCCTTTCAACCTCAGAAAGTAAGAAAAACTTGTAGAAAGTGCGAAGCCTTATGACCTCAGACTGTTATGCAGATTATAGCATACAATTAAAAGTTGTGAACGGAAACCTCTGAATGACAAATTAGTGTGGGCCAAATTGGTGGCAAAGATCCTAAGCGATGAAGAAAAATAAAGATGTCGTGTCTTACATACAACTCGGTATAACTTGAATATGTAACTCATATATATCAAAGCAATGTCGTCTTTCTTTACGTCAACGACAGCAAATCCAGGTGCAATAGTTGAAGTACGCATTGGCAATTAAAACTTCCTTAACTAATCGCTATATATGCTCCAACCTATATGAAAATAATATTATCAATACCTTCGTGCTCATTTTTATCCCTAGAGCAGCATAATTTAGTAACACCTAAAGGTATCGTTGACCAGCACTGTTTCCAGATATGGCCTCTCCAGTTGATGATCATAACCAAACAGGTAGTTCAAACTACCTGTTTGGTCTGCATATTATGATATGGATGGATGTGTATTTCCTTAAGCGTAGGAGGAGCATCGCAGAGAGATCGGAGAGACTGGATTTATTTGGCCGATCGATATAACTGGGAAATGCGTGGAACACGGCGAGCTCCTATCAGTTATTAATAAATTCTTTAATTAGATGCATCATAATATATTTCCGAAGCGTGAATCGACTTTTTCAATCTCGAGAGTATTGCTAAAAAAATCAAAGGCGACATTACTTTTATATATACATATATGAGTGACATATTATGAGTTATACCGTATTATATGTATTACAAAATATTGGCAAAATAGCGTTTACAGCGACTCTACTAATCACTGAAGACTCTCATAGCGTAGCAGATGAGTGGCGAAAGGTCCGGATAGCTAAGATTCCCCACCACGCAACCAGCACAATAATATCTTCATAATACATCCCGTTTTGGTGGTAAAATAGTCCTGCTACTTTTCGGACGGACTCCGTATTTCATACTTTATTAACATAATATGTATGTGCTGCCTAAGGCACGTACAGTTGTATTAGTTTATTGATGATTTTGATCGAATTTTAGAGTTGCTAATCCACTTGTACAAAATTTCAGGAATATTGCAAATGTAAATGTTTTAGAATTTTTAAGATTTTGAAATATTTAGTTTTTTCGTTATTTAAATATAATTCCAACTATCAGCAGTTCTAAATTCCTTACAAATTCTCATTTCTAAACTGATACCTTTGCTTGGGATTGGCCAACGTACTTGCCGCCATTTTTTACTGGAATTTATTATTGGATGCTTAAAGCGAGAATCCATCGCAGTTAGTGACAACAAATGCGCGAGTACTTGATCCGGGCACAGTTGACCGATTAGGCGAGACCAACACCCTGTCCAGAGACCTGTTTTTCTAAACCGAAGTAACAAATTTTAATTACCCTGATCTTTCGAGTTTCAGTGGCGGACTTCGCTCGCGTTCATCGTTTACTGCATAAATTTCTGTAATATATATCTGAGATTATACTGGGCACTACTCGGTGTCGTGGATTCAGATAAATAAATATAACGTACGTGTTTTTTAAATCGGGCTGAATGCATTTAATTATTATGATAACTTATAAAAGACTTTTTTCTTGTATCGAGACTATTTTTAGTATCTATTCAAAGACTTTCATAATTCTCACCTCTATACTTTATGGTATAAAATATGAATGTTTATACAATTCAAATAACTCTATGAATAAACATCAACACTCATCCCCAAGCGTCGCGCACTATGGCGCTGCTCATAGATGAGTGTTGATGATGCTATCACACCCTTGACTGGGTTAAAGAAGAAACATGCATGACTAAAGCATATGACTATAGCAGGTGTGATGCTTAGTGCAGAGCATACACTCATGGATAAAATTATAAACGACGGAAAATTAACAGTTTATTTCAAGCGTTTTTTAAATTTAAATTTAAAATAAAAATAGTATATGAGGATTGAAACGACAATCAAGGGTAATCAGAAATTTTAGTTTCCACCCAGAAATGAAAAATATATGCAGGTCTACAAATTATAAATGCTTCAGTTAGTAAATTAACATTAGTTGAGTTTACTATATGACTAGGCAATAGTTAGTATATAGGTTCGCCCGTATATGGCCATCCAAATTATTTTGAAGTGAACAATTTCTTCACAATGAGAGCTGGGCACAATCAAGGGAATTGATAAAGAAACATCATTTTTCTATCTTGATTTAATTTTCAGGTGGTATATACGGCTGCCTTTACCTATACGAACGACTTACGTGGACCAATAAAGCGAAAGAACGTGCTTTCAAAAAACAGTATGTCGACCATGCGACACGTAAGCTACGAATGATTGTTGACTTGACATCTGCAAACTGCAGTCATCAGGTACGTAGGTAGCAGTGGCGGTCGGTAAGAGAAGGGTTAGCCTCCCCATGAGTTTTTGAAAGAAAATAATTTTTTTGCTATATTATTTTGTCTGTCTAAAATGTACTCATGTTGCTGACAACAACGGCAGTGCGATTATTTCGGTGCTGGCATCTGGCAACAGCCGCAATGCTATAGAATATACAGAGGAGGCTTTACCGCGACTGCCTCCTCTCGTTTATGTATACTTACGGAAAACTATAGGCAACCCATTATGCGTTGGAGCAGATTTTACATATCTATTTGATGAGTCTGTTTACTGTTTTGAGTTGTTATTATTGTTCGTATATCACATGAGATGTGCTTAGTCTTTTCTGATGGTACTGATTTTATTCTCAATTCGAATTTGTCATCTAGGTTTTGGTCTTTTGTTTTCGTGATTTAGAGTTTTGATAATCTTTGATTGTTCATTATGAGTGTGGCAGCATATTGTATTACGGTACGTATGTCTTCTATGCTGCTGTTGCCTGTTATCGCGGTATTATATTTGTTTATATAAGATGGCTGAGGAGCTCCTGATACTTGGTTTGTTTGCCGATAGGCGTAAGCAGTGCCGGCGTACACCATACACGCTGACACGAGATGCAATACTTACGACATACCAAGCTATTAAGGACACAATCCTGGCAAGCCATTATGAAGCCCGTAGTCTCTGACTTCAACCCTCTAGACCTTAGAAAAGAAAAGGTCAACTGCTTAGACAAGCCATGCTCTTCTAGATGTTTGTGCATGCGCTTGTCTTTGCGAAGCCTTAAAAGGAAATTGGCTCAGCAGTTTTTTTGTGGGTTTTAATTTGGGCGGGAGTAAGCTATGTGATGAACTGCTGATTCTCCCGCTTGAAGTCTAGTGTGATCTTGAGTTCTTTGGCTGCTCTGCTTGCTGCCCTAAAAAGAAAGGCTCCTCTACCTACATTTTCGGGCTCACACACAAGTACTACTCTGCTTTCAGTAGGCCAGCTTTGAAGGCCTCTTTTTGTTGTGTAAGGCCCTTCAGTAACTGAAATTCCCAGGTGGAACGGACTTCTAGCCCCCGGAGAGGCCGGCTGGGCTGGAGCACGAAAATATCCCTGTCTTCGCAGGTACGATACATAGTCCCGCAAATTCTGAGAGGTAAGTAGTGTGCTATGCTCTGGGTGCATTTCACACCACCTCCCATACATGTGAAACATGTATCTCCTGTGGAGCGGATTGCTGCTCTCGTAACAATGCAGCAAGTCGTATCTCAGCTGCGCCTGCCACCTAAAGCGGTCTATGTTCGTGCGGTGGTCATCGTCGGGGCGTCAAACTCCACACCTTGCGCGGGATCCCTTTCCGAATGGAATCGGCTGTGGGGGTATATTCTCATGGTGTTAGGAACCAGAGTGGAAAAGGTCGAGAGTGGAGGTTAGCCACTCAAGCCTCGGTCGACATCTCAGGGGGGAGCCGACAATATTACCCTCCGGGAACACACCTGTGTAGGTTGCCCACCGTTAGTGTCCTCTGGCTTCAGATTACCCCGAGCTGTTGCCATGCACCGAATAGCCTACTGATGTTGAGCGGCTTCCTATGGGGTTTTTATTATTATTATTATTACACTTTTGTAGGATTCATCAGCAATTTATACAATAAATTGTGTGCTGAGTTCAAGTAGTTTGAAAAAAGATACCCATGGGTATTTCATGTTTGTAAATGCACCTGAACCTCTGGAAAAAGCTATCCAATGCAGTATAGCATTCATGGAGTCCAAGATACCAACAAGCAATTAAAGGTGTTTACCCTTTGCATCTTTGTTTCTATACTATAAATTAATAAAAATAACCCTTCACAATTAATTGAATATCTGAAATAGCGCTGATCCGTCAGGAAGTGTTTCTTGTTCAACTAGGAGGATGTTACGCCAAATCGAACGTGGTACTGCTGAAGTTATTTCTGAAATCGAAATGATGTTCCGCTGTATTACAAGATGTTTATTTCTATAGTTTGGTATATTTCAATTAAATTCTATTAAAAATGTGGTTCTTATTGCCTGAATAAGGCTTTATTTAGGTATCTGACCATTTTGATGAGTCAACATACATTTTTTGTAGGTCCAGCAAGAATTGAGTGGGACATTTGCCAGGTTATGCCATTTGGTTGATGAAACTATAAGTGAAATGGACGGAAAATTGAAAGAATTAGAAAAAGAAGTAAATGGATTAGAAATTGCTGGTAGTAGAGCAAAGGTTAGTATGAAGCAAGTTTGCTTGAAGCTTTGTCGGTAAAATATGATGAAAAGTAATACGTACTTAATTAACGCTTCATCGTTTTCAATCACAAAACTATAGTTTTGTTTCCATAGTATTATTTGAAAAATACACAAAGCACAAGGGTGGTCCGTTGAATGGGTGATGGCAAATTGTTACGCTTTCAAAATGCGACATCGCATTTCTCACGTAGGTATTCTTCCTACGCATTCGCTTTTTATTAAGTGGCTGGTAGAGAGCCATATTTTGTAGGCTAAAAATTATTTTCCGTTATAATGAACTTAATCAGAGTTTATATCAGGACCATCGTACAATATAAAATGTGTTCGAGGAATAAATTACAATTATAGAGCTGTATTCTCGTGTATTTTCGAGCAACGCTTCTGTGTGTGATTTGTTTAGGTTTTCTTCATGAATAGTGATACCAAAATGTACTTTCTGATGATACACACTTCTCCATTCGTACCTCATAAATGATTTTACCATCTCCAATCTAATTCTCTGGTAAAAAATCAGATGACAGATGTGAAATATCAGTTGTCACGTCAAATCAACTTCAAGTCGATTCTGTGTATCACCGATAATAGTATAATATGCTATCTGACATTTAATATCTTATCACCATTGTTATGACAATTGAAACTAATCAAGATCATATGTTAAAAATTTAATGACTACTATGCAGAGGCCTGTAACTGATTTAGTGGATGAGTATTATTTATTTATAGGCAAATATTATATCTATCTTATCATAATCAGACTTAAGACTTCGTTTTATAAGGATTCAACAATTTGACTATATTCATGATCTGTTACTCTCATAGGGATACCTAGCTTATATGCCACATACCTCATAAATATGGTTTATTTTTTCTAATTTGTCTATTTGATACTGAAAAAAGAGTTTCCAAATAACCGAACAATAACTGAGAGTTGAGTGACCAAATGCATAATATAAAGTTCTAAATGTAGGTCTCTCAACAAAATCTTTGGAAATAATAAATATAATAAAATCACTATGAAAAACTTTTTGCAGTAGAACCCGTAATGTGCTATTTCATGTTTAATTATTACGGGCTAATAATGAATCAATTGAATATGTAGTATTTTGACAACCTACATAATTACACTTTTCTGGTAGAATCTATTCGTTTTTATTGTGTTCAAAATAGTATCCAAAACAATCGGAGAAAGTAATTCCTTAGTATAGTTAATACGCTAGTATGTGCCAGATTTTTCGAAGGATCTTTTTACCTCAATTGATTTTATTATTTGTGTCTATGAAAAACAATGCACTGAGAAGGTCTCTTATGAGATTATATGTGTAATATAAATGTTTGTATAATCTTACAATGAAAAGTCACATTCAAAGTAAGAACTGACTAGTTCGGGAATATGAAAAATAATTGCACATATATTACATAAAACTTTCTATTTCAGGTATTGAGGAACAAGGCGAATTACCTAGCACATGAGCTAGAATTATTTGAAGATGCATACCTTAAAATACATAATTAACACAATGTTTATATTACAATATGTATATCGGAAAACCAAGACATCTTTCCAATTTATGCATATAAATTGTGTTCTCATTTGAATTTTGTGTACAGAATGTACTTGTTAAAGTAGGAAAATAAGTTGAGATCCGATTTTCGAATATATACTGTATAATAGTCTTTCTTTAAGATCTTAAATTATCAGTGCATATATATAATGAATAATAATGATAAATATCCTTTATTTTATCTGGCAAGAGTGTCAGCTAATAGCTACTTATATTACCAGCCAGGGCTCTCGAAGTTACTACTAATTTTTGTGTGCCGATTTGTTGTTTTGATGTAACATAAAATGTGAGATCTGTGATAGTCAGAGGACTTTTATGTTAATACTGAAATCAAAATGAACCTTGATTTCAATCTTAGGGTATCTGTCCATATAATCTAATTTGAGTATTTCCCATCATATTCAATTTTATTTCTTATTGTATCTCAAATCAGGAAACATCACCAAATTAATGTGTGCTTAGTAACTGTAGTATCACTTCAGGAATAAGGCAACCAAAAAAGCTTTTGTGTGTGATTGAATAATATAAGTAATATGGCTGTATCACTGCTTAATGTAAACTTTTTGAATTTTCACGTATAAAATTTCATACGATGAATATTTCCAAAAAAGATATCCCTTTATAATATATCGAAGCATATTTAACTGAACAGGAAAGTTGTGTTATGCGGACAAAAACAAGGAAAATTAATTTTCTCTGTTAAATTCATAACTTTCTCAATTTTAAATTGAGCAATACTCGGGAAATAAGACTTTATGACGTATTTTGTTTGAAAAAAATGTTAAACTATGGTTAGTAATTAATTCACTTAGTCGCGCTGACATTTCTTACTGGTATTACTGGTAAATTTTGCATCTAGAGCAGTGTTTAATAGAATAATATCTTGATGAACAACACCAACTATCTGCAGGCACCATCCATAATTCGCAAGTTTCTTGAATAAAAAAACCTCTCATAGCAAAAACTGATCTGCGTTTGACTTTTTTCTGGTATTATAGCTTTGCCTCGAGCCCTACTTTTTTGCATGTCATCCTTCAGATTTCGGCATGGTTAGATGCAATTTATTACAATGCAAGAATATAAAAAACTCTTCAACTTGTTTTAATTACTTAGAAATGTTCTTCGTAGACACAGATACATCTGTAACTGGCAAATGTAAGCTAAGTTATGAAGAAGTATTATTCAATATTTCCTACAAATAATAGTGATAAATAGATAAATTGCCATTTTCACTCAAATATGGTGTAACTTATATAATCAACATTTATGAATTCAGGAAAGAGGTTCTTGTTTTTATACATTTAACGTCTATTTTTTCCTTGAATGACCTAAGTAGACCTATGTATGTAATCTTGTGTCATCAAATATTTCCTCCCACTATCAAACACTTTCGGAGAATCGGTTCTCAATTTACATTTCCACATTACCTAGTCATATATGAGTAACACTTACTGCATCTTAATTTATTATTACGAAAGCTGATTTTGTTCTCTGATCTTGTTGTGTATATTTTATCATTTATGTTATTAATACACTTATTTACACAATAAACATGATTGTTGAAAACTTGCAGTTGTCCCTATCGCGTTAAATTTCTTTTTAATTTATTCCTATGTATAGATTAGTCAGTGCATGGCGATACCGCGGGTGTAATGTGAAACTAGGGGACAGTTAACTGCCAGCAATCTACAGATCTTAAAGGTAATAATTTATACGGTTTCCTCTTGAAATATTATATATAATATATAAAATATTGTTAGGGCACGAATAACCTTTTTCTTCGGTTGCTAACACAACGAAAGCATAAGCACACACCCTATCCCCTCCAGAACAGTATCCTGGGCAGTTATGAAGTTTCATAGTCCGACGATGATGACGACGACTTGATGCAGTGTTACGACACAAGCAATACACTTCGTGGAAGATGCATGTTCCGCATGTATGAGGAGCGGGGTGAGATTTATCTATCATCATATCTCTTAGAATTTGGAATTATTATATCGTACCTGCGGAGAGGAATATGTTTTTCCCAGCAGCCTCTCTGAAGGCAGTAATATGTATTTTGTCAATTCAGAAAAAAAATGAATAGTTTAGTGCTCATCAATTTAAATTTATTATGAGCAAGAAAATACGCACATTCATTTCTTATTTTAAAAAATGTTTCTTTGGATTTATCATTGTTAATTTTAAAAATATTCAGCAAATCAAAGATTCCTTTTTGGCTAGGCCAAAACAATTGGAACATTATCTAAATGGAAACCCCTTTTAATTTTTTATGGATCATCTTAAAAAAATAAGGTCGAGGATCTAAAAATGTTGCAATATTAAATAAATGAACTTTTTGCATGTGCTCAAATCTTATCTTAAATGCATATATTGTTGAACTTTTTAGTTGAATGGCCAAATCATGCGATTGATCTGTTTTTTCCAAAAACTGTTTCAGGCGCATTATAATGGGAATAGCGTTACTTGCGCTGACATATTTTTCACTACACATCTCCTCGCTTACTTTTTCAAACGGTTTGAGAATTTTTACGACCTCTTTCAGTACAGCAATTTCTCTAGCTTGAATCATAGGAGCATTAGGGTGATTCATAGCTATAAACCTTTCAAGCATATGCAGTTGTGAATTCCACCGCGTTGAAACATCTCCTACCAGGTGTTTTATTTTTCCTTCCGGTACATTTTCAGCCTTTTGAGAATGTCTCAATTGGTCTGCACCAATTCCGCTCTGATGGAACCATTGTACAATTCTGCGAACTTTATCAATGAATATTTTTATTTCATTCACCATGACTGAATTTTGTACAACAAGGTTTAATGTGTGAGCTATGCAACGAATATGCTTTGCTCTGCCAAATGCTATTTCAATGGCTTACTATATTTGCACCATTGTCGGTAGTGACGGCCACAATTTTTTCATCGGGTATTTCCCATTTTTTACATATATTTTTGATGGTGGTTGATAAATATTCGGCGCTATGACCCTCCGAAAGCGGCTCACAAGCTATATTGAAAGAAACAATCTCAAAATTTTTGATACAATATGAATAATTACTCCCAGATAGCTGTTCATTTGTAAATCCTTCCATTCGTCAATCGTTAAACATATATCGGTAACGGATTGTAACTTTTTGATTATAATAGCTTTTTTCTCCTCGTATTTTCCATCACTAATGCCGGTTATCGTTTTGCGACATGGGATTTTATATAATGGTGCAAGTAATTTAATCAATTTTCCAAACCCTTCTCCTTCGACCACGCTGAAAGGAAGATTATCCCGGTATATCAATTCTGCAATAGCGTCTGTAATCTGTTTGTTTTTTGACCCGCCTGATCCAAAGTCTAAAGGGAATGATGCTTCTATGCCCATTTTTTGTCGTTTAGGAGTTGAAGATCCAGGCGCGTATTCAGGGTTAACCTATGGGACGGCTAATGTTCTCTTTGGAATGGGGGAGGGGGGAGGATCACCGCGGGTAAAAATTGAACATTTGTAAAATGTCAAGATCCTTTTTTTGGGAGGCCACTTGCAATTTACATGTTTATGTGCGTATTTGAACAATTATTTACTGATGGCTCTGACAGTACTGTAAAAAACCACATGTTTACTGATTTATATTCCACCAGTTTCTTTGGAAATTTTTTGTTCATGGGAGGATAATCACCCCCATTACAACCCCCAAACAAGTCTGCAATTGATTCTTCCTGCGAATTGTTTCCCGACTTGACAGTATGATCCTACAACAAAATTAAAATTGGATGAAATTATCCTTTAGCATATAGCCACTAAACTAAAAAAATATTTCGTATCATGAAAGCCAATCAAAATAAAACTAAATTTTGACTTGGATAACCACTGTTTAGATCGTAAATTGATTTGTTTACTGAATCGATAAGTATATTTTCCGATTTGAAAACACCCAACCCTAATGTAGAACTGTCAAAATGAAACTTTGACTTGTCATTATGCCCGGGCAATCCGGGCATTAAGATTAATTTGTTTCGTGGTCCTTTTAGTCGTAAACATTGTTAAAAACGAGACTTTTAATAACACTAAACATTTTTTGTCATGAAAAACTTTAGAAATTGTCATTTGAAAAATAAAGTTTCACCAACAAATAATGAATGACATATCAAATCAACCAAATGTCGGTAAAATAGTACAGTTCATTGACTCCATCTAGTGAATGTTCGATTAAATGAATCTAATAAACTGTTTCAAAGGCACAGAAGGAATGCCATCTTAGCTGCACAGATGGTGTTAATGTAATATTATGGAGTTAGTATTCATTGGCAGTTCGCGTTCCGGACTCCGGGCCAGAAAACCAAACCTAATGTCGGGGGGTTGCAGATAAAAAATCAGTGATTGATTCAATGATTATAAAAGAAATCGATTATACATAAAAATAAAATCGCGTATTAAAATCTATTTTTACTTTTAAATAATTGATTTTTAATCGATTATTTCCATAATCGATTATTTTTTCACATCCCTACCTTATACCCTTATACTATACACGATACATACACCTAGATACTATATACCTCAATATAAACGTCACAGTAAAGGCGGAGACATTCCTCTGATGCGATGCTACGCCACGCTATGCCATGCCATCAGAATTTTTATGTATGCGAGCATACTTGTCTGAAGCCGGTATCCAACGGCGCGTGAAATGGCAATCCTGGGTTGACGGTTAAGTCTCAAGCTTGGCGCGTCGAAGTGTGGTCAAGCCGTTCCCACGGCACATGTAGGATCGCGCCGATCTCGGTTTCAGACGTGGAAAGGCAGTGGTTATAGTTTGTTGTACGTCGGCGGTAAAAATTTAGTTCTACTATTGAATATTTATACTCATTTGCTCTTCAATTCGCTTCCAGGCATCATGGATTAAATTCCTGTTTTTATGGTTTTGATTCACAGGGGAAGATGCAGACGAAAACAAACGGAATTGTACTAATTGAGAAGGTGCGAGAGCATGAATGCTTATATAATATCAAAAGTAAGCACTATCGAGACCAGAACATGTGTGCGAAAGCCTAGGATGAAATTGCGCAGCAAATGGGAACAACAGTTAATTATTCATTCGGAAATACCTATCAAACCGATCACTATGATCATTCATGTCCAAAAGATTGATCAGAGTACGGTACTCTCCATGAAGATATCGTTCAGAATTTATTGGATGTACCCAATATTTCCTTTTATTTCTTTCTGTACAAATTATTGCAATTAAAGCAAAATTCATTCCTTCCCACTCATCCGATGAACTGGTCGTCGCCATGATTTACAATTGAGAACTCGTACATAATACGTACCGTGGCGTCAGATGGAGCAACAGTGTGCACACATAGTGCATCTGACGCATCACATCGGAAGGCGTGGCGTAACATCGGATCAGAGAAATGTGTCCCTGGCTTAAAAGTAGTTGAAAGATCTCTGATAATATCACCCTCAGAAACACGGAAAATGTTCAAGTTTACCTTGTTTTCAGAGTGACAGCTTTTTACATTTTATAAATAAAAAATAAAAAAATAACTATTAAATCCCGATACGCGGTCTACGGTGACCATATTGGCTCATGAACGAATGAATGGTAGGAGGACAAAACAAGCTCAAGAAGTTCAATTACCTAAAATAATTTGGATGCAAAACAATTTTTGAACATATTGGCGCAAATATGTTAGTAATTCGTTTTTTGGTAGAAACTATGCAATATTTGCGTTGTTTGCACCTCTGATGTTATTTTTTCTCATTCATTCATTGAGTAATGAGGCAAGATGATTTCAGTTGTAGGTTTCTTTGTATAGTAATATTTAAAAACTATTTAAAATAACGATGTGATGAAGAAGACTGATTACACATTTTCAACGAGTATAGAATGGTTTCTAACACATAAGAAACTTTCCCTGTTCTTTTATCAAGTTTGTGGCTTTGTGGAAAACTACATATAGAGAAGTTCATTAATTCTGGCATTACCTGGCGCACTATTTAATATAGGATAAGAATTCCACTGTAGATTATGAAGGAACAATGACATCTCCATCTGCATTAAAGGTCAGAAAACTCTACAAACTCTCTACAAAACATGCTCATTTTGATTTTTGTGTGACTGGTATGCTTTTATGCTCTGTATATTCGGTCAGCACTAAAGCAGATTGTAGGATCAAGGAAATCAGTTATTATTAAGGTTAACAAAGATCTATTTTGCTGCCAATATTTTTTATAATCAATTTTTGATAGAGGAAACGTGTTTGTTTCTATTTGATGATGATAGATCATTGCTTGTACTCTACCTTTGTGCACATAATTTTGAAAACAGATTCAACATTGTTACCCGCTCTTACAAAAACATGAAAGCATAAGTAGAGAGTTCGTTTGTTGTTTCACATTCTATTTTTATTTGTATCCTTTTTCCTTTTGTTCCTGATTTAGCTAAGTATTTTGTGTACAATTCGAAATTTGTACACCTGCTTCGAATCAAATTTTCTAATAATTTTTGTATTTTTTTTGTTATACCTCACCATATACCGACTGAAGAATCTAGCACCTCTCAATAAAATTCTGTAAATGCAAAGGAAAAATTGAAGAAATTATCTCTTAGTTTCTCCTTCGAACATGTCAAAAGTAGTGACACATGAATAACCACTTATACAGGTTTGCCATCAAGAGAAATATTCATGTGTCTATATGAGCTGTTAGAAAGTCTTTCTTTTAAGTATTACTATGGTTAGACAGTAAAAATTGATCAGCTAATTTTATCATTAATGCAGTTAAAGCTAAACTTGTTGAATGAAGGTTTGGCAGTTAGATTTAATATAAGTACTAAAACAGTTGCAAACATATTTCTCACTTGACTGTATGCCATCCATGAAGTTTTATAGAAAAAAATTATGGATAGAATTCCAAGTACGAATAAAAATAAATTATGCGTGCCAACTTCTTTTAATAATTCTACTAACTGCCGAATTACAGAAATTTATAGTATCCAACAAAAAAAATGGAGAAACATAGAGCTACATACAGCTCATATAAACACAGAAATACCCAGAAAGGACTGATTGGAGTAGCTCCAAATGGGGTTATTACTTACAAAAGTGACATATCAGGGATCTGTATCAGATATAAAAATTGTCCATCACTAATTTTGGTGTAACTAAATGCTGATGATTTAATTTCTGCAGATAAGGGCTTTTTAATTAAAGATATGCGTTCACAAGGTGTGCACTTAAATATATCACCTTTTTAAGTACTCGACAGTTTACTCAGGAACAAGTTGTTCTGTTGTTCAGACCAGAATAATTGCAAAAGCAAGGATTCATGTTGAACGTGCCATAAGAAAAATTAAATATTGCAGAATATTAACACTTATTTATTCCTTCGAATTTGATCTCACACTCAACAGAGATTTTTCAGGTATGTGCTGCACTTACAAACCTTCAATGTCCTTTGATTACGGAAGCTGAAGATTTGTATAAACTTGAGAAAGATCTGTGAATTTTGTTCAACATATGTATTTCATTACACATAATATTCAAGAATACAATCTGTGTACAGATTTTATGGTCTCTGCAGTTAATGTGTAGTGTATGCACTACATACTGTATTTTTGGTTGGTGGTTTGTTAGAATTAATGTATATCGAATTTCAGAATGCAGCAGGTTATGATGAATTCATGAAAAATATTGTGGATGAAAATAACGAGTGGCATGTTAGGGCTTATGAGACCATCAAATATTTACTCTTTGGACAAACAACTGATAACAAAACTACAAAAAATAATAAATCAGAACAGCCAGGTAGCAGCAAAAAATACATCGATACTTCATCTAGCAGGAAAAGAAAATCAAAGTATACTGATATCCACAAATACCAGGAAAAAAAGTAAAGGCTTTGTAAGCACCAATTTTTCAGAGACAAAAAAGAGCTATCACTATTCACCAAAAATGAAAATATATATGGAAGATATGTTCATACTGACGTCAAGTTTAAATCAGGCTCATAGATTAAATGAAAAAAATATCCCCATTTTCTCAGTAGTAAGATCCTTAAAATATGTGTCGAAGTCATTAATATAGATATATTATAAATTTACTATTATAATGATTTTCAATAATTCTGTTGTAAGATATATCTGAGGTGATTTACATTTTTCTGCGTAATCACCATTAATATATCAAAATGGTTCAATTCAGATTAACCTTTTTCTATATAGCAGCACTTCTGTGCATTTTTTGGATTGCTTGTCCTGAAATGCACTTCTGTCCATTTTTTGGATTGCTTGTCCTGAAGTTGAACCTCACGTTGTGAGTATATTTCATATTTCTTCACATTCAAATGTTTTCTAAAAGAACCATTTAATGTTGTTGTAGTAAGTACTGAAGAAGAAAATGAACATTTTCGAAAGCTTGACCTGAACAAAGAGTCACTTTCTTCGTCAGCCTACAGTGTTTTTTGACTGCAACCTCATGATTTTTGAGTTTTGCTCTAAACTAGTCAGTCAAGACTATCCTGTGCTTTGTACTTAACTACTACCATATTTTGCTTGATGATTTTGTTGTCTTTTGGTCTCAAGAAGTAAAAAAACTGATAAGTTGACAAGTACAATATGCACCAACTTATATATATATATATATATATATATATATATATATATATATATATATATATATAAGTAAAAAAAACTGATAAGTTGACAAGTACAATATGCACCAACTTATATATATATATATAAGTTGGTGCATATTGTACTTGTCAACTTATCAGTTTTTTTACTTCTTGAGACCAAAAGACAACAAAATCATCAAGCAAAATATGGTAGTTGCCTTGGACTTTGCTACTAGGAAGGTTATTGAAAGCTCTGTAGAGGATGTAAAAATCAAAGAAAGACTGCTCCAGGAATCAGTAGAACATCTGAGAAGGGTTGAAGAGACCTACAGGCAACCAAGCTGACTGAACAGCATTATAGTGAGTGTTTAAAAAAATAGGTAAGTATTTACATTAATACGGATGAAGATACACAATATTGGTAGTGTACATGACTGATTTCAATTTATATATTATGGATATGAATATTATTATCTCATTAGATGCAATAATTCCACATATTAAAATAAAATATATCAATATTATCACTAGAAATGTTTCCTGTAACTTGGTTGTGTATATCTTCAGAATGAAGACTTGATCCATTTGCTGATCAAAATGCGTCATGCTCCGAATTTTAACATGTTTTTCTGTAGATGCTGTTTTGAATTGGCAGCTTAAAAACTGTTATTTGAAAGAAGTTGGTCACGTTGTAATTCATTGTTTCACCGCTTTAAGGTATCGAAGAAACACGAATTGTTACCATGAACTCAATTGATTTCATCAAAACATTATTTACGGTCTAAGCCACACTTAACAACTAGGTTGAAATTTCTGACATTTGTTGCGCAAATATCATCATCTACTTGCCAAAAGAAGCCATATCTCGTAGCTCAACTTTAAGTTTAATAGCTTTATAAACTTAAAGTGCATGTGTTCCCTATAGTGGAGAGTCAATGATATGCAAATGGCAACAAATATTTTCTTCTTAAACAAAAATGAGTTAGTTTCTGTAGGTATTTTCCAACTCGATGAGCTAACGAATTATCCTAGAAAATATATATCGAAGAAGAACTAGTCTATTTTTCGATGAAAAAAAAGAAGCATAAAAGTTGAACTTTTATTCTATGTATATATATATATTCGGTATGATTTTTCACAATTTTATGCTAATGCTCTAACCCCGTTATTTAACTCAATAACCACTAGCCTGCCAACTTATGTGCAAAATTTGCTGGAATATGAGGTTTTTCTAGTTATCCTTGATTTCCTTGATTTTAGTATCTTTGTTGTCCCTCCAAATAACGTAATTCAGAGCTGTCGCCAGTCCTAACCAGGTGCAATAAGGTAAGATCAACAGACCTGCATAAGGATTGATTCTATAGAAGAGGTAGGCGGTAGCTGCCGCTGTCACGTTGATTATTTGGATTTCGTAAAGGGCCTGTAAAAAAACATAAAATCTTACTGGAATATATCAATAATGAAAATGCATGGCATTTTATGCCAGTATTACTACTATTTCTATCCATGGGTCGTTTTTCATCCATATAAATATCAATAATAACGATAATAATAATGGTAATAATCTCAGCAGGAAGCCGCTCAACATCAGTAGGCTATTCGGTGCGTGGCGTCACCGCGGGGTAATCCAAAGCCAGGGGACACTAAAGGTCGGCAACCTACACAGGTGCGCTTCCAGGGGGTTATTTTGTCGGCTTCTCCTAAAAATATCGAGCGGGGCTTGAGTGGCTAACTCCCACTCCGGTTTCCAACACCTGGAGAACATACTCCCACTCCCGATCCCCTTGGGAAAGGAATCCCGGACAAGGTGGTCGAGTTCTACGGCCCGACGATGACAACCGCATGAACATGGACCGCTTTAGGTGGACGGCGGAACTGTGAGATGATTTTCTGCATTGTTACGAGAGCAGCAACCCGCTCCGCAGGGGATACATGTCCCGCATGTATACGACGTGGTGTGACATGCACCCAGAGCATACCTGAGAAGACAGGGATATGTTGGTGCCCCAGCCCAAGCTGAAAGGTCGCCGGTAAGGCCTGCTGAGAGGGAAAGCGACAGCGATGTTTCACCTGAGCATTTCAGTGACCGATAGGCCTTACACAAGAGGCCCTTAAAGCTGGCAGACTTGGTCAACGTCTCTTTGAGGACTCTTGACATTTGGAGCATTAATTGTAAGATGTACGCTGCTGCTCTGAGGCTGTCTGAATAGGGATACACACTTAATGAGGCGCCACGCTTGGAGATGAGTTAATGTTGCTATCACACCCTAGACTGGGTTACATATATACCACCTGATTACTCTCTACAATTAGACCTCCAGGCTATACTGACGAGTCTAGGCTAAAGATGAAACATACGTGTAGATTGTAGATGCTCTTACTTGGCGAAACCCTTCCATCATGCAGATAAAAAGATTGTGTTATTAACACAAAGTTTCACAAATAAAACTTTTTTTTAAATATAAACGCGTCACTGTAAGAAAAAGAGTTGCATGTCTATGGCAGGACTGATGCAATAGTGGAGAGCATATACTTAATATCAGTTGTCACCTTCTGATGTGAATGAGCCGAGATAACGGTACATCGTAAATAGTGTTTACGAAAAATACAGGATGTCGCTATAGATCAGTTCACCCTTGTTGACAGTTGTCGTGAGGGACATCTGTTGCCGCTTCAAGCCAGTCTAGGTAATAGGACCTTTGACTTCGTAAGTTGCCAATGGGCAGCGCCATAGAGCGCGACGCTTGGAAATGACTTGTTGCTATCACACCCTTGACTGGGTTACTGTCTACAGTTACTTGTATTTCCAACGTGCTGATAAACCACAATATATCTCACTTATCTTTGTATTCGAAATTCCATAGTCTATTCTTATTATGGGTACCTGTCAATTAATATATATTTATAACTTAAAACTTACCAGCTGAATGTTCTTAGCTCCGAAAAAGATTGGGGTCCACGACCAGTTAGCAATTAAATTGATGCCATACATAGCCAGTGCTGTTCTAACAGGTTCTGAAAAAATGTATTAAACAAGCTAATTATTGATTTATGTTTGACCTCCCCAATTGATATCGCGGAAACCGTAAGAGATATAAAGTCCACGTGACCAAGAAACCAGCACTCTGGACAATCGTAGCTTCAGATTTTATATTCCACTCCGCGAGATACAATTCGATGTTACGTCCTTCTTCCTCCAAAATGAATTTTATTTTGCTATTTAATAATTGGCATATTAGAATTATGCATAGGTAAATATTTATTTGTGAAGTATAATAATATATGTTGTTGTTCCTATCACTACGAAAGTTTTTAATAACGAGACCTGACTAGGTGAAAATGCGGAGTCGCTTAGGTCGCACTTCTGAGGAATTAATCATACAGCATAATCTAAAATGAAGGATTTATAAAATCTATACCAACAGTCCAAAATCATAACCATATTGACACTTTAATTAAAAAAAATAATGTTTTTGTATAATTAAACAGGTTCTTTCTTTCTATACTAGACAACGAGGATAATAACTTCAAGAGGTCAAAGAAAGTGCCATTATAAATTTGAACGTTGATTTTATTTGTAATTCCTTAGTCATCTGTGACCTAGTTTGGTTGGGTATGCTTCATGGAATGTCAATGTTCTCCAAACTTATCAATGGACCAAAAGATTTTCCCCTGGTTTTCTTATGATTTTTTCTTGGATCCCATATTGCGTCTTGGAATCGCACTGCTGGTTTTGGTTTTGTCTTATAAAAAGGCAGCTTTGTGTTGTGTGTCGGACCATGAAGTCCTTTGGATTTATCAACAATGCAAATGCATCGTCGATATTTTAATATATCATGAAAGTTCATACTAAGGTCTTGTTTGAAATCAAAACTGTTACTCCTGAAGCATCCATAAATATGAATCCCCTTATTATTAAAAACCAATTTTTTTATTATTTATACTTTGCAAGAAGGCTACCGAGGCAGCTGAATTGTCAGTAAAAATATTAATTGATTAGCCTGTGGGCAGCTGAATTGTCAGTAAAAATATTAATTGATTAGCCTGTGGGTTGAATTAGCAACTAGTAGAAATGAACTAGAGAGACAACCACAGTATGAGTTTCATAAAAATTTTCAAATGCCATTTTATTTCAGGTAAATGATCAAATTGGGCAGATTTAATTGGCTACATATCTTAAGGATTTTGAGATCGTGATGGTAGGAGTCGAATTTGGATCACATTATATATACAGATCAGATCTATTTTCATCTGACCAATAACTAAAATCACAACGATTATTGTTAAGACTTATCCAGATTTTATTCAGCCGTAACAATATGAATAGTCTATTCAACATTAATTTCCATCATTTGACAGTAGAGACAATGAATAAAAAAGCCAGCCAATGATACTAGGGTACTGTGGGATATATATTCATGTGTAGATAAAATCAACAACGATTTCCTATTATTGTGTATTATCTTTTGAGGCATGTCTCGCACAATATTATACACATGAATGGAAAATCATGAGAAGTGACTGTGGGACATCTTCAGTGAATAAAATGTTTCAATTTTTAATTTTAAGTATTTGAGAAAATATTAACAAAATAAAATCAATCATTTTCCTTAATGAACTTGTAATAAGACAAACATGTTTTGATATATTCATTATTAATGTATCTTGATGACTCAGCTGTTTTTAAATCTAAGAATTTGCACATTTTGCTTACAATGAAGTGTTAAAATAAAATGTAGAATTATATTCTTATCTAATCCAACATTCAAAAGCTTCTAGGTTACCTTGATGCCAGTCCCCTTCTTTCCATACCAAATATGACGCATATCCTATTCCACAGTACAGTGATGTCCAAACAGGGCCAAACATCCAATTGGGGGGCCTCCAATGGGGTTTTTTTAATTGTTCATACCATTTTTCTATAGCTTGTCTTGTGATCAGACCTCCAGCAAGTCCGCCAACATTTGGAAGGATGGTGAAACCAATTGCAGGCCAGTTCACCATAGTTCTGATTTGGTTTTATCAAAATAGAAATTAATACTAAATAAATTCATATAACAAAAATAATGGATAATCCAATTGCAATAAAAAAAATTATATTAACCCTGTTAGTTTTGCAGAAAAATCTGAACCGTGTTCAAGGGATTAGTTTAAATACAAAAATAAAACAATTATTAAGTGATATTACTTGAAGAGTTCTAACCAAAATAACCCCATACACTGCGTCAATGAACCATCTCCTGATGTGGGGCCATCTGTGGAAGCTGTCAGTTATGTGTTCTTGGTCATGACCTATCCTAACAAAATAAGCTAGATTCAATATTAGCTAAAGATATTCATTGAGGTGCGACATCTTATAAACGTTAGTTCTATTATATTCAAGTGATATGCTCAGGCGTGTATTCAGGGTTAACCTATGGGAGGGGTAATGCTCTCTTTGAAATGGGGGAGGGGGGAGGATCACCTCGGGTGAAAATTTGTAAAATGTCAAGATACTTTTTTGGGAGGCCACTTGCAATTTACATGTTTATTTGCGTATTTGAACAATTATTTACTGATGGCTCTGACAGTACTGTAATCAACCAAATGTTTCCCGATTTATATTCCACCAGTTTCTTTGAAAATTTTTTTTGTCCATGGGGGTGTAATTACCCCCATTACCCCACCCCTCAGATACCCGCCTGGACATGCTGTCATTTTGAAACTATCACACTTTATGTCAGGCATGGGATGCAACTACGTTATTGGTTTTTTTCCTCAATTCAAGATGCCCATTGCATGCTAAGGTCAACCTATCATAGGAATCATTACCACCAATTTTAAGCCTGTAAATATTTTCCTAGATAGGTAAAAATGAAAATCCTAGTTCTTGAGCATTGTAAGGGTGAAAACAACCCCTCCGACGGCGTCGAAGAAGATGACTCTTTGTGTGCAAACAACTACTCATAATAGGAATAAATTACACTAATTTTCATCCTGTAACTATTTTTCTGGCTGGCTCAAAAAAGTTAAAAACTGACTTCTTGTTTATTCTAAGTGTGAAAGCTATCCCTAGTAATGAAAGAAACAGTTTCCGCCATTCTGAAAGACCATCATTCTGCAGGTATACACCAGCGAAATACCTATAGAGTAAATTGTTCGGAAAAGAGAGTAAATTGTTCGGGAAAATAATAATATTGTGCTATATCATTGAGCTGGTAAAAATATGGAGAAGGCAGTGGTAATATAATTATGTGTGAGCATTCAACAATAACTGCATGATAAATGAAATCAAAGTGTGTGGAATCTACAGTAGCTGTTTTTTGTGAAACGCGTAAAAATAGCTGGAGCAGTGCCGGACTTGAAAAGTTATTCAAATGTCGTGTTCTCTGTGCAAATTTAAGGAGGCGTTCAAATGTGACGGATGCAGTAGTCTGTTCTGTTCTGTTGTGTAGAGAACTTACATCTTCGGAAATTAAAGTGCTTCAGCTGGTATCTAGCAGAGTGTTAATTTTTCACTGTTATAAATGCAAGCTGGGAGACTCCTATGAACTGCCTGGGAAGTAATAAAATGTAAAAATGAAATAATAGAAGATAAAAATCAAATTATCGAACTGTTAAAAAAAGAAATACAAGAACTCTAAGATAACGATGAAAAAAATTTTAAGTTTGGATACAGTGATGCGGTAAAAAAGAAGAAGGATGAGGTGATTGTCATAAAACCGAAAAAAATAGACCAACCTAGTGTAGAAACAAGGAAAAGGCTTGAAGAGGCTGTAGGTTCATGTTCTTGGGAGCTAGAGTTTCCAAAGTAAAGCAGCTCAGAAATGTAGTGATTATCAACAAAAAATAGAAGATATTTGTGATTCTGTTCAAAAACAGATAGGCACTGATTATGAGGTGAAAGTTCCTGACAAGAAAAATCCTCAAATTAAGATATTCAATGTGAGATCTGATATGGCTGATAATGAAGATGAATTTGTCGAAAAAATGGTTCTCCAGAATGGAATAACGACGGATGAAGAAAGAAGGAAGATTAAGATACTGACTAAGTATAAAAACAAAAAAGGTATGATTATAATAATATTGGAGCTAGATTCATAATCTTACAACATAATAAAACAGAAGGAAATCATAAATTTGGGCTGGAAGGCATGCTACTCTGATCATATTAATATATTTCAGTGTTATAAATGCTGTAAATTTGGACATCAATCCAAAAACTGTAAAAGCCAAAGCAATATATGTCCAAAATGTGCTGCAATCCATAAATCTGATGAATGCACATCCAATCAACTTTGCTGTGTGAACTGTACATTTGCATCAGAGACATTAAAAATCCCTAATATAAGTTATGAACATCATGCATACAGTAAAGAGTGCTACGTACAAAAGAGTGCTAAATGATGTTCAGCAAAAAAATGAATAACCCGGATAATATATGTGAGGGGAGATACACAAGTACACCCATAAATAGCATTCAAAATTTGTAAGAGGTGACTACGCAACATCACTGCATGGTCATATATACCTGAAATATAATAATAATAATAATAATAATAATAATAATAATAAATGAAATCAAATATTTTATAGAAAAGAATAAGCCTGCTGCCGTTTGCTTAACAGAAACCCATGTTACAGAAGAAATAGGAGAACAGAAGTTAGTTATTGACAATTATAAGTTACTACGGCTTGACTCACATAGTAGACATACAGGAGGCGTTATCTATTATGTAAGATCTGATTTGAAATATAATGCTATTAGTAAACACATAATTGAAAAAAATGTATGATGCTATGTGATTCAGGTAAGAATTTCTAATATTAATTTTACCCTAATTGGAATATACCATTCCCCAAATGAATTTGATGTTTTTTTTTTGGATTTTTTAGATGAAATGCTCGAGACATGACAGAAAACAAATATGGTAACATTATTTTGTTAGGAGACTTCAACATTGACTGGACATCAGAAAATACTTATAGCAAGAGATTAAAGCAATATGTATCAGACTTTGGTCTTAAACAAGTAGTAACAACATGAACTCATGTCTGGAATACTGGTAGTAGCTTGATTGATTTAGTAATAACTAATTCATTCGATTTAGAAGCATTTGTTTTAGACGAGTCAAGCTTCTCAAATCACAGGATAGTTCAAATAAAATGTTTAACTGATACTCAGGATAGAAAAATTATTAGTAGAAACAAGTTGACTAATGAGTTAGAATTCAATAAAAAGCTGCAGAGTATTCCTTATGATAACAGGGAACAACGATTAAATACAAAATATATGTGTTTTTGCAATGATATTAGGAAGATTATTGATGAGTTTTTGCCTAAAAAGCATTGGTTTAATGATACAGTTATGCTAGCAATACAGGAAAGGGATACCTCAAATAAAAGATTCAAATATACCGGTGTTGATTCAGATTGGGAGAATTATAAAAATTAAAGAAATAATGTAGTTCACATTTTGAAAAAAGAAAAGCGTGCCTACTATGAACAAAAAATAGACATGTGTAAAGGTAACTCAAGGAAAATGTGGAAAACAATGAAAACTGTTGTTTCTTCCAAGATTAAAGATTTGATTACAGATGTAAAATTTAATGATGAAATTGTGAGTGATAAAAAGCTTATCGCAGCTAAATTAAATCGATTTTATGTAGAGAGCATAAGCAAACATTGTTAGTTCTATTCCTAATTCCTTGATTTGCATAGTGACACTTGCAATAAATTTTCAAACTTTAAACCTCTAACAAAAAATGAACTTCATTCAATCATTGTAACTTTAGCAGATAAATATAGCCCACATGAAATAGGGATGCTTGTGTTCAAAAACCATTTTGAATACATTGTTGATCCCTTGTTTATCTGATTAATAGTTCATTAGAGAAAGGAATTTTTCCTGATATACTGTTATATAACTGATATAAGTTGCAACTGTAACTCGATAAGAAAAGTAACAAACAGTATCAAAGCTGAAGATATGCGACCAATTAATACTTTGACTGCAATTGAAAAGGTAGTTTACATGCAGCTAATACAATTTATTATATTGAATGATTCAGTTGGTAAATTTCAATCAGCATTTAGAGAGAACTATAGTTGTGAAACTGCACTGCAGTATATCATAAATGAATGGAAGGGAGGAACAGATGACAATAAAGCTACAGGGGCTATTTTTATTGACTTAAAGCGAGCATTTGAGACTATTGATAGATGTAAAATTGTTAAAAAACTTAAAACGTATGGTGTCACTGGAAATGTATGTCAGTGGTTGGAAGATTACTTAAGTAATAGGAAGCAGGTAGTTAAGTTAGATGATTTAATCGGAACAACTAGATGTCAGTTTTGGTGTACCGCAAGGGAGCATTTTAGGTCCCTTATTAGTGATTATATACATAAATAACATTCAATATGTATTTAAGGAATGCAATTTTCATCTGTTTGCTGATGATACCATAATATATCTGGAAGAAAAACAAGCAAATATACTGGCACAGAAAATGAATAAAGAGCTGAAATGATTAAAAGATTGGTTGGATATAAATAAACTGAAACTAAATGTCAAAAAAACAAAAAGTATGACTATTGGTAATGATAGTGTAAAACTGGACTTTGAAGAAAGTAACTTGAATTTTGAGATATGTGGGGAAAGTACTGAGACGGTTAGTGAAATTAAATACTTGGGAGTTATAGTAGATGCTGAGTTAAAATTTGATGAACATGTGGATTACATCTGTCGTAAAATTGGGGGAAAAATTGGGTTTTTAAGAAGAGTTAGTAAATTTCTAACAGTCAATTCAAGGAAATTAGTTTACAACACTATAATTCTGCCACATTTCAATTACTGTCCTACTATTATATATATGAGAAAACAAAGTGATTTTCACAGGCTATAGGTTATGCAAAACAGAGCTATGAGGTGTATTTTACAATGTAATTACAGGACATCAGTAGACAGTATGCTCAAAAGATTGCATTGTTTAGATATAAGGGCATTTTATAAAATATAATACATTAGTTTTTATTCATAAAATTAACATAAATGTAGTCCCAGAATATTTAAAAGTATTTTGGTTAAATTTGAAGATGTGCACATGTATTATACTAGAGGAAAAGATAATAATGTAATTAAACGAGCAAAAAAGTCAAGAACCCAGTGTTCAGTGTTTTTCAAAGGAGTAGTGGACCATAATAGATTACCGAGTGAGCTGAAGAATATTCCTGTATATAAGTTTAAAAAGCGAGTTAGAGTTGTTGCAGAATGGACATATATAGGTTGATCTTTTGATACGATTTTTGTTGTTTTTTTGAATAGCTAATAGCTAAATAAAGATCTATTACTATAACAGATCTTTTACTGTATGAACTAATAAGTACTGGGAATGACTGTAGTTTTCAATAAAAAACGGGCTGCTAGGGCTCTCGAAAAATATTCAAAGAAATTTATGATCACCATTAAACTGTAGTAATCTTTACTACAGTTTAATTTAAACAATTCCTCTCCAATCAAAACATGTAGATACAAAACTGAAATTTAAAGAAGCATTTTTTTATTAACCTTACTTACTCTAACTTTGAGGCTTATTCACAAGCAAATAGTGCTTTATAGTATAGGTAAGTTTGACCCAATTGATTTACTTTGACCTACTCAACCTACAGTAGCTGTACATCCACTGAATTTTGGGACACCCTATATATTTAGACATATGAATATAATATAATAATAATGTAATTATATTGATTGAATCATTTAATACATATATGCTTGCACATATTCATTTGGATATCAAATTATATAGCCATTATAGTACACCAGAATAAGCCCAAGAAGTCCTCAAATAGAAAAAGTGTTTTGTGGTTTTCTTTTGTAATCAGTACTTGAAAAGAAATGCATAATGTGCTTGCGAAAAGGTTTCTTTTTAGTTCAGTTTAAAGCATTCAATATCAGATGTTACACTACCATAGATCTTGAAATTAGTGGTGCATGCCATTAACTCTAGTAACATTAACATAGGGAAAAACAAAGTGCTATAAAGGTGATTGAAAAGCTTGAGAGGTGACCAGATGACCTCTCCTCTGCCACAAATGAGGATGGCACAAATTATAATGTGACCCCCATGTTTGAAAAAAAAATCATGGTACAGACCATAAGGAGATACCAATTATGTGATAGTCTCAATTTAGCAATTATCAATATATATATATATATATATATATATATATATATATATTGAAATTAGTGGTGCATGCCATTAACTCTAGTAACATTAACATAGGGAAAAACAAAGTGCTATAAAGGTGATTGAAAAGCTTGAGAGGTGACCAGATGACCTCTCCTCTGCCACAAATGAGGATGGCACAAATTATAATGTGTGACCCCCATGTTTGAAAAAAAAATCATGGTACAGACCATAAGGAGATACCAATTATGTGATAGTCTCAATTTAGCAATTATCAATATATATATATATATATATATATATATATATATATATATATATATATAATCCAGGTATCATTTTTTCACCATTAAGATTTATATTATTTGTACTTGAAGCTATTCCACTTATCCAAATCACTATAGACTCATCAGTGCAGAAATAGTGCATCCTAAGTATTCTATAATCAGGAAGTGACTGTACTCCATGGTTCTTCTTGGCAATATGCCATATTATTTTGTTAGAATACCATTTATTTAGATTTTAAACAAGTAATATCAGAACATTTCTGCAGCCCTTAAATGGAAATATCGGTGGGGAAAGGTAACAGAGCATTAAATCTTATGGTAAAGCATGATATTCAAATCAAATTGCAAGGGTTGTTGTAGATTGTTTACTGCTAGATAATAGACGTATTCTAAGTAAAAATACAGGAGATTTAGATGTTAATGATAAGAACAAAACTGAAGCCTACTAGAAAGATCAAAGAATTAGTATATTAGTAATAGTTTAAAATTTTATGGAATTGTAAAAATTCCAAACAGAGCTTCAGTTTCTGCAAAATTGTTGGACCAGTGAGCAGTTTTAATTTCAAAGAATATTTGTGATAATTCTCTATAATCACGGTTTTTGTCAAAATAGTGTGAAATACAGAATCCATGTATTCTCTTTCAGTTGTGGGCGGTGCCAAGTTTACTCAGTGCTTAGCACAAAACATTGCTAAGTGTTTTGTATTTGCAAAAAAAGTTAAACAGGGGTCTCCAAGCAATGCGAAAAATAAGGAAAAAAAAGTTAGAACAAACGTTTGATACTTACTAATGTGTAAATAGAATTTCAGGCCGTAATTATTAATTTATTTATTAACATAGAGCCAATTCCGGCAATCCTGAGATAGACAGCACAGAAAACATATAGACAGTAGACACTACAAAACAAAAACACCACAGAATATATGTGTATAAAGTGACCGCGGTATAGTTTACTTAGTTTTGACAACGACCGCTGGCGCTCGCAGCGTGTCGCGGTTTTTCAGGCTTCAGTTAACCACACATATAAATGTTTGGTCTACTTAGAGATGGGCTGATATTTCGTGAGCTGCTAATTCGTAACCGCTTTTTCGATGATGCAGCTTGAAACTGGTACTTAAATACCTGTAAAACTGTTTACGAAAAGCAGTATTTTAAGGGACCGAACCGTTCCGAATATTCTGCGACGCTGTGACTGCGCGTCGCGTAACTGGACAAGGACAATAACCGACATACCGACAATAACATTCTGGGATGTTCGGCGCCGCAGCAGGTTCGCTGTTTTTTGAAGCAGAAATTGCCGTCAATGCCGTGCTCCTTGAAAATAGAAAAACAGTTCATCAGTTACTTATTTGGTTTAGGTTAGGTTGTTTGGTTTAGCAATATGAATAAGTTCCAATTGATCATATTTGCTATATATTATCGTATCGTATTACCAAGTATAGGCTCAGCAGACTGATAGGAAAAATTACATGTTTTAAATTCGGCGAGGCGCCTGAAAATAAAGCTTTTTACGTTTAGGCTGCTGCAGGCTGATAAAATGAATAATTTTATTTTATGTGTTCTGTATTAAACATAATTTTTAAGATATAAGTTAAGGAAAGTAAAGTTATCACGTTACGCTCATCAAGTGTACGGAATTTCCGAATTCGAGGTTTATGTTAGTAATGTTTATACTCAAAATTATATTGTGATTCATAATATGTATTTTACTATTTTCTGCAACTGAATCAATATTTCCACATAGATAAAATTATTCGGAAAATGTAGGATCTGCTTCTAGGCCATAAAAAATTATTCTCTTCCCCCTTACCCATACCCAATCGTAGTCAACTGAAAGGGCGTTATATCCTGGGGTGATCTGCCTTCACGGAAAAAAGAAAAATCTTACGCGATAAGACGACGGCTTTGCTTATTTATCTTTATATTCTTTCTCTCTACCCACTATCTTCCTTTCTTTTTTCATTGCTGGTCGTTTGAAAGATGTCGGAATTCTACTCATTTTCTTAGCGACATCTAGGGATCTCTCGAAAATGTGGTTGGCGACACTGCTGGTGGCACCAACCGTATCCCATATCTGTTTTGTGATGGCACCTCCGGATTTCCGCCATTTTTATCAAGATTGTGTAGGCATTAGCGTCACGAGTCAAGATAATTTGTGAAATTTTATCATATTTCTGATTTGTTAGTGAATATTCATACATTTTCATGACCATGAGTGATAGAGAGGTAAGCAAACAAAATATTCATCTTCATTAAATAGTAAGGACCATATTTGTTGTTATATATATTTTGATGCCACCAGCCATGTGACGGGAGCCGGTAAAATCAAACGAGGAATATTCCTTGTTAGTGCACTAAGTATTGATCAAATAAGCTTGCCCATTTCACCATGATTATTTTTATCTATTCAGGGTAGCAGATCTCCAGGCCATAAGGTAAATAACGACCATTCACCTCATCGGAGGGATAGGGAAGAATCTCCACGTAACCACAAAGGGAAAAGTTATTCTAGGTAAACATAAACAAAAACCAGTAGAGTATAAGTATTAACAGATTCTTGTCAAAACACTAAGCTCATATATTTGTATGACAAAATTAGGGACTTATGTTATTCTCTTATTTTGTATTTATCGTTTCAATGGGGATTTGTAAGACGAACAAGTCATATAAGAAAATAGTTTTTCATGACAGCTTTTTTCCATCGTGGATGTAGGTCCGCCACTGCTCGTATCTGACTGGTAATATTGTAATCTATAGCATATTAGTTTTTTGACCTGTGGAATTGAAAAATCTTTCAAAAAAAACTACAAAATTGCAATAATTAGTCAAAAACAGCAATATGTCAAAAGTAGTTGGTGTCATGCTACCCGTAGCAAGAATATCCTTTGAATATAGGTGAAAAATTTTAAGTGTATTTTAATAATTATTCCAAGCTTAAGGATATGTTTGACTCTATATTCAGGGCTCAAATACTTGTCAATACTGTATTACAAAATGATTGAAATTACAAAAGTTGGCAAGATTTATATTGATTTGGCGAGTTAATTTTTCTCTCTCAAAAAGTAATTAAAATATAGGAAAATTCATTAAATGTGATATGCTGGATGGTTTAGTATTGAGCTGATATTTTGATAATTCTGATATTTTTGGTTACATGTCTATATACTTTTCAAATCAAATTCTTATTTGTTAAAGATAGGCTTGGTCAAAATGTGGCTATTAGTGAAAAGCAAATGTCAGAAATAATTTATTTTTACAAGGTACCCAAAATCAGCCTGTATTCAGATTTTGCTATGTGATTGATGATGATTTACAACAGTACTGAGTATTTATGGAAATATTTTGCATTAAGTAATTTTTTTATAATTATAAACTGATTTGTCAGATATCACTGTAAAGAGCATAAAAATGCTACAAAATTATAACTTATTCCAGCTTATCTAGCCCAGTAAGGACAGTTCTTATGATGATTTAAAAATTCATGCCAGTATGACCACTAAAAATATGATTTACCTCCAGGTTTTTAAACCTGGGCCACCTGCCAGATGGTAACTCTTATTGTCTATAACCAGTCATAGACGATAAGGTATAATACTAGTATAATTTCACAATTCCAATAGTTTTTGTTACACAACAATCACTTGAAAGAAAAGAAATAAAATACATATACTATTTCTTCCATATTGCTAGTTAGATAAATCTGTACATTACATTTGCATTTAGTTTTTGCACAATCTTATATATTTTCTTTTTTCAATTTGTTGAATGATGAAACGAGTTTTTAACATAAATTAATGATCTGAGCTATTTTGAAAAAAGATATATAATATATAGGACAAAATTATTAGTTTTCAGTGTTTTAAGCAACTGAGTTAAAATAAATTTACAGAAGCCCAAGTCGTAGCAGAAAAGTATACAGAGAAGGTGGTGGAGAAAAAAGGCGAGATAGAGATGATGATCGGAAATATAGGTATATTCTTGTATTCTTAGAAAATGATCGGAATTTTCATTGTGCATCTTAATTGCAGATCTCGCAGTCGTTCCCGTTCTGCAAAACGTTACAAATCCTCTCGTCACTCCCGCAGCAGGTCCCGTTCTTACAGGTAACTTCTATAATGTATATTATGAGTACTATGCAATTATGAAGTAAATATTCACAATTGTATTTCATTATGATGTACAGGCCAGGACAAATTTTCATCTTATAGGTAACTGAAAATTAATATTCATTATTTTTGATAGATCTGAAAGCATGAAGGTTATAACATAATACCTCACATCAACCAGATTTGAAACAGATAACTGCCACTGACAAGCACCTACAGAATGCTCTCAAAATTGTATTTGTTGCATCAAAACACCCTCTATTGCCAAGTGTCAGCACTTTTATTGGTTTGTCATCCGACAGAAGGGCGATAACTGTGATTAGTGTGATTCAGTATTCATGTTTGTTGTGAAATGTCTTAAATGCAATTGGAATATTGAGTACTTCTGTGACATATGTTTTTAGTTAATTACAATTGCTTATTTAAAGTTTCTTTGTTGTATAATCACATGATGAAAACAGAACTTTAATTATCAACATTAACCACCTTTTAGTTTTTGTCTATGAAGTAACATCTTTTCAATTATCTTTAACTGCAAGCGGGCAATCAGCAGTATGAACCACGGTTTAACCAGTGAATTATAATTCATTTGTTTTACAACTTTCACAGGCATTGTCACTGAAACATTTTCCGACTCTTAGTAATGCTTTCATATTTGATATATGTATGATAATGTACAATATGAGCAACTTTTAAGTTTGCCAGCTTAATGCAAGAAATAGTATTCTGGACGTTGGACGACAACGTCGCACCACCAGCATGCAAGAGCAAAGGTATTGCTGAAACTGGAGGCAGTGATAGTGCAAAACTAAAAAGATGTCAGATAATTCAATTTCCAACTTAGTCTTAAAAGTGTTCCATTTGTTTTTCCTGTTAGCAGACTCTTGAAAGGCAATGCATTGACATCAAAATTTCAGTAAGCATTGAGAGTGAAACAATAAAGTAGTTGTCCATATGGATAAAAAACGAATCTGTGGATGGCACAACAATCAGAAGTGTCCATTTATTCATAAAATCTGTTACCAATTTCTCTGACTACAAAGATTTTAGTGATCTCAGCACATGCTACAGTATCATGTTTTGTGGTGTGAATAATGTATTTTTGTTTTATTGTAAAATTTGAAATAATTTAGTTTGTGTAGTTGCCATAATTCTTGTACAGAGGACTCAGAGTTCAACCACCTCCTACTCAAAAATTATTTTTTTAACTAATAATATATACTAATAATTAATAACTAATTATCTTTACCAATACCTATTTATACAATAGATTAAACGTTTAAATTATGAGCTCGTTTTGTGATAATATGAATCCATAGTAAACTTAACAAAAATCTTATTAGCTTAGGTGAGAAATCCTCTGAACACTATCTTAATAGATATTTGTTGGAGGATGTCTTTCCTATAGGCGCTCTCATTTCCGTAGCCCGATGTCCAGTCGGCGCCGCCACACAGGAACTAGGGACAATCCAAAACCCTCCCGATGTCTAGGTGTCTTTGGACTCAGTGTCTATACAACAGAAGATGAGTTGTATCACATCATGTCGAAATATGGTCCTCTGGAGCGGTGTCAGGTTGTCATTGATGCTAAGGTAAGTGATTTTTTGTTTTTGAGAAGTTGAATATCCACAGAATTTGGATTTTAAATCAAAATTGCCACTTTATTAACACCATACATAGATACGGATTCGGAAAGGATTTATTTCCGTTTAATATGCAGGAGAGCTTTAAAACACATATGTTAGAAAAAGTGCATTTGACCAGAGCTAGGCTAGTAGAGTTGCTTAAATTTTTTTATAACATACTAAACTTCGTTTTTCAAATTCCAAATTGTTTCAGAACATAGTGTTATAAAGAATTAGAGCTCAAACATTTTAAAATTTCTCCCAGCCGCATTATATAGTTGCGGAAAATTATATAAACTCTTTTCGCTGTACATCAGCTTTTTAGAACTCATTTCACATCACATTCCACGTGTTCACACCCTGAATGATCGAAAGGATGGCTGTAAACTAAACATTATTTGTTTCTAATGCACTCGACGGAATAAATTGCAAACATGCTGTTATTCGTTTGCAGAAGTTCATGCTATTTAAACTTATTACAATATCATTTGCAAAATAATATTCTGAAATGTTTCATTTGCCTTTAGACGCCCAGCGGATCATTATCACTAGGTCATTTTTAATAAATAATCTAAAATTAATTTCAAACATTTTGCAAATTTGGCTCAAAGCTTAAATACCTATTACAATGTGTTTCACAAATTTGAAAAACGATTCGATCTGCAGAGGTTTTATATGTTGAAAACTTTCAATTGACAATGTTCCAGAGGTCAAATTATTCTGCAAATGATGTACGAAATGTCAAAAAAAATTTCTAGCAAGGATGAAAAATGATTATTGTTTAAAGGAAAAAAATATATTCCGTAGGACGTTGTATTCGGCAAAATTGAATGAGTTCATAGGATGTTCATCGAGAGTAATTATAAATCATTTTTCAAAATGTCTAATTTTTTTAAAACAATAAACTTGTTTATACCTATAGACGTTCTGTATGTATGCGCTTTTTTGCAAACCTGTCTCCCAAAATATTGATTTTAGCCGACAATCCCACGTTTGAAAAATTTACGGATGTTAATTCAACCGACTGGGTCGTCTTTGATAAAGTTTTCCACAGAGATACATATCCTCGCTTCAGTGGCCAGGGAATTACTAACTTAGATGGCGTATTCTCCAGGCCTTGCGCGATTGGTTGTGAGAAAAAGAGATTATAGCGCGAGCGTGATTGTACCTTCACAAGACGACTTGGATCGTCTCGATTTCGGAGTGCGGTGGTATTATGCCATCTATTAATGTATTTGTTTGCAGACTGGTAGATCGAGAGGATTTGCATTTGTGTATTTTGAGTCAACCGAGGATGCAAAAGTGGCCAAAGAGCAATGTACTGGTATGAAAATAAATGGGAAAAGCATAAGAGTGGACTATTCCATAACAGAGAGAGCGCACACGCCCACACCTGGTATATACATGGGAAAACCCACATAGTAAGTAGGGAACTCAATCGAGTCTTTAGTCAATTTGAGTAATTAAAATTTATCTAGTCGACATGTTAATGAAAAGTTATCCTTTTGCAGATTATACTTTGATATATTATCATGGAGCTTATTTTGTGGATGTAATAGAAACGATTAATAATGTGTTAATCACAATATATATTTGAAATTAATAATTTAAAAATCAAGGAATCTAACATACCTACATGTGCATTAAGAACAATTTATATCAAATATTTGAAAGTTTGTGTTTGAACATTAAAATTATTGATACAAACATACAGCGAGTAGATGAAATATGCATCATTTGGAAACCTTGGTTTTGTGATTGACATTTAAAATTCAGTTATTTTCTTTATATCTCGATAAAATTAGGTTCTCGAGAAGAATATCATCATTATACAGGCGGTTAACATATGACAATACAATAATTTTTCCCAACTTTACCTATTGCATTCAATTATTATATGTGCTGCAAAAAATTATCACCGACTATAAGTGAATATGTGCGTTATACTTCACTGTGGTAGATATACGGGTATAAGGCTCATGTTAAATGTTTTTTAACTGGTTTGGTATTGAAGGAATATATAATTAATTCAGATGATGGTTTTTATTTGCAAGATCATAAATAACTGCAGTCTCTGTTAATTCCTATTTTGAATATTCATTCTCTAAGTAGTAGAACTATAACTGAACTGAATTCGTATGCTTAACGAGTTTTAGAGTAGCTATTATTCGGAGTATTTTTTGAAAGTATCATGAGATTTTAGTCTTTTAGATCCAGAGTCTACAATTGTCTCAAACAAAATGAAAAATTAATTCAAGAGAAAATAATAAAAAATGATCAGGATACGTCTTCCACTACAAAATGAGTTTCCCAAAACTAATACCACTAATATTCATTTTTCACAAGTACTTTCAAATAAAAATATATTGGTTTTATTCCTTGTCTATGAAGCGATGTAATATAATTTAAAAAATGTTTCCTAAAAACAATTTTTGTGTCATCTATCAGCATAATCGTATTAACTTCGTCTTTTTTACTTGATTCGACGCGTCCGTCAAAATCCTGCTTCAGTGAAGGCATACCAGAGTCGGTCAATTTTTTCTTTTTTTAATGGAAAGTGAAGTGACCTGTTCTGGCAGATAATTTCATTAAAAGGGTTTTAAGAGTACATGCTGTGAATACTAGGTATGTTTAAAGGCACCTTTTTACATTTACTTTTGGATAACTAAAAATCATTTAACTCACTATTCTCAAATAATACTTTTTTATTATTTTCAGCAAATATTCCGAGCGTTACGACAGAAGACGAGACCGAGAGTAAGTGAAATTTATATTTTGTGATTATGAATACTTTTATTAGAGCATTAGTTTCGCAAATCGTCGGACTGTCAGATGATTTAAATATAAATCGGAGCGCGTCACAGAAAGGAAATTTTTATTTGTGAAACTGTGTGTTAGGTACACAATTATTTTATCTGCATGATGGAAGAATTTTCCCAAGTAAGAGCATCTAAAATATATATGACAATGGCCTAATGCAACTCCTAAAACTTATCCTGCGATGGATTGTCTGGTTCATCATATTTGCCACTGGTTGTTAATTGGAACCACATGCAAATGAATGTATTTAGTGCCTTGGCATCCTTTATCAAAGTACAAAACATAATAACACATGAAAATTTGATTTTAATATAATGTCTAGTATCACCTTCAGTTAGTCACTGACTTTTTTATTTAAATATTTTTTGTTTACTACAGGTATATAGAATCTTTTATTTTTTATTGTTCATAACTATATGACACCGTAATACATACATATATTAATCATAAAAAGAAAAACGTCACAAAAAAAGTTGAAACAGGTGGTCGTTCTAGTCCTTACAGTATTTACGAACAACAGGCTCTAGATGTACATTACTTTAGTCATTTTTGAATGATTTTATGCTTTGTGTCTGTTTAATATACACGGTTAGTTTAATACACTTAAAATTTGACATAAGCTATCAGTTTTGTTTAGTAAGGTTTGCCATTCAATGATGAAGAATTTCACGCCTCCAAAACTTTTGGAACTCCATATCTTTCACCAAAAATCAATAAGTTTTGTTGCTACCCAAATAGCTTTTCGTATGGTCGAGGTTTTGCTCCTCCTGAGCTCGTATAGTCTATACAAAAGTCTGAAAGTGAGTTTACTCTGACTAGGCCACCAACACTACTTCGTGCCGGCCATAGTGAAAAATAATTGCTCAGTTTTGCCGACAACCATAATTTGTCCATTCCACGCTGTTCACAGGAAGGATTGTCAAGAATCACTGATATTGACACAAAAGTGTAAGTTGCAAGACCATCGATTGCGTCGAGAGTTTGCAGATTGGGCTTTAGAAGAAGAGATACTGTTCTCATTTTCAACGAATAATCGTGTTTTCGAATGAGGCGTGTTTTTTGTTGGCGGCTATGTGAACAAACAAAATTGCCGTTGATGGTGTGAGTCAAATCCACAAGTGATTGATGGGTCACTATCACACTCGAAAACAATCTCAGTATGTCGTGCATTATGGTATGGTGCAAATGGTTGTATAGTTACCTTGAACGTAGGATGTTGACTTAATTTTTCTTCCCAAAAAAGTCCGAAGACATTCACTTCCAACAAGATGCTGCAACATGCCACACGGCAATGTTACGATGGATTTATTGTGCGAACAGTTCGATGAGTCGATAATATCGCGAAAGAATCCGCACAACTGGCCACAGATCGTGTTAGTGAACACCATGAGGATATTTGGTGGTATGTCGCATCAAAAGTGTATGCCAACAAAATTACACCTTTTGGTGAACTTGAGGCCAACATACGAGCGACCATTGCTGCCATTCCAACGGAACTGGTGCACCAAGTCATCGAAAATTAATCCGGCTCTTTACACCTGTGCAAAAAAGTCGCTGTGGTCAATTGAACGATATTTTGTTTAAAACATGAAATTTAATTCCGTACCATTTTTGGCTTAAATTACTGTTTCATTTCAATATAGAATCATATTGCTCTTATTGAGAAATACATAAGTGTGGTCAAGCTTTATTGATGTTTTACAAAAAAAAAACAATGATATACAATCCCTTCTGATCGAAATATGATGCTGTATACAATTTTAGTTTTATAACAATTATAAATGGAAAACATATCAAACAAAAAAATAAGGATGTTTCTTGTTTTCTTCTCATGTTTTTTTGCGAAAACTAGAACACATGTCACTAACAATTATTTCACAAAAATGATTGACTGAATTTTTACATTGGTTGGATAATATAAATGAAGTAGAGTTTGCACTCAGAGGAATGATTACTGATTTAATTGTACATATATGTATATTTCTTTATATTCATTTTTTCGCATATTTTCCCGAAATAACCGTATTTAAAGATATCGGTCAGTGGACATACGAGTGCTATTCTTTCATCCGATTTATCGTAAAGCCCCGTTGAGTATTGTCGACATCTCGAATCCAGTGTGTATCTCTTTTTTACCCGTCTATACGCTCATAGCTTAAGGGTACTCGAAGTCTCACAGCATGTTTCTGACCTAGAAATTCACCATAAATTGCTATTTCTTTCGTTTCACAAGATATAACAAGTTGTTATCAACATGAACTCACCTAAGTGTCGCCCTCATGGGGACGCCCATTGACATCTTACGAAACCAAAGTTCCTAACACCTGGACTGCCTTGAAGCGGCAAACAGATGTCCCTTACGACATCTGTCAACAAGAGTGAACTGATTTACAGCGCCATCTCTTGTTTTTCGTAAACACTTCAACGATGTACCGTAATCTCGGCTCATTCATATCAGAAGCTGACAACTGATAAAGACGAAACATGCATGTCTGTAGCAGGTCTGATGTATTGTGGAGAGCATACTCTTGATATAAGTTGTTATCCTTTATCAATAGTATTTGAAGAATTAAATAAATTTGATACGTGGTTTTTAGGTGTATTAAATTCATGATGGGAACTGTGTAGTATTGCAGTCTTTTTCATATAGCTACACATGCAGTATAAATTTTTGAATTCGGAGAAATCCCTAACCTTTTGTTTAGGGTTTTGGCCTTGATATTGACTTCAAACATGGTTTTTCTGCTATTACACACCTATTCATAGCATCATTTTCAGGTAGCAATTTCATTGCTCGGTTAAATGAAGAATACTATATTATAAAATTTAAATGTGGAAAGCAGTATATTATCGAAATGGTTTCTTTGCCACTCAAATTGTTTTTCATTATTTGCTATACAAGATTGAGCATTTATATCGTCTGGGAGACCATAAGATAGTTTATCCTTTTGAGTTCGAGTTTACCACCAGATGTGGCCACGCTATATACCCTACTAGACTAGATATAACTATTCATAGCGATGTTAGATCCAAACTCGGTGGAGAAGTATCTGAAAACAAAATAATATATGGCGCCGCCGCGCAGACCGTTGTCTGGATCAAACTTTAACTCCTTATTAGTTTTTAAGTAATAATAATGTAAAAAATGCGAGTATGCAATATACACATATGTGTTTATATACGTTACAGTTAAAGTGTAAAATCCGAGAATGTAAAAACTCAGTAGTGAATGCAAACACTTATACTATTAAGTATCCAGAAGCAGTGAATTTGAAACTCGCAAGTAAATGAGCACAGTGGAAGTGCGCCTGTGTGCATAAAAGGTATCGACGTATATGTTATTCAGAATGTACAGTTTCAAATATGAGACACTATCGAGTTGTGGGAAAATTAATTAGAATGGTCGAAGAGATTTATATTTTGTGATATTACACGAATATTAGTGACTATACTGTTTTTATTTTACACTCCCCACATCACTACTGTTCAGTATGCTAGTGAAATATGTTTTACTTATTTTTTTCCAATCTCCGACTGCGATACTGCTATTATTCTTCATGTCTTGTCAGAGCGGTTCGTGTGACCTTTGCACCCTAGAGTTTATCAACTACGATCACAAAACAATATTATACTTTTTCCCAAGTGCAAAATGGAAGGCATTTGATGCGGTGGAAAATCTTCTGTAGCATCTTCAAACGTTTTTTATTAACTCAACACGAAAAGGTACTTATTTTATTCAGTAGCATTTATATTTTGCAAAATTATGATACACACTGAAAATAGTGACCTCACGTACCTGTGCGACATAACAGAACAATAGTAAAATGGATATGTGTTTTATTTCTTGTATCAAAGATACATTTTATTTAACATAAACTAAAAACAAAAAATATGGGAGATAGCGTTCGTCCTGTTGAATTTGTAGAATGGTTAATCAAATAATTTGGCAAAAAACGTATTTTTCCGATTAATATTCCTTGAAATGTTTCCTAGCTTGGAATTGCAATGTTTTAATGTTTCTATGGCAATATTTCACACTCATCTGAGAATATTTCTTCAAGATGGTAAAATTGTAGAATGTTTGCGTATGGTAGGTCCATAATCATACAGGGTGGGCCACTTAAGCGTATGTGGAGGATAGTGGCTAAGTAGATGAAGTTAGAAAAAAGTTTTCAAAAATTGTTCAAAATAATAATAATAAACCGTCTTTATTCAATAAATTATAGATACATCTATAATATACAGTGATGCAGCTAATGGCGAAGTTTAGCTAGAGCTACTCTTACACTTAACCATTGCCTGCATACAATTTTCGTTGTTGTTAAAGAGTAACAGTTCAACTGAACTGACGTTTTTGAGCCATATACGTTTACATTATAGGCCACTATGGAGGAGAAGATTTTTTATGCATTTCCTAAAACTCTGAACAGGCAAGGTTTTGAATCTCTGATCAATGCTGTTGTACAAAATGCAAGCATTGTATGAGAAGGGAAGGACCGTGTGAAGGAAGATGAACTGTGAAAGGGCATTGTTATTAATGACTTATTACGTATAAGTCTTTGACTTCTCCCGTAGATATATAAGAGTTTCAGTGATTAGTAATCACATGCTCTCTCAAGAAAAATTATTTTTGAATAGATAGGGTGTTTCATTTAGGCTAGGCGTAACATTATTTCCAATGATACACCTGTAGTATAGCATTGCATTTTGAATTATACGCATCATTTAAGATCAAGTTTGTCAATGTCAATACATGTAGGGCCTAAAATTAACGGTTTTCGAGTTATTACGATGTCCATAATTTCGTGAGGATCCATAATTCTCTGAATCCTTGAAGAAAAGGACTTTAATAAATCCAGCTCATTGTTTTAATAAAATTGGCATATATTTGGTGGTATACTGTCAACACCATAAACAGATATAACGTAGATATTTATCATATTTGCATCATTATTTTTGTCAGGGCGAAACCCTGGCAGTAAGATATCCAGAATAATAAAAACACTTAATCACATGAAGTTAGCTAATCGATGAGCACCTAACTTATGAACAATATCTAGATAGGATAAATAGTATGCTGGATTTAGAAACTAGTTTTGTATTAATGATAGGATCTAGTTAGCTAGTTGACAAGTAACCTGGGTAGCGTTTGTAAAGACAAACTACCAGTCCGACGATGATTTAAATATGAATCGAAACGCATCACACGTCACAAGAGAGTTTTACTTTTGGAACTTTGTTAACCACACAATTTTTCATCTGAATGATGGAAGAGTTTTCAAGTGAGAGCATCTACAATCTATAGATTTATTCAGTTTTGTTATGTAGCATAGGTATTAATTTAGCTAAAATGTTTTCATAGACCTGCTACATGCTATACTAAGAAAATATAATATTGAACAAAAATGAACTAGAACAAAATATTTCCAAGATATTTTGTACATTATCTTTGCTTACGAATATGCAAATCTATCTGTCTCATATTTTTGTACCCTGTCCATATTTTGTTATGCGAGGTGAAACATGTTTATTAAACTGCTGTTTTTAATTTTAGTGATTACTATGGAGGTGGCAGAAGCTCTCGTTACAGAAGACGTTCTCCTTCTCCTTATTATAGCAGTAGAAGACACCGTTACTCACGATCCAGGAGCTACTCTCCTCGTAAGTATTACATGGCAAATTAAAATAAAAATTTCGTTTCTACTTAAAAATATTGCCAGATATACAAATAAAATTTAACGAAACATTCTAATCCACGAAATGTTTTGGTGCGTTTTTCTCTTGAAATCTGCAACTATATTTAATTTTCACGTATTGATGCTAATTTTAACAAAACCTAAATCAATTATATTGGGCTTTTAGTAGTTGTTCTTAATTGATTCTGAAGTGCGATTGCATACTACAAGCAACGAGTACCCGTAAACTATTCCAATAGCTGTTGTTTATTATATGATGGCTATCTGAATACCTTGATTTCATTGGTAAGGTAGATAATCAATTTAGTTTATCATCATGTAGGGCACAGCGAATCTAAAACTTGATATGTGTAATATGATGAAATAAATGATATATGGTGAAAAGTAATGAACGTGTTTTCTGGATTTACATATAGTTAATCGCCAACTCAATAGGCGAGGGACAAATTCTGTAAAAAATTCGAGCTTGAAAATTTCTTTCATCGATGTTTCCGGTAACCCTAACTCTAACTTCTTTTCGGATTTTGAATTAAATTTCGCTACTAGGTTAGATCTCTTTATTATTTTACAGATCCAAAATAAATTGAGTATCTAAACCAAGACAATGCTATCAAGAAAACAATAATATCCCATGAGCAGTTTTAAATCTCCGACTGACCAGCTCGCAACCAATTCGGTAGCGTCTCGGTATAGATTCGAACTACCAAACACAACACGCGTAGTCACAATACAGGGGCAGACTACAACTTTTGACACCACTTACTATTCATTAGACATGATGTAACGTTTTTAAAACTCTAATTCATTTCAACTGATAACACAATTTATGCGCTAATTTATATTCACGATTTCTAGTTCTTAACCATTGACGTCTGAAGACTGACCCCTGCTTTTACTGTTCAATGCTCTAATATATACAAAAATGCTTATCTCGACATACAGAACAAAACCACCTTACTCTATTGATCAGTGGAGGCTAAAGACGAAAATTCATGTCTAAGCAGGTCACATACTATATTGGAGAGCATACACTTACTATCAGATTCTAACTTAAATGATGCCGAGATAATCATACATTGTAACCAGTTTGCGAAGGAAAAGGGATGTCTCTGTAAATAAGTTCACCCTTGCTATTGGGCAAGAAACCCAAGGTGTTAGAACTGGTTCACAATTCATTTCTGTTGGAAAGTATTCGATAAAAATATTGTATATCTGGCAATGCTGAAATAAATATTTTGCGTTAGGAGTGTGATAATGGATGTTGACAGTTCAAGAAATGTAATGCGTATGTTCGCATCTGTTAGAGTTTGATCAAAAGTTTTGCATATGATAGCTATTCAGCAGTTTTAGTTATTTGTCAGTTATTGTTCGAAAAAAAATCGGCATAGACGATTCAAATACTCAACTTTGCCTAGATATCAAAGTACCCATTTTTTTTTTGACTGATAAATTGGTTTCCCCTCGCTTTTCTCTCGTATATGGCTGTTTAATAAGAGTATAACTACAACAGTGATTCGATTTAAACTCATTTATAGCACGAGGTGCGTATCGGAATTCAACACAATATTTCACCAATCATTACGTTTTATTGGATACAATTAGTAGCTGACAAGACGCGATATTAGCGTGCGTGTGATATTTCACAGCATAACCTTTTCAGCAAAGTAAAATTTTATTAGTTTTATCATGCATGACTGTTCAAGAGAATATATCACACCTTAATCCTAACACTTACCTCTTTCCTTTGAAGATATAGTATTTGAAACCTTTCTCTAACTCTCTTTATTGAATGTTAATTTCAGGTCGTTATTAAAACGCTACTTGGGATGGTTTCCTCGGTTACATTATGGACTTTTATTTTTTTTATTTAGTTGTATAATATTCTAAGGGTTTATACTATACTGCATTCGATTTTTCTATTATATTTTGTATTGAGTTCAAGTTGGTTGGTATAAACTCTTTGTGTTTGACTTCGGAATATTTCTTGTGTATATTAAGAGTATTTGAAAGATAAATGGGATACATGGGATTTTTTATGTAAAATGTTTTGCTTATCTCGCATTATCATTGCATCCTTGGGTTTAGTCTAAAATAAGGCGTTTCTGGATTTTGACATCACAGCACTTACTTATGGACTCTCAATTTTCAAACTTCATGTGAATCAGGAAACATGTTGAATGCGTATTGTGGCTTGGGTAGAATCATGTCTTTGCGGGTGTTCCGTAGTAAATGCCATAAATGCCACCCGATTTGTCTAGACGAGAGCGAATAGAGTGACTATCGCTCTAGAATGTAATTTGACAAAAAAGTACCATTTATTGGAGATTCTTATTTCAATATAGATGCTTGTTTCTCTTTTTAGTGCCAGGCTTATTTTTCTCACATATATGATACACATAGTAGTATAGTTAAATTATGTATAGACTACCCTTATGCATTGATATTTGGATGGCAAAATGAAGTCAAATAAAAAGACCACTTCAGTTCAAAACTAAAACATCCAAATTTTAAATCCCATTTATTTTGAGAATGCATATTTTGTGTTGGTGCACTTTTATCATATAAATGTGAAAATTAGTATAGTTAAAATAAATAACATACCAAACTAACATTTATTTTTTTTGTGCAAAGGGTATAGAAGAGGTAACGGATGATGAAAAATAGCAAGTAGATAAACAGAAAAATCAGACTATCGTGTCAGTCAAATCTCAAGTTTCTATGTGAAGCATCAAATGCGCGAAAACTGAAAACACGAGAAATCTTCAGTTCAAGTCCATGACTGAAAATGTGAAAAAAGAAATCGTCCTCAAGAGATTTAAGAAAAACCTCTTGAAGAATGAAATCTTGAAACTCAAGAAGCGCTTCTCGAAAGGGACACACTATCCCTCGAAATATTTAAAAGTGTGGATATTCGAATAAAATGCTTTCTAGCTACCTGATCATTTGAAGTCACTAGGAACTACCTTTTTCCTCAACACATCTCATCGAGATTGTAAGTAACTAGGTCGCACAAAATTCTGGTTATATCTCGTTACATTTGCTCATATACGTGTTTAACACAAATGGTGAATGATCTCGCTAATATTAAATACATAATGACATGTTATATCTTATACTACATGAACGAGTCATGAGGAAGTTATGTAATTCTCTTTAACTACCTAAGTAGATAAATTTCAAAATTGGATATGCTGTAGTTAGTGTAGTTAATCGGCAACATAACCATTATAGTTGGAATTCATATCAAGACCAATTTCGTAGCTTGCAAATCACTTGCACTTGTACGTTGTTTAAAGTTATGGTCCAGTTTTGAAATTACCCTATCTTTAGTTTTGAAACATATGCTTGAACTAAAAGTCATCGGGTAGGTATATTTATAAAAGCTTTTTTTCCTACCTCCACTGGCATGTGGCAAATATCAACAGTATAGGAAATTGGAGCTGATAAGCACAGCGGTCACCTAGAATTCTTACCGCTTCTGACTCGAAAGAGATATATCTAGATGTATGTTTTAAATCATGAAGTTTGTCTGAGGAATGCCACCTATTGAACTGCTATCTGCAGCCAATAGATATGAGTAAATTTCAAATGTGCAAGTCACTACACTCACACAGCTGCGGTTTATTTAGAGGAATACTATGTAGCAGTCGACTTGAATAGAAGTGATTAATAGAGGATGCCTGCTGTGTCTCATGAATTACTCATTGCCAGACTACTGGGTAACAACGTTCCAGATAAAAGAGGCTAAGAAATTGATGGAAATTGGAAGAGGTGTTGTATATATATATATATATATATATATATATATATATATATATATATATATACTGTTTTATTTGTGAAACTGATAATTACACAACTTTTTATCTACATGAGAAACAAGATCATGGCATAAGCAGGAAAAAGGAAAAAACGATGATAGTTGTTTCGGACTTGACTTATTGGATCTCGTCAGGACAGCATGATCTGAGTCAAGGGATGGGAAAAGATCACCTGGAATTCGTAGCAGGTAACTAATTTTTTACATCCCTTCTAAATCTTTCACACCTTTAAACATGCATAGATTACTAAACACGCAAACAGCACTCCAAAATTTCAACTGAGTAACCACTATGTTTACCCCATGACCGACTACTCTTCAGGCCGGAGACATGAAATGTGGCAACACTGAATAGTGGGTCGACTTATCTAAAGCGTACGTTGAGTGACAAGAATAGGCGTTTCGCAGGTTCATACCCGCAGAAAAATAACCTCACACCGGTTTGTAGCTTGTAAGTTAGTCACTAACATAATCAGTAGGTACTATCTGAACATTAAAATGCTTTTGATAGTAGTTTTCAAGTGACCGTAATAGTGGTTTTGAAATAAGCAAGACGATAAGAAACTGGCTAATTAAAAATTATCTCTATTACCTACATTATTAAAATAAGTCCAGATTGCACTAGCATTTATGATTTCAGTACATAGGGAAAGATAATATATAGGTATATATTGTGTTAAAATTTCCACATGATGATTTAAAACAGAAGTGGATGGTTTGTATTTCTATGATGAGATTATTTTGCTTGACGTGTATACGGATAAAGGACGTATTTTGAAGACGTTTCCCAGGAAAAGGCTTTTGCTTTAATAAAAAACGTAGTACCCAAAATATCGACTGGTCTTCCAATTATCCTCAGAGCCACAATCGGATAAGGAAGGGATCCTGCCACACAAAGTTAATGAAGAGTCCTGGAGAACAACAACAGGTAGCTTGAAAGTGAAGTGATAGTAGGATTATCTTCGTTTTTGTGATAATTATTCGTGTAAACTAAGTATTCATTTAATGAAGTTTAAGTGGCAGCAGGAGCTAGGTTGTATTTATTTTTATGTGGTCATGTTCCACTGTGATCAAACAGAAATTATGTAATACAAAAATATTAGAACCAATGGAAATGGAGGTACATATTAATCATAACTTATTGACGAACAATGATTCAAGTTTAATGTTACTACCATCACTGACAATTTCCTGTTGGTCAGAAATAAAAAATATATCACACCATTGCTGATAAATATTACTTGTATTTAAGTCCAGAATATACAACATTTGTAATGTATGATACTGTTCACATATTTCCTGATTGTTCTTCTATAAACATGATGCGTATTTGTTAATTATAGCTGGTTCTAAGTTAAACTATGAATCTAGGTATATATTCTTGAACTATTGAAAGACAATGGTCCCTTATTATGTAATATTTTGGATGTAGACATATGCCCGCCTATTTGAACTAGAATGAAGTTACTGCTAAATTTATCAATATATTAATTATTAATTATAAAATAGCGGTCAATAGTTGATACTAAAAACCCAGTGATATTTTGAACAACTATACACAATGGAGATTTACAATAACTAAGTGTGGAGTGACCAACAGAACCCTCCAATTCAGTAAAATAAATAGTTCTGGACTATATACTAATCATCAAAAGTTTAATCATGTGAGCCTACCTTTTGATAATAAAAGTGTATTTTTTTTAAATAGTAGCGCGTTTTTTTTTTTTTTATTTAAGGTGTGCCCATTAATTAATTCGGAATTCGTGCACTGTGCGAAACCATAAAGGTGCGGACAGACTTGCACAAGCATGCGGTGAGAAGCTACGCATACACATGCATATGCAAATGTGGGCGGCACATTCGTAGCTTCTCGCCGCATGCGGTCTCTTGCCTCCTCTACACGTCAACAGATGCATCAGCGGACGTCAGCAGACGCATCGGCAGATATATTATCACGATCCGTTCACACGTCTGTAGGTAAATCAGTCTGAGTTAACTCGCGACAGATGCAACATCGAAAAAATGGATGTTGAGATTGTAGCTGCCGCTGCGCATTCCACAGGCATTTTCGCTTGATACAACTCAAATAATTTAAATGTTTCATCATTGGTCATATTAGCCATTTTATTCAACAAGAACACGACACAATTATTAAATGGTACACGTGCACTCTCAATCGCAATTGCGCCAACACATGCGTCAGCAGACGTGTGGACGAACGTCGCGTCGCGCCAAAGAAAAACCTTTGTTGCGTGTCACAACAAACGGATTGATGGCAGACGTTGAATTCCTACCTCAGACGAGCAAAACACCCCTTCTACACGTCAGCGGACGCATCTGGAAATGACGTCCGCTGATGCATCTGTCGACGTGTAGAGGAAGCTTCTGGCGAATGATTTGAGCAACGGATTGTCGTGAGCCAGAGTGGTGTCGGTTTTTTGGCGCACATCAATGAAACATGCTTGTGCGTTCGCCCTCAATCGGGTTTTCGGTTTTGTGCCGTTCGCAATGAGACTAGTGCAGATTTGTTGGTAAATTTTATTTATGTCTTTGTGGCTGGTAACTGGAAAATGCAGTCTGGCCTTTCTTAATACTGTGTCTTTTGTCATTATTTCGGAGCCGACTTCACTTAAAAGGTGTTCAAAGTCTTCTACTGACATAAGTGCAAAGTTTTGAAATTTTCCAGTATTTGGTTCCAAAGCCAAATCCACAAATAAATGGGTCTCATTTGTCGAGTTCTTCTTTTAAATAAATGCGTCATCCACCATCGCCTATTTTTCTTTGATTTTTTCTTTTTTACTGAACTGCTAATTACTACATACGCGGCACTAACCATAAGCAACTCGTCCGAAATTTTTCACGAATGGATGGAGCGACTTGAGCGCGTATGCATGTGCCGCGAATTTTAGTTTCAACGAGTGCTCTGAGCGTGAATGACTTGAGTACGCACGCATATGCGTAGCTTCTCACCACATGAGTGTGCAAGTCTGTACGCACTTTTGGATTGTCGGTCGATAGGCCCACTATTTGACAGCCGAGCAACGTTGCCACATATAATGTTCCGGCCTTACGTAGAGTAGAGTCGACCCTAATCTCCTAAGTGGTACTTTAGCAGTGAGCTCCATTTATTCCACTCCTTTTAGCAGAATACGAGTGATGTCACTCTACACACGCGATAACACAATACCTGAAGGGCCAGGGGGCGTGTGGAGTGACCGAGCGACATAGCTGAACCTAGCAATGTTTTGTAGTGTGAAGCCAACGACGATAGAACAACTGAAGACCTGGCATCTCATTCAATAGTCAAACATGATTGTGAACCACAGAACATATGTTAGCTGACACGGAGTATGGAGGATAGAAATTATGGAGCACCATTTCTGTGTATCCAAAAGTTCCCTTGGACTTTAGTTAGTTAAATTGTGGTGGTGCTAGTATAGCACGTGGGTAAATTTTAAAAAAAGCGCCGAAAAATACCAAAGTAGGATAGAAAGGTAAACAAGGTAAAAATAACTTGTTGTAGCTCACTTTTAATTAACTATATTAATTATTAATCTCACGAAAATTTATCACTCTCCCCGTTACGTCGCAACTGTTTTTTTAAGTTTTATTTACGAAATTATTTTGGACTACGTAAGTAGATGATGTTTTGTATACTGTAATTCTATTAACTACTGTAGTCACAAAAAGTATCAAACTTTTTAACGCAGCCGACTTCACTCCGTTTATAACTGCTAAACTCACCTCATACGCCTTTGTTAGTCTGGCGCTATTTTCGAGGGATTCAGACACACTTATGGACGATATGACACGACGCTCCTTACTTTCTACCCTCCATACCACAAAACGTACACTCTCCAACGTGGAGACTCGGTTGCCATCAGATCAGCCATCGTTGGTCCTGTCATCAACCGTGTCATTAGACTTTCATAGATAATTGACATGTGACAAAACAGGAAAATTCTCAGTTTTCAGGGTTTTAAGCTAATCCCTATTCACTAAAGTAAGTTATCCCAAAACAGTATTAAAATTCTGATGATCTGTGCTTATCTCTTATTTTGTTATAGCTGTCCAGGTAGAATAACATTTTTAACAACTAAATAATATATATATATATATATATATATATATATATTTATATATAAAGTGCTGAGTGGTGCTTAGTTTGGGACTGTGGGTCTGTATACCAGAATCATAACAATTGGGATGTCATGGAAGCAAGACTTGGACTGCTATACAGACAGCATTAAAGTGAAGATATCGGAAAAATACAAACCTCCACCACGTATTAATTTGCCAATGACTTATGCTCAGAGACTCATTCTGAACAAGCAGGCCCAGGAAAGTAATTTATATTATAATTTTGGACTAGAAAACAATGTTATAGGTAGGTATCTATATGAGCTGTGAAATAATTTAATCCTTTTATATGTCTGCTGTTTAATTTAATTTTCACTTAGATGGCAATTGTAACTATAATAGTACTTTACTTGGTGTTTGGCAGACGGTTGCCCAACTGAACTGATGAATAGGTGGGCTAGTTTGCAATTTATTGAATTTTTTGTTTTTATAACATATGAATTTAAACATGCATCAAAACTTTTTTGCTTGTATACTTATTATAGAAAAATGTATGCAGATGTCAAAGACAAAAAATATGAGCTAACACTGGTCAAAAAGAATAACAATAAATGTATAGTCAAACTTTTGATACATTAAGAAAAAACAAGTAACTCCAGATCTTCAAATTACTTTATAAACTTACACACTCTATCTACTTTCTAATGGTATGTTATTTGCCATACAAAGCATTTAGTTAAGTTTACTGAATCATTACACTTGCATGTCAAAATGTTTTGGTAGATACTCAAAATATAACACTGGCTCATCAAGTAGATGTGTCCAAAGCAATATTCAATCCTTACAACATAATATTTATCCCTTTATTTCATAGAGTATCCTCAGTCTTTGTATATACAAATGACATCCAAAGTTAATTGTAAATTATATTCCACATAAATGTGTAGGTAATGAATATAGATGAATAGCCCTATGTAGTAGCAACCCTGAAATGAGAATTTGGGATGGAGATATGTTAGTTCAACAAAAATGATCCTTAGACTGCCCCTACTAAAAAAACATTAAACATTTTAAAATGTCACAAGATTTAAGCAAAGTATCTTCATGTATTTTACACTAGTTGATCAGCCCAGAAACTGTCCTGGGCAATATTTTGTTAGTCCAAACAAATTTAAAAAATGTATAGTTGGACACCCAGGTTAAAGTTTGGTTAGTCCTCCATGATTTTTTTAATTCTCTGTAATCTCTGTATCATTTCAGTAGATTTGGCTTATAGGAAATAAATAAAGGTGGACTATCATAAATAATTGCTGGGCTATAAATTTTAGAAATTGGTCAAATGAACCTGATAGGAAAACCGTAATAATTCTATTTGATTAAATAAGAAATGAGGTGGATCTCTGTTTATCCTATATAAAAAGTCATTTATTGTTTAAACCAATGAATTAGTAATGTGTTTTTCTGTCATATCCATTTGACCAACAGTCAAAATTAATAGTCTATAGCAATTATTTTCCTTACTCCATCGTTATTTATTCATTAATTAACTAAAATGACAAATAGATTAATTTTGTTTTTCTGTCAGTTTTGTTTGATCAACAGCTAAAATTGATATTCCAGCAATTATTTTTGTTAGTCTACCTTCATTTATTCATAAGCCATAATGACTTTTAAGGTACGACAACCAGAGTTTCGCGTCATTTATTGCTTGAATATATAGAATCATCAAATTTTTTTTGTCTGGTTCATTTGTCCAACGCCCAAAATCGATAGTTTAGCAAATTATTTTCATTAATCCATTTTTATTCATATATTTATACAAAAATGACTTTAAGTTAGGACAACCAGAGTTCAGCAATAATTTATTGTTTAAATTAATAGTATCATTGTTTTACTGTTTGGATCCTTTGTCCAACACTCAAAAACCAACATCACTTTTTAGATGTGATTACCAGTTTCACGTCATTTATTGTTCCACCAAACAGAATAAAAACATGATTTTCTTTTAGCTGTGTGTCTTAAGAGCTGACATTGAAAGCAATTATGTATGATAGTTCACTTTCATTGATTTCAATATAAGCCAAAATGGCTTTTTTGATAGAATAATCAGAGCTTCGCGTTAGTCATTGTTACAAATTAATTACTTACGTATATTTCGCCAGCAACAAAAATTAATTGTGGAGCTACATTTGGAGACATTGATTCAACACAGTCACACACAATGGCCAACTTTTCCCAGAGATAGGGTCTCATATTTGATAACTAAAACCAAGTAATTGCGACTCAAAGCTACAAAAAGTCTACAATTAAAGACCTATGCCACCCATGACACCTGCAGAAAATGTCACCAACAAAAACAAACAATAGAATATATTACAAGTGCATGGAAAACTCTAGCAGAAACTAAATATAAAGCCAAACATAACTCTTCAGCACTTGTACACCAAGCACTAACCATGCCATACAAACCAATATAAATCACAGATCCTTATTACATGTATACACCAACATATATACCTACTCGAAAAACAATAGATATAAACTGTACTGGGACATCCAAAAATATAGTCATGCCGTTCTAGGAAACTCAGATTACTATTACATTAGGTTACAGCATTTGGCATCACCTGCATTCTGGAGACACTTATATTCACCATGGGGGGGGGGGGGGTACATATGTTTTTAGATATAGTTTTAATAATTATCAACATTCAAACAATTCTATAATATCGATCCTTGTGATGGATGAATTACTATTACTACTACAACATGATATTTATTAGTATTTCAAAATTGCTAAATATTTGTTATTTATTTTAGATCAAATAGAGAAGTCGAGATGTTTAAGAGACCAAACGCGTCAAGAGAGAAAATCCCAATTAGAAAAGACAAGAGAGAAATTGAAAAAAGTATATCTGCAGCAAGCAAAACAAGAGTCTGATAGTGCTACTACCGAAAATTCCTCATTATCTAGTGATGACGTCACATATCCTATAAACCATCACTCTAACATTCTCACTCCTATTCCTTTGAGTAACACTAAACATCAAATCACAATAGGAGTGATAAACAGAAATATCAATATCTCAGACTTTGAAAATGATACTTACAGCCCTTTCGACAATATGGAACTGAAATCAATTAATGACATGGAGGAGCTAGCACAGGTAATAAAAGCATATTTATGTAGTACACTTTGATATACAAAGGTTTACAAACATATTAACCCCATGTCATATTTAACTTTATAATGCATTATTTGATTTTGTTACACTTATCGCATTGCTTCGTATTTCAACATTGATTAACTACCTGCTCAATCAGTATTGTTATTGATTAACACATTTTTGGATACTTGGAATATTTTTGGGCTACCACTACATCAGAGAGGATTATTGTATTACACTTTTTTTATTATAACAAAATACTGGGTCCAGCAGAGAAGTGGCACGATTCTAGCAAGCTCTGGAGAGGACGGTGAGTGGTTTGGGGGGGGGGGGGGAGGGGTAGCCTCTATCGAGTTGCTGACACGTGGAAGTTCAGTTATGATGGAGCCGTGGATAGGCGAACAGCGTGCGTTTGCTGTAAAAGCGTATTACAATAATGACGACAGTTGCGTTCAAGCTCAACGTGTATTTCGGCAAGAATTTGGATTACCTCCACTCGCCCCACTGCCTTCTCGCAAGGCGATCTTACTTTGGGTAAGAAATTTTGAAGTCAGCAGCAGCACCTTGAAAAAAAGACCAGGTAAATAAAAAGCACTTCGAACCCCTGAAAATGTCCAGCGTGTGCGAGAAGCTGTAGGACGAAGCCCTCGAAAATCGGCATCACGTCACAGTCGAGAACTTGGTCTCAGCGATCGAACAGTAAGGAGAATTCTAAAAAGTGACCTTTACTATCATCCTTACAAAATTCAGATAGTGCAAGCTCTTCACCCTGAAGATTATGGTGCACGGTTGCGGTTTTGCCGCGAAATGTTAACTCTGATTGACGGAAATGAAAATAGGGTGCATAACTTGTGGATGAGTGATGAGGCCCACTTCCACCTAAGTATGTCAATAAACAAAATTTTAGGTACTGGTCTGAGGAAAATCCACATGCACTTCACGAGAAACCACTACATTCACAGAAAGTAACGGTCTGGTGCGCAGTTTCGTCTCTAGGGATCATTGGGCCCTTCTTTTTCGAAGACGAGCATGGTAGCGCGGTAACGGTAAACTCCGAGCAATACGCAGCAATGCTGGAAGAATTTTTTTTCCTGCTCTAGATAATTTCGTGACTGACAACACATTATTCCAGAAAGACGGTGCAACCAGCCATACATCTCGCATTGCTATGGATTTACTGAGATCTGCTTTTCCTAGCCGTCTCATAAGCAGGAACGGCGATATCCCATGGCCTGCCTGTTCACCTGAATTGACGGCACCAGATTTCTTTCTTTGGGGTTACTTAACATCGAAAGTTTTCGAGAGTAACCCACCAAGGACCTTGGAAGACTTAAAGAAACGAATCCGTCAAGAAATTGCCGCTATTTCATTGGATACATTACGGACCGTTATGGGCAGCTTTGTGCGTCGTCTACAACAATGTGTAGTTAATGATGGACGCCATTTGAAAGAAACAATATTCAAAAAATGATTTTTGCTGTGTATCATCAACTTTCAGTCAAGTACTATCTTTTTTCTTGTTAAAATTGTAAATATATTCATTACTACTTTTACAATGGTGTTTTGAAATCGTGCCACTTCGCTGCTGGGCCCTGTAGTATAATCATTGCATTACACCCATTGTTAGCTGATATTGCCATCATGTCAAACTCCAAATGTAAAATACCTGAAATACCTTATGTCAACAACCGGTGAAAGGTTAGCATCCAATTTATAGCAGCTAATTCTTTACCAAGCCTTGCTAGTGACTGACGGAATGACGGAAACTGCTCTTTTCATTATTAGTTATCAGCACATACCTTTCATCTTCCTTGGCTCGGTTGAAGAGATAGCTTTCACCCTTAGAACGAACAAGATGGTAGTTTTTCGCTTTTTTGACCTAGCCAGAAAAATAGTTGCAGCATGAAATCTGATGGAGGTGTAGTTTTAACCCTTGATAACGTCCAAGACAGTAGTTTTTCGCTTTTTTGACCTAGCTAAAAAAATATTAGGATAGAGATTGGTGGAAATTATTCCTATGATTGGTAGTTAGCATATGGAGTGTCATCTTCCGCTCCATCTGAGGTGTAGTATACACACCCTTGGATCGTTTTATTCACATAGTTCTTTGTGTTCTGAGAACTACTCATAATAGAAATAATCCTCGCCAATTTTCGTCCTACAACTATTTTTCTGGTTATGTGGAAAAGGGAAAAAACTACCTTTTTGATCAGGTAAGTTATTTACATAAGGTATCAATAGGGTTTGACCTAAGACATATACTTAGACACCAAACTGAACATCTTGCGCTGTTGAATTAGCCCCGTAGCCCCGATGCAATTGACAACCACTTATCTGATATTTGCGTACGACTTGATCTAGTTAATGATATAAATTGATTGTATTTCTAGAATACTTTCAGTTCATCAATAAAAAACAAACAGTTTACAAGTCTGTAGATTTTAGATGCTTTTACTTGGTGAAACTCATTAAGGTTTTATAAAGCGATCAGTTTTTAGTGACGCGTTTCACTCAATCTTTGAAGCATCGTCAGCCTATCAATAATAACTGTTTTCAATTACTGATTAGGTTAATGTCATGTAAAGTCCTAACATGAATATAAAACTAAATTTCTCTAATCTAACATTCTAACTAACTGTACTCAGTGGCAGTTCGTACTACTCCACAAAGGTAGAGCCAGAATGAGAACTATAATTTTGAACTGGTATAAAATTAGAAAGAATACTTATAACTTACTCTCAAATGTTATGATTACATGCCGTGATGCATAATGAGTCTTTAAAGCTAACTAAAAAGCTCTACAAAACCTTATACAATTATTAATTTAATTCAAAACATCTGTTCTTATCCACTTAATCGTTATGCTTTATCAGAGCTTTACGATAAGCCGGATTTGTTTGAGTCTTTATGTTTGATTTACCAAGCATAGACAAGCTGGAAACATTAATTATATGTACTTTTTTGTCATGGGTCTTAATTTTTTTAATATGAAACGCGCACAAAACAGTTTGTTAAATAGATAATGTTTGATCCATCAGATTCAAGAGCTCCCTCTCGCTAACAAGAGTCCTGATTTGACATATTATAGGCATACACAAAATCTTAATCTGAATCGGGTGTATAGGTCGTATCCGGAATCTGGCTGACAATGCTAGAGTGGGTGGCCCATCTGTCTGCAGGTATGAGGGGAGATCTCGAACATTCGTGAAGTCGATCCTGAATATGTCTTGCTGCCTATCATCCGAGTGAAACTGCGCTATGGGCGGATGCAGTTATTAACCTGTTGCAGCTCATTTAGATAAAGAATTTTTGCTCAAAGTGGTCCCAGGACCATCTGGCACCTGGAGATCCGAACGGCTAGGTATTTCACCTCCGGAATTCTTTTATCTTGGGATTTTGGAAGCGCCATTGAGCATTTTTTATTCTCTGCGTCACTTTAGGGAAAACCGGTACATCGTTCTAGCAACGGAACGTAAACCGTGAGGTCACTTGGCGTCGCCAATATTCCAATGCAGGGATAATTGCACCGGACGATGCGTACGTGACTGCTCCCCTAAGACAGACCAGAGCCCCAGTGGGAGTTATGCATGTCCAGGCTGTAAGCCATGGTCACACATGACACAACTCACCACCGATTTGCCAGATTGCTGATCCTGTCGGTCAATGAACCTAGGCAGTAGCAATCTGTTGCCTGCCTCACACGACGAGGGCGTTTGGGTTGAATTTTTTTGGAACACAGTACCTCAGCAGTTAAGAGAATTCACACCTTCAAAGATTAGCATCCAGTTATGAAACATCCTTCAAAAAGGTTCCACAACATAGTTCTCTTATGTATAATCCTATAATTGACTTTGCAGTGTTGGGACTGATTGACAATTGCGATTGATCATCCTAACTTGTAAGGCAAATAATTTTGGAAAAAATATTTGACTATATTCTGGTCTCTATAGAATCAGAAAATGACTATCATGATCGATCATCCTTGTATTTTATACTGGCCGCTTTTTTCTAAGGGTTACATACGATTGTCTAATTGACAATATCCTTACTAAAGTTTCGGTACTTTGAAGACTGTAGAGGTTTGGTAATTTCAAAATACTTTTTGACGTACTAAAATGATCAAGAAGATTTGTATATTCTTTTATTTTCATTAACTCCGCCGGCATTATACGTATTTTTAAAAATACATAGCAGCAGTACCTACCATGACCCACAGATTTCGATCAGTCGGTGCTGAACAAAGCTTAGCAGGAGGCAAAATAAGTGTGATAAACTTTTCTGACGTGGGCCACCTAAAACACAATTCTTTTATCATAGTTATCCCCTAAAAATCTGTTATATTGAATCAGTAATACTACCACCATTCAGGGGTTAAAATGATCCCAAACCGCAAAAATAGTACAAACAATCTTATAAAACAATAAAATTTTAGTTCATGCTGCTGGTAAGAAAATCAGTGTTTTTAGATAAATTGAAGTTATTTTGATGTTTCCGACTGTGGGGGCGAAATTTATATATAAGTAGTTTCTAAATGTTTTATCATAACCAAAAAATTTCCTTTTGTTTTTATTTTTTAGTATATGGGCTTTTTGCGGCGTACCTAAGGTGTTTTTACGGCTAATCTAAGTTGCTTAGGGAAGATTGCATTAAACTTTTGAAAATAGAGTCATGGTTGGTTTAGAGCCGTATGTGTAAATATTTTTTTTTATTCAGCACCATTGGTCCTATATGATAACCATCTCGTCTGGGGAAACCATGTTTGTTTAAGATACAGTTGCCCCCCGCTGCGATGCACACTCGGCGCCATATATTCTCTTGCTTTTTTTGCGGCTTGTACAACGGTCTGGGATCTAAAATCTCTACGATTAGTCTCGTCTAGCCTAGTAAACAATGAATAAACATATTATTCGTCACCATGTTTACTAAACTCTGATACTAGATCAGTATTCGAACATCCATCTGTCTATATACAGAGCCCATTATTATTTACCAGGTTGACAGCAGAAATGTCAAAGAATTAATCTCACAGAAATGATCTACGAATAATATATACATTATATAACAAATGTTTATACAAAAAGATTAGTAGGAAAAATGATGTTACATTACAACTTAAGATTGTGCAGTTTCAGGGAACAGCTGATTGTTTGACTTGTTTCAAGATAATCGTGTGGCACATTCATGTACTTTAATGGGGCTATGGACCTATGGTCTGTGCTACAATATTTAGAACGAGTGAAGATTAGCAAATACGATTTCCTTAGACTTTTAATGGAATAACTAAATGTGGAAATATTTTTGAAAGACAATAATATGTAGAATGTTGAACAGTATGTTTGTTTATCTCAGGATAGTTGGACCTAAAAAATACGATTCTTTTTAACCAGTGTAGTCCACAGATTCACCAAATTGTGGTATTCCGCTTGACTGTTACGTCACTGCGCTTGTTAATTAAAATAAGTGATAAATTATAAAAACTTTTGCGGTCTCTTTGTAGTCTTTGGTTTGAAACATACCGTGGAGCGCTTGGTATAGTATGCAAAATCCTGTAGGGCCTGCAGACCACATGTGCGTTTTAGTGAGAAAATGCCAAGCCGGGCATGATAACTGGTCTAATTACCATTTTATTGATAAAACTAAATTTTTAAATTGTCCTTATTCGGTCCCTGAGGAAACTATCCAACCACTGGCATAGATCCGGTGGCAACTCATAGGCAGAAAGCTTGATCAGAAGTTTCTCATGCCACATCCAATCGAAAGCCTTCGAAGGCGATTTCCCGTGGATATATGCTTACGGAAGCCATATTGGCGATCATTGATGCAGCAGAGTCACTGGTCTATAATTGCTGGGCACGTTTTTTGCCCTTGGAACGGAATGCACGCGACCGATCTTCCATCCAGTGGGGAACACTCCTCGCTGGTAGGACAACTTAAAGAGTTTGCAGAGGACCGGTGTCGCTCCGCGGTGTATCGCTTTCGGAAGCTGGTATTTGGTCTGGACCAATATTGAACTTTTCAAGAATGAATTTTACATGTAGGTGCTGGAACGTTATTTCTGGCATTTTTGAACCCACGCTGATAGTAGGTGATGGAGTGCTTCCTTAGATTTGAATTGTTCCAATAGCAGCATAAACGTGCTCCAAGGTATCTGCTTTTTTTGGAGGGCGGAAGCTATGGACTCATCTTCTCTCGACAGAGAGGTTTATAAAAATATGTTTCTTATATTGTTGTTTACTACTACAATAAAATACCACCAAACATTCAGTCAAAGTTTTAAGTCCTTCACAACCATTCATCTTTCTGGCAACAATTGCGGTGTAATCAGTCCCAGTACATTGTATATTAATTGTTTTCGAGTACTGATGTTGGTGTATATTTGTATTGAGGTTCTGTATTTTCCATTAAATTGTATATTGTGGCTAGTGATTGTTGTACGACTTTTGCTGCAGAGTTATGCCTGGCGGTGTATTCATTACCAACTACAGATTTGCATGCGCTTGTAATATGTTCTATTGTTCATTTTGTGTTGTGTTGTGTTGGTGGTATTTTCTGCAGTTGTCATCTATTATGTATGGGTCTTTGATTATATACTTTTTGTAGTTTCTGGTCGAAATTATTTGTTGCTGGATAGCAATAATCTCGGTTTTTAGATGTATGTTGGCTTGCTTATGTTGCATGGTTTGAGGAACCGTCGGTCTGGGTTAATCTTATAGATTTGTGGAAACTTGATTAGCCATTTATGTGATAATGCATTTTGATCTGTTCCAAGGTCACGCTATCAACTGTTGTTCCTTACAGACTTGATTTCCTACATCCTTTTTGTTCTTCCATAAGTATTTTTTCTGTGTAACATGTTGTTCAGTTCTTACCTTACGTAAAGAATTTGGGGAACCTTTTGGATGGCATTTAGGTTTGCTGAATTGGTTTGCGACTGCTTCATATGTTGAGGTAAATTGCTTGCACCAGACATGTTGTCCACGTCTGGACACTTCCAATTTTAGGTTTGTTTGATTGTGTCTGCTATTTCTTGTGGTGTAAGTATGATTTCTTCCTGTTCTGTTATATGAGGATATATTTCCTTTTCTTCTCTGATCCATGCGGGTTTTCATTGTGTGTTCTTTGTTCTGACCATAGACTTCTCCAGAACTTCAGTAATTGCTGCTTGGGAGGGGGGGGTTCTATTGTTGTTGTTTCTCATTCCTCCAAAAGAGATTGTTAGCATCATTTCTTTCGTTGGATTATTATACAAAGAACGTAGTCTAGTTCCATAGACCGATAATTTCTGTTTTAGTGAATCATATATTTTTTGTAATCGTATTTGTGGTGATCTGGTTTGAGTATATTTACTGTTTTTGCAATGTGTTTTGAGATGTTATCATTATCGGTATACTGCATGAGATGTGCTAGTCCTTGTCTGACGGTGCCGATCTTATCTCTATTCTCTAATTTGCCATCTTGGTTTTGGTACGTTACCCGTACGTTTTCCAGTGCCTGGTAACCTTTGACCGTTAATTATGAATGTGACAGCAGCGGCAACATATATATTACGGTTCGTATGTGTTTTATGGTGATATCGCTTGTCGTGAATCGTGGTTTTTATTTGTTGTCCTAATATGTGTTGTGTTATATTATGTTTTCTTATGTTTGTTGCTTGGTCACATTTTTGAAACTTTTGAACCTATAAAAGATGTTTTTCGATATGCCCTATATTTTTTCAAATTGGTTTCGCCAGATCAATAGCTCCACACTCCTATGCAATTCTTTATTTACAAACTGATGTCACCCTTGGTTAACCCACTTATTTAGGGTGCTTTGAATTTTGATGTGAACAAATTATGAAAATAGTTTCATATGGAAACGTAGAAAGTACGTGATCAATGTATTTGATTTGATTCTTTTCATCTGGGAAGCTCAGTGCATTAATATCACATAAATGAAGTCTCCAATACAACATCGCACGCTTTCTAGATAAGATTTTGTAGCTTTTAACAAAATTTTACTACTCCACAGGTTTTGAACTACGAGGACGAAAAGAACCATGGGATTGCAAACTTGACCGGATACACGACCCAGTTGAGTTTTCCGACAACGGAGTATATTGGAAATCATTATACAGCGACCAGCCAGTCGCCGTACCCAAACTATAGTCAATTGAACTGCTATCCACCCACAACGAGCCAAGGGACATTGGATGGAGCAAATTGTCAGTCTTTCCATCAAAATTCGGTAGATTGCAACACACCTGCCCATTCACCTTTAGGTATTAGATAATTAACAATATATTCAGTGATATTGGGTACACTTCAAATAATCCATATTAACATAATTTTGGTAATAGTCATGATGACTTATTTTGCAAAACTACTCTATAACCAACATGAGGCCCGAAACTTCACTTTGGGCCTGCGGAGTGGCCCTCTAAATATATAAATACGAAATATGCACAGTACTTGCATTAATGATAAAATACAAATGACAACAGGTGTGATGGATACAAAGTCGTATCGATTTTACTGGAAATCGAACCGATCTTTCTCGATCACCCTTGAATATTCAAGAAGCCCCGCGCACTTATATAAGAAGGTTGAGTCAAGCGGGAGGGGCAGAGTTAGTTTATAATTGTTCCAGTTTGCGTTTTGCAAAATTCTAGAGCCTTCTAAGTGAAATACTCAGTGAAATATATCTTCGCCGAAAATGGAAATAACGAACGTACTTCGAGTTTATAATGACCGTTGGAAATCAGACAGTTTAATCACAAACAACAAAAATACACTTCAGTGCATTGTTTGTGTGCAAGTACTATCGGTTTCCAGAGAATATGATATGAAACGACATTATTACATGGAAAAAAAAAACGTTTCTGCAGGGGAATCAAGAAAGCCGGTGATTAGGATTTATAAGGAAAAAAACATTTAAATTATCTTTCTGTGATGGAATACTTATTAAAAATTGTGCAAAAAAATGGCAAAATCATTCAATGAAACAAATTACCGCATCAATTGGAAGATGGGTGGACCATATTAATCAATATGTATCCGAAAAGCTGCATAACACGGTTCAAAAGTGTAATTATTTCTCGCTATGCCTGGATGAAAGCACTAATCTGTCCGACATTAGTCAGCCTGTAATTTATATCCGGAAAACTACAAAACAACTTCAGTGTAGATGCTTGATATTATTCCTCTCCATGCTACAATCAAGGGTACGGATATCTTTGAAGAGCTTACAGTGGGCTCAATACTGAGAAGCAAGATCCTTTGCGAAAGTAGCTTTTCCAACATAAATAATTTATAAAGTCATTACAACTCATCATTCAGTTTTTAGGCTAGCTGCGGATATTTATATTACACATAGTGTAGAAGTAATTGTTTTGCGAGTTATACGATGGCGATGCCTAGTCAAACATTGAACGCTGGTTGTAGTTGTATCACTGCGGGTGGAATTTGAACTGCCAGCATGGCATACATCACGAGAAACCGTAATATATATATATATATATATATATATATATATATATATATATATATATATATATTACCATTTTCGCATAATCCGCCAGTAGGGCTTCCGTAAGCCTAGATCCACGGGAGATCTTCTGGCCTATGTCAATCATATGTGAAGCAGAGCAATAGACCTTCATGGAGTCTCGAGTCGTCGCGCTCGACATATCGAAAGCTTTGTATAGGTTGTAGTATGAGAGACTTCTGATAAAGCTTGCAGCTATGGGCTGCCACCAGATCTATGTCAATGGATGGATAGTTTTCTTAGGGGCCGCTCCTTCTTTACCGTGGTGATCCGATATCTTTACCATCAAGGCGGGAGTCCCACACGAATATGTCCTTTCTCCAATGCTGTTTTTCCTACTACTATTGGAAATAACATCTAATCCGTTTTATAGCTTCGCAGATGATAGCACCCTTATTTCCTGCATGGTACCAGACAAACCACTGCTATCTCGAGAGACCTCACTTCGGCGGGAACAGCATACTGACCAAATCAATGGGGTCATTGAAAGAATTGTTGAATGGGGATCTACAAATGAAGTTCAGTTTAACCCACAGGAGACCCAAACAACAACCCTGACAAATAAATTACATGCTGATTTCCAACCGTGGAGATGAAGGGACTACCAATACTTTGGTCATCTTCGATCAAGTTTCTGGGGATTCATATTAACAGTAGCATGTCCTGGCATGATCATGTTGCCGGCCTTGCCAGGTCCGCGTCCTAGATGCTGGGGGTTCTCTCCCGCTCCAGAAGGCTGTATTCGCCGGAACAGCTACTGCTACTCTACAAGGGTGAAATCAGATGCACTCCAAAGCACTCGCAGAAGCTTCGATACAGAAAGATCTCCACAGTCGGGAACATCGAAGGAGGGAGGCTGATCTGTCCTCATTCTATAGATACTATCATGGCAGATGTTCGACCGAATTATCTCGCATAATAACACCAAAAATCGTCAGTACATCAAACATAAAGAGATCCAATGGGCGCATCTTTACCAGGGCGAGCTTCCAACGCCTCGAACTAGTCTCTATCAAAAGTCGTTCTTTTGAAGAACCTCGGCGTAGTGGAATGTACTTTGTTCCCCAATGGTTATAATTTACAGAGCAATGTGAATAGCGTTATTTCGCAAAAATTAATGAACTACTTAATATTGATATTTTATGAATGCATAGAATAAATTGCAGATATTTATCAGAAAAACATAGAATTTTGCAATCAAATAATTGAAAAACAAACTTCATTGGTAGAAAAACGTAGCATATACTAATAAAGCAGGCTCACCTCAATCTTTTGGGAATCTATGCATCTTGTACAGAGACCCCGTCCCTTGGCATCCAGATACACAACAGTAGTAAATTTTTTCTCGAAAAAGCTTCGAAAACATTGAAAACAGTGCAAAAATCGCTCAGGAAAATACATCAAATAAGTTTATGAAGCATAGCCGTCGAATCATCGTCGAATGCCTAATGATCCGCTGCAACGAGGTGAGGCCTGGGGCCGGGTATCGCAAGTATCGGTGTTGGAAGACAAAACTAGTCAGTCTCTATTTTTATGGCAAACAAAATATATTCGATTTGTCAGATTTAACATGAATTTGCAGTTACTCATAAGAAAACGGCAACTCAGTGCCTCATATGAGTGCGAGTCTTACGAAAAACAGTAAATATGTTACTGCTTTTAGTAGTTCAATAATACCTTCAACGAAAAGGGGAGATACTACGGTACAGTAATACAAAAGTATATTTTATTTGGCAAGGAGGGTCAACATTTATTTACCCAAAAAGCGACAAATCATCCATTCACCAAAAGTGATTTAGTGGTTGACCACAGTGCTAATTCCTAGTTACTACTACTCTGCAAGGGCTCAGCTCAGAATCCAGAATCTTTTCTAATACGTCTAATGGATGCGCCTGACATTACAAGGCGTGGGATGAATTTCAGCAAATTGAGAAAAAACCTTTGCGAATATCCATTTATCCTCATACCCGAAGAAAATTAGATAGTATTGGACAAGAAGAATTACTTTTTTATTGAATACAGTGAAAGGCTTCACAATGTTTTAGCATTTTAATTTATGAAAATTTGTGTAACATTTGTACAGTCCAATTGTTGTTTGAAATTTGTTGACAATGTGGATGTTTTAATAATACTTTCGAACTTCCATTGTCCTGAGATTTTTTGCGTTACACAACGTTTCGATTGATGTGTTATCGTCAATCACCTTCAGGTGAAAGGATCGGCCAAAGATGATTAAATTTTCCACCGGGTTTGGTATTTGCTGTTGTTACTATCAATTGAAGCCACCTCCTTGAACTTTAGGCGATACTAATGTGGCTTCCCTTGAATACCATAGTGTCGTCCCAAGCAATATAACTTGTTTGTAGCTGCCCTTCTTCAGACTTTCTGAAGGGTACATATTTCTATTTTGTTCTTATTTATACAATCACTACTGCTTGCCTGTCGTTTACTAGATAAATACTGTTTCATGCTTCCATCTACAAGTTTGAAAGAAATAGACGAAATATTCAAAAATTGATTTTCGGAAGCTCCTCCACGGTTCCGATGAAACCTGCTTTTTTAATGGAACTACTTTTATTTCTAGTTGGAACTAAGAAGAATTGCAGAAGCGTTCCGGATATAATAGGTACCATAGACGATGAGGTAAATAGCATGTGCATATCTACAATGAACGGCAAGAAGAGAAGTCCAAGGCCAAAGAGTACAGAATTGATTTATTCGAATAAAGAGAAAAACTTTAGTGACAGCGATCTGTCGGATTCGTTGGATTTCCAAGAAAAGGAGTTGTGCAAGTTTATCAGTTCCATGGGATTTCCTTTCAGTCGGGTGGCTAGGATCTGTAAGATTTTAGGGAACGACCAGAAAAAGGTTATTGATTCACAAATTTAAAATAAGAAAGTTGTTGTATCTTGGGTATGCGGTCTGGATAATTAAATTTGAACTATTCATTCATTCTTAAAACCTCTATATTTCGCTATTGTTTAATAGCTTCTTCAGGAGGAACAGCTAAAAACAATACAACATAACTTAGTCGGTAAATAAAAACATTTTTTGAATTTTAAACTCAGGATATAATGCAATATACATTTTTAAATGAACTGTTATACTTACAATTAGAGTTTTATAAAAAGGAATGCCGGCTAATATACATTTTTATGTGTGATAACTATGAAGGATGCTTCTTTCTGAATACTAAAACGATATCTAACAATTTGCTGGTAACAACCAGCCCACCATAAGATATATTAATTACTTTTCCACTCATCCAAAAAACCAGAAATTTAACACAATCGTAGCTATGAGAAATAGAGTCACAGGTATATCAAATGAAAGATACTTACAAGAAAACCTCAATAAACTATTTCAACTTTTCTTAAATAATGGCTACCTCAAATATTTGTTAAAAAAACTCATTTACAGCAATGGATTTTTTGACGGACCCACTAACGCGAATGCATCGACCCAAGCGCTGTTTTATTATTTTTTAAAAGCTTAATAACATAACCAATAAATTTTCGACGTCATAATACCGGCATGGGGATCTCACACTACTTTGCGCTGGTGTCAAATCACAAAAGTAACCTGTATCTAACAAGAGCAGTATTTCCTCCGATATCGAAGTTGTTGATATATGCAATTATTTTATATGCTGCGGAATTGCTGCCTATTTAAAACCAAAAATCAAATTGGCAATATTTGCATGGTTTCAAATATTAATTTCAAGTTGAATAGAACATTTAAATATTATGTCATAAAGAAAAAAAGCGTAGATTCGTAGGTTGTGCAAAAACTTAATTCGGTCAACAACGTGTGACGGCGCGATTAGCGGAATTGTATGTGGGGTAGAATATGTTATGAAAAAAAAGTCAGCCCTGAATCTGTTTATTGAACCAGATCCACTGGAACGGGTCCGCTGACGGAGCGATTCAGGTGAATCGAAACTATCAACGGACCCGGGCCGCCCATCACTAATACCTAATCCTTACTCGCCTTCAACTGCTGTTAACTTCATATATTCAACATAGCTATCAATAACCCTTGTGTCTATCTCTGTATCATTATTTATCTGTATCTATCGGTATTGCTATCTGATTATGCTGTTATGCTTTTTAAAAATTAACGCCAAACGTATAAAAGCACTGCCATTTTTAGAAAGCTCTCAACTTGGCATCACTGTTTCAGTATTTCCCGGCGTTTGTACTACACACGCGCTAATTTTTCTAATTATTAGTAGTGTACATTATGAATGTTTTGTAATTTGTTTGGGGGGAGCACTACTTCCCTTGCTTCCATTGACTCCACGCCGCTGAAAAATTCTTTGGAGCTCTCAAAGCACCCATATGATGTGCGTTGTAGTCACCGATCTGTACAGCTTTGTGTCGAGTAGATTTTTTTATCTCTGGCTCAGTTTCATGGGCCACGTAGACATCCTATCTCCTCTGCCATTTAACGGACCACTTTTCCATTTCATCTGCCTTGGCTTCTTTTACGATTCTGTACACCTCACATTTCTCCTCCGCTAGCAAATGGATAGAAGTTACACTCAATATTGTATGCGTTGACTTCTGAGTCTCTGAACCCCCTCCTTGCAAATGGACTAATAAACCGTTTTCATATTATGAACACTTCAAATATATTTATATAGATATTAGTATCGAATTAAGCAATGTTGCGATACTTGGCTCCCATACATATGTCTAGGGTATATATTGTCTTCCATGCTATGATGATATTAAATTAAAAAGAGATCTAATGACTGCCATACATTGTTTGTTTGTTATTCCTTGATATATGATTAAATAAATGATTCATGTAAAGAGTGGGAGAAGTGTCACAATGCTGCCGTAGCCTATCTGCTCTTAAGCTATATTATTTTTCAGGTTTTAGAACATTTGTTGGTGCTGTCTGACCTAATTGATTTGGGTTTTGCTGAAAAGGATGCCTCGAGAGCCTTGATCGAGAACAATAACGATAGGGATAAAGCATTGGATCAGTTAGTCTCATAATATTATTCACAAAATGGCTGTAAATCCTGTAATTTAGGTTAGGTGTACTTATTTAGTTACGTATAAATTGTACTCAATAACTTCAACATTAAAGAGGATAAAATTAGCATTCAAAACTATTCAGATTTTGAGCATTTGCTATTACCATTCGACTAGTACGTAGACAATGGTGGAATACAAAAAATCACAATATGATAATATGGCAATGCCAACAGCAACATTGTGTTCAACCTAAATGACCGATCCTTCATGTGCTAATTGATTGAGCTCTTGTCGTTCTACAGGCGCTGACTGGCTGAATATCTCAAGCGTGAGTTCCAGTGGTGTGAAAAGATTTTTCCTGGATTTAGATATACCAACAATAGTAATGATTTGTGTAGAGACTTTTTCAAATTCGTTCTTAGTATGGTTTTTCAAAAGTATTGATCCTTATGAATTTTTTATAGATGCATTTCTGAATGGAATTTTCGTCTATATGCGATAAATGTAGCTTGACCATGATTATACGGATTCTCTTAGATCATTTAAGATATAACCAAGATTCATAGTTTCTGAGGATATTCTGTACAATTGTGAAGAAAAGTTCAGCATCCAGCTATCTGACGCAAATTTACTTCAGAATTGAAGAGTGCTGGTGATGAGGTCTTTAGAAGGTTACATCCCAATCTAAATCGTTAGATCAGGAAAGTTAGAAAAATTGCAATCCAATCAAATATATCTACTAAATGTGTAACATGTGTTACGTTATAAATTCAATTCCTTCACTATCCAAAGCACCATCAAATCTTGCGACTTTCTTTGTAAAAAATATAAAAATATTGGAAATTATACTGTCAAAGATATATTCTTGTTAGTGTGTCAAGCTTTGACATCTTAGTAGTATACTGGCTAATGTTAATGAATCTTGGACACCAGTTTCTCAAGCATTCTACTCTAAAAAAATTGCTGGATGCAGAAAAAATCATAGGTATCATAATAATAATAATAATAATAAATAATTACACCTCTTTGGTTTTTAAATTTTTATTACCAGCTGGTCACATTGATTTTTAGTGTAATGAATGCTAACACCTTTCTCAGTAGGCTTTTAATGCAAATGCCAACGCTAAGCTTAGCTTTATTTGTGATATTTTTTTGCATTTTCATCCCTCCAATTATGGAAAATAATATTAGAGGTTCATTCTTAATTCTACCCACCTACAATGTTTGAAGGGCGATGCTACTCAGTGTTACTTACTTAGAAGTTTTAAAAAACTGCATGATAGATCCAGATCGGAGAAACCTTTATGCGATTATTATCATTGAAGCAATATTTAAGACGCGGAATTTACGGATCCAGTGATAGCTTACATCGCGGTGTGCGATCACTTACAAACCAAATCAACAAAGCTATATTTCAACCCAATAGGCTCACAAATTCCTCACACCAGGTACATAAAACTGAAAAGCCCAGTAAGCTATCGCTCAATCACCTATGTCCCAAGTTTTTACAAGATCATAACCGCATCTATATGCAAAATAATCGAACATCTTACACAGAACAAAATACTTACAGAAGAACAAAAAGGATATGGCAAATAAAGTCGGGGTTGTAAGGAACAACTCATAAGTTATAGTGTGATCATCACACTTGTTACATAGACTATAAAGGGGCTTTCGACTCTGGAGCCTATAACAGTCTAATTCAAAGTTATACAAATTTATAAGATTAACCCAGGAATCGACGATCCCTTACAAAAACTATGCCAACACGGTGAACCAGCATACACTTAAAAACAGAAACTGAACACATCCAAACAAAAGAGCTTCACATACAATGCGGTATCTTCCAGGGATATTCTCTTAGCTCGCTTGGGTTAGCCTTTGCCTGAACCCACTCTTGAACGCACTCAACAAGATAAGCTATGGTTTAAACATCAAGTATCAGAAAACAAACCAGCACAAAAACAATTACCTTCTCTTCATGGATGATACGTAACGGCGGCTACTGAGATGCAACTAAAAGGACTACTTAGAATAACAGAAACTTGTACGTCAGACATAGATAAAGGTCAATGGAAGAACCATCCCGAAGAGGAAATAGTAAATGGTGAAATATTTGCCGACATGTATCAAAACACAAAAACCATACACAAATCAAAGAAAAACGAATTCAAAAACTGTCTTATGAATCCCACCAAAACTATCAACGCATTTGCAATACAAGCCATCGCACACTCCTTTGGTATCCTCAACTGGTCACACCCAATCTCATCATCGACGGGAAGCAAGGAGGCAGAGGAATTATAGACATACAATCACTTCACACAAAGCAAATACAAACATTTAGATATTTTTTTCTTAAAGCAAGTAAATCAATTTACATAGAGCGATAGTGAAAGCAAACAAGAACTATACACCTCTCTCGTCCAAACCACTGAGCAGTCACATACACCCATGCATAATTAGAAGAAGACAATACCATATAACAGCAGACAACATTAATAAAAAACAATCGTTCACGTGGCTGTAGGATGTTTTCCCAAAAACAGAGGGTTTAATTATTGATGTACAGGACCAAGTAATTTCAACCAGAAACTACAAAAATTATAGGATAAAAGCCCCATACATAATAGATGACAACTCCAGAAAATGCCACCAACAAAAAGAAACAATACAACATATTACAAGTGCAAAAACTAGCAGGAACTGAATTTATTGCAAAATATAACTTTGCAGCAAAAGTCAACATTTAAATTAATAGAAAATACAGATCCTTATTACAAATACACACCAACATCAGTACTCGAAAACAATCAATATAAACTGTACTGAGACATCCAAATGGAGACAAGACAAACTCAGCTAATAGATCTGCTATCGTCTTTCAATCACAGGCAGGCAGTGTTACCTATAAAATAAATATTACTATCCCCAATGACAGCAATGTTCAAATCACTCATGCTTAGAAGATATCTATAAATATATATATATATATATATATATATATATATATATATATATATATATATATATATAGAAATTAAACGACGCTGTTAACAAGATACCTAAAGTTATTATAATCACCATCATTATGTTAGTCTCGGGTGTCGCGCCAACCATACAACAATTAGGATAAGACGAAAAGTTACACAAAACCTTCCAAAAGTCTGTGCTCTTCAAAACTTGTAATATCGTAATTTTCTTCCTCAACGTATAGTAACATGCACTATTTTTTTAGCATCTCGTTGAGGAATCGCAATTTTGAATAAAGCATATTCTAGTTGCTCAGAGATAATTTTGTAACAGCAAAACAGCAAAAAAAATTCAAATATTCACCAAGAGCAGCCTTTGTTGTGTCAGGCGAGAAAAGATAACATCAAAATGGAAATAGCTTTTTATAGATAACCTCCCGCAAAGGCAGAAAACCTTATTGCACTCCAGAGGCTCTGCGAGAGATAAATGTATATCTCAATTAACATAGAAACATTGTAGATTGTAGCTATCGGGGAACAAACGGCGCGGCAGCTCATTCCCCAACGCCGACGTTGCCTCCTCTTATATATATATATATATATATATATATATATATATATATATATATATATATATATAATATCTATTTTATATTTTTTTTCACTTTAATCAACCATGCTTTCGTATGCATATGCATCCATCATTAGGGCTACAATGAACAATGCTCAGTGACATCGAAAACGAGATTATAGATAACACTCGCTTAAGTGGCTGCGTTTGATACAGCAAGTAATGTAAAATAAGTAGTCGAAAACATTGGTCATAGTAAAATTCTATACCTATAATAATACATGTGAAATAGCTGAACAGTTCACAGATAAATTCAATTTATTTGTAGCATCAGTAAGACCATGTCAATATCTATGCCAAAACCCTAAACCAAATGTTTTGGATCTCTCTGAATAATATAGAAATTTATATTAAGAAACGAAAACCAGCAAATTCGAACTGGAATGGAAATTCAAAACATCCCATTCACTTTTACAATTATTTCTGAAAAGCAAGTTCAAGCTTATAGAAATAGCCAAATTGTAGCTCAACCTTTTTTATTATTATTTTTTTCCAGTTGTTTGTGCTATACATTTTAAATGCCTTGCAACCTTATATAGTATAACCTTCAACCATAAGGATTTTTGTAATGCTGCATAGCTGTGCTGAACACCAAGCACGCTTTAGATTTATTTTTGTAGAATAAGAATGGACATAATAAGTAATAGAAATAATAAGGAAATTTGTGGAATACCTCCTATATATCCCTTTTTTAACTAAACTATCAGGTATTTATATTAATATAGTATTAGGTAGCTTGATAAAAATGACTTCAATACCCTATATTAGATTATTATGAATTTGGTAGAGAATAGAAAGTCGCTATAGCTTATGAAATGTGGGAAATAGCAATTTTCATTTATATATGCCATATATGGTAGATTGCCAGGCTCAGAAACATGCTTTGAGGTTCAAAAAGTGCCATTTTTCAAGGGAAATCAATGATTTTCAGAGACTTTTGACAGTACAATGTTTAATGTGTGGTACCAACTCTACTACCGTTATATGGCAATATTCTCGGACTTAAACGACACCTCCTAAACATAGATTCTCATATATATTACATATCGTCGCTGTGTCAAACTCTGATCTTCCGATGTTAAAGGAGTCATAGGAGCTATATTTTTCATATATTTAAAATATAATTCTCTCGGATCGCCCTCTACTCTTGTGACAAATTTTTTGGCAGTATCTTTACCTCTATATAATACTTAATTTTGATACTTCTACTTGGCATGAGGATTTAATTAAATGAAAATTAATATGCTTCATGTGCGTGAGTTTCGTTTGTATATGAATGTTCCGAATTTGGTCCACAAATATCGATTGGTTTCAATATTTCTGGAACCTCGTTACCATATTTATCGATTCGTGACCTTTTGTCAGTGTTATTGTAAATATATGATTACAATCATGTTTTTGGTGAATCTCAATATATATGTCTGTGTGGAAAAGCATAATAAGCAGTCATCACAAATATACTTTGTATGTCCATTTAAATTAATCTGACATGGAACTTATCGTGAAAGATCCCATATTCCAACAATATTGACCCTTATCATCGATTAAATATAGCAAATTAACATGCAATGCTAATTTTCTCTGAGCATATCTCAGTGGACCCACTATTCCATAAGTAACATTACCTTCCTTGATTATTTTCTCAATTCTATATACATTTATTGATATATTATTGTTTATCTTAAACAATGGAATAACTTTGAGTGTAACTGGAAAGTTCATACCATCAACATTCAGGATTGTGAAAAAGTGTGGGTAGGACGACTCATCTGATACTCGCTTGCTTACTTGTGGTAGTGCAGATGTCACGACCCAGGCGAAGCAATATTTCGGTTATGTACGTTTATGACTGCTTTCTTCTTTTCGATAAAGTACGGTGTTAGACCGACGATGATTTAAATATAAATCGAAACGCGTCACTGAAAGAAAAAGAGTTTTATTCAGGAAACTGCTTGTTAATTACACAATTTTTTATCTGCATAGTTCTTTCATGTCAGTATTCAGCTACGACAGTGTTCCATAAAATGTATGTCGATATTACAATAGTAACAAATTAAACGAACAAAACGGCTTTTCATTGCGCATTGTCCAGCAGATAGAAATTTCAGACCCCATCTATCATTCTAAATTGGTTGCAAAGGTAGTTGATACACTTTCTTTAACTATAATTAAGTTAACACTACCTATAACTTTTTTTCATATCACTCACATAATAAACAAATATTCACTACGCAAATTATTTATCATTTTGATGCGGCGCCAATTTTACAACTAGACTTGGGTGATGTATATCAAATATATAAATAATAAATATAATTTCCTACAGGATATTTGATATTTATTGTCATGTCAATTTATCTTTATTCGTTGTATATTTGCTGTATTGTATGTCATATCGACGATCTGTTGTAACTGACATAAGTCAGTGTAAGAGTAGCCTCGCCTAAACTTAGTTGTTTATACAGGCGCGTTTTCAGGGTTAACTTATGGGAGGGGTAATGCTCTCTTTGAAATGGGAGAGGGGAGAGGATCACCGCGGGTGAAAATTGAAAATTTGTAAAATGTCAAGATCAAGATCAAGATTACCGTCGCCGTCGGCGAGAGTTGCAAGTATGCAAAAATTAATATCACAAACTCATTAACTCATTCATTAAGATAAAGATCAAAAGTTTGATTACGGACTTCCATTGTCTATAAACTTTTGATAAATCCACCTTGTCTACAAGTTTCAAACAAGATAAAGATATTCCTTCATAAGAGATACAAAATAAAGCTGTTTTCTATACCGAGCAACAATTTACATATTTATGTGCGTATTTAAACAATTATTTACTGATGGCTTTGATAGTACTGTAATCAACCAAATGTTTACTGATTTATATTCCACCAGTTTTTTTGGTTTTTTTTCGCTCATGGGGGGGGGTAATTACCCCTATTACCCCCCCCCCCCTTAAATACGCGCCTGTGTTTATGTCCCTCTTGGTTTTTTGAATAGAGACGTTAGGAATTATTATTCTTATTAATATTATACTTCTTGAAAATTATCTTCACTCTTATTTACTCACTATTATTATATATCAAAATATTTTGTGATATTTTCTACGTAAACATGGTATAGGCCTGAATTTGTCTGCTCATATAAAATAACGGTCGCTCCTGTCTTTTTTGACGGTGTTATTTCTGGTGCAGTAGATGTATAGGTTTAATCACTTACATTTTCCCTGGTAATATCATTTGAATGTATGTTACCAAACATATGGGACTCTGTACCGTCCATACTCGTCTTCCTCTCGTTGGCGATAGAATCCATGTCATCGTTTCTCCTTTCCCCTGGGGGAAAACCTTATATCGTGTCTGATCCTTACCAAAATATTAAAAAAGAAGAAGTTACTGCAATCATTATTTTTTTTCACGGTAAATTATCTCATCCGAACCGTTCACTTCCACAGCCAGAACTGATCTCGATAATTTAAATAAAAATCTAAACGCGTCATACAAAAGGAGAGTTTTATCTGTAAAATTTTGCGTTCTAATTACACAATATCATTTGAATTATATATGTGAGTGAAGTCAAAAATGCAAAACTATCGAATTATGACTTCTGAGGTTTGAAACGACCCCTCCGACGGTGCTGATTAAGAAGAAGCTTTGTGTATTATATATGATTGGACACAGTTTCACCAAATTTGATCCTGGAACTATTTTCCTGGCGAGGTCATAAAAGTAAAAATTGCCATATGTTGTTTAATGTTATTTCGGTCAGTTTATAATAGAAAAAAATATTTGTTGCCGCACAACGTTTCGGTTTATTGAATTTAAACTACCTTTAAGTTGCTTTGTAATCCTAAAATATCACAATTATAAAAAATGCCGTTTTGGGCGTTTTAAGGTCGATACCTTCTCCTCTGATGATTTGTGTGCTAATCACTACTTATGATAAGAATAATTTCCATCAATTTATATCTCGTAAGTATTGGGCATCCTGTGGGTGAAAACTACCCTTCATACGGGATCAAATATGATGGTTTGGTAAACTAACAACTACTTATCAAGACAGCCCATTGTCATCGGAATAGTTTTTACCAACTTTAATCATTGACCGCTTTAAAGAGAAAAATGTGATGTTATTAGCGAATTATTTTGTTGAAGAGCGCAAGACTCAAAGAGGCGCATGAACAGCAGGCGCGTTTTCAGGGTTACCTAAGGGGGGGGGGGGTAATGCTCACTCTGAAATAGGAGAGAGGAGAGGATCACCGCGGCTGAAAATTGAAAATTTGTAAAATGTCAAGATCAAGAGATTACCGTCGCCGTCAGCGAGAGTTGCAAGTATGCAAAAATTCATAACACAAACTCATTCATTAAGATAAAGATAATCTCTCATAAGAGAAACAAAATAAAGCTGTTTTCTATACCGAGCAACAATTTACATGTTTATGTGCGTATTTAAACAATTATTTACTGATGGCTTTGACAGTACTGTAATCAACAAAATGTTTACTGATTTATATTCCACCAGTTTCTTTGGTATTTTTTTTCGTTCATGCGGGGGGTAATAACCCCCATTACCCCCCCCCTCAGATACGCGCCTGATGAACTGAATTAAAATTAATAAAGTTATTTTGGATTATGTGAATAACTTTGGATTTTGAAATGGAAAAGCAGAACTGTTTGCAGGTGACAGGGTCGCAATTTTTTAGAATTTTCACAATCATACTATACTGACGTCAACATACGTCTGATACTAGTGTAGTAGATTGAAAGTGTGCACATTACAAATTCTCATCATTTTCAATGAGCTCGGCTTCTCCTTCTTCTTTGGAGTATTAACTTGCACCAAGGAAATACCGGCGATGGGTTACATGATTTTTTTGTACATCATAACACGTCCAAAAACTTTCAACTAGTTAAACAATGTTTGCGTGGGTGGTAAAAGCAAAAACTAATTAAGCGAAAAAATGCTCCGAAATATACGGAATCATCCAAATCATTCGCCAGTATAAGTAGTATGAGAAAGCGTCAGTGCGTCCAAAAATAGTCCCAGCTATTTCGGACTTGTACACCATTCTGAAAATGTCCGCTGAGCTGAAAAACACTCTCAAATCGCGAAAGGCAAACTAATTACAACTCCCATTGTCATCGATATAATATACAGATGGTATAATTAATTTAATATCTAAAGCGCTTTATTTTTTTGAAACAGTACCAATCAGAAACAGTCTGTATTTTTGGTTTTGGTGATTTATTTTGTGTATTGTTCAGTGTTCAGAGCCCCTGAGACGACACCCTTTCATTTTGCTGTAGTAAAGGTAAGTCCTTTTTGCTTATTAACGCCATTAAAAATGATTATCGCTCCATCTCACACATTATAAGATTTAGCTTGGGAGATTTACATATTCACTAAAAATAAATATGTCTTCATTCTGCTCCGTATACGAAAATACGTTTAATAACAACCTGTGGCGTCGGTGGCTATGATTTGCAGTTTTGACTGAATCGAATTTATAAAGATGGTAAACCATGATACCAACTTATAGTTAAATATTTCAGTTAGATTTAGTATCCTGACCCTGAATCAGGAATGTCATATATCTACATATGCAGCAATGTTATCCAGAGTAGCTTGAGACCCTGTTTTACGTTTTACCGTTGATAAGAATTCAACCAATAAAATTATGTCTGTCAATCCAAAATACCTCTTATTTACGTCTTAAAGCTATCAATAATCGACTTTCAAAAGTCTTATATTTATATATACTTATATAGCATTCAAATTTAAGTATTTAGCTAGTATGGCTCTCTTTATTTTGTTTAGTAATCATTAGCTCTTCTATAAGTCGGAGAGAGATTCTCAGATTTCGACGTAATGACATCACGGTACTTTTATGGATTGGAAGGGAAAAATATATATTTTTCTTGATGATGGTAAAGGACGTTCTATAAACTTTTGACTCTGGTAACTTTCCGTACTTGATAAGGTATAGATGATTGTAGAGTAGGTTCATGTTTACTCAATACGCATAAGGAAGCATTGATTTCCTGAAAATTTGTAACTGATGTGAGTAAATAAAAGTTACACGAATTGCTTTACAAGTTGTACGGCATTTTATTGAACTTTTTGCTCGGACTTTCAAAAATACTGGAAATTATGGAGATTTTAGTTTAAAATTTGAAAATTATTGAAACTGAAAAGAATTGAGATTTTCAATTCAAAAATTTCCAATTTTAATTCCAAAAGATCAACAGTTCCGAAACTGCTTCCAAATATTTGTTTTTTTCTTAATTCAATACTCCGCCTCAGGCCATAGGGTCAATAGCGGTGAAATCGATTGATTACAATTTGTCGAGTATCTTTGCATAACTCAGAAAAGTATGAGATTTTTTACATTAAAGCGTAGTCCGAAAATATTATTAATATTGCCATCCACGTTGTACTGGTGTCGGTAAACTAACATTGGGCAAGTCACGAGTAAGTGTTTTATAGTTTGAGGCACTTATTTCACTGGTAGGTATTGTTCCGCCGTCGAACAAGTTATCCGTGGGTAAGCGTGTTACTATGACCTGTCATCTTCTATTTCCTGATACGGTTTGCCATGAAGATAGACAAGACTTCAGCTAACGTAGCTTTGAGGTCTTGTTTACCCATTGCTCGTTCCAACGGCTAATAGCTTTTTGTTAGAGATGAACCTTTATCTGATACCGGGATTTGAAGTGTCGATGTAACGTTAACGTTCGCTGCTGTTTTGGCAAGGCGATGGTACCAATAACAGACATTTTTTTTGAATGAATTAAATTGAGATTTGTGCTTCAATCAAATTTATCAGGGGGTTTCTGACATACATCATTCGAGCAGTGCGCGACGCTTGGAGATGAGTGGGTCTATGTTGCGTATCTAAAATAAGATTTTTCATATCAAGTATTATCATTATAACCTTCCATTTGCTAAGGGTCTAGTGGGTTGAAGCAGAGACTGACTGCTTCATAATCGCTTGCCAGAATGGTGTGTTTAACACCTTGGTATATCGTGTTAGGCTAATGGGTATGGAACTACCTGATAAAGCTGTTGATCATGCCGATCTTCTTCTATCAGTGCCTATCCGGTCCGAATGTTGGCGATCATTCTGGCTATCGTGATCCTATTCACAGCTGCTCTAAAAAGCCCGGTGGTTGTCAGAGAGAACCATGTTCTCAGATTTTTCAGCCAACAGATCCTTCTGCGGCCTGGACCACGTTTACTTGGGATTTTCCCTTGCAGTATTTGCTGTAGTAGACCATATCTTTTTTCGTTACGCATAATATGACCCAGGTATTCTAACTTGCGTGTTTTGCCGATGCATGCATCTCCTGTCAGTGTGTAGTGTATACGTCGGCACTGTTTACATCTATCGGCACAACGCAGTTCTACAAGTGCTGAATTATTATTTGAAGCACTCCTACGGTATTGATGAGACACCTGTTGTGTTCTATGCTCCAGAAGATATTGAGTCCATGGTGGAGAACGAGAGATGCAAGATTTACTGGAACTATTTATTCCCACATTCGAGCTTCTCTACCACCAACATAAAAAGATGTTCGTTATTGAATTCACGGAGAATTGAATTGCTGAGATGAACATCGTCTTGAAGGAGGAGGAAAAACGGACCAAGTATCAGATGCTCCTCAGCCAACTACGTATGCTTTGGCCAGGCCACACTCTTAGTCTGCTAGTTATGGTCATTGGTGGGATGATAAATATGCTGCTTTCTGTTCTGAAATCTATACCAACATGCCGTGCATCGATAAACATCTTGGCCAAGAGGATGCAGAAAGCGCTCGTCTTTGGTTCTCTTCGTCTACTATTCTCCGTCTATGGTGCATGAGTTACTCACTAAGTGATGGCTCACCCGGGCTGCACACCTTATTCATTTTTTCATTCTTTTTTTCCATAATATCAATATCACTATGATAGTATAATCCGTAGGGTTGCTAATGGTAAATTGCAAAAGTCTTAAAATGCTTTTGATTTTTCTGCCCATCCCGACGTTTTCCTAATTAAATCAATATCCAGCCCTAATATAAAAACTGTTGATGTGGTAGCATGACGAATGCTATGACCTTTGGATATTCTGGTATCAATTCCACTTTATTGTAATATCTCTTTTACCCAACGAGATATACTTTGAGTGGACGCAGCGTGTAAAGGGCGCTCGTATATAATTAAAACTTAAATCGTAGCATGACGATATGGTCTACTCTTATGGCCTGTCCAGACCGGACTCCCAACCCTATTGAAGGCACATGTGAAATGAGAGTTTCGACCATCCGTGCGGTGTGGACATCGCTAGCGAACGCCATCAAACATGCCACCTCATTCGAACCGGGATCCGAACATGAATACGGGCAAATGTGGAGAGGTTTGATGCCGTTCGTTAGCACTTTCTCAACGCTAAGGAAATAATAATCTATTAGGGGCGGAACGCATAGATCTGGTTTGTTGCTAAAATATGTCAAAAAAATGGTTCCTTTCTTCTAACGCCTGAGGTTATAATTTTATAGGGAATAATACTTTTGATTCGGTCCTCTTGATTAATTATGTTAGGTATAGCTTATTGCGAAATAGTCACACTACGACCAGAAGCAAGAATCAACAGAGTCGCGAGTTCCAATGTCAGGTCTTTCAAGCTGAGCGATTCGTTGAAAGAAAGAGTATTAACGTTAGTTATTACTAGAATAGGGGTACGTTAACATATATGCAGCTGCCGTAGGTAATTATTGTCATTCAAAACATATTTTTTGCACTACCTACCTCCTGATGAATAAACACTAATGAAAATGTTGACCTTTAGCAATTAAGATAAGATAGATCATTGTTGAAAAGTTTTGTAAAAATGTCAGTTATGTACTAAATTTGTATTTAAAAGGGATACGATCCCCCTATAAAGAGAACTTCCACCATATTTTTTATTAAAAATTTTAATGGCTTCTTCCCAAAAATATCTTAATTCCAACTGATCCCGGATAGAACGACTGTAATTTATAATTTTACTAGCCTGTTAATTGAAGAAAATGGGGGAAGGTGTGAAGGAGATAATTTGACTAGCTAATGTAAGCATCCACCAAGTAGCTATCTGGTATCCATGAAACATATGTTGTATTGACTCTTGATGCAAAAAGGTCAATTTCGACATAACCAAATCGTTCAATGTAGAACTTGTACAAGCATATTCTGAAGCCCAAATACTTCTAGCCATATTGTTATACTGACCTGAATTCTACTATGCTATTCTATTATATATGCGATTTCGGAAAAATTATCAATTCGGAGCAAAGTATTACAAATTGATTTTTGTCTAGCAAAACATAAGAGTGCGGCGCACATTTTCAGTGAGTGAATATGGTATCAGATCTAAGTATTGTTCTAGCATCCCTGTGCCTCCTGTCCAACAGACCAAGCCTCCCAATTGCTATTAGAGTCGTCAGACAACAAATATTTAATTTTGCTTATGACTCAGGGTATCAATTTTTCTCGAAAACATTATGGTACCAAAAATATCAAACACGAAAAAACGCAGCAACAGTTATTCGACCCTCAAATATCGATTTGGTCAGCAACACCACTGCAATTATTATTATGTTGAATTTAATTATACCAAAAGATGCGCATCTTTAGTACTATCAAACTTACCAATTTTCATTATAATCGGCGATATGACTTTTGAGTTATTGATATAGATACATTTTTTTATTAAAACTTTAACACTGATTCTCAACAAAATAAGCAAGTTTGGATATATCTTTATATTAACATCTGGAGATGAAAAAAAGGATTAACCCGTGAAGTTAAAGTTATCACTTATGATGTACTCTAAGTAACAAAAAAGTTAAATAGTTTAATTTTAACTTTTCCACTGCTTTTTATATAAAATCAAGGCTCGTCGCTGCCGAACTTGCAAATCAAATATGATCTATTTTTAGTCGATCATTCTTGGCATACAGTACTATTTTTATCAGAGATCGCATTTGTAGTTATGTTAATATATTTTTATGGCTCTTTAACAAAATGTGTCATATAGTGATTGATCAGTATGTTTTCCTTTCATTTTAATAAAGATATTGTATATCGACAATGATTGTGACATTTTTACTACCCTGATCAAGTTCCTCAGATCTCTTTTATTCCTGGTATTCTTAATAAGGCAGGTAGCGACAAAGCACCAAATTCAAATTCATCAATTTGAATTCGAGTATATCAGCTTATCGTAAGTTCTGATTTGAAAACAAAACACTGTTAATCTGGAAACAGGCAGTCTAAGTTGTCTTAATTCCTGAGGACGTACCGTGTAATCGTAGATGATAGCTTGATGCTTGGCACGTTTCAAATCAGAAAAAAAATAACAAAAATTGTAATTTTTGTTATAATTTTGCATGTCAATTTTGATTTGTTGCTTCAGTATATGATAAGATTCAAAAAGTTGTATTGAGACCACCTGCTGACTGTTGAGAGCATATTAAATCAACTGATGAAAACTTCAAGTTTGTATTCCGCGAGCTATTCCTATTTCTAAGGTAGGGGCATTCTTCTTAATACTAATTTATACTGGTTTTTAGTATTAGGCAACCTCGCGAATATATTCAGAGCCGTTGAGAAAACTACTCAAGCTCGTTACAAATCCACTTCTGATATGAACTAAATTGGATATGGTTTATATTTAAAACCATATCGCATGTCTTGGTTTATTTGTCAAAGCAAGGAATACAACAAACTTTTAAAAGCCTCGGAAAATTCGATTTAAATGCGGTATAGATTTTTTTTTTTTTTTTTTTTTGTTAATTTAATGGCTCTGATCTGAGATCAACTGGCCAGAAGATTGTATATATTCGGCTTTAATACGACTGAATTAAGGAATGGGGATGTGTGCTTGTCCGTTATTTATATACTATGTTAGTATCCTATTCTAGTTGTAATATCTAAAAAATACATTCATTTTTTGATTACTTCATTTCCAATTTATCTTTTAATATTTTTTCTTCCTTATTTCCTTTTTCTTTCCTTTATTTTTACTTTTTATTTTCTGTCTTTATTTTTTTTTTTAATACTTCAATTTTTTTTTTTTTTTAATATATAAATTTTTTTTTAACATTTTTTTTATATATTTTTTTGACTTCTTTCCTTTTTTTATTGTTTGGCAATCATTTATTTTTTCAAAACATTAGATAATATACATTAATTATAGATAACTGCCGTTACAGTAAAGTGTTAATATTGTTAGTCCCTAAACTTAGTTAAAGATTAAATTTTAATATTTGTACACAATGCTTGTATACTATTTTGTAAACATAAGGATTTAAACTTCTAAAGATAGTAGCTAGATCAGTAGGTAAACTGATATATTGTGATAATTCGCGATACATTCCAGTTAATTCCTTTTCGAATATTTTACATTCTAATATGCAATGCTGTATGGTGCCAATCTCTCCACATTCACAGAATGGGTTGTTATTAAGTCCTATTGTGGTTTTATGTTGGGGGGTTAAACAGTGGCCACTTCTCAAACGGCACAATGTTCTAATGTAATTCCTATTTGTTACTCCTTGGAACCAAGGTACTGATCTAACGTTGTTTTGGATTTGTCTAAACGAGGAGCCTGTCGGGCCATCTGTGAAGTGATTTTGCCATTTTTGATGCAGTTTTTCATTTATTATGGTGTTGAAATCTGAGCAAGGTACCTTAAAATCTTGCAAAGGATGTCCTGCTTCAGTTGCTTTTTTAGCCAGTTTATCGACTAATTCGTTCTGAGGAATACCCGCATGTCCTTTGATCCAAACTAGATTCACTGTTTTATTGGAATTCTCCAGTTGTTCAATCAGTTTAACGATTTCCATTATCAAGTAGTTGGAGTTATGGTCTGTGTTGAAGTGTTTGAGTTTCAGTGTTAAGCTTTTATTGTCGGTGAAAATTACTAATTTGCTAAATTCCCTTCCAGAGCAATATTCCAGTGCTTTCCAGATGGCTACCAGTTCAGCTGAATAAACAGATGTTTCAGGGGGAAGTCGATATAATTCAGAGTAGTTTTTATTTTCATGATAAAATGCGCATCCTGTCAGTTCGTTTTTCTTAGATCCATCGGTGAAAATTAACTCCCACTGATTCCACTCTTCATGCAGTTTTTGCTTGAACATGTGAACTATCCTATGATCATTAACCTCAAGATTAACATTTTTAATTGTCGGTGAATTGTTTAGCGTAATATAATCCAAAACATAGTTGATATGGATTTTGCTGTTGTAAATTTTGTCCTTGATTGGTAGCATAGCATGGTAACTTTCAACTAGCAAGGGTAGCTTCTTGTGTTGCCAATATCTTGAAGTTAATCCTAGGATAAATAGGGTATGGATGTGATCTATATCTTCTCGACTAATCATCCTAATCACAAATCTGTCGCTCAATTTCTGCCTCCTCAGGTACAACGGTGGCTCAACACACTCGATCTCCATAGTTTTTATTGGTGTACTATGTAAATATCCAATTGATTTTCTTAGACACTTATTTTTGATAACCTCTATTTTTCTTAAGTGGCATTCGGCAGCATTTCCATAATGTATCGATCCGTAGTCAAGTATGGATCGTACTAGCGATCTGTAAAATATTAAACATATATTCGGGTCCGCTCCCCATCTATAGTGGCTGAACGTTTTTAGTATATTCATGGCATTCTCAGCCCTTTTCACCACATACATAATATGTTCCTTCCAATTCAACTTCTTGTCCAAGATGACTCCCAGATATTTGGCTGATGTCTGATACTTGAAGGTGAGGTCGCTGATTGTGATGGAGCTTGGTGGGTTGTATCTGGACCGGGTGTATGTGCATATAGTTGATTTTTCAGGTGCTATGGATGAACCGTTATCTTCAAAATATTTCACTGCTGTAGAGATAGCCTCGTCAAGTTTTTCTATTGACTGTGAGATTGTCTTGCTACTTGTGCTGATGGCGTAATCGTCCGCAAACTGGTATATGTTGGTATCTTCTTTTCTTAATATGGACTGAAAATCATGGGAATATATTATGTACAAGATTGGGCTGAGTATGCTCCCTTGAGGTAATCCAACTGATGTCGTGCGAGGTCCTACTAACTGGTCACTTGTTCTTATGTAGATGTTTCTATTCCTGTATAGCGATATTATGTGGAAAGATAGTTGGTCCGGGATCTGAATTTTCTTCATTTTTTCAGCTAGGATTTGTAATTGTACATTATCGTATGCTCCCTTGATGTCTAGAAATGCAACTGAGGTGTGTTTCTTGTCTGAAAATCCTATTTGGATATCTGTTATCAATTTGCCTAAGGCCTCTTGAGTAGAGTGACCTCTTCGAAATCCATGCTGTGTGTCTGGAATGAGTTGATTTCTTTCTAGGTAATGTTCAAGTCGGTTTTTGATTAATCTTTCATAGGTTTTGAACAAGCACGAAGCTAGAGCGATCGGTCGATAAGAATCTGGTTGGAATTCGGGTTTTCCAGGTTTCAATATGGGAATTATTATGTAATCATACCACTGCTCAGGGATATCTATTTTACCTTTAAACATATCGTTGAAGATTCCAAGTAAAGTTCTTTTCCCGTCTACCGGTAAATTGAATACCATGGAATAATGAATTTGATCTCTACCTGGAGAAGTATTGTTGTTTTGTTTCAATGCTCTGTTTAGCTCTGACATTGAGAAGTATCTCAGTAACTCGTGGTCGCTAATATCGAATATTGGGGGATCTAACTTAGAATCTACGTAACAGGGAGCTAATTTATTATGGAAGTTTCTAATCCAATCTGCTGAAGCGTCTGCATAATGTATGTTTGTTTGCCTTCTATTTTTAAATAGATTAACCTGCTGCCATACTTTTTTTAACGGAGTATTACTATTCAGGGAAGAACAATAGTTCATCCAGCTCTCTCTTTTGGCTTTTTTTATAATTTTTTTGGCTATAGCATCTAACCGCCTAAAATTGAGTAAATTCATTAAATTTGGGTTGTTTTTATATGTCCTAAAACTCTCTCTGCGATGTTGAACTGCTTCGTCGCATTGAGTCGTCCACCATGGTTTTCCTTTTTTGGTGAGTGCTCTTTTTTTATTAAATTTAGGTATTGAAACCTCAGCAGATTGGTTAACACTTTCAACAAAACAATCATAATTTACATTATTTCCACTTATATTGAAGTTCGATTTGAATTTATCCCAATCGGCTTTTTTCACATCCCATTTCCTATGTTCGGTTATTTTAATTTTTTCGGGTGTGATGTCACACTCTATGATAATCGGAATATGATCTGAGCCAGCAGGATCAGACAATGTACGCCACTTAAATAGATGTTGGACTTGAGGAGTACATATGGTTAGATCTATAGAAGATTTTCTACCATGTCCGACGTATGTCGCTTCCCCATTATTCAGAAATATTAAGTTGCTTTTATCCAGTGAATCAATTAGCGAGTTTCCATATATGTCATTTGTATCACAACCCCATGCTCTGTGATGTGCATTGAAGTCTCCTCCAATTATGAATGGTGCAGGTAAGCCATCAAAAAATTTACTCCATTCCTGGTCAGTTATTTTCGTTTGCGGTTTGATATAGGTGGATATAAATGACATATTAGTTTTGTTTTGAAGCTTAACACTAATGCATATATGCATAATTTTTTCGTTATCGGAAACTTGTTTTTCAATAAATGATATGTTACTTTTAATGAGTATAGCTACACCGCCTCTGCCGTCTGGACGGTCTTGTCTAATGATGTTATATCCTTTAAAATTAATATAAATGTTGGGTTTAAACCATGTTTCTTGGAGTAGTGCTATGTCTACATTTTCTTGTTCCAATAGATGTTCAAGGTTTTCCTTATTAGCTATTGCAGATCTACAGTTCCACTGGTAAATTTTTAAACTAGACATTTATATTAGAAAAAAGTAAATATTTTCTGTATATTTTTTTAATGTAGTGTATGAACACCTATATTTTCAAAACCATTATTTGCTATTCAATAAAATTCTTTGTCTAAATCTAATCGTTCTTTGATTAACTTAATAATTTTAGGTATTTCAACATTATCGATGCTAATGTCCTTGATATTTGATAATACAAATATTACTAATTCTAAAACGCTATTAATGAGGGGCTCTTCTGATCTATTTTCGATATTTGCTGTGTATTTGGGGTTGTTTGTAATGTCTCCTTCAATGGATTTTACGAATGGTAGACCAATAATTCGTTTCCTTTCGGCTTCAGTAGGGTCTGGGGAAAGGGGCATGTTTCTTTTTGGGCGTTTTGTTACTAACTGTGTGAAATGAGAGCTAATGTTTGTTTTGCTTGTTGATGGGTTTCTGTTCAAAGTAGTGTTTGTATTTGTTTGAGTATTTGTATGAATGAATGTGTCTGGGTTAGATTTAGTAACTTTTGCATATGTTACTTTAGGTATTTGCTTCTCAGCGTCCTTGTAGGAACAATTTGTGTTTGACATAATCTTTTTAATACTTTGTTGTCTTTTAAATTCTTCACATCTTTTCAATTCATATGTGTAGTGAGATTCCGAACAATGATAACATTTAGGTGTATCGGTGTCGTTATGACAAGAGTTAGTTGTATGAGAATCGTAACACTTTGCACATCTTGGCTTACTTTTGCAGTACTTTCCTAGATGCCCATAGCGCATACAGTTGTGGCAAAGAATCACTCTTTGAATGTAATTCAAGACCTCAAATTTTACATGATTAATTGAAATATATTTTGGCAGTTCTTGACTTTCAAATGTTATGATTGCTTTATTTATTGGAGTATAGTTTGTTTCGCCGTTTTCCACTATTTTCTTTCGCATACGTTTTACTGAATCTACCTTGAAATCGCAATGGAAGTCGAATGCTTTGATTTTGGAAAGAATATATTCTTCTGAAAATTCTTTATCTATAGAGATAACACCTTGTCTGTAGAGCATAAATCTTGGTATAAAAAAAACTAGACTATGTACTTGTAATTGCTGATTTGCTTTTAGTAAAATATTGGCCGCTATTGAATTTCGGAATACTATCCTTACCCTGTTTTTGCCTACGGATTCGATATTTTTTACCTGACTATCTATTTCTGGTAAAGACTTTAAAATGATTTCCCCTACTTTAATTGGATTTAATTTACCTGTGAACTGAGGTGTACTATTCTCAACGTAAACATAATAGGGACCTTTATCAGATGTTTTGTATAAAAGACATCGTTTTTCTGCGTTTTTTTGATTGACGTTAATCTCCTGGCTTTGGTTATATAAATCGTTATCACTTACATTCTGCTGCTCCATAATATTTGATTCAGTGTTACCAGACATTTGCTGTGGTGGAAAGTCATCATCTTCCAGGGTTATCGTTTCATTGTCGGATATTATTTCTTTTCTTTTTTTCCCTGGGGGTCTCCCCCCGCTGGAAGTACTCATCACCCTATTATCACCTTATCCTTTTGTATTTATTTACACTTATCACTAATTTTTATACTAGTTTTTTTCTAACACACAACGATATATTATTTGCGCGCACTCTTCAGACGATCCTATTCATACGGAGGTCGGGTACGAACTGCGGTATAGATTAATTTTTGTAATTACTCTTGAGAATTGTGACTAAGAGTTGATCGGCCATTAATCCTACTATTGGACACAAAAATTAACAGTTAAGTGGACAGTAGTTGATTGCACTGAGTGGTTCAACATCTCATTTTTTACAGCTGCAATGATCCGTGAGATATATATGTGTCATTTATAGGAAGGTGCGTTTGGTTGTATAATAGATTCATTCCCTAGTACTTTAGCTGAATTAAAGTTCACGATATGCCATGTTACGAAGAGTGTGTAGGATGCAATCTGACATCACTTTTGTGTGAATTAATTTGGCCTTTTAGGGAATGTAAAGTTTGGCTAATGTATCATAAATCACAATTATTACAATGAATACTATATATTATATTTGTTAAGCTGGGCACTAGAACTGAGTTCTTCCTTCATTTTAGAAAAAACATGATTATTAACCTACAATTTTACAATTGAGCTGCCATAAAATTGCGGGTTGATATATGGCAGCACTACATATGGCTCTACTGCCACAAGTCACGATGATGTTATACATTTCTAGGATTGTCAGATGGTCCGAGCGAGAAAAGCGGACAAACTGCAATTACTGCTGCATCTTCATAAAATCTATACAAACCCAGAGGGGAATCCATAATTTGATAAAAGCTATTATTTTTGAGATCCTTCAAACGCACGAAAAAAACGGACCAGCGAACATCGAACGAAGAAGCGGACATGTCCGATGAAAAGGGGACGTCTAGTAACCCTATAAATTTCGTATGTTCATATCTGGGTTTAGCGGCAAATTGATTTTCAAAATGAATCGGTTGTATTAGAGGAGATTAACATGCGGAATAGAGATTTTCTATTCTGATTTGTCTAAACCATGAGTTATGGGTAAAAATTTGAAACATGATAAAACTTTCTTTGAGGTCTAATAATGGAATATATGGAACACTTTAAACTAAGAGATCATACATAGGTTACATATTCTGATCATTATATAATATTATATATATTATTAATAATTCTTTGATCAGTTTCTCCAATTTATGGAAGTCTAGAAGCTATTCCAAGTGTTTTTTAGGACTATATTTCCTCAATTCGTGAAATTAAGTAAAATAATAATGATAATTAAAAAAGAATTGTATAGTACTTATCTATAAGCTTAATAGTTTTTGATCACATGTTTCTTGCAAAATATGTACTGATTATACACATAAGTTCTCAATACCAACTATACTTGCAAGAATTTCAATAACACTCACAAGATTAAAAATCGGTACAATTCTTTGTTACAGCCTAAAGAAATATTTTTAATGGGATATTTTTTTAAAAACACTGTACGATACTTTATTGGAACTGTCCCATTGGAGAAAAGCAAAAATGATGGAAAATAAGACAGGGTTTAGTGGAAATTCAAATACTGATTGATTATCTATTTTTCATAAATATGAAATGTTTTTGTAGTTATCTGCACTATGTCGAACTTATATTACCTTTGTTTGAAGTTTCTATTAAAAGAGTATGTATAAACCAATTTTGAGAGTTTGAGTGAAATATTCGTTTTCATTCAAATACGATAATTTTCATCTTGATGAAATATTTAAATGAGATAATTTTGTATATTTTAATGCTATCTAAGGCTACCACCAAATCTTTTAAAATTTTTGGAATAATAAAATATTTATTAAATTAAAGGAAACGTAACTGAGTTTTCGTCATATCATATCTCCAAAATCCGAAACTCAATAGATTTTTGCGATTGTAATCCTTCCTTTTTAGTAATGAGTGAAAAATAAATGGTAGAATGATAGAAGTAAAACATATTAATTGAAATATGTTTTACTTCTGAGAAATGCAATATCTCGACCTGAATAACTGTCAAGATGTGTTGGAAATTCACTCACTTGGTGACTGATAGATCTCAGAGTATCTCCCCTCGGTAGCGATAGGGTCGAACTGTCGGAGTCAAGTATGCATTTAGAAGACTGTCTTTGAGTAGCTTCCATATTAAACCGCTACATGACATGTACAAGACTACTGAGCTGTTATCATACATCTCAGTTGCTGTAATACTGGTATTATCCCACCCTCATCAAGGTGAGTTCATCTCCTATGTTCGCAATAACCAAGCTTCTACTTGGAAGAAATTCTTCAAGTCCTCCTCTTCTTTTAGTGCATCGTAATCCCCACATTCTCAAATTATTTATTAATCGTCGAAACAAATGATCGTTTAAAGTATTTTTGTATCATGGTTACAACCAAAGACAAAAAAAATTAGGCGGAGCCAGTCATTCATAAATTGCTCATTGTTTACACGCCAACATTTGGTAGTGGGGGGGGGGGGGATTGTAGGAATTAGGATAATATGGCGGCGATCTGAGATAGAATCGATGTATTGAAGGGAACAATACATGGACGTTATTATAACTTGTTATGTTATAATTGACAAAGTTTAGCCTCGGGCTATAAATTAAACGTATCTAACCTTATGACTACTATACATCAATATTAACTTATCACAGAAAAAGTAGTTCAAAGAAGCTTGCTGTGCTGCCGAATTGTGCAATAAATACCAAAAAATTGAAATTGCCTCAACCGACCTATATTTTATTGTTAGAAAAAAAAGGTAATATACCATAATTCAAAAGTTTTACTACTCTATTGCTAGATTTGAACAGATAAGTCTATTGTTTTTTATGTCTTTGGTTGCAGCCCTGACAATTGGCGCCACTGACTGCGCATGCGCATACCTGGTCTTCCCTAGACATTTAACGTAACTGTAAGGACGTAAAGTCTTCCATGAATGCTTATATATGACCATGCACTTGAATTTGAAAATAATGAAGTTAAGTTAAAGACTGCATGGACAAGGCATGAACAGTTTTACTTGGTAGCTAGCTGCTAACTCCGGAAAGTGATCCTTTTACCTGAAATTGTCTTGAAAAGCAAAAAATGTATGCCAGTACTTACTACTGTAGACATAGCGAATTTGCGAATGGTTTTATTTCTAGCGTGTCGATATTTGAAATAGTATCTTCATCGGAACGCCCTACATACAAAAGTTCAACTAGTTCTTCAATCAATAGTATAATGAATAATGACTATTTCTTTTATTAATGATCCGAAGAAAAAATAGTCGTTAGGAATTGAATATAAACGCTGTATTGGGCGGTACAAATAACGAAATCAGTCCGCAGTGATTTTCAGTGTCATAAAACTGATTTAAGGTGTATAAAAGTTCATTGTTGATAATGCCTACATTGGTTACGTATAAACTAGTTGAGTCCAATACTACTGTATATGGTATGTGTTTGGGATATTAGCTTTGATGTTGTCTCTTTTGAGTGTTTTAGATATTCTAATTCTTAAGATATTCCTTCCCTTAACTAACGATTTTAACTTTAATTTTGTATGCTTTTCCAGTTCCTTAACATTATTTAGGACGCGCTGCGATGGTCGGATATTATTTGTAGGTGTCACAATTTTTAACATGATACCTTTTTGCTTAGTAGTGCTTAAACTTAGAGGCTAACTAAATATAAATTTATATCTAAAGTCTACAGCAAAAAAAAGTTTACTCAGATGAAGTCAGAGTGTCACTTCCAGCCTCTAATATCTTTCCGCGGTGCAAACAAATCCAGGGTTCAAATCCCCTGAAATATGTTTGAATTTATTTCATTTTAATGTATATTACTTATTCAAATATACTAGGGAACTCTAGATTTATATTATATAACTATTGATTTACTTTTTTCCAATTTTCACAAATTTTGGGGCGTATATAGAAATTATTTTTCAGAATGCAAAATCAGTATCTTGAGAAAATTTCTCTCACTCTCTTTGTCTTTGATCCCTACGGTATTTTTATATGCTATACTTTGTATAGCTAATAGATCCCACGAAACTGGAATATATCTTGCCTCTAATCGAAAGCAGTCAACGTTAAATCCGTCTCTACACCTGCGTGTACTATATGAATTCCGCATAGCTTTTCTTCCCATAGTGACTACTGTATCGCTATTTTAGATTGGCTACCACGCCCTTAAATAGTCAAAAGTATGTTCCAATTGCATTTTTTTGTATTTTTAGGAAAATAGTGTCGACTAGAACAAACACAATTATGAGTAAAAAAGTATTTCGACAGCGTCGTACAGCCAAGTGTTTGAAAAACTTGTGTATACAGACAGCGAACCATCAGTGTTGGTAAAATCCACTGACAACAGTCCTGAAGATATTTAAAAAAAAGTTGTCAAGTGGTGAATCATGCCGATGTATGCATCAATAGTACGAGAAAAATAAAGCCGTTATTAGCAACTAAAATTCTAACTTCGAGAAACGCAAAAGTGTGTTGAGTTCCCAATTGGGAGACAAATATGCTGTGATGAAGCAAAAAAACGTAACCACAAACTCGTATGAGAAAGGTTGAATTATCTGAGGATCTGAATAGTACTATTGAAAAAATTATAGCCAGCCTTATATCATTGAAACACCTGAACCACTACTTTGAACGATTTGAAAGTGATTACGAAATTAGAAATGCGAAACAATTGCGACTTTATCCTAGACTTTCATGTATGCTCTCCACTAAATATCGATGACAACTCAGGCTTTCATGGTCTAGCACTTTACAATTGCTTATAGCTCCCAATACATCTTCTGGCAACGGGTTAGATCCAGGATAGAACTTGAGGCTCTCCGAATAAAAGTTGGCCTATCGCCCTCATTTGCTGTTGTCATACGCACCTCGGCCATCCATGTCGGATGATTTTATCTTGTCTAGTCTATCGCTGTAACTCATTCATCACTCTGGCGATTTTGTATTAAAATCTCCACAAACGATGCATGACTTATTATTGTGAATGATGGCTTCTCTTAAGTGATGCAAACACATATGTAATTCCTCCAACTCTGCATTTGGTAAGAAGTAGCAACTATATATTACGATAGTTTCAAGCTCAACCCATACGTATCTCAGTCCTCTACCAGTTTTATAAATTGGTATGTTTTTGTTCCTTATTGCGATCGCAGCCTCTTTTCGCTCATCGACGTACCAACAGGTTTTAGAAACTATATTTTTATTGGGCTCAGCTACAAGCAATATATCCGAGCATACTTCCATCGCTGTTGCATGCTGTAAATCCTGTGCACCTCTAACCCTATCTACATTTATTTGTAGTATCCTTATGCTTTTGGATGTTTTTGCGCTGTGACTTTATCTTACAAGAGCTTCCTGTAATATGGAAATTTTGTAGTGTCTGCTCTATGACTGCTGTTATTGCATTTAGTACAGAGTGGTCCACTTGCGCAATTCTTGGCTTTATGCCTAGTAGCCCCACAATTTATGCATTCTTCTGACTTGTCCGGATCAGTACAGTCTTGGCGCTTATCGCCCAACACCAGACATCTATAGCACCTCACCACATAGGTGCGCTCCCTTACTCTACAGTACACCCATCCTATTTTAATGACACCTCTCCTAATCAGTATATTAGCAAGACTCTCCGGTACTAGAATAGTAGCAGTTTGGTTTCCATTTTTATTGGATCTAGGTGTTTTAACCAAATTCCTCAATTAATGAAAATACTACATGCCTCTCTTTTAGTGTGGGGTCTATGTCTGTTATATACAGCACCGTTTCGTTCTGCCTAGTTCTTACATTCACATCCTTCAGATTTATCTCAATTCCTTGTTTAAGCTTTTTAGCCTGTTCCGCCTTCCCTTCCACTCTCAAAACAGCGCCTTCTTGCCCGGCCTGTCTCATTGATTTTAGCTTCACTCCTATCGCATCAATGTCCACGCTTTGTTTAATGGACTTCAGGAACTCGCTATAAGTTTTGCCTTGACCTTTAACCATAATCTCCTGTATATATGGTTTATTTTCTTCCCTATGCTTTATTGTTTCTGTCCTTTGTCCTACAGGTATCCAAATATTTACAGATATGTCTGATCTTTTAAACACGTACATTACCAGTTTTCTGATATATCTCCTGTCGAGACCCTCAGGTATCTTTCTCTGGTGGTTTTTTGCCATCTCATGCAGTTGCCTTATACTATTATAAAGCATCGTCATATCATTGGCCCCACTCTTGTCAGTTACAAATGGGAGTACATAAACATACCTACTTGCACTTTCCTTAGGGCCTCTACTCGAGACGACGTTTGTGGTCAGCTCCAAATATTACAGCTGCCCTACATTAAGTCCTTCCGTTAAAATATATTTGATTTCTGGCAATTTCTCCACTAATAGTTTCATCACACCTTATTCGTTCTTCTCTAAGACCATAACCATATCGTATCTGTCTGCGATTGTGGCTGGATTTCCCTCCACCTCTTTTGTAACTGTATAAAGCTTTTCTGGCCAGTCCATATATAGTCTTCTAGTAATATCCTTGAAAAATATCCCTTTCTCAATTGTCACTTGGATTTCATTTATCACTTTATTTTCTTGAAGTTCTTCTTCATTTATAATATCCTTCATATTTACTTGCACAGCTATCTCCCTTGTTTATTTGATGATTTCTATTGGTTTGGCTACTCTCTTTCCTTTCGGAACATCTATACTCATTCCTTCATACTTTCTATCTATGGAGTCCAGGAGATACTCCATCTTAAATACACCACTTCCTCATTTAAGTCCTCAATACAAAAATCATCTTTAAACTTTTCGTCCATTCTGATCCCACGAGCAGCTAGGGAAGTATTCCGTCGGTCCTCACAGAGCCCCGCATGTGGCGGCAAGGCTATATTTTCCGCACCGGGTCGCCCGTACCGGTGGGCATCGTTTGAAACACACTTTACCCCCTGTACCATGCAGCCTCTAAGCACGATGGTGCTACACCATAGGCTTGGGGGGATTTTGTTCAAGGGTTTTCTCCCTTAAATGTTCCGTGTCGTAGCAGGGTTGTCATCCAACCAGCCAGATCGTCATCCAGTCCAAACCATAGCCGTGCACCGTCTTCATGGCTAGGTCGTCTTCTATCCATCGAGGTCTGGGAAAGGGGGGTAGGTGGTGGGTAGGAGTGGTTAAGGAGCGCTGCAAGCCTGTCCGACATGGTTGAACCTACTTTATGTGCGATCTCCGCTGGCCCATCCCTGCGGAGGAAAAGGATGGGCAATTGGGCAGTATGGAAAGCCGGGAATTTGCTCACCCTACTGTGTACATGGCTCCGGTAGTGACGATGATGCGCCCCTTTTTCTTTTCCTGTACAAGGGCTCATCATCATCACGACCAGCAGTGCCAACGTTGGACTGCCATTCTGTCAGATGTTTAACCGGTTTTTTTCTTTTATCGTGCGGGGCCCAAGATCTCTCTGTCCAGCGGTGCCCGCATATACCCCCCAGTATATGGGTGGCCAACGCAAATCGATCCCGCCGCGTTTTAACTTGTTTGTGTCGTAGTTGAATGAGGTTCTTTTAATTTTTAAATAGTAATATAAACAAGGGGTGAGTCACATCAATCAAACCACTCACCCTTTAATACATATAAACCAAAAAACATGTCCAATGACAACACTTGTCACAATGAATGCTGCCATACCATACTAGATCAATCAAAACATATAACCTTGTATATCGAACATAAATACAAAGAAACAAAAATTATGTTCAAATGAGGAACACCTTATAATTTAAAAGTTTTTTCGGATTCCACTTTAATTCGTAAGAGGGACTGAACTGAATAATTGGAAAAATTAGAAAGAAAATTTTGCTTTAGGAATTTTTCTACACACTAAATTATTTTATTACATGTAATGAAGCTATGAGCCTAAACACTAGTTGATATCATTTGAAAAGGAGATATAATTTTTGTGTCTTTGCCCATTAATCCAGATTATGCTAAATTATAAGTCAGCATTGTGAACAAACTTTACATTTACAATGTAGATAAGATTGAACTAATTGCTTCATTTTTGGCCAAAGTAAAGAGCTAGATCATGTTTTGAAAACTTTTAAATGACCTGAAGTTAGATCACTATGCTACATTTCTCAGAGCTTTTACCTGCTGGCAGTGGAAACAACGATCTTCTAATCTATCAAGTATATATTAACCTTTACGATGGACAATTTTAAAATTGTAAGGTGACAAACGTTAGCCCCGGTGAAGTATTAGAACGTAACCTCTGTGTCTGCACATTTTTTTATATAGATAACCTCATGCAAAGGTAGTTAGCTCCATAACACTGTGCGAATATAAATGTCTATTCACATTTACCTTGGAACGCTGTTGATTGTAATCATCGGGAAAAAAGTCCCCGGTAGCTCATTCCACAACGCAGAGGTTCTCCAAAAGAATGACTTTTGGAATAGGCTTGTTAAAGGCGTTGTAAGCTCGACCTGGTGAGAATCTGCCCGATGAGCTCCTCTAGGATATCTATAGAATAATATTTATAAAAAAGGAACAAATCAACCACCCTTGTTCGATGTGCCAGACTGAAGAGGTCGTTTGTGAGGTCAGGCACATCTACTAGACGTATTGTTCGTTTCTGGATTGTGTCTAGAGCACTTTGGGGCACATCCCCATACATGCGAGTTGAACTCTAGCGATGGTCTGATATACACCTTGTATAGCTGTTCCGGAGAATATAACTTTCTGGAGCGAAAGAGAACCCCCAGTTTCTGGGATGCCGACCTAACGAGGCCACTAACATGGTCGTGCGATGACATGTCATTTTTTATGTTAATACCCAGAAGCTTGATGTCAGCAGATTCAAATATTGGGGTCCTTCCATCTCCATGGCTGGCATACCAGCATGCGACTTCTTTGTCAGAGGTGTTGTCTGAGTATCGTATGCGTTAAATTGAACTCCGTTTGTATATACCTATTCCATAATTCACTCAATATCCTGAGTGATTTGAACAGCATTCGAAGAAATATGGTTACTCGGGATGGTTGTGGTTTGCCCGGTTCATGCAGCTCCTCAGCGAACCTGTAGACAGGCTTAGATGTTATCTCCAATAAATTGTTGATGTACAGCAAAAAAAACGTTGGAGAAAGGACAAATCCTTGAGGAACATCTGCATTGATGGTAAGTACTTCGGACGTATATACATCCACAAATACGGGAGCGTTAACTGATAAAACTATCCAACCAGTGGCACAGATCCGATGGCAGCCGATAGGCAGCAAGCTTGATCAAAAGTCATATCGAGCGCGACGACTCGAGACTCTCCATAAGCTCTATTACTCTGCTCCACATATGTGTGATGTAGGCCAGAAGATCTCCCGTGGATCTCTGTTAGCAGAAACCATATTGGCGATCGTGGATGATATTATTTTTGTCCAGATACTTCAGAAGCTGCACTTTAATGAGTCTCCATAATCTTGGACATGATGCAAAGCAGAGTCACAGGTCTACAGTTGTTCGATATAGTTTTTCTGCCCTTCTCAATTATAGGTTGTATTCTTGTATTCGATTGATCTTCCACCCAGTAGGAGAGTTTAAATAGTTTGCAAAGCACAGGTGTAAGCTCTGCTGCGCATCGCTCTAGGACAATTGTTGGTATTTGGTCTGGACCACTAGCTTTTCTATTGTTGAAATCTATTTTATTAAATTGTATTTTTGTACTCATTTGTTGATATTTTTTAATATCAATAAAGGTCAAAATGTCGGCGATGCAGCGGAAGAGGCTTTTTTCTCTTTTTTTTGGCTTAACCTGAACTAACCTCTTTCTGGAAAATAAATTATCAGGTCACTAACAACAACTTGATGAGCTCAAACATTAAGTTTTGATAACTATAAGTACAAATGTACTACCACGAAAATAAAAAAATGCAGTTGAAAAAAGGTGTCAAGCTACTAAATTTTAAATGGCCATAAATTTCTCACAATATGGAAAATAAATAGCAAATAAATTAATTGCGGTTGAGGTTACCAAAAAGATCATAAGAAAAAGAAAGTATTCTTTTTAATGGACAAGATGACTGGGTTTAGTGTAACTGGATAATTTACAATAATTGCCGCAAAATTGTTGCAATAAGTTTTTTAACGATATTCCAAAAGATGAGCAATCCTCAATATTAACCTCGCCTCGAATGTCCTGAAGAAGGAAATAAATGTTCCGAAAGCTGGACATTGGAAAGAGTTTTTTGCCTTGCTCTATTGCAGAGTTGAAATCATAGTCCACTAACTAGTTTTGTTGTAACTTAGTCATGACTAACGTCTACCTATAGACGTAATATATAAAGAAGTGCAACGTATCAGGTAGTCTATTTGTATCTGTGAGCCAGTAAAAGGGCGTTTCTATTGTAATAAAGGACTAGTTTTTGAATACATTTCTAAATTCTTCTATCAATTTGCTGTGTGAACTTATTGCATCATCAATGTTATTGGCAGCTGCTTCTGCACATATTTTAGAGAAATGATGACCTCATGCATTGGTAAATGTCATTCCTTTTTGTTCTTGGTGGCTTTACTTTGTTTTGTAAACCCTTAATGTTGTATTGAATTTATTATTTTTCGTTGCTTCAAGTGCTACGAAAAATAAATTTAGTGGCTCTTCGGTAATTCAGTGTAGGAAGTTTGTTATAATACGAACTTGTTTCCCATTTGAACCTTATTCATCACATCATGAAATAAAATTGGATTATCGGAAAACTTTGAATGGCATCCCCAGTATTGTAGTCGATAATCAAATTTTGTATGCCTTTATCAGTTGTTGATGTCATATGTTGTATCTGTTGTGTATCTTTGATTGGAGATTACTTTCTGATATAGTTTTTGAAAGAAACTTTAGATAGGAATACATTAGCTTGATGTGGATTGGTGTTGTGGTTTTCATTTAATGATATATTGGTAACACATCATAGTCATTTTTGGAAACATCTGTTAGTTTGGCTCCCTCAATACCAGAAGCGCCCCACACCTACATTGACCGCATATGTATACGTCGGCACGCATCAAATTATGTAATAACGCCTCTTCACAAAATTCCGTTTGTCTAGCTCCAAAGGCGTATACAAGGGAGGGGGTGTTGTATTTCTATTTTAGTAAGTATATTTTGTGCACTGATTTCCATTTTCTTCATATTTTTGAACAACTCTAACTTCCGAAATGAATAATATGAGTCTGGTATCATTGAAATCAAAATAATATTTCACAAACCTTGCGATATCTCGAAATCAATTGTATATTTCTTGTACGATTTTTGAAATTCTATATCGTCGGCTTAAGGTAACGCATTTGTACGTATCGAAGAGACGGGACGAAAAGAATGATCCTTTAAAATGAGCTAGAGTGCATAGTATTTATATGCTTCATTTGAAAAAACATCACTATGCCTCCATTCTGGCAGCTCAGTACAAATGGGCGCTTACGTTTATCCGGTTGTTTTCAGAATTGATTAGTGCAACAATCGATGCTTTATTTATTCTTCTCAAAATGTCAAAGACTCCACTGTAAGTTTGCTGTTCATCTTCTACTTCTTTATTAGAATACTATTAACATATCATTTTCTGTTGCCTCAACTACTTCGATGAAGTTATTACCAAAAAATGGTGCAAGCATAATAAACCTCATGCCCTGTTACCCCTCCCATCCCAGACTGAGGTCTGGATAACCCTTGTCTGGATCCATCCTTATTTGGAATATCTGAATTGAATTTTTGCTTATGCAGTACATACTGTTATGACGAATTATCTTTCTGTATAATTCCAGGATTTTAGCGTAAGCAATGCGTGCAGGCAAGAAAACAGATGACTCTGACAACCTCTCAAATCCTGCCCATAGAACGACGTTTCGACCGCCATGGGTTAGAGAGGGAGGTCCGCAGGCACTGCCCACACCAACGGCTCCATGGACACTGAAAAACAGAAGAGAAAGCACAAAGAATGTCAGTGAAAATTCTGAGAAAGCCGAACATAATCCTTTAGGTAAGTAAGCTGCTTCACGATAACTTCTAAAATATTTTTTTACTTCATAAAAAATAATGATGCATGACACACTCACCACCAATAAATGCGGTATTACTTGTAACTCGGGTTTGTTACTGAATCCAGCTTACATGCTTAAAGGTATCACATACTCGGGAGCCAATCCATTTTACTTGTAGACATAACACTAGCGGACTGTGATACTAAGACGTTTTGCAATAGAGAAAACGGTACTCCAGGTGTAGAATGTCAGATGTATTATCGTTGAAATTTATAGTCATAATGATATTGTTGACTGGAGAAAAAGTGTTTGAGTTAAGAAGTTTAGTAAAAGGTTCCTCATAGTGCATTAATTATAGAGTAATAGAATAGCAAAATGGCGAAAAAGCTGAACATAACATTCAAAATTTGTAGATAAAAAGTTGTGTAGTTATTTTAATAAAAAACGGAACGCGTCACTAAAAGAAATAGTTTTATTTCTGAAACTCTGTGATAACTACACAACTCTTTATCTACATGATGGAAGAGTTTCACCAAGTGAGAGCATCTACAATCTACATGATTTAAAATTTGGTTTAATATTAACTTTAGATGTTGTCAAGTGAAATTACACAAGAAAAACAGTAGGCTAAGGTGCAGGCAAAGTAACTATTTAACAACGTTGTGTCGTGTGGTCAAAACGTTTCGATAAATAACCGCGTATGACAGAAAGCTGGCTACATATTTGCATTAATGTCTGTGAAGTAGCATAGTTGGTCACACATCAACAATGGAAGCGCAAGTCTATTCTTTTAAGTTCATAACGTGGACTGAATTCGGAAATTTCATGACCATTCACAATGTTTTGGCAAAAGGTCAAATACCTGTGCTGATAAGATATTACCATTGAAATTTTATAGCTACAAATGCGACATATCTACCGAACTTTTATTGGTGCTAAAACGAGTCAATCTTACAAATATCGGATTCTGAATGCTTGAGTTCGAAGGAAATTCCATTATTCCTTTGCCATATAAGTGAAGAAGAAGTTCGGATAAAGACGTAAAAGGAAGACTATTGTTAATATAAGGTTTACATAGGAGGAATAGGAAAAAAAATTGGTGAATAAATAACAGTATTGAGAAGATTTGATGGAGAACACATATAAATGATAATAGAAGTAGGTTAATGTGTCTAGAATGACGTGATAAGGGCGAATGCTATATAAAACTAAAAATAGCCAGAAGCTAAAAGCAACAAAAAATGTATGACTAATTGCATATGGATCAACAGAACATTCTAGAAAGAATCTAGACGTAGAGTCACCAAGACCTGCCAACAATTAGGAAGGGATTCAGATTTAGAGCAAGAAATTACTGGAATACAAATAATAGATATTACAAAAATGTGGCAATATTCAAGAATAGTTGTTACCAAAATAGCACAACGAGATGAAACAAAAACAAGAAACGAGCTAGCTGGTAGATGGATTTAATATGAAGTGTAATTGAAGATAAAAAGTATGGGTTACGGAGTCAAATAAATGCTTTTTTATAGTCTATGTAACAGGTTTAAAGATTTCTGTGTTTTTTCTGGCCTGTTTCATTATCACGGCATCAATTATAAGTTGCTCTTTACAACCTTGGATTCTTCTATGTTATTATGTGTAAGATATTGCTCTATTCTTTTGTATATTGTTGCGGTAATGATCTTGTACAAAGTTGGGAGGCAGGTGATTGGGCGATAATTTGCTGGCTTTTTGGTATCAGCGTTTTTGGATTTATGTCTTGTGTCAGGAGTTTGGGGAGTGTATTGTTTTGTAATATTGTATTGCTTTGTTTTGTCAGTGCTTTATATTTTGATGTGAATTGCTTGTACCAGAAACTTTGTATGTTGTCCGCCCTTCCAATTCTGTGTATGTTTCATGTCTGTGTCATGGAATGAGGTTGAATATTGTTTTTCTCCGGTGCGGTTGAGGAATATGGGTCATTGGGTGACACCATGCACAGTGTGTCTTTGTTTGTGTCTTTATGTTCCGGGTTTTTTCTTTGTGTATTGGTGTTAAGCATCGTGACTATGTTTAGGGCTGTGTTGTTTTGCATGTCACTTTTCTATGTGTCCGTGATCAGTTCATTAGCGGATGGGTTGTATTTATATCGTTGTTGGTCAACTAACTTTTGTTCTGTTACTAAAGGTAGAAGGTGTGGGTATTTAGATATAAAGAGCCTGTGAAGTTCATGTCTGTGGCCTGTAGAGATAGTTTCAAGTTTTGTAGCGGTGTAAACGAAACGCATAACAAATTTGTTCATTTCCTCTACCGATTGTAAGCGTTGTCTTCGTTTACCACCTTTGGTGGTTGTAGGCTGCAGCCTTCTAAGGCACTGAGAATTTCTTCCGTGTTTATTGGATGGTGCAGTACCTCAGGATGAGGAGAGCATCTACAGGCGGACTCAAACTGTGCCAAGGCCAAAGTGTGTGCTTTGAGAGTGTTTGTTTTTTCGTAGACGTATGCTCAACATGTGGATTCGCACAAGCAATTGAAGAGCCACTAGGGTTGCAAAAAACTCACTTTGTTGGATCCGATTTGTTTTGACAATGATTTTCAACATTTTTCTATAGATCATATAAATTGCAGGATATTGTTCACAGGGTTGAATGAACTATGCTCGTTTGTTAAGGATCATCCCTATTTTGTTTGAGTTATCAGTGAAACGTGGTTGAATGAAAATACATTACAAGATGCATTCTCAATAGAAGTTAATATGTTTTGGAGTAAAGGGCGATTAGGCCGTGGTGATGGTATCGGGCTTTACATGAAAAAATCTATTTAGCGCAGCTTGATAAGCTTACATAACGATGACACGGGCATCTATTAAGGTTAATACCAATTGACTGGGTGTGGCTTATCGACCTTCAAGTTCACCTCTTCAAATGTATATTGATTCCTTCAATAACGTTCTACCACAGTGTCTCACGGCATTTGAAAATGTAGTTCTCTTTGTGATTTAAACTGTAACTTTCTTTCAACTGATAATCCCGCATACGACTACCTCTAAACCACGATACACATACACCGGTATTCTGATTTGGATTCACAAATTTGTTCTGGTCGCGCATTTACGTAACTCTGGTGATCGGGCTAGGCAGGGCAGGACATACACAATAAACAGTATCTAATCGTTGAGCGTGTAGTCCACATAGTTAGATGATTCCCTCATTTCCTGTTTGAACTTGTCGCTTATAGGGCGGCTTTAAGAATTCTCTGCTTTGTGTTTTAATATATTTTTTAATATTTCCAATATTAATATTTATTTTACTCACACACACTTCAAACACTTTAAATCTTTTAAAATCGCAAACTGTACTGTGGCTACGTGCAAAAATCATGCTAACAAAACTAAAAAAAGTGACGTGAAGTATTTCTCATTCCTAAAAAAATCAATATTCAGGAAATCAATGGATACAAGCTTATGGTTGAAAGGATAACATTAATTTGAAACATGGTAGGTGAACATTTCAAATGAAATGAGTACCTAGCCACGATGAAATGTATTTTCTTGTTGTTGTTAGGTGGTTGGTATTGGATAATCAGTTCGCCACAAAAAATGTTCTGTATTATCTTGAATTTGTTGCTTTTCTTGTTGTTGTACGTAGTAAATACATGACTGAGTCCCCACTCTTAAGTTATGCAATTGACAAACCATAGTCCAGTCCGATGAGGGTTTAGGGTTGATGTAAATATTGTATATATGATTATTGCTGGATGAAATTTTATAGTTCCATTAACGGTAATGGGCTTTTTTCGCTCTTTTTCTCAAATTACACCAAAAGCATCAGTAGTACAGCATGAATAAGTAGAATTAAAAAATCCTGAATTGTATTGAAATTTTGTTCAACATCTTATGATCGAAAAATCCAAAATTCAAATTACATAAGGATGGAAGCGTAGGATACAGGAGAAATGTTAAGGGAATTATTGAGAATAAGATGCGCAATTCGATTTGAAAATATCTATACATGTCAACAATGTACCTTGAAAATATATAAAATAGGTATGCTTCGAATTTTCGATTCTTTTATGGTAAGATTTTAAATAATATTTCAAGCCATGCGGATTTATTCTTATTCATTATTGCAGTATAAGCAATATTTTGAAAGTAGACTAAGCGAATTCGCAATAAAAGCCTATTTGTATGTTTTAGTACAAGAATTCATTGTGCAAAACTATGGTATTTCAGAGCAATTCCAGAAATAATCTCATTTGCTTGTCCTACATTTATGTTCCAGCAGTTTCAAGATTAATTCCAATTGTGTGTAATAGATACAGTTTATATCCAAGCTATCCTGGTAGCGCTTCATATACACAGTCGCATATTTTAATATACACAATATATGTTTTTTTAGCGCGTATAAAATGTTTTTTATCTTTTAATGCATTCAGTAACTATATAAATATCACTAAATTCAAACTGAGTCAGGTTAAACTCTCAGTGTTGAATGTATGTGTCCATTGTTCATGACTTATTTTCAAATGTTCATTTTTATTTCATTTTTTGTTAGTAATTAACTTATAAGCTTGCTTTTTGTTGATGTACACATCTACATGTTTTTTCTTGCTCTACTTGCAGGTTAAGTGGAAGAGTAGCCTTCAGGCTGAAGTTTACCTAACTGTAGTGAAACAATATCTATAGGCATTATTATTATTTGTTGAACCTAGTGTTTTATGTAAATCATACAACTTCATCTTAATGATGGAAGAATTTTACCTAGTTAGAACATTTACAATCTTAATTGTCATATATCTTTAATGCAAAATTCTTAGGTCTGAATTCGTAAAATTTCCTTAACCGTACACGTGACTAGTTTCAACTTTTTTGTCAGTACATCCTTCATGTGTCAATCAATTTTCATTTTAAATCCCAAATTGTACTTCTTCTATTTTACAAGTCCATCTGCCTCAAAAATATCTAAAAGTTTGTTTCTTTACGTTACGGAAAATCATTTTCCGGATTATTCACCTAATAAAATGATGTTGCCACAATTTGTTTTTGGAATACGATATGAGAGGCTTTTTTATCATCGTTCCAGACACTAGAGGAATAAAATTATACACTATTCAAAACAAGTACTATGAACCACTTACTCCCTAGATATCTGTCAGGCCAACCCTGAACGAAACATATGAAATAAAACTGTTTAGTATGATGCATAAGCTTCATTAATTTGTAAAAGGTACAAAACCTTATTTCAATACACACCAGTACTGAGCTCGATAGATAAATATGATTGTACAAACTGTTGCACATACAGAGGACCTCTTGGGCACGTCTTTTAAGCAACAATTTTTGCATGTAGATTGTAGATGCTCTTACTTGGTGATACTCTCCCATCATGCAGATAAAAAGAATTCTGTACTTAACATACAAATAAAACACTTTTTCTTTCAGTGACGCGTTAAGAATTACATTTAAATCATCAATTAAGTTTTACACTATTACTTCGATGCTTCTCAGACTCTGCCTACGTATCTGCTTGAGTACTAAAACTTGTGCAAAATTTAATCAGGAATGCTATCTATACTTTGTGATTTATTGAACGCAACACCAATTTCATCAACATATCTACAGCTAGCGTACAACTTAGGAAGACCAACATACAACCAAAAAAAGAGCCCCAAGACAATGGCGCCAAAGAAACCTTCTTCCAAAAGCCGGCACTCAAACCAGTTCCTCAAAGAGAGAAAACTCCTCCGAAGAAAGATCACAGGCTGCACAACCTGCCAACATTGCAGAAGGCTTCAGACCGAGTGCTTCGACCCATAAAGCCTAGTAACACGGAGACATCTTCTGAAGAGGAAGAGACTGAAGAAGAAAGTAGTTCATCAGAGGAAGAGGAAATTGATAAGGTGAGGACAAACATGTTATATACATTAAGATCTATTTTATTTCTACATGTTATATCTAATCTGGAGTGGTTCGTCACGTCGTCTTCAGGTGATCTGGCGAACATATTCCTTTCATGCCTATTTATACTCCGTCCGGTGACGTGTCGTTGTGTGTGGTCTGTTCTGATTGGTTCCAGATGAGCGGGTTCCGGTCTGTTGACGTGGCTGATCGTCGGTCATTGTTTGTTGTCTGATCCAGTAGTAGTCTCTTTATGAATGGCTGCCATATTGATTTAATGTCTACGCTGGGCTTACTTTACACGTTGCTGTTGTTGGTGATGAATGCTGCCTCCTTGACTTTTCTCCGATACCAGTGCGGTTCTTTGGCAATAACCCAAGCTTCGTCCCAAGATATTTTATGGTGCTCCGTCCATGCGTGGTCAGCTATTCCAGATTATACTGTCTCTACTCGCTGGGTGTTGTGACGATGTTCTTTGATCTTACTTCCAGTGGCAAGCCTGCCTATTTTCTGAGTTTAGCCGGCCAGGAAAGACTGCTGCGTCCGGGTCCTCTTTTGCTATTGATTTTGCCTTGTAAGATCAACTGCAGTAATCGGTACTTCGTGTTGCGCATGGTGTGGATTTCCCTGTCTTTCCTCAGTTTTTCTAGTATAGCATCATTGGTGATATGGTGCACGTATGACATACGCACTCAGTTTTCGAATGCAAATCGCTCACAGGTATTATCGGTAAGGCTCTTTCTGCACTTTTTGCACCATATAAAAGCACGCGAAGATCACATAGCATAGAAGAACTCTTATACGTACAATGTCGTACATTGATGTTCAACGACTGATTACAAAGAAATTATCTCAGGCGCCTGAAGGCGCTTCTTGCTTTTTAAATACAAGTTCTTATTTTGTATTCATTGTGATACTACGAAGTGAATATGCGTCCTCAGATTTTGCAACTTTTTCACAACCAAACACTAGATCTTGTACCATCAAGTATTTAATTATGTTACAGCTATTAGTGAGCTACTTGGAACCCAAAGGTTTTTTTCGGTATAATATCTGTGAAGCTTACGTATCAACAATGATAAGAGTGTTAGTCGATGACATTTCTACATGTACTGATTAGATGTCTAGATCTAGATATTAGAGTGAATTTTTTGCCCGTCACCATATATGGTCTTAAATTTTTTTTATTCATGTCACTTCATTGATATTATGTGACAAAACATGAGAAAATAAACTTTATAGACATTAATGCAAATCTGAAAACATCTTTATGGCATACGTAAATACACAATCATCGACCTACTTTGGGCTACTGCTTCATATGTGTGAAGAAGAACCCGGACACATACTTTATAATATTTTCAAGGAATATCAGATGCACTTCGAAATTTAAGACATAAAACAAAATTCAAACAAGATATCCTAGGAACATTACACTCCGGGGTATCTTGACAAAAAACAAACCAAAGGTTGAACATCAAGAGACCAAGATCTGCATCTACCAAGTACGAACAGAGAAGCCACTAGGAAGACAAGTACATACAGGAAAATCTTCAATAACTGACCACGATTGGATAAAACATCACAAAAGAATGCAATACGACGCTGAGATCATTGACAATAAACCGCAATGGTATCAATGGAAATCCAAGGAGGCAGCGTGATAATATTTTTTTTAATACCTTCATTCTTTCAATCTGGGACAATAGGTAAAATTGTTACAATAGAATATAGATATGAGTATGAGCATGCCTAGATAGGTATACAGATAAATAATTAACATGTGGGTGCCTTTCCAGTGGTTGGCGGCGTTGGCGCCCTTAAAATTAAAAACTATTTAATAGTATAATAATAATAATATGAATATAAGTATATAATATATGATAATAATAGTATTATATATATATATATATATATATATATATATATATATATATATATATATATATATATATATATATATATATACCGTTTTATATAGTTATCTATAGGACCGTATAATAATATTCGATAGACAATTAAATTTTGCATCTGTTGTTGACATAAAATACAGGGCATCCCATTTAAATTAAACAAGTTATTACCGTTTAAGGATAGTGATTATTTAATCATAATTTTTAGACACTCTGTATAAGTTAGTAAAAATTTCTCGAGTGCGAAATAAAACTCAATCAATTGGTAGAATTGAGCATCAATTTGTTTAAAAAAAAGAAATTACCAGCTGAGATATTAAGCATTGAAATAGATACTACATTTTCGCAAAATTAATGATATTTCAAAAACCATGAAATTAGGTGCATTAAACCTTAATTAAACTCACCTTAATTTTGATCTGACAAACTAAAAATGAAATAATATACAGGGTGTTCTATTTAAAAAAATACAACTTTGATACGTTTCGTGTTTTGGGGACACCCTGTATGACATGAAAATACTTTTAAAATGTAGCTTTAATGGGTCCCTATCCATCCAACATTTTTTTTTAATCAGATACTTCAGTCATAATGCTTCGTGTCGAATAACGTGAATAACCCGGTATATATAGATTAACTTATGTACAATAGGATTTAATTTCCTTGATTTAAACGAAATATTTGTATTTCTTGAATCTTGAGTTTTTTGGTCAGCAGTGATCTGGCCAGTTGATTAGTATGGTTAAGAAGACGATCCTTGAATCTTGCATGATCTTTTCTTATTAGTTCATTTGTGAAGAACCAAGGTGCATTGGTAAGTCTTCTGAGCGTTTGACTTTGGAACCCTTCTAGTATGTTCGACTTTGACGCAGTGCCTCATAGGTCCAGACTGATTTTAGTACACATTTGTATATGAGTATTTTGTTTCGATAATTTTGTTCCTCTACCAGTCAGCCAGTATAACTTTCGAAGTTTTAGGTCTAGTTGCTTTCTTTTTGTCCAAATGTGCTCTCTCCAGGTAAGACGTCTTTCCAAGTGAATGCCCAAGTATTCAATGTCACTGATGACATATACCTCTTCGAAGGGTGAACGTGACGTGCACAGATTTTTCAGTATTGCCTTTAGTTCTCCAGATTTTACGCCATTCATTGTATTTATTCAAATACTATTGAAGATGTTTTGAGGCTTGGGCAGCAACTAGGTCGGTTGCTAGTACGCCCGTGTTATCAGCGAGCTTTGTGATGGTGAATTCTTATATTGTTGGTAGGTCGTCTGTGTAGATTGGATATAGGGTAAGTCCCAATATACTACCTTGCGGCACGCCGGCTTTTATGAGGTACAGCTGCGATGTTTCATCATTGTTTTTAACGTGACACGAAATATCCACTGAATAGTTAACGTCCGCACAAAAGTATATCACGCAATGGTACCTCCATCCGAAACCGTTTAATGGCATCATATTCAGATAATGCTGTAATTGATTCGGTTTAATCAATAATTTTCTCAAAATTGTAAGGAATAAGACGAGAAGAATAAAAAAATTATGTTCCACCATATCTTTGATATTATTGATTTTGATGTTTTAATAGAAAGAACCATCTTTCACAATGTATATGTAAAATAGCATGTTATCGAAAAAGATGCGTTAGCAGTAACAGGAGCCAAGGTTTTTAGCACTGTGACAGTTATAAACCAATAGGGGACCACATAACCAGACAGTGTAAAAGTCAAATAGAGCAACTCGGCAATCAGAATTTCGAACTTAATGCTTATTAACGTCTCATCAACAATATACATAAAAATTCTGGACTTAAATGCAGCGATGGTGGATCATAAAAATCTCTCGCCGATAAATGACATTGTGTGATTCGTTTGATGTTTTTTTCATCTATATTGTAGATACCCTTACTTGTTTAAATTCTTCCATCATTAAGATGAAAATTGTGGAATATGAACATAAAGCTTCACAAATAATTATGTGACGTGTTTACATATTTGACCATTCACAAAGGCTACCCAATTTGACAGTCTGGCGATGATGTGAAGGTACAAAAACAAAAAAAAATGTTTTATCTGTGAGACCTCTCAACCTTCAAATCACACAAATGTATCTCAACGATGGAAGGAGAGAGACTGAGAGAATCAACTTATAAACTAATTTAAATGGTATAATAGAGTCGTTGACAATATTCTGGTTGTAATCCATGGCAATCTATTATAACTTTTTTGTTTTTCCTTCGTTTTTTAGGAACCGTATGACGTTATGCCACCGTTAGCACTGCAACTTTTGTTCTTTGACTCTTTTAAAGCACTGATTCTAGCAGTCTTGAACCCTTCACTAAGTTGTACAGTTTCCTTGCTGGTACTGCACTGAACCATACTGGTTCTAGCCTAGACTTCCCAGATAACTGATATCTCTTGTGATCTAGTGCATGAAAAAAGTCTCAGTTGTGAAGCTCTAGTTTGTAGAGATCCTGCTTCAGGCCAGTCCTCTGTGAAAAGTCCCGTAACTATACGGAGCTGATTCCTGTTTAGTGATCTACCTGTTTTTGAGCTTGGTACTTTAATCAATTGTTTCCTATGCCTACATCTAGTCATCAGGTTGCAGTTTTCCCGGTTCTGAAGTCTCATTCCCTTGAATTGGTTCCTTACTCTGTTTTTAGGAACACCCAATGCTGGTTCTTCGGCGATAGGGAAGATGATCCTTTTCTTGCAAGTTCATCTGCCTTTTCATTACTGATAATTTCCGAGTGTCTCGATAAGCACTTCAAAATAACTTTCTTATGTCAGTTTACTCATTTCTTGTTTATATTCTTATAAATGTGGTGGAATTTTTCCAGTACCTTAACCCTAATGTGCCTAACTGGCAGTTTTTCTAAAATCTTCAGTATGAATAATATCACAATTATAGGTCGTAGTGACTTCGCATCTCCTGTGCAATTTTATCAGGTTAGGGTACAAAGGTCACAATTATGAGTCTCCATCATCTTGGTATAAATCCTAGCGCCAAGCTGGCTCCAATAATTGAGCACAGTTTATGTATTGGATCTGAGACCTCTTGCAGTAATGCTTGATATATACAATCCGGTCCTGGTAACTCGAATCACTTGATAGCATTTGCTTATTTTTGCTTATTTAAACGATTACAGACAACTAGTCATTCTTAATCGCCCTTCTGGTAGGACTCAATGGTTCCAACAGGCAATCTTCATTTTTTAGGTCTCTGATTGTGGTTTCTGAAAAGTGAACCTTAAGATGCTGTCTTATAGACTCTTTTCGGGTGTAGATATACAATTTTTGTTTTCAAGCGTATTTATTGAGTTGTGGGGTTCCCTTGAGAAAATCCTTTGGAGTCTGGCACATCCCGAGGTTTGATCTATACCCTCACAGTGCCTGCTTCAGTACTTTCTCTTGGACGTCTCAAGACTTTATTGTAACTAGGTGAGGGCGTCTCTGTATTAATCCCATGTGGCTTGCTTTGCTCCTCAGTTTTTCACGGTTCGCTGACCATCAGGGTACATTCCTATTGAACTCTGTGCTTACTGTGGGGCAATTTTTGTGGACGGGAATTCAAGTTCTGTCGTGTCTCTTAATGTGCTGATCGTCCTTTCTAGGCTATTATCTAGGTGCGACACTGCCACCTATACTCTACCCAGTAATTCCTCCGCGGATTTCCATACACCATGGTTTAAGATTCCAGTTCCCCTAGGCTAGTTAATATATCTGGGTCTGTGCAACTAATCTCATAAAATACATGCCAATTCATAATTTTTTGCTTGGAGCTGATGAGATGTCAGTAGCCCACCTTTAGGTCATTATTTTACCTGCCTAATCATGCCACAACTGGCTTCTCTCTTTTCTCCTCTTTTTCCTGTTGCGGGATGAACACTAGCATTCTGGGTCTCTTGGAATTCAACCACAGTTAAATCCGTAGTAGCTAGGAACTAGGATGCTCACGGCAAATTTCGTAAATTGTGCCCGTTTGGACGTTCACCTCCCCGAAAAATAACACACTGAAGGCTATTGCAGACCTCGAACTTTTGCTTTGCCATGAAGATACTTTACTAACTATAAAGCCCTTCTTTGGGACTACAATATATGGCTTATTGGCGTAGAAAATAAATCTCCGAGAATAATGCGGCATTTAAGAGTCTTTCGATTACTGGATAACAGCATAGTAGCACTTCATAAAAATACATTATTTGATTTTTACCTTATTCAACTATGGAAATGCATATATACAAAATTAAATAACTCTTTTATATACTAGTGGGTTTTTTGCACTAACAAAAAAATCAATTATCCCTTATCAAACATTGTAAATCGTATTAATAGGTTTCTGGAAATATTACAGGACTTGCCGACAAAGCGAAACGCATTGGTGAGGAATGCTTCGATGAGGAGGGTCTCTCAAGGAAAAATTCCCCCTCCTCCCCCAGGCATGCCACCACCTCCACCTATGATGCCTGGAGAGGTGCCCAAAAAACCCATCACCGAAAAACAAAAGGCTAGGCTGGATAAACTGAGGTAACTGACTGATTTTCTAGTTCTACTGAAATGCTAGAAGTTGATTTTTATTCATTTGAGTGGTAAAGAAACCGAAGCGACCTTTTCTAGTTACAGTCTGTTGGTTAAGGATATGGTACAGCTTCAAAACATCTACGATTTTCTTTGCCGGTGTGTGTTCAGGGACTGAATTATGAATAGTTTGTGTAACTTTCCGAGAATGTATCTGATGACATGTTGTTGTTAGAAGCTATTATCTACACCTAACGGATATTTTCTAGACATTTTTGTTCTAAATTAATACATTTAAATGTATACGACAAAGACGGTTCTTTTCAGTGTGTCGAACGTTACTGCACAATTTAGGTGTCGCTTTAGTAATAGAGTTATAGATCAGACTGAAGGAACAAATAATATGATACAAGTTTTCTGGATCACCTCGTCAAGAATATTAAAAATTGTATGGACTTTTGAATTGAGACTCAATTAATAGTTAATTTCCAGTTTTTTTCTCCACTTTCAATTATTTTTTGTATATGAGGTTACTAGTGGGTCTGTGTAGAAAAACTGTGAGTGTTGCTGAAATGAGATTCTGTGAATTTAAATATTGGTCAAGTTGGTTGAAATTGACTGGAGCTACAGATATCAATTACACTGATTTATTTTTATTGAATATATATTTCAGAAATGTACATTTCCTGCGAAAATTATATTCACTGCACAAATTGAGATGTTGATCCTTGCCGATGCAACAAAGCAAAAAATGTTGATGGCTATGAAACTCAGACTAGACGACATTATGCAGGCTGTAGTTGTTTGGTGACCAGATGGTTAGCTATCGATTTACTGTTTGTCATTCCTCTGTTGTTCGGCACGTGGCTGCCAAAAATGTGAGAAGAAAAATAATATATTGTTTTTCTAACGAAAAGTATGACAGAGTGAGAGATTGTGAATGGATAGTTTTCAATATTCCAATCTTTTTTACTACAAAATTACAGTAAAAAATACAGTAAAGTTGATTGCATAGCCCATTAAAGTTTTTCTCGCATCACTGGTGGTAAGGTCGAATGGTAGAGATTTTGGCCAATAGTCTTAGTTACAGACCAAACTGATCTGCATGAGTAAGGACATGAGAAGGATTTGTTCTTAAATTTACGGTTGTTATCAATGACGATCAAATACAAATCACGACGAATTACCACCAAGGAAAAACAGCTACAGGCCCGAATGGGATGCCTTCCGAAATCATCAAATTGGCGGCGGGAGATGTGTCAGATTTTTCTCAACACAGCCAATGAGGCGTGGCTGACGGGAGATTTTCCAGAAATTAGCGCATTGACGCTCGTTAAGAAAAATGATACACTTGATGATGTTTCATCAGCATATAGAAACATATCATTGTCGGACAGGAAAGATAGTAGCTATATTACCTAGACCGATTCCAAACGTAGCCCGCAGGCTAGCAATAGGGTAGTGGTAGTTTCAATAGCATTCTCCATTATTCTTTATGCCGCGCTGATGACGGAAAAAGCCATTAATGTCAAGAGACACCTGGCCAAGTTAAAAAAATAGATAGGAAGATCGAGTATGTATCGCATACGGCACTGTTTCAGCGGAAGCAGTGCAGCTTCTCTGGAGTACCATCTATAGATCTTGCAGTCATCATGAAACGCGAGGTACTAGAAGACCCTTCAAACCCTAGAAGACAGTCAACATATGATCGGCTTTTCGAAAGGTGGCGACAGAGATGGCTAACTACAAGAAACGGTTTGTGGACAAAGGAACTTATACCGGATCTTACTGCATGACTGCATAGAAACCACTACGAGGCAAACTTTTACCTGTCGCAGTTGCTTTCGAGACATGGGTTTTTCCAATCCTACCTGAATAGATTTGCGATGTGCAACGACTCAGCACAGATGACACCTACCACATTTTCTTTTATTGCTCGCAATGGGAAACGAACAGAGCAAAATATATTAAGCGCTTAGTTCGAGAGGCCACGACCTATAACATCACGAGTCTGATGTTGCAATCAAAAGACAACTGGGAAGCCGTTGCGGATATGGCGAGAGACATTCTATTCCAAAAGGCCATAGAAAAAAAGAATTACGGACTTTCTTACCCCTCACTGGAAGGCATGATAGTAGTAGCCTCCTCTTAAGCCCCCCGTAACGAGTATCATCACATGCGATATTTTTCACATCATGGAAGGAGCCTATCAATTTTGTTGTTAATTGTTAATGGCAATCACTGGTATCATGGTTTCTGGGGTCAGGCCTGATATTACTATCCCTGCGCTTTGTCTATATTGTCTCCTTCTGTCGCACTCAAAAAGAGCATGCTCGACTGTGTCCTCATTTTCGCAGTGTAGGAGGAGAATAGGCATTCATTTTGCCTAATCTCCTCCTAAATGCTCGGAAAGGCTCGTGTCGTGATAACGCCTGCGTTAGGAAGCAGCAGGTCATGTGCGTCGTTTGGCCACTGTGCCACGTCCATTGTGTCTTCCCATATTTTCTGCCACTTTTCTATTGTTCTGGTCCTGATCACGTCTCTCCGATATTATGGAGTTGTCTACGCTATATGCCAATAGATGTAAGGGTGGCTTTGCTCTAATAACGTGCAATGCTCTATTGGATATCGTGCGATAGGCGCTAGCCACACTCAGTAGAGTCCTCTTTTGCGCTTTGTCAAATGCATGTCGATGTCTCTACCTCTTGAGTGACCCATGCCAAAATGAAGCTCCGAACAGCACCATGGACTGTACTAAATTCTTTAGTAGTAGCCACTTGTAGTTCCTTGGTCCTCCCATATTTGGCACCAGCCTAGATAACAGAGTCGCCTTTTTCTGCGCTTTATCTGTGACCTTTTTGATGTGTTCACCAAAACATCTTTCGTTATATATTGTTATTCTAATATTTAAGTTCACTAATAGCTTTTTGCCACGCGTCGCTCGCAGGATAACCGCTTCCTTTTTTTCCGAGGCTAATTCCAGCTGGTGCTCCTGTCTCTACCTATCTATTTTCGCTAAGGCTTCATTCGTTGTCCCCAACGACGATAGAACAACTGATCTATCGTCAGTGGTTGTCCCCATCCATTCTGTCTCTTGTTTGACAGTAACTACGAGTTAGCTGCTGATTAAGTTATATCTGGGGATCGCTCTGCTTCTCAGTTCCTGCATAATGATACCCCATGACACATTATTGAAAGCGTTACGTACATCGAGCGTTACTAGCACACAACATCTCTGCTATATGGTTTCTCCATTGTGCAAGATGAACTCTAGATTTGCCATGTCGAAAACCGAATTGGTTTTTCGTAAATTCCCTCAGTCCTTTCAGTTCTATTTACAGTCTTGTGTGAATCATGATTTCATACAGCTTCCCAACGGTGTCTAGTGAACAGATGTGCCTATAAGTGATGCCAGCTCGGGGTTTTACCGCCTTTACGATCAGTACGGCTTTCACTCTTTTCCAAGCTTCTGGGAACGTTTGGGACTTCAAGTGCCGATTCCAAATCCCTAACAGTAGTTGAGGTGCTATGGAGATCAGGACTTCCATCACACTCGGTGGGATTCAATCCAAGCCCGATGCCTTACCGTTTTTGAGCATATTCCCGGCCTCTGTAAATTCCCCAATAGTGAAAAGCAGGCTCTTCACTCCAGACCTCTTGACGGCTCGGAAAAAGCTGACGAATAATTTCTACCTTTCCATAGTCGTCCCTGTTATGCATTCATGGCATCCCAAATAGTTTGTTTATGGCTATCTGATAGTCCTGGGCCCATATACCGTTTTCAAGGTTGCGCATAGTTCCTTCCAACATTTTCCTTTAGCGGTCAAGATTAACCTCTGCAAACGCTTATTGCTCCTCATATATACGTTATTTAGTGCTGTTATTGCCTCATTTGATCTATTTCTATACGTGGTCTTCGACCTGTCAATCTGGTAAATGCGAAAAAAGTATGCCTTGCGTCGTCATTTTGTATTATAAACTCGCCAGTTAACTTCCCCGTGAGCTCTGTTGACCAATTAACGGATATTATTAATAAGCGTCCTCAACCATTACCCGGTGAGTCCTGTCTGTTGTTGCCAGTTTTACAGAAGTATTTCTGTCACTGTCATTGCAGATCCTAATAGCAGTTTTTCGGAATACTGATTCCAATTGCTGTCTGGTGCCAGCGTTGTTCAAAGTGTATGCCCATACCGGTGCTCCGTACAGAGCGATGAAACCTGCCACGGAGCTCAGTACCTCTCTCTTGCTCGGTTTGGGCCCTTTTATTGGGTAATAGCCGCTTAGGTTTTGTTGGCGGACAAAGACAGGAACTTCCACGTGAGGTCTACCTCATCTGTGCTTACGACTACGTTTGCTAAATCAGCAGCGTAAGTCACTGTAGTGACACCTTTCGGATGTTATAGTAAGTTGCAGCATTCCGTTGTAAAGGGATGGGTTCCATTATTGAGCCCTGATGATCACTGGTAGCCCTCCTTTCAACTGCCATTTCCTGGTTTTGAGTGTCCTTGCTAATGTTCAAAGGTATCAAAGAGGTAATTATACCTTCAACCTTATACAATCACAGAGCATTCAGCAATATAAACAATGTTCTTATAGCATGAATAGCAGCTCTTCCCTTTCTGAATCCGTACGCCGGTTCGACAGTCCGCCGGATGTTTCGATATCGACGATTAGCCTATTATGGATTAAACACCACAGCATTTATTCTGCCATATTTACTAAACTAATTGGTATGTAGGCTGATGGTGGATCTGGCGGTTTACCCTTTTTGGTAAAAGGACAAGGTCTGCTCTAGAAGTGTCCCAGTCAGAAAAATATCTGATGTTGCGTCCACTACCAGCTTCATTAATTCTGGTAGAGTGGGGTCTCTGTCGGAACCTTGCGTGTTTTAACTGCTACTGTACGTCTCACAATAATGAATATATTTATTATTGGCCACTGGGCGCTCATTTGCCCATTGTATAGTATTTTGTACTGGGAAAAGTGTTCAGAGAATTTCAACCCTACGATATAGTGAGGTCAGATGAACTGATGACTGGTCTGGAACCCGCCCTTTCCCCATATGTCTCTGTCGATGTCTTCAATTAGGTTTTCCAACATTTTTTCATCGACGCTTTGATCGGCCGCCGAAATGCTTTCCTGGCCTCCCTATATAACCTCGAGCTCTTCGCGATGTCATGGGGTCAAGTTCAGGAGTATGCTCATGCTATTGCCATGGCGTTTGGGATAGACAAATACTCAATGGTTCATCCCAAACAGGACGATTCGGTGATAGCGAAGAGGAGGGACAGCTCGTGGATGGGGGCATTTTGCGTCACTTACATGCCGGAGAGACCTATACCTACTTCGGGATGGCGCAGTACCATATCCAGGAATGCGGTTAAAGAGCCTCTCCGCCGCAAATATTTGCATCGACTTCGGCAGATCTGGTCATCAGAACTGTCCGGTAAGAACAAAGTCGTTTCCACCAATATGTTTGTGGTCCCACTGTTGTTATACATCTTTGGTGCCATCCACTGGACTATAGATGAACTGCGACAACTTGACACTGAGACCCGAAAAAAGGATGAACATGGACAGAAGTTTGCATCCTAAGTCCTCAGTCCCGCTTACATACCTTCGAAGACACCTGGGAGGGCGTGGAAACAACGCAGCTCTACGAGTGCTATATTATCATTTGAGGCACTCCTACAGCATAGACGAGACACATGAGCTGCCCTACGCACCAGGGGATATTGAGTCCGTGGTGGAGAACGAGAGATGCCACATATACTGGAACTATCCATTTCTCACTCACTTGTGCTAGCTAACATGCCCGATATGGTCCTCCTCGACAACCAACAAAATTAGATGTTCGTTACTGAATTCTCGGCTCCTGCCAAAATGAACATCGTCTTGAAGGAAGAGGAGAAATGAAGCAAGTACCAGGAGCTTTTAGTGTGCTAGTTATTATAGGGAACATTTCCAAAGAATCGCCTCTATTTTTATTGATTTAGAACTGTAAATATTCCATTTTATCGTATAATGTGAAAAAAATATTTGATTGTAACCTTATATTTTAATTTAGGGGCGCTGAATAATCAAACTATTAAGTCGTCTGGTGATCCAGAATAAGGTTTTTCTGCCACCAAATCTCACACCAAGGTGTACGGTTCTCTTGAGAATGTGAACGTTACTTTATCCTAAATGTCTTAAGCAAATCTTGCTACTAGAAATTCTATATAGGACATTAGGAGTGGAGGATAGACCTATAAAAATATAATTATCATATTATGTTACAGAAACTGAGTAATAGCTATTTGTGAATCAATAATAGACCACTTTATTGCAACTAATGTAAAGACGATCTGCTATATGTATATACACAATATTTGACACAACTGCCTCCACATCAATCAAAATAACACTCAGTTAATATTTCCACTTCCGTCAGCATGTCAACTTTTCAGCTCTCGACTGGTGCTTAGAAGAGAATATTTCTCAGAGTTGATTGTAGAAAAAATAAATCGAAGTATATTAACTCGCTTTAAAAGCTTTTATGTCTAAAAAATACTGGAAACACTGTAAATTTGTTTCAATGAAGTAGTTCTTCTTGTGCCTTTAAGTATTACTCATAATGTAATTTCGTAGGTCAAGGCCCAAGAATAGACCAGACTGGAACAACTTGCTGAAAGAAATTGAATCCAAAAAGAAACTGAAACATGTGGTATGTAATGATAGATCTCAACCTCTTCTTCCAGAAGCCAAAGCTCCCGACGAGCACTTCCTGTACAAAAGTGAAGAGCCGAATGTTCATAATGAATTGTTAAAACAGGTAAACTTATTGCTAGACTTTTCAATCGACTGTTTCTGGTGCTGGTTTGTTACAGTTTTTTCCCATCATCGCCTAATACATTTTTAATGTAACTAAACTACGTTTTATAATAATTTGATAAGTTAATGTTACAACTACTTAATCGCTTTTTCCGCAAGCTGGAAACTAATACACAATAAGCATTTTGAAATCCGGAAAAAATGGCCCCGTGCGGGATGCGCGGATGATGTTAAGCGGGGTCTTCCGAAAGCCACGGGAGCAAATATTATGACTCATAACGTAAACCTGAAAACGATTGAAGATACCACACCAATCGAAACTTTGAGAAATGCAAAATTCTCAAGACAAAGGAGGTTGAATGCATTATTAGTGCTAGGGGTTTATAAGTTCATTTTCAAAAAAATGTCAGAGCTCCTACAAAATTCCGCAGAAAGTATTTCTGTATGATTTCATGTGAACCTATGGTGCAAGTAGGATAGTAAATAAATTGTGAGTGGAACTAAATTTTACATCAACGAAAATCCTTTATAATTTGTCCTTAATTGTTTTATACCAACTTTTTTATGCATATATTGGGTTGTTCGGAAAGTAATTTCGTTCGTTCGGGAAGGCCGGTTGAAGCTGATAAAGACGCGATAAAGGCATTAGTTGTTGCGAACCGGCGAATAACAACACGTGATATCGGATTGAGGTTAAATTTCTCAAATTCAACAGTTTATGATCACCTGAAAGGCCTGGGATTATCCTCGAAGCTCGATGTATGGGTTCCCTATGTTCTCATTGAAAGAAATCTGTGTCGCCGCATAGATGTCTGCGATTGGCTTCTCAAACGTCACGAAAATGATCCGTTTTTGAAGCGCATCATCACTGGCGGACGAAAAATGGGTTGTATACAACAACGCCAAACGCAAGAGGTCATGGAGCAAAAAAGATGAACCGGCTCAAACCATTTCCAAAGCCGATATTCACCAAAAAAAGGTGATGCTGTCTGTTTGGTGGGATTTTAAAGGAGTCGTTTTTTTGAGCTTTTACCGAATAACACAACGATTCATTCGGAAGTCACTGTCATCAGCTGGACAAACTGAATGATGCACTTCAACAGAAAAGGCTAGAACTAATCAACAGGAAAGGTGTAGAGCTTCACCAAGACAACGCGAGACCTCACACAAGTTTGGTCACTCGCCAAAAGCTTTTACAGCTTGAATGGGATACAATGCCACACCCACCATATTCTCCAGACCTGGCACCATCGGATTATTATTTATTCCACTCACTCCAAATTTTTTTAGACAGTAAAACCTTCACCTCAAATGAGGAGGTCAAAAACCACCTCGATCAGTTTTTTGCCAGCAAAGACCAAAAATTTTATGAGCGTGGAATTATGCTACTACCAGAAAAATGGCAAAATGTGTTGGACCAGAACGGCCAATATATAATTTAATAAAGTATTTGTTTATTATACGAAAACTGTTTTTCATTTCCACAAAAAAAATCGAAATTACTTTCCGAACAACCATAGATGTTTCGTATAGATTAAATATGACATATACGCTTAATGTTTCTTAGCAATTACTGAGAAATATATAAGGATCTACAGACTTGAAAAAATATATTCTTCTGAACTTCTAATATTTGTTTCTTCTTATCAAACATTTCCGTCAGATCATTTTTAGATAATAATATGTAAGCCATCATCGTGTTTTTATTTGTAAGTACCACAACTGAAATTCAAGATATGACATAAGGAGAACGCACTGGCTTGGGGTTTCCTTATCCTTATAGAGTCCTCATCGGGCTACCGCAAATTATATATAAATGCTTGAAAAGTTGGATCCTCGATGAGGTTTCATTAAATTATACTGTAAATCCAGGTAACCTTTGTAACTTTTTCAGGATTTTGCAGTAAATAAGATCGTTTCATGTAAAGCTGTTTTGTAATGATTATAAATAAAAAAGTTATCATCATAAATAACAGAGAAAACTGTTTAGCCCTTTCTTTAAAATAATTTTAAAAAAATCTGCAGACTAGACTGAAATATCGAAGTATCTCATGTAACAATGATTAGCAAGTATCCATTTATTGATAGGTACATGAGATGAAAAAATTCCACCAAATTTAAAGAAGTATAAAGTCAATGATAAAAATAAATTTGAGATTAATTTTTGTATAGTATGGTTGTATAAATGTCAGAAAATTATTATTCCCGTAGCAATATATATTATTAATAATTAGAAGGAGAAATTAGTAGCAGTTATCACTCGAGTTTCGCGCATTACTGGCCTGGCATCTTTCAAAATCTTCCTATTTGTTTCTTAGCTTTTCACTGATCGTTTTATTCCAGATTGAATCAGGTATCAAGCTGAAGAAAGTTAAAACAAACGACAGAAGTAAACCTATGTTAGATGGGCTGCGCAAGATCAGAAGACAAATGACTATAGAAGAACAAATACAAAAATCTATATCTATGGCCAGTATGCCCCCGGTAAGTGTAGCTCGCATTTTCTGTGGACAAGCATGCCAGAACAGTGTGACTGAACGATATTCTTTATTTTAGAGCGGTTAAATTATCCATTTTTATTAAGATATCTTGTTTTTCTAAATTATATCAGTGTTATTCTTACTCCACCAAGTAGTTACTAGTCCCACCAAGCGATAAGGTAGAGCAAACATTTTAGTTCGATAAGGATATCGAAAATCAGTCAAGTTTGTTTAAAAAATCGAATTAATTATAAGTGAAATATATAACTGAATTAGCGTTGTCCGGAGGCGACGTTTTAGATGCCCCATATAAAACAGATGGGTGACCCTGCTCCTCCGAAAATTGGGCATGCCATAGCTCTACCCTTGCATATTTTAGCGTTATGGATAAAGAAAACAGTGTGATACAGAAAATCATGAGATAAAGTATTTAGAAGCTTCTGAATAATGGTATCAGCTCAGTCCTAACTCGGATCCAACCAGATGTTACAGTAATGAGAGTCTTCAAAAGTGGCATCACTTGTTTAATCCATCTCACTATCTGATAGTCCACTGTTTAGCATTCAAACATATGCATAATGAGATCAACCAAGGCATTGTATCCAGGTGGTTACGAGAACGGTTGACGGTGGTGAATTTTTATATATTTGCGTAAAACCCGTGAGTTCCTGAAAAAAGACTTATCGACTGAATTAAGTAAGAAAATGGGATGACCTAAAGAGCTGGTCTCGAGTTCATGAGAGATGGTATGGAATGCATCCAGACCTCCCAGAATTTGCCACATTATGTATCGCACAAGCACAGGCAAAGCCCGCTGAGAGGAAAAGCTCTTGGGAGACTCAGACATTTGGAGGATTAATTGTTATGCTGTCGCCAGACAACAGCGACAGATTCTCCTATTGAGAGAGCATAGAGATGGGTCAAAAATCCAAATGGCTCGCAAAGAAACATATCGTATCCAGGTTGTAATAGGATAAAGAGCGAGCCTTTTACGTATCGTGTGCGTAGTATAGAGCTCCTGAATTCAGACTATGCTAATTACTGCTAAAGGATTGTTGGAGACACGAACAAGAGGTTTGGAGGAGAACTGATTTTTCTACAAGACCTTCTCATATTTTTTAACAGCGACCAACAACCAAAGAGCGGTCGCCAGCTTCTGCTCGCATGTAGTCCTTCTGGAGAATCCTTTACGAACGGCCAAAACCCCTGCAAGTAGATTCTCCGCCTTTGGCACAGTTCAAGTGCGCCTGTAGAAGGACTCTTTACCCCGAGGTATTTCGCCCATAGACATAGACGGATGGAATTCTTAGTGCCTTAGAGAGCGTTAGGAATTTAGCAGCTCCTGACCCGGATGGCATAAACACCTACTAATTATCCCGAAGACCGAAAATTTTTCTGATCCCAAGAATTATAGGATAATCAATACGAGTTACAAGCTTGTCACGAAAATCTTATACATTCGTATACTCTAAATTCAAAGAAGGGAGTAGCTGGGTGTAAGAAGAACCTATTGATTGACTCTTGTGCCACACGGGACATCCAAAACAACGTTTCATGAATTCATTGTGCGTGTGTTGGAATCTCTTGAGGTAGACGATCGAATAGTGAGGAGCGTAAATCAGGCGATGCTACTGTGGAAGACTCAGTTCTCCGTTACATTAAGTGTAACCCGTGTTCGGAGAGATCTGATATCTTTTAGGAGAAAAGGTTTCCATGGAGACTTCTTCAGTACTCTTTCTTCTGTATCTCACTGCTACCGTTGTCCATAATGCTGATAAATATGAGAGAAAACAGCAGTGGCACGCATATTCAACGGAGGAACAAGGTTACCCATGTATTTTTTATGAATGACCTGAAGCTTTATGCCTTCGGACTATGCAAACAACAGCAGCAACCGCTTAAAGTAGTGCAAAAGTACAGTCAAGCTATTGACATAAAGTTGGGGATAGACCAATACACAATGGTTCATATCAAGAAAGGACGGAGAGACAAATACCTACTTCGAGATGGCGCAGCACCATATCCAGGAGGCGAATGCGGTTTAAGACTCTCTCTGCCGTAAGTATTTGCATCGACTTCGGCAGATCTGGTCATCAGAACTGTCTGGTAGGAACAAGGTCGCTGCCGTCACAAATATACTTGCGGTCACCCAGTTGATATATACACCTTTGGTGTCATCCACTGGACTGTAAACGAGCTGTAACAACTTCAGCCCCCGTATATACTATCCAAGACAGGTGGGAGGGTGTGGACTATTGAGTTTGGAGGATCTGCATAGCAGAGTCGTACCGGACACAGGCTGTGAAATTATGAAGAGCTCTTATCCTCTTCTTCTGTATAATTCATTAGAAGAGCAATGGGGTTTTTAAATATATTATTAAATTCTAAGTTGTAGACAGGTAAATGAATGCTGCTGTTGTGAATATCAGTTATATCTTTGGTTTCCAAAATTGCATCTGCTAAGGGTGGGGAATTTTTAATTCGCCGATATTCTTTTGTGAGATTTTCTATGGAAAGGCCAAATAGTTTTCCGCTCAAGTTACTGTTCGCAGATTTTAATTTTAAAACATATTTAGCTGACTTTGACTTGACTTGACTTTCAATGTCTTCATTACGCCCAGGCAAATTCTCAAACTTTTTACTGAATCCGATCTACTGAGCAAATGAGTCTTGCAGGCAGTACCAAGTACATCGGTAATTCAGTATAGATCGCACCCAGGAATCGTAGAACATCAACGTAACTTTTTATATTTTGGACATATTTTGACCACGTTAGCTTATTATCTAACACTATGCCAAGATATTTATATTTTAGAGCAAAAGGTATATGTCCTCATATTTTTATATTACCAAGTGCATGCATCCTATATTTTGAGAATATCATTGCGGCAGATTTTTCAGAGGAAATGGTTAGGTTCTGGTCCTCAGTCTAGCTGGAAACCAGTTGCATAGTGCCTCTTAAGCCGTCTAGACAATCATTATGTAAATTACGAATAGTATATATGCAAATATCGTCTTCATATTGAATACATTTCTAACTCTAATTCTAATTAATTTATAATTGAAGATTTTCCATCAGAATCGTAAGCACCTTTTAAAACATTTAAGATATTTATCATTTTGAGATAAATTAATTTGAATATCTGCTACAGCATCTGATGTTTCTAATCCTGCTTGAAATCCGTTTTGTGAAATGGGTAAAATATTATAGTGTTCTACTAGCCAGTATGAACAAGTTCTAATAATACTTTCAAAAGTTTTTGTTATACATGTCATGAGTGAGACAGGTCTGTAAGAAGACAGAAGGTTATGGTCTTCATTCGGTTTAAGTGGCATTGTCTTTCATTTTGTCAGTGTATATTCCTCTTAAAAACGACTCATTAAAAATCATAATTGCTATTTCTGATTATTCATCGCTAATGCTGTATGCCACTTGGTTTTTACCAGGTGCCTACGGTTTTGTTACACTGATTCCTGTACGTAGTTCTAGAGTATCAATAAGTTTTTTTGAAAAAATGATATTTAAACTGTTCATTTAATGCTATTTGTGTTTGATTTTCCACGTAAGGTGGGTCAAATTTATCCAACAGCTGCTCACTCAGTCCTTCACTGAATGGTTGCATTTTTGAGTGACAATTTTTATTGGATAATGTTTTAACGTATTTACAAATTTTGTTGTTAGGACTTTTTCACCTGTGATAGAATCAAAGTCATATGTATTCCTTTTGGATGAGTAGCTCTTTGTTTTTATATTTTTTAGATAATCGTCCCCCCATTCTTAGAGTTTTTTTTACAACCCCTTTAATATGGGGGATAAGAAGGGCGGTTATGAACCACCACTCAATAATTATAATATTGAAGGAAAAACCATACTAACATTCAATCTAAGCAATAAAAACCGATAAAAACCTGACTCGTTTATCACATGTTAAAGTGGGTCATTTTCTTTTTAGAAATAGCTATTTCAAAAATGAAGTTATTGCTTTCAAATCAATGGGTAGTAAATCATGTTAAAAAGTTATAATTGCGCTACTGATATAATAAGTCATGAAATTATTACCCAAAATAAATTGTTCACCCATATTCCAACGCTTTTTAACCATAAAAAAGGTATAGAATGTAGATTCATTGTCAGAGAAAACTTTATACTTGAAAATATAATTTCTAATGAAAAAGTAATCGGAGTGAAGAGAATGGAAAGGAATATCACTACAGATAACAACGAGTCTATGAGTACCCCGACAAATGGAAGTCAAAACATTTGAAGCGAAAAATATCCCCTGTTAGTATTGATCTTGGTAGATTCCCAGAGGTACAATTACACATTCTAGGCGAAAAATGCTACAAGAAATGGATTCGATACCAGGCAATTTAAATGACATTCAGCATACAGAAATATTAACACGTAAACTCTACTTGTCAATAACCTACTTTTATCACTTGCGCCCAAATAATTATTACCAATTCTTTCGAAAAATTCATTTTTACAAGATTTTATTTGCAATGTATGTATCTATATAGCTATGCATGTAACTATGTTTGTTCGGTGGACTTTCTGAGAAAACGAATGAGAGTAAAAAAATATGGTGATCATGAACACTGTTGCTCCAATCAGTCTGCAAAAAACTTATTAAAAATAATATTTTATCTAAATGTGCTAAACAGAATAAAATACCGTTTTCCTTTAAACCCTTTACTATCAACTTATAACTTCATTACACAATTTATATGATATAAAACTTGCCGCCGTGATTTACCTGCATAGATGAACAAGTAAATTAAATAACTTGATCTGATTGATTTGAATTTTTTAAATTTTCAAACTAAATAAATATGAGTACTTCAATCCCGCGACAAGCTTATATATAATAATTATAAATTGTGTAATTACGCTATAAGTTGACAGAAAAGGTTTTAAAGGAAAAGGTTATTTTATTCGTATAAGCACATTTGAATGAAAACTTGTTTTTAAAAAAGTTTTTTAATTTCACTTTATTAACGTAAACATTTTTTGCTTGAGTGGTAGACTGAAAGCGTCTATGCCTCTGTCAAAGCAGCTTCTTCACCGCTATATACAGATACGTTGTGGTTCAATCGCGTAGCGTCATCACCACAAATTCAATAGCGGATTTCATAGCAGAGCTTGTAAAGTATTTTTTTAAAAAGTTGAGGTATGAGTGTGAAATTTCGTGCATCTAGTCTACACTGAACTACAATACCCAGTATAGCCAGCAAAATTGTTCAGTTTTTAACCAAATCATTTTTATTCAACAAATATGAATATGTGAAGGAAATAGCTGAACACACGCCCTCGAAACAAATTGTAAATGAACTAGTCTCAAATAAAAAGAGAATGAATACAGATATCGCAGTACTTCTTCTGTATTGAATTTACTATAGTAGCAAGTTAAAACTCACAGGATCCATAAAAATTATTCCTTGTGCTACGGAGTGGATTTTTGCAACGCGACAAACGAATAAACGGTTTTGCTACTTCGTTGTCATTTTAATAATTTTTTTGAACGAATCAAATATTTAAAACAATATGTTATTCCATTCTAAAAGTGCGTTTTGGTAGCAAAAGCAATTTTCATTGGAATGAATTCCTAATCGTCTGCTGTCTATCCCAATTCAATCATTCTCATAACACATACTTAATGCTGACTAATCAATTTTAGGAAGAAATACTGCCCGATGAAATAGACGAAATGGACGATATTGATAAAGTGAGAGATGACCTGCAAAGTACCAAGCAGATGCTAGCTATAGAGCTGAGGAATAAAGAAGCACAGGAACGTGAAAATAAAAGACTACTGGCTAGGATTCAGAACCTTGAGGCAGAACTGGAGAAAGAGAAGAGTAAGGGAGGCGGAAAAAATGACAAAGCCAATAGCGCAGCTGACGATAAGGTAACTTATATGTAATATCTGATATTATTGAACCAAAATTTGGTTATTATTTTGAAATTAAACAATTCAAACCAATCAAAATGTGTTTCGCCAATTTCCAATTGTTAGCAAATATGATGCGACACAGCATATGGACACCTGGACATTTTTTTCATAATTCACTCAATTTAACTAGTAAATGCCGCTATAATAATTATTAGTGATCGAGTCTAGAGACAAACCGCCACTAACTGGACAGATTAAGCATGCTAGCAACCAAACACTGCTTACCCCTTACCAGTAAGTACAATTAGCAACTCGGTTATCCTTTTTATAACGAATCCGTCTTTTTTAGTATAACAATAAAGAACAAAAAATACGATTCGCAAAGTCATATACACAATTCGGCGTAACAAAATTAGTTTGACGAATGGTAAAAATCTGTTTAAAGTGATCAAATAAGCCCAAGTCAATTTTTCTTGTTCAGGTTTAAGACACACCAGATTATCATTTTGGATAATTTATTTAATATCATGCACATCTAACAATTTGATCAGTCAAATATTTTGTTGGCCTAATTCTTGATGTTAAAAGTCAAATTATTCAATTTTATAACTAACCATCTTGACGAGAAAAAAAAACAATCCACAATTACACGATGTTCCCCAAAACAAGCAATATATATATTTTTAAATACGTACCCAGAATCTTACAAAATTCAAGCATTAATAATATTACAGGAAGTTATCATAGATGGAAGAACCAGTCATTTCTAAACGGGTGAATCAGAGGAATATTTAGGAAAATTTTATTTCAGGTGAAAGATTAGGTTTTCCTGCTTCAAGCTCGTACACGTTTGTCAACGCGTAAGTAATATCTAAAATATCGACCAAACGCTGATTCTGAATAGCTTGGCAGAATATACATATAGGTTCTCCCCCTTTAGGTAACAATACAGAACTAAAAAAAGATAACGAATATCGATTGCAAAAGTCATGACATCTAGAGCATAACAGACGCACTCTAGCAAACTAGCAATGAAAAATAGTTCTTAGAAAAGAGCAGAACAGAATTAGAAAGTGTGGCGCGTTATTTCTGTGTCAATATCAACGAAAACAGTGATGCATATGTTCATTTATGGTTCCTGTCACCCTTTATGTATCTACTAACGAGAGGCAGCCTTCTGCAGGTTTCATAGCCAGTGAGAAAAAGGGGCAGAGTCGTCCGGCCCGGTTGGAAGTATTATTTTTCGCTTAGGTCGTACAATGACAAAAATAAGCTTTTCGACTTGGAAAGTTAGATTTTGGACGTGTAATTTGGGCAGTTAAATTGTCCTGAGGGAGGCTACCGTTCCCGTGGCTACTTGAGGAGATTTCTGACAGTACTATATCGTAATTACTCCGTAGTGTAAGTGCATTTTCAGCCAGTGACGCTACAAGCTATCATATTTCTTCTTCTGGGTTTCCTTTTGTTTAATCACCCATTCTCATACACTGTCTATGTTAACTCCTATTCCGCGACTGTATGGAACTTGTGCAGGAATTTCTTTTGGAATTTGGTAAGTCAGCGGCCCTTTAGGTCGTGGCATGGTAGTATCGCTGGCATAGCTCATCCATCTAGCAGCGAAGATCTGCCATGGCTTGCATAGCAGTGGAGTATATTAGTTTGTGGGGGCTGCTCAGCTTGTTTTAGTGTTCATATGTGAGAAATGTTAGGCCTCAGTTCAAGGTTTTGCGCAGTTTACAGTATTTTCACTTTGGTAACTAAGTTGTAGTCAGAATATATAAAATTTTTTGATGCTTCAAATCTTTCATTTTCGGGTAGTAGGGGTGTATAACGAACAGTTTGTCTGTTCAATTTGCATTCGATGAATTCTTTGACGTCCTCTGGTATAACATTTCGAAAATAATTTGATAGGTAACATGTATATCACCGTCACTTCTATCACAGTAGACCTTTGAGATACGTTCAATGTCGACCTTGTGACTTGGGTACTGATCTTCACGTATCAAGGAATGCTGTAGTGTCATGGCGTTCCACTTGATGGTACCTGCCACCATAAGAATTGGTATTTCCACAGCCATCCAACCTTTGCATTATGAGGTCCAAACAACATACAGTGAGCATATTTTACTCACAGGTTTCTTCATTTTATAACATATAATTTTTCTCACCATTCATGCGCACATTCAATTAAGTTTTCCTTGATCCAATATCTTTATAAACATTCCATCCTCTGATGTGTTATTTATTTCACTCCATATTTACCATAGTTTTGATAAGAAATTTAAAGTTTATGTGTACTATTTTAATCTGTCTACTCCTTTCCTTCACCCAGGGCGACGTGTTATCATGACTACCCTTTGTAAATTAACAAGATTCTACAGTGCATTCGAGACTGGGTTCAGACAGAGACAAGATCAAAAAGAACTAAATGGATCTCCTTGGAAGATACAGCAGTTCTGGTCTTTTACTTGTGCATTTTCTATCTTTTTCGTAATTTCTTATTATTTATTATGAGTGTGACAGTTGTCGCAGCATATATTATGTCTTTTATGTTGCTGCCGCTTGTTATGAGTCGTGGTATTTCATTTGTATCAATTATATTCAATATGTGTTGTGTCATACTTATTATGGGCAATTTGGATTCTATGTCTAATGGTAGGATATTTGCCATTTTGATTCCTAGTTTCCCTTGGAAAAACGGTAAATAGTCCGTCTCGAACTAAAAATTTTCAAACAGACCCTCATTACGATATTATACGCATTTGCAAATTCTTTAATTTTTCAAGGTAATAAAGTCGTTAAAAAAAGAAGTTGAAGAAGCAAGAAAAACTACTAGAGACCTGGAAAATAAGTACAATACTACAGCAGAGGAATTGGATTCATCAAAAGCGTTAGCAGAGGACTTGAAGAGGCAAAATTTGATGTTGGAAAAGAAACTACAAGAAGCACTATCAGGTTGTATAATATTCCATTTGCATAACACTGGTTACTGGGAGATAAGTATACAGATATAGTTATATTTTCTCGCAATTCTAACAAAAAATACTGGTAAAAATTTGCTGGTGTGCTTCACAACAGCTGCTACATGAAGAAGTATATATATATATATATATATATATATATATATATATATATATATATATATATGACTCACTGCTGTATGCTGAAATATATACAAAAAATGCTAATCTCGAATATTCCACAACCAATCTCGAAATCTCGAACAATCTGACGCATTCGAGATGTCGGTTGCCAACTGCACACATGTTCTGGATGATTGGCATACAGGGTCATCTTTCCTTGGCTGCTAGCCGCTGATCTCATTATATATTTAGGGTGATTCACAAGTCGTGACCAAAAATGAAATCATACACAGGGACGTATTTTAAGTGAGGTCTTTCATGTAACAGTTTTCCCTCGATGGCTTCATTAAAAAGATACTGGGTGTTGAAATTCATAAATAAAAAACAGTTTTTTTAATATCTTCAAAACCATCAACTAGAATGAACTAAAATTTGGTATGTATTGCCGACATTCAAAAGTCTTTAATTAAAATTAACGTGCAGCAGTGGCGGAGATACAGTGGATGACTGATAGTATTTTTTCAAATAAAAATAGTACGCCATTGTTTTTTTTCTGAAATACACAATTTTTCGAATTCTACCTTCAATTTGCTACGAATGACCACTCTTGTGTTTTTTCCTAGAGCGCATTGTTTTCGTAAAAATGAAAAAAGTTAGATAAGCAAAGCTTTATTTCAATAAATGTTCAAAAAGTTCACCATTCTGACGGATACAAGTGCGGCTTCTTTTTAATGAACTCCGCAAAACTTGTTGTGGCTTGAATTTTATGAAACCAATTATTTAGATATTCTTTCTCATAACTGATCAACAGTTTTAATTTGTTCAGCATACACTAGTTGTTTAAGAGCGCCCCACAATAACAAATCAAGGGGTTTAAATCAGGAGACCTCGCAGGCCAATGTACGGGTCCGTTTCTGCCAATCCATCGTTGTCTAAAATGATTATTTAACCATGCGGTTAGTCATGACGAACATGCGGTGGGGCACCGCACCGTCGTGCTGATACCACATTCGTACTCTCGTTGTTAACGGAACATCATCTAACACATTTTCTATGTAATTGTCTAGAAAAGCTAAGTATTAGTTTGCATTTAAACGTTGTAGCAATACGTACATAAACAATTGGCCATTGGAAATGCTGCACCAGACATTTCTATAAAATCTATGTTGAAACGAGTGGATTCTTACAGAATGGGGATTTTCTAACGACAAAATATGTTTATAATGAGAATTAAAGGTTCCACTCCTCGTGAAAAGCGATTCATCTGACCACAATACCAAATCAATAAAACTGCATTTTGATTATGCATTTGCAGTAACCACTCACAAAAATTTCACACTTCGTTGCCGGGTTGCGGACATTGAACATTTTGCCGATGGTAAGGATGTAAAACATCCCGATTTAAAATTCTCCACGCACGGCTTTGAGAACATGGTAACTGTGCTGCAATCCGCCAAGTTCTTGTACTAGGATCATCAAACGCCAAATTAATCACTTCCAGTTCCTCTTGATCAGTATGTCGGATACCAAGGCCTCTAACTCCGGAAAGTTGGGCAATTCCATATTGCCGAAGTCTAAGAAATGCACGCGTAAAAACTTTTGCGGTGGGTTGGCGTCTGTTAGGAAATCTACGTTGATACTCCCGAGAAGCCGCTAAAGCATTTCCATTACAGAACTCATACACAAAAATAATATCGGCATTGCTAAATTCCATTTCACAACACTCAAAAATGGAAAAAAGAAACTTTTGACTCGACTTATAAAAAAATGGTAGTAGTAACAATAACAACCGTATAACACATAACTTTGACAAACTATCTCCCAAGACACGTTAAGTTGGTAACAATGCCTCCTATTTTATTTTGAAACTAATTGTATCTTGGATCTTAATGAACGATCTAATTTGTTTAATTTTTATTTTTACGAAAAAAGTATAAATGTAATCTGGCTAGCCATAAATTTGACAGCCTTGCAATATTATTAAATATGGCTGAACGCGTCACACATTTTCTACAATATCATGAAGCCTTGCGATAACAGATCATCATTTTGATCATACCCCCATTTCGAATCATAACTGATTGCCACCCTCAACGAATGCGGAGATGATATATCTACATCTAATGATATATTTCTGAATCTGCACAGGCAAACGCCTTTCACTTACGGACCGCAAACATAGCCAAAATATAGATGATGATGATGATGACGAAGAGTTTGAGGAAGACGAACCGGAAGAAGACAGTGGCAATGAAGATACTGAAGAAAAAAGACAGAAAAAGAATCAAAAAGAGTTGAAGGTAATTAGGAGGCGACTGCAGAACTTAAAAAATAAGGAGGATAATGCAAAAAAGGAACGGGAGGCACTTAAGAACATCATCAAAAAACACCAACAGGCTATGAAAGACGAGAAGAAAAAGTATAAGCAATTGAAAAAGGAGGTGAGATTGAAACTACAATGAATTTAGCATAGTTATCTTTCTAATACGTCTAGAATCACTATTTGATACTCATAAAAATGTAAGTTCATATCTAAATAAATATTACCGCTTGCATTCATTGAAATGTTCGTAATATGGCCACACATTGTTTCATGTGTACTCTAATGGGCCTGTTGAATTTTTTTCATAAAATGCACTCCCAGTTATTACAATTTTTAGAAACGTGAAATCGCAAAGTCTAGCCTTATAAATTCTGCTGAATATTTTCACAAATATTTGTTAGGTACATAACAATTGTGGAACAGAATGACCATAAAACAACTTTCTGAACTACATAGTTTTTGGGAAATAAGAATTAACTGTTTATTTTGACTTATATGTAATTAACATAAGACAAAAATAAAAAGTGCCAAAAAATTAACGTGCGTAAAATAAAAACAAAAAATTCTGAGGAAACTTACAAAATGTGTTTCTAATTCACTGAGATCATAACGAGCTCTGACGTTAAGACGTTAAGGATTTGCGTGAGTCTCCCATAATAAGACTTTCCTGCTAAAAACTCGTTAGGATGGAACACTAGTTCCTTGTGCCGACAAATATTTTCCAGCTAATAGAGCCAAATGTGATTTTGAAGCTGCTTGGGTAATACTAATATTTAAATGTTGTGGCTCACCCTTGATAAGATCGTAAGCTTTCAACACATCTTCATGATTCTTAAACTTGGTATCCATAGAAGCCGTTTTGCTAAGTTGTAGTAGTAGTAATGGGGATGCAAAGCCTGGAAGTAGGCCACTTTTGTCCCTCTTTGCCGACCTCAAGGGCCATCACTAATGCTAGGGCAGACATGGTAGTTCCTTAGAGTATAACCTTCCAGACCTTATATATTAAAGGTCATGATGTCCGATGCTGCATTCCTGGACCAATGAAGGTCTGATCCTTGGATATGCTGCCGCTCTCAAAGCTGCCTGACTATCGGAGCATATATAGATGCTCTGTGCACTGTTGTAGTTCTGAAGAGTATGCCACAATTAGGATGGCAAATATCTCCGCCTGAAATACTGACGTGTGGGTTCCCAGCGCTGAACTTGCCTCTCTCTTTTGAGCGAGATCCGTCGGTATAGCATACCATACTGTGGGGGGTAAATCTTACCTTCTGTCCCGTCCACTCTTCCCTAGTGGGAACAGCGAGTGAGAAGCATCTATCGAATCTTATCTTATCGTTCGCCCTTGCCAACCTAAGTGAGGAGATGGGGAAGTTGCACCAACGGGGCTAGCACAGTCCACGAACCTGCGTCACGCATTCTCAGCCATATATAGGTAATATGGGTGGTTCGAGAAAATTGATATCAAAGCATCAGACATCAAACCAAACATATGGCTTCGTTATATGTGGGTGATACATAATATGGAACTATGTGGACAACCAAATACCGCCGAAATAAAAACAGGTCAAGAGAAACCCCAACCTTTACATATTCTAGCATTAGTCCAAGAATCTCAGATGCAATCAGATGATTAGGATAGCACTACAAAATTCTAACAAGATTTTATAAAATTATTACACAAGGAACCATGCTAATAAAAACCAAACCCAGGAATATAAATATCTCAAGAAACCAAGAACTGCTCCTACCAGGTGTTGTGAAAATGCAGCAAAATAGACTCAACACAAATCCAATTTAAACGATAAAATCCGCAATAGCTGATCTCTCCAGAACAGAGCACCATAAAATACTATGAGACAACTCTAAGATCATTCCATCCTCCATCAAAGGACATATTATCTAGTTCAACTGAAGACGATTGAAGATGGTACATCAATAGAAACACGTTCAACACTGAAAAATTATATAGGTCCGAAACATAACCTTTGAAACATCAATGTTGTTTTCAAATTTTTAGCAACAGATGGTACCGATAATTTAGGTTTATTGTAAAAGGCAGCTCGTTCAAACATTTATCTTTAATTAAATGAATTTACTTTGCTTCGATATTCAAGACTGTGGAGATCCTTTGTTAGGTCAGGCGCATTCACCAAACTTAATGCTCTTTTATGGATTAAGTCCAGAACAGAAAAGTTTTTGCTCACTTACCATATTGTATACTTGTGGATAGTACATTCGTCAGCTTCTAATGTATACGATGTCAATAAAGGAGCATCATAAATTTTTTACTAAGGGATGTCAGTTCACCATTGTAAACTACATCTAATTTTATCTTAGCCGCAAAAATCAATTCTTTAAAATTCTTTAATATTCTCAACAAGGTTGATAAAATGGCGTCGTTGATGAAAGATGTCGAAGAGGAAGAAGAAGAGAAAGAATCAGAGGAAGAAGAGGAAGAGGAAGAATCCAGCGAGGAGGAATCTGAGAGTGAGTCTGACGGCAGCGAATCAGAAAAGAGCCAAAGTGAATCAGAGGATGCTCCGGTAAGTATTAGGTAGAGTAGGTTGAGTAGTTAAACCTAGACCTGAGGTGTGATATTAGATCTGTCCATAATCCCATCTACACTAGCCATAGAAGACTAACGTTCTTCTAGAATGAATTGTGACATGAATAGGACAGTTAGGCAAACATGGGGCAAGTAATTAACTGTGATTATCCATTTCACATCCTCTGAATTGGGTCAACCTCATATCATGTTGTTTACTGCTTCTTATCGCTATGCCAGTACCAAAGTTGTCTTGGCATAATCTCCGATAGTTTTTTAATACATTGTGTCTAAGAAATTATCTAGCGAATAAGGGCTGGAAATATAATACCAGATACATTATTTTTAAATTATACTGCATTTTTTGCTCTTCTAATAGGATCATCATCTCACTGGTGGGAAAAATACAGTTCCCTATCAGGGATTCTGGTCTCAGTAACATTTGGACTATGTGGGCGTTTAACCCATATGTTATTGGATATTTGTGCAGTATTACAACTGGCATATTGATAATTTGCAAGCAAAACAACGAATCGATTCTCACTTCCAAAGAACACTAACCATAAGTTCATCTATTTCTCCTCATCTGATTTAAAAATCAAAATACATAACAGCTGTGAACTGCCAATCTGTCAAAGGATACTGCTTTCAACGAGACTTATACATATGATCGTCAAGATGATTCCTCCTTGAAGTTATCCTTCACTAAGATTGCATCAGGAATATGCATAGTCGTTCCCAAAGGATAACTTTTATTTTATCACGAATGCCTTCCTCATTCCTTTTATAGCATTGCATAATTATTGTGTATGTCGAATTTGCCGTCTTATTTTAAGACGATTCCTATTATCGAGAACACATCATCAATAATTATTGAGAGAAATATACTATTTTCTCGGACCTTACTTCAGAACAGTTGATTAGCCAGTGACACCTTTAGGTTTGATTTTATATAAAACTATATTTTCGTCATCTCGAAGTGTCGCCTTCTATGGGGACGCCCATAGGCCACTTATGAAGTCAAAGGTCCTAACACCTGGACTGCCTTGATGCGACATTCCTTGTTCTTCGTAAACACTTTTACGATGTATCGTTATCTTATGATCCGAGATAACGGCACATCTTAAAAGTTCACCCTTATTGACAGATGTCGTAAGGGACATCTGTTGTCGCTTCAAGGCACTATAATCCAAAATCTGGAAAATCGATAAAACCAGTCCAAAATGCTAATCATAAAATTTGTTGTAAAATTAAAGATTAAAGGATATTCGCATATCAAACATAAACTTTATGGTACACCACTGCCATGCCAGGCTTCTGGGTTTTAACATTGTTGCTTTTATGTCCTCCAGCCCAACGAGAGATAATAGTTCGTCTTCGTTGCACACATTACATCTTTTTAATCAATCATGGATTTATAAAGTATTTATGAAAGAAAAGTTTTGCTTCACCTCTGTTGAATAGTCTAAGGTTTCGTCTACATCGAGCCACAATCAGTTGCGTCATTGGGATAACAATATTAGTAAAAGCACATGCTCGATTCGCATGCGATTTAGTGTAATCATGGACGTACCCAGGTTCTCAATGTATTTCATACTTGAATTAGCAAAGACATATCACGTAGCAAACATGCTAGTCAATCAAATTTAAATATCAATGGTTACCAAATTTCAGTAAATTATATAATGCGAACTCTTTTGTGAATTGGCGTTAGACAACTGTATGTCGGTATGCTGACTGACATAAGTAGGTATTTAAAGGATTAACATATTTTGCTTGCCACTGTCATTCAAATCAGGTTGATTACTTTGTTATTAAGATCCTTGAGACGCATGTATGTAGAAGTATTTAGTAAAACAAATAATACAGTACCCGGTCAAATTACATCGAACATCTAAACCGCCCTAGATATGTCAACGCGGACATTGAATGATGGCTTTTATTGTCACATTCTTTTCACATACGGTATAAAAATTCACTTGATTGGTTCATCTCAGCATGAAATACAGGATTGAATGAGCTCTATTACACATACTAGTAGGTAGGATTTTCATTCCCATTAATTTGGAGTATATATCTCAATTTCTACATAGTATAATAGGTTTCAAGCTCAGATAATTAAAAAAGAACTATTGCTCCCAATACGCTCCAATTTTACCAACAAAAAATAAATACCCTTTAATGCGATTCTTGAGAAAGATCAGATTTATTTCATCTAATATACCCATTCAATGAAAATGGAAAAAACTGACATACATTTTCAATATATTTACTTTTCACCTCAGGTGGATAAACAAAAGGACAACTTGAGTTCGAGAGCAAAACGACACGAAAATCGACTGAACGCTCTGAAGAAAGGCAACTTCCTATTAAAAACGAATGCAGAAAGGCTTCAAGATGATCTCAACAAGCAGAAAGACTTGACAGCCAGTCTACAAGAGGACTTAGACTCTGTTTTGTCAGAGTTGGGTTAACCCATCACATACTTAATTATACGAAAAAAGGAGATTCAGTTAAGCTTCAACTGATTCCGAAGTTTTCACACTAAATGAATTTTTATTAGGTTAGCGATTTTTTTTTTCGAAGGTAAGGTTCCTTTCGACTTTGGATAAACTATATTTTCAAGTAAGTACAGTGATGAGACATTGGATCAGCCAAATAATTTTTATTTGGGGCTAAAATCTAGGAGGCTTTAAAATAGTGCGTATGTAATTTGTTCAAAAATGTTATTAAAAATCTATGATTAGTGTGCTGCTACTCAAATTCACTGAAGAATAACAATACTGAAAAAATATTTTTTATGTACTAATTATGTCAGTTCGAAACAGCTCTTATGTGCGGTTATGTATTAAGTCTTATTAGCAAATCCATATTGCATTGCATGTAGTGTAATGCTGATAATTTTTTTAATAAAAAAATGCTAACAGTATTTGAATGGTCTGAAAAATTGAAAAAATGTTAAACACAATACCTAAGGATAATCAGTTGGCGTCTCAAGTTGCACTTTGAGGTCTTTATTGTAATCTAATCTGAAGTTTATTAGCGCTAGAATTGAAGGTGGTCTATAAATAGCGTTTAGAGGAGTTAAATGACTGCTCTGAAACTAGACCTCCATCTCCTGACGAATAAAAATGGACGTAAAAGTAAAAAAAATATCGAGACAAATGACAAACGAGTTTTCAATTTCTCCCCTACAAAAATAACTTGTAATTGATGAAATTTTGTTGGTTTTTCTTTTATTTTCGTGTAAATTCTAGCAAAATTTTCTGATTTTAGATGAAGATTTGAATTAACGGTTCTCATTCGACATAATTAACAAAATTTCGACTTGGAGCTCTACTCCATGATGGTGTACAACAAAAGTCTTATTGCCGCGGCCAAATACTGTTCAAATGAAAAAAAATTATTGAAATACTTTTCAAGATTCTTTTAGTAAACATATATTTCATTGTTTATCGCAATAAATACAAAATATTAAATTCAGTGGAAAAACAAATGATGATGATATTTTAAACCATCAAGTTTCAGAACTGTTGCTCAAATAATTTGCATTTACCAGAAAAAAATTCAAATGTACGTTTTTGATCATTAACTTAAAGAATTCGAATACATTTTTTCCAAGAGTTAATAATTTTCAAGGACGAAATCTCTAATTACTACAAAGAGATTATCATTAGCTTCTAACTAGAAGTAAGTCTCTTTGATCTAAAAACTAACTGGATACCAAAAGATATGGTGTGATAACACCTACTGACAATGGAACTTTGAGACTTCAAGATACGGCTTTCATGACGATTCGCATTGAGAAAAGGGTTGGCTATGAATGCAATCAAAATAATCCAAACGAATAAAGATTTATGATATATGTAAGAACAACACTTGGTTTTATTGCTGGAACGGCATCATAGAATTGTAGTAAATGTAGCAAATGAATAACAATAGCCTACTTATTGGAACAACGATGTGTATTCATATATACATTCATAATGGGCCTAATTGTATAGCGAAAATTGTCAACTTTAATATAAAATTTCCTTCCCTCGAGAACCGATTACAAAAGTTTTGGAACTCAAGAGGGAAAGCTGTTTTGGATTAACTTATTGAAGATTCCCTCGTGCCACATCTTGTAAAAAGCTTTTGAGACATCCAAAAGCACGATGCCAGTACTTTCGACGTGGTTGAATCCCCTGGTTATATGCTCCAGCAACCTGTCTATCTGTAACTCCGTACTATGTTTGGATCGAAAGCTAAATTGCACGTCAAGAATCATATGTTAAGCGAACGAGAAATTCTCAAGGTAATAAAGAATCACATTTTCGTCGAACTTAAACAGAGTAGACAGCAGACTGATAGGACGACCATCTTATGGAAATATAGAACCCACATTCTTAGCAATCAATTACCTCAGCGGTCGTCCACGCTGTAGGGAAGTATTGGGTTCTGAGCACTGCATTGATTACCATCAGGTAAGTCAAGGCTTGGTGATTTGGTCTTCTACAGGTGCTTTGTGCACTTTGAGGTCTTTATTGTAATCTAATCTGAAGTTTATTAGCGTTAGAGTTAGAGTTGTAAAGTAAAGCGTTATTTTGGAAAATTAGAAGAGTTACCTGGGTTGTTGTGTTAATTTCTAAGGTGAAAAAATCTGACCTGAGCTCTGGTCCCTCTAAGGAGGATTTTGGTTGCTCATGTGACATAGCTAATTTTGGAAGTTTATAACTCGTGATTGAATGCTTCAAGCTAAATTTATAAAGTATCAAAAAGGCTCATTTCTTGAGTATTCAGTGGACATACTTTTAACGTACAAGATAAAAGAATATATAGAATATCTCAATTACTAAAAACATTTCATTTTTTATAATGATCAAAAAAATTACTCAATATCCAATGAATGATTATTTTTATTTCAAAGTAGCATGATTATCGAATAATAATTATACATGTGTACATCTAAGCCACTATTTTATCTAACGTTCTTAAATTCTGCATAAACGCCAAATCGTAATACATTCTGCATCCAAGGATTTTTCATCCATCATAAACAAATCTTCCCGTACAAATAAAATACAGGCACATTCATTGTTTCACTGATCTATGGAGTTTAAGGTTGTTCCTACTGATATAGGTTCTATTTAATACTGTCGTCAAAATATCATTGATAATACATCACCAACAACCCCACACAAAAGCTTAATTCCTCGGGGATGGTTTTGAAAAATTAGATCAATTGCATCAACACATGAAAATTGAGTTTATGACGTTAAAAATACATTTTTTTTTCATGTAAAATAATAATGAAAAATGATTACTTTTATATATTTTAAAAATAACTCAAAAATTTTTTTACAGTTCAAATTTCTAAATACTGGGCTAGAATTCCATATACACGTTAATATGCCATCTGATTTCCTACTTCAATATATAATTATCTTTTGTGATTTTTTGTGACATTCTCCCGAAACACCCAGGAGCAATAAAATTATTTTATAGTCTGGTCAAAAAATGTAGGAGAACAATCATAATCAATGTCATTGCATGATTGTTAAACTTCATCGAAAATTAACTTGAGCATTTCAATTTATTTGTTATATGCATCCAAATCAATGCGTTATTGTGAATATACATGTACTGAAAGGTATTTTGTCGAGCTATATATTATTATTCCATAAAATAATACATTTGTCATCTAATGATGTTTTTTTTGTTGTATAATGGATTAAAATTCATAAAAATTATCATATTATACAGACATTGAACTATAGTAGCAGTAGTATAAATGCTTGAAATAAAGTTATTTTGCTTTTGAATTTAAAATACTTTATTTCATCACCCTTATAGTTATTACTATCACGATCACACCATTATCAGGCTCTCACTTTGAAAGATACAGACAAATGAAAGGTTTCAAAGCCGACACCTCTCTCCGATAACGCTGTATATTACGATCCTGACCAGCCTGACCTGATATAGGTAAAACCTATTGTTTTAACGTCCTTGGTAAAAACAGTGTAGGATATTTTGATGAGGCATGCGTTCTCTTAAAACGAATATATATCAAATGTAGCTCCGTTCATTCTACTTAATTTGCTATGTAATTTTCTGTATGAGAGTCTCTCTGAAGTTTGCGATGTATCATTTAATATGTATACCCTTATAGAGCTCACATCTTTGGATCGAGTCTCCGCTGAATAAACCAGGAATTTCAAAAAAGCCATATTATTTATGCTATGCTGATTTATGAATGTAAAAAATGTATTGTCACTCTATGAAACAATAAATAGTACTTAAATATAACCCTTGATAAAAAATGTATTCAAGTATGTTGACGCTGTACTTTCCATGCAAAGTTATCAGTTTAGAAATAACAATATTGCTCGGATTTTGTAACTAACAGTTGATAGTTGGCATTGAATTTAAAAAAGATTAAAAAAAACTGAATCTTATAGTCAGAAATAAAAAAAAAATTTGGTTTCGAAATATTTCCGTATTTAGTTCAAATGGATCGTGATACCACTGCACGTGAAATACAGAGTCAACATAATTGTCGCCATGATTTGAGAGACTAAATAGCAAATTTTACAATATTCGAGATCATTTAGGTATTATTGTGAATGACTGATAACACTGATAGAAAGTTTCGATGCTCAACTGAAACAAGTCAACAGTTCATGCTTATTGCGCATTATATGTGACTGTGCCCTGTGATTGTCTTGGTCGCGGGAGGCTATGGCTAGTAGTCATAAAAGTGATGGCCGGCAGTGCTATTTGTAGGTTATGTATTCCTTGTGCGATTCATCCTCATTTACATCCTGAAGGAAAATTGAAGCTGGTATACGATTAAGATCAAGTCATAGAAGAAAATTACAATTTAATATCAAGCTTCAACCGTGCTGGTCTACTTTTTCCTAGAGATGTTGTAATCCGTATGGTTTTAATTTGCTATATAATGTTCAACAAAATACTTATTTAATTACGCAGATGATTTTTTGTATATTCATTAAAAAAGTGTGTAAAAGATAGTAGGTATATAAAATTTTCTATGACAAGCCCGAATCAAAAAATAACGGGTGTGGAAACGAGCAATATCAAGAAAATAGCAGATTGTAGATGTGTTGGTGAACCTCTTCCATCATGCAGATCAAAAGATTGTGTAATTAACACACAGTTTTACAAATAATTATTTTATTTTGTTAATTACATAATCTTTTTATATGAACAAGAAAGGAGTATTTTTTATAGAAAATTTTAAAGCCATAAATCGAAAACGGTGCAATTTACCAATAAGGATTAATCTTTATTCCCGTGCCTTTATAGCTCTCACTCTGTTTTACAGATGATGTTACCTAGCTCAGGCGAGTTATTACTGGTTGAGAATGAGACAAACGGTTTAAGTCGTTGCTGTTGGTTATGCATGGCTCATGAAATACAATTCAGACAAATATATTCCAAACACACATTTATTAAATATGTGAAAGTTTCCAAATTATCTAAAAAATATGTGTCAAAGTTATATTATAAGCTGAAATTGGCATCACAGATTTAAGTTCAGACTTATTCCCGATGGACTTCATTCCTGGTGGAGTAGTGCTAATTGAAAATCGACGGAGGTGTCTCACAAAGTTGACGGAGGTGTCCCCCAAAAACAAGCTCTCCAGGAACATCATAGCAGGGCTGTCCAAAAGGAACACTAGATAATTTTACCGACTAGCGCAGTTTGGCATTGCCCATGCAATGTTATTTCGTGAAAAACATTGCAAGTATTTAAAACACTTTCAATTTAACAGGCTCAAAGACCTTGCACCAATGTAAATTTACAAAGACATCTTGTCTGTCTTTGATAATTTGCAGTTGTATGCTCGTTACTTTGGCATCTCCTGCAATGGATTAGTGGTCGTTCATTTTTTCTCCTCCCTCAGTATATCCTGGCATTTTCAAGGAACCTTACGTTGCTAAAGGTGCCTTAAGGTTGTACGGTTGTTGGTTTTGTAAAATTAAATACTTCGGAGTTATAGCACGATTTTAGTTCTGCCATTATTTTGTCTAGATTTGCTTGGTAGTCTTGTCGTCTAACGACAAAAGCGTGATGCTTATTAGCTTTTGGGGTGTAAGTGTGGAATTCGACTTCTGTGCCTGTCAGTTCCGATTTGATCATAGTCGCTGCTTTCTTGCAGAAACAGCATCGTATTTCCAGTGTAGTATATCAATTCCTTGACAACATCTTGGTTATTGGTTAAATGAATAGCAATAATGGGACAAACTTATCAAACTATTGTATTGTCATCGGTCCTTGATAGTGTGCAACATTTAAACTGACGTTTTGAAGTAAGTGAAAATAGCGTTCCAACATTCCGTTACAAACATAGCTACATAAATACATACATCCACGTCAAGCTAATAAAAGCATGTCAAAAATGCTCAGGGGAGCATATTCTCTTTTACTTCACTATGATAGTTTATAAATGGGACGTATACATGATACAAGCTGACCAGTATCTTTTTGCCATCTATCGAATCAAGTTGTTTTTGAAGAAAGTGTTGCGCTGTTTGTAATTTCTTGGCGTAATCTACACATAGGGTACATCAAAACTCTAAAGACAATTGTTTTGAAATAATATATATTGAAATAATCAATTCAGTACATCAATGCGAATCATATGACGACCAATTATTAAGAAAACCATTCAGGCTCCGAGCTGCTTGTACAGTATAGGGACATAATCATCCCATTCCGCTTGATAAAAGTTACCAGCTATTGGTTCTCCTAGGTTGTATTTCTGTGCGAATTTTCTGATCGAAAAGTTCCCACGGTCCTCCCCGGATCTGAAAAGATTCAAGCATTAAAAAAATATATTTTGTATAAATCGCGTTATTGCCTGAAAATTTCACCCAAAATTTCAAAATTGTGTGACCATCATTTATAACGGAACTGCTGATTAGAGAAAATCGAATAAATAACATGAAGGATATCTGGATAAAATCATCTATATGTTTCTCTAACAGCTTCATCCCCAAAATGGCGACTTTTGAGGGCAACAATTGCCGAACAAAAATAATTAGATTTTTTATTTCTATCGAAACTGAATAAATTCTACCTATTTTCAATTTCTTTCGATCCATTTCATTAAGAGTGAAAGTGTGACTTCAGCAGAAAGTGTAGTTGTCAGAGAAAGGAAGATCCTTCACATAAAACCTATTGTGATTCTCATATTAGATATTAGATAGAATGGAATTCATCAATATCTAAAAAGACTTTGAACAATCAAATATGTCCTTTGTGAAACGCCTTATACTGTCATATTTCCTGAATACTTTAATTTCTGTTCAATGTTATCACAAAATAGTGATAAAAATTATGTTCAATAAAAAGGCATTTTCTGAACCCCACATGCTTCTGAAACTTGTGGTGCTTTGATGAAGTTTGACTGATTAATTGAATTACTTTATTGTTTTGGAAGTAAAATTAGTCCGGAGATTAGCAGGTGACATTCTTGACAGCCTTGCATTTCATTCTCTAACCAAATGAAACTGCAGACAAGCAGTCAAAGAATTTGCAACTTGAAATGTTTGGTTGGAATAAGTATTTAGCAGTGACTCGCATTATTTGTTATATTTATATATAGATAGTATTTTTGTGTCAATATCATGTTCATATAGCTGTAGCTATTTATATATTTTTTATCGGATAATAAACGTTTCATTTTCATACTTAAGTAAGTCATAATAATTTGTATTAATATTAATTTCATCAGGTGAACTCACCTAATGTCGCTCATTGACATTTTGCGAAATCAACGTCTTAACACCTGGACTGCCTTGAAGCGGCAACAGATGTCCCTTACGGCATCTGTCAACAAGAGTGAACTGATTTACAGCGACATCTCTTGTTCTTCGTAAACACTTTTACGATGTACCGTTATCTCGGCTCATTCATATCAGAAGCTGACAACTGATATTGAGTGTATGCTTTCCACAATGCATCAGACCTGCTATAGACATGCATGTCTCGTCTTTAGCTTGGACTCGTCAGTATAGCCCATAGAGAGCGACACTTGTACAACTAACTATGATTACTGCAGTGCTAGAGAATGTGCAAGACGCTAACGTGATCAACGATGAACCGTGAAAACAGTTACCCACTAGGAGTGGTGGCTCATCGTTGCTGCTAATCAATTATTGTAAAATTTGGACCTCAACCTTCCTCATAACCGGAGCATTAGAAAATTTGCATACAGCTAGAAAATATATTTACTTTCATGGAAAACGTTTGCTGCAGACTCAAATCGGTGGCCGAAGTCTTGCTGCCAGGGCGTTCGGTCGCATATACATTTACTTTCGGGGAATCGTATTTTAATAGTTGTTGCTGTTGAAATATATCACCGATCCCATAATGATCATATTAAATGACTACATGAATTTTGTGTTATTTTCTATTGCTGTTTCATTCATCCTCGGATTTGCACCAAGTTGGTAAAATGTTTTTAATAGAGTTTTAGACTTTCCATTGACCATGGTTCCATTATCACTGTACCTTGTCGATGGAACAATTTGCAGGACGGAAAAATTTGGATTGAATCAGTCAAAAGTTGAAAGTGCGTCACTAATATCGTATACTACATTAGCAACTTGTCTCCCAAAGCCATGTCGTAGTGCGAGGCACTGATAACAGATGTCTTAATCATTTTTAAGGAAACCTTGAAGCATTTGAAAAATCCTCACGGACCCCACACTAGCCATTAAACAAGGTAGAAGCAAGATTGTTTTTCAGCGCCCTTCGGTCGACCCTTTCACTTTATATAAATTATGTTCCGGTTTTATGCAGGAACTTAAAACATTCGAACCATCCGTGAAAAAATCCGAAAAGCAAGAAAAAAACAGATTAAACTTTCTTGTAACGAGCCTATTTCCCAGTTTGAGTGGGAGGGAATAATCCTGGTTTGGCCCAGGTGTCCAGAAGAGCAAAAAAACCTTAACGCAGCTCTCAAAAGAACTGATACGTAAGCGTGTGGAAAAATAAAATATTTGTATTTTTATGCGCGACTTGCTACACCAGTGCTGTCGCCTGATTTGATGTTCATGCATGTTGCAGTAGGGAATAGGCAGATATATTTTTTCAGAAAAATTAGAAAAAAAAATTTGCTGCCAGTTGGATCGAACCCACAACCTCCTTCATTATAGACAGGCGCCTTTACCGTGAGACAATGACGAAATCGTCAGACAGAACGGCAAATACGCTATGGAAGGTACATCCCTCCGCGCAATTCTTCTTCCTAATTTTGTAAACTGTACAACTCGATCTCTGATCAGACATCTAGTGTCAGAGGCCTACTATACAGAGGATACTATCTTGGTCGATAATTAGCACGAGTCCATCAAGTTGAGCGGAGTGCGTAAATCTGCAGCCCTCAGAAAATACGATTACAGAATTTTATCGGATTACGCTGCAATCTGTAATTGGACAACTAATAATTTTTATAAAAAATGTTCGCCAGTGGGGAACTCACAACCAACTGCATTCTAGGCAGGCGCCTTTTCCGTGAGAATAGTCTAACGGTGAGACATAACTAGATGATATCCAATCCTTTAGTTTTCAAATAATTATTCTAAATAGGAAATATCCGAAAAACAAATTCCATACGAGACCGAATGCCACCAGCGTCACAAAAAATTCATCGCTCTGATAACCACAGTTCACCACCGATTTAAGTCGACAACAAATACATGGAAGTAAATATATCAAGTGATCCGATTATGTGGGTTGAGAACGAAATTCTTTAAGTGATTGGCAGCAACTATTAGCCTCCACACACATTTTCGAGCACTCTGGCATCATTTTATTTTAGCCTTTTTAGCAACACTTCGTTACCTAATATGACCAATTATGCTAGCGCTTCAACACGGCAGCAAATGACTTTCACAATGTACTAGTAAAAACGCGTATTTTGAAATACTTCATATAACCTCCGGTTATTAGCACGGTAAAATACGTGCTTCCTCTGGGAAAATCACACTAGAGTATTTGGTGAGTATTTAGTTCCCAGTAAAGTTCAACAATAGAGGGATTATAGAGATCTGTTATAACGGTATCATTACGAGTACAGTTGAGAAAGTATCAAATCAATGTATTTGCCTCATTTGGCTTTTAGATGTAATAAGCAAAATTTCAACAGTAGGTATGCCAGAAGAAGCGCGAATTTACCAGTCGAAAAGATTATTTCTTGAACGAAACCCCTAATTGTTTCAGAAAACTCGGAAAATCACTGTTTTTTATATTTTTTCTAAAAATATCAAACGATATAAGGCTGAAATTTTCATAACTGGTAGGTTGAATGTGATTAGTAATATGGGATGGAGCCCAGGCATTAGTAGCTTGTACGAAGAGTCTGACATTATGCCAGTCTTAGACGAAGCTCTGAAGAATGTAGTTGCGATTGCTGTACCTACTCTTCAGAAGCTTCCATCTATCAAGGAACTGTGTGATCTCCCACCACTCCCGTTTTGGGATATCAGCTTCCGGATGACGAGTTTGTTCTCGACACAGATTCAAGCAACGTTGGCATTGGAGCGGTATTGTCCAAAGAGCAAAGCGGACAAGAACGAGTACTTAGACATTACAGCAAAGTTCTTTCCAAGCCGGAGAAAAACTACTGTGTCACCAGAAGAGAGCTTCTTGCGTTTGTGAAAGCGCAGAAGCACTTTCACAAATATTTATGTGGTACGAAATTCCTGCTTAGAACAGATCATTCAGCACTGAAGTGGCTCCTGCAATTCAAGAATCCTGAGGGACATGTGGTTAGGTGGATTGAAAGACATCAGGAGGAAAGCAGACGCGCTGTCAAGAAGACCATGCACACCAGAGTGCTCGCACTTTAGCAAGATAGAGGAGAAATAAATTAACGTGTGTCGAACTGCAGTAGTTAGCAACGCGTGGTCGCCATCTGGGCTTCGTCAAGATCAAAAAGGTGATCTAGATCTCAGTGGGACTTGTAAAATGGACTGCTGCACAGAATCTCATATTCTGGAGAACGACGATGGGACAGAGAAGCGGAAACAGCTTGTCATTCTAAGAAGCAGAGTTCCGGAGTTTTTGCGTCACCTGCATGATGGGACATGGGGAGGTCACTTATTAGTGGAGCAGATGCTGCAAAAGCTGCGTGAGCATTTTGACTGGGTAAATTGCTCTAACGATGTGAGCGAATGGTGTCAAGAGTGTACCGTCTGTTCCTCGAGTAATGAACCTCACCGAAAAACAAAAGTTACCATGAGTCAGTATAACGTCGAAAGCACCTTTGAACGGATCGTCATAGATATAGCATGACGTTTTCCAGAAACAGACTAGAGAAACAAGTACATCTTGGTGGCAATGGACTACTTTACTAAGTGGGTAGAGGCGTATGCCATACAGAACCAGGAAGCTGGAACTATCACCGACGTTTCAGTAAATGAACTCATCTGCCGCTTTGGAGGACCACTAGAGCTTCACTCCGATCAAGAGCGAAATTTTGAGAGCGAGCTGTTCCGGAAAGTATGCGAGAAATTGAGGATTCGGAAGACAAGGCATTACCTCCACAATGGGACGGAATGGTGGAGCGGATGAACATAACCATTAGCAAGTACCTGTCGAAGGTTGTTTCCAACCATCAAAGGGACTGGGATCGCCATCTACCGTTCTTTCTGATGGCATACAGATCGGCAGTGAACGAGTCTTCTGGGCAAACTTCGGCGAAGCTTTTGTTTGGTGGAAAGGTCGGCTGCCCTGTGACCTAGTATTTGGCTGTAGACCTGGGGAAGATGTAGCTGGAGAAGATTATGTCAGTCAGCTGAGGCAGAAGAAATGAAGGAACGGTACGACATCAATGCCAGCGAAGCAGGATACAAGGAAGGCGATTTCGTATGGATCTACAATCCGCAGAGAAAACGAGAATTCTCGCCCGAGCTACAACGACCTTGGGAAGGACCCTACGTTGTCAAGATAAGGATCAACGACGAATCAAAGCCCAAGGTTGTCCATCTCAGTTCACTGGCGCCCTATCAAGGAGACCATGACAACGACAGCCAGCATGTGGGACAAGCACGAGACACGGACACCGGAGCAATCTACAGAGGCAGCGCAAACGCAACATTTGGGGTTACTAAAGAAGTACAACAGGGTCTGTTTAGCATTCCAGTAGAATATTCCTTTGCGCACAGAGTCTCGGTAAGTCTTGATGATCAAAAAGGCATTGCCAGAGTCTTCCATGAAAAGTTTGGTCAACGCAGCGTTTGAAGGCCGAATCACCGACAAGGGGAAAGACATTGCTCATCAAGCACTTCAACCGTCATCTTTTCTACCTGGCGAGGCCGTACGAAAAAGCATTCTACTACGACCTATGGAAGGCGATATGTCATTTGAAGCCCTAGAACACGTCAACAAGAAGGTGGCCATGCCTAAGTTAGATTGCAGCCGCACTGATTTAAATTGGAGAATGATTAGAAACATATTGGAAATGATTTTCAAGGACGCAAACATGATTTCCTGGTATTTCCTGGTGTGCAGCTTCAACCCAAGGGCCAACCAAGCTCCGGTGGAGTAGACAGTAGCATGATACTCCAACAAGGTGTCTCGTTGCCAGAAGGGGCCTAGCTACCGGTCCGGTACAGTCATGGTGAGCCCACATCGGTCTAGGAGAAACGTCGCTAAAGAGAAGGCAGTGCAACGAGATCAGCGGTAGCAGCCAAGCAATGATCACGCTGTATGCAAAACATCCAGAACATCTGTGTAGTTGCCAACAGACATCTTGAATGTGTCAGTTTGTTCGAGATTAGTTATGAAACATTCGAGATGGGCATTTTTTGTGTATATATTCGAGCATCGAGCAGTGACGGTGGTCAGTCAGTGGTCAGACGTCAAATACTTAAGAACTAGAAATCGTGAATATAAGTCGTTGTGCTACTAGTGGAAATAAATTATTCTTTATGAACGTTACAATTTAGAGAAGCGTGAACTAATTTACAGTAACATCCTTTGGTCTTCGTTAAAATTTTGAAAGGATGCCGCTATATCAGTCAGTGTAGATGGCAATCCTTGTCTTTGTTAGTTATATATATACAATATATTTTATCTCCACTGTTAAGCCGCCAAGTTATACTGATGAGTTTAGGTACAGGACATCTTTGTGTTATTGTTCACAGGTAACAGGTATATTTAAATAAAAATAGAATTTTCACTATTTTTGTCCGTTTGAAGAGGCGTTTGAGCCCAAGAGGAGACATTCAGAGTTTGGAGTATAAACCCATGCCTAGGTTAGGGGGAAAACGCGTGAATCCGATATACCATCATTGGGGTCTTGTTTAAAAGCTATTCATCTGGAAGCACTCAAAAATGTTAATTTCATTATAATTTCAAAATTTAATTGTTCGGATTTTATTATTTGATAAATATAAACGAGGAAGGAGAAACATTAATCAAATGGTTAGTCAATTATATACGTTAGCGATCAGCAAATAATATGGAAATTTTTCTCCAAAAAAGCATTGATTTTGCAGAATCATATAAGATAAATATTTTAAATAAACTAGTATCCTGGTCCAACCATTTTTTGGAGGCTACTTGTTGTTGGATAGCTTGCGGTAAGATTTCAGCTATATCTCGTAAAAAAGAGTCGCGTGTAAAAAATTCCAACAGGGTACCGTTGTTTAAGTTTTTTGAATTTTCTAAAGATGTTCTCAGTTATAAGTAAGTTTAACAAAAAATGCAGCTATTGCTAATTATTGTCACGAGCCGCTACTGCACTCTCGTATAATTTTTATTCATCAATTACAGTAATATCGCAAACACGAGTTAATTTTGCGATATATTTTGTCAGCATTTGTAATTATAGTGATGCACATCGTTCTTGATGTGATCCCTGTTAGCGGTCTGATAGGATATTCCATAGAACAGTTTTGTGATTTAGGACAAACTCGTTAAAGAATACCTAATAATCAGATCAAATCGACAAACTGAGAACGTTTAAGGGATGAGATCACAAATACGATAAGCAGTGCAGTCTTAGTGCCACAACTATCGTTATATCTCATATTATGCTCCTTTTACTCCCCCTCTCAACTGTTCCCTCAATTATTATCTGAGTTGGAGGTCGATCTTTTCGGACTTAAATGTTTTTTGATTTTTTCTTCCTCTTCTTGTCATGGTATAAATTAACAACAATATAGGAATGTTCCTGAATATTGATAGAATGTGGAATATTCTTGGGTAGCACCGTTTGAAGATTATCATAAATTGTAGATTAATAGATAATTTCCATATGTGTATTATCAAAATACCATAAAAGGATGTCACAATAAAGTGTAAAATCTCAAGCGATTCCTATTTTTAGCCATTTTGAGTTAATTTTCTATAGTTTTTGGAACATCACCTAAATGCTCAACAATTCGACGTCAACTTATCTCATATATATTTTTTATAGATAACCTCTCACAAAGGCAGAAAGCCAGTCACGCTCCAGAAGCACAGCGGGAGGATAAATGTCTATTTACATTGACCTTGAAACTCTATCTAAGGATGCGCCTGCTGCGCTCCTCTAATGTTTGCTGTACGGGCAACTCTTGGTGTTATTATGAGAGACGGCTCGGCCATCTTACCCTTGTAAAGTCCGGCGCATCCACTAGACGGATTGCTCGTTTTTGGATTCTATACAGATGCCTTGGGAAGTGCTTCTGAACGCATTCCCACACATGAGAACAGTACTCCAAAGATGTCTGATATGAGCTTTGTAGAGTAGTAGTATCTGTTCTGGTGAATACAACCTCCTGGGATGGAAGAGAACGCCCAGCTCGTGCCTTGACATGCAATTGTTGATATTATTAATTCCCAGAATCTTGATGGAATATGAATCACGTACTGGGCGTTCCTCCACAGCTAGCAGACCAGCATGAGACTTTTTTGTCAGAGTTGTTTGAAAGTTTTGTTTTACATAGCCAGATATCATTGGATTTATAACTTCTACTGTCAACTCTAATTTATAGAACAATTTTTTGATGGAACTTATTCATAAATTATGTGAAGTCTCTAGACATACAGATTCAATACTATATCTGAGTAACAAGGTATTTTTATATACTAGTAAACTTAACAACTTACGAGTTTGGTAACCTCTTCTCATCAAATTTCAATTTTTCTGGTTGTTTATAAACCAGAAACACGTAACGATGGAGTCCAGTGCCTTTTGGTGGTCCAGAACCAACATAAGCAGAAAGAACCTCTCCCTTGCTGACTTCACATCCGGGCACATTTCCTACGAGCCAATGATGCCATTCACGGAATTTCGGCTCACTACGACTCGGTGCATCGGGATCTATCAAGGAAGATAGTTATTTCATATAAAATTCATAAATATTAGAATCACCTGCATCGAGACCATGGGTTTTGTAATTGTGAATTATCGGTTCCGCAATTAATCACTACACTTCTTGACGAAACAGTTATAACTTTTCGATGCATTTCGTTTTAAACTGAGTGCTCTCAGAACTATCGGAATGGCTGGTGAAAGAGACAGTAATCTTTCAGAACTGAGGTTCTTAGTCCTACAACATGTATGCTTTAGAAATGCGTCTGCGTTTCAATCAATATAATATTTGCTTTAAACTGTGCGTAATAACTTAAATTTGCCATTCATTATTTTCTACATATTAACATTATCTTCTACATGTAATCTTGTTCATTGTTGATACTTTGGTTCCTGAGCGATCCCTGCATACGCGAAATAATGCTTTGGTTTCAGTTTGGTCTGGTACTGCGACGCGAAACAATATCTTCCCTTGTTTCTGTAGAATTCATAAATAATTTACATTTTTTTATCTGTACTTTATGTTGAAGTATTGAATCGTGTGGTTAAGATGATGACGTTAAAGATATAGTTTGGCAAAGATGCAAAGATGTTCAACTCTTGTGCACTGGTAGATTTCGTTGTTAATGTCTTCGAGAACTATTATAAGTGAAAATTGTAGGAGTTTGCAAATTCAAGAAGTAAACCTCAAATCGGTAATAAAAATATATGTTTAAGAGCGAGAGAAGTGAGCACTATTGATCAACTGGAGAATAATGTTTTTACGCTGCGTCTGGAAAAAAATCAATTTATTTTATTCTCAAATTTTCAAAGATATATTAATAGTTCCTAGAAATTTATCGTGTGTGTCACTCCGAAGCTCTCGCGGACAAGAAAACAAAATGAATTAGTTCAGACAGACAATATTTTATTGTAACAAGTGTAGCATAAACAATATATTTTCTACGGAACTAATTGCTTTGTTACATTCGCCCGTATATCACTTATGAAGAAGTAAGCCCATTACTGAATCCTAACAGGACATTATCAGAATTTTCAACATGCTGAAGCGTCACATCACCAGTAATGTCTGTTTGTTGTCATTTCGGCATCAATTTTTTGTCGATTCTTCAAAATTCAACTACAGAAAATTTTATTTAAAATTTGTTTTTTTTATTCTTAAACAGCTTATTTTCATATACCACTCAGCGTAGAATTAACTAGCGTTGATCTATTGAATGTTAGTACTACTGAAAGGACTTCAAACTTTAACAATTTGGAAAAATCCCAAAATATCAAAATTTCGAAGATTTCTAAAACTTGACTAAAACTAGACCTGAAATCCGATATGATATTTAGTGAACTCACAGCACGTCAAATCCAGAGTCAACTTACTTGATGCTGCCTTTGTAATTATTTGTGTATCACGAGTTTAAGTTTGAGAGATGCCTTAACTAGCCTTCTCTTCACCAAATAAATAAGAAAGACAAGAGGCAGGTGAGACAAAGACAACATTATGCAAATCTGCGCGCACTATAACTTATTGAAAACAAAATTTAGGGGAAAAAATGTGAATAAATATGATGGAGCGAGATAAGGCTGAAATGCTTATCAATTTGCAGAACTGAACATGGAATAAATGTGGACGAGTGATTTTTTGCGCCTTAAATGCCTTTGCAATGGATTCTCGTTTAAAACAAGAAGTACTACCGGTCTCAGTCCGATTATTTTTTTACTGCAAATTAATCAACAATTCAATGGTTATCTCGCGTCTTATTAATAAAAATCGTAAGTAACATGGTTAGCAATATTTATTTATTATTTTTGTTATTCTAATTCTTCACATTCCTGTACTTTTCAGAAAAATACACTTTCTTGCAGTAATTTGATTTTAACTGTTATTCTCATATACTTTGTTTTCATACTTTTCGCTTTTACACTCCATCAAAATCAGTTACTTAATAAATTAGCAAAACATTTTTAGAAATTCAGTATCCAGATTCTTGTTACCATGGGACGCGTTTTTTGCCCCAACTGATGCAATAACAAAAGACGTCAATCTATGAATGAAAAGCAGTGTCTATATATGTTTATAGTCGGTGCCATGGACATAGCCGGTATAACCGGGAAGTTTTACGTACCGGTTACATTGCAGCAATATGACTAAAGTAACAATTTTCAGAATTTTTAAAGAAAAAAGAACACGTCATAGTATTTGTGATAAAACCAAATAAACAAAAACGAGGACCTAAGTAGATAGTTTTAGATGATGTAAAAAATGCTATTTGTCCAAAAGTCGATTCATTTTACCTCCGTGATGAGCTCACAATGATAAAAAAGCTACAGCAGGAATCACAACAATAATGTAAGTCTGCCGAAAATATCACGTTGAATAAGAATATAAAAGAAAACAAAACAGCGCGTTGCTTGAAAGAGTCGATATCATAATGGCGTAGTGAATAAAGTGAAAAAATACCGAGGCGCAAAAATGTACTATAACGAAACGTGTTTGAACGAAGGTCACACGGTTCTCCACTGAAAACACTTTTTCAATAATACATCACACCGTATTTTCTCTAAAAAGTCGGTTAAAGATACAATATGGCCGACGTTTGACGTAACAATGTTTTTCTGAAAATGATCCTGTGGTTATCTCTCTGATCCACGACGCTCTACCGGCCAATTAATCAAACCACAGCTATTTAGAATAAATATTCAGTGACGTTTCGGTATATAATATTGACAATATAATATTAGTTACTTTGAGGATGGCAGATGTATCCGAAAGTAGCAAAGGTTAATCATGTCATCAATCATGCAACTGCACTGTAGTAAGCTTCTAGTAGGATCTAGCCTATCATTCCAAGAGGTAACATTACAATAGGTCTTTACATTTCAAAATAAAATCTGGTACACAATTTGTAATTGCAAACGAATTTTCACGAGTATTAACAAAACACCACGTTTTCATATGTATAGTCAAGCTATTTGTAACATGTAGGGCCGATTTCATCAAATAACCAGTGGTTATATTGAGCCAATGGGATGAGATCTTATCGAGCTCTACCAATATGCTTTCCTTATAATTTTGATATCCAATGGTGTTTCACTTTAAAAAACAAATTTTTCACATGACAGATTGGCATTTTAATGTCAGTTGCTTATGAAATATTCCAATATTTATAGAAATTTGGATTAAAATGGTGAAAGATTTTTATTTTCCAGGCAAAATCAATTATTTTCCATTGAGTGAACGTTTCTACAATTTTATTTTTTAAATACACAATACTTTCCCATATAATTATTTGTGGAGGAGTTCTATTGAGTTACTATTTACATATAGGTATTCCACAATTTAACCATTCTGCAAACATTGCAGTTGGTGAGAAACGTAGATACTTAGTAAATGCCAAGTAATTGTATTCAAAATTCAATTATTTTCATTCTCCTAGTTGCACACATTATTCCTTGATTTTAATAGGGTTATAAAAAATACCTAATAGGGATTGTATCAAGGACAAATTAATATAAACTGTTTTGAAAAGATGCAGATACTTTGAGAAAATAGGAAAATGCAGTTGTTGTGTGGCACAGATGATTATGCGCTTTTCTGTAATTTCAAACACATGTTCAAGGCACGGGTCACCGAAACAATTGGTATAAGTGATGTATATATTAAGAGGTATCGAAATGCATAGACAGGTCCAACTTTAGTAAGCGTCGCCACACCAAACATGTGTTTATATAAACTCTACTTCGCTAGATATCAGTATACATAGCGACTTTATATTCAAAATCCTTGCACAAGTACGTAAAAAAGTATCAGATATATACCGCACTCTGCGGACGGCAGATGGGTACAGCATGTTTCTCGGTACAGCGCTGCCTTGACACAACTTCTAGTTCTGTGAAACTACCGCTAACGGTGTTGCCAAATAATCTGGATTGCTTGGGTTCTCGAATTTATCAAAAGCGTCTATCTTTTGAAATGTGATGCAATTGCAAGCTAGGAAAGATTGATTTCAACGAATCTAGATGGAACAAATATTTTTTTGCCATATTACAATATATTCAGAATCCTTTTGGTTTTTCGTACATCAGATAAAATTTAGGATTATGCCTAACCATCCAAAAAATAAATCAAAGAAATATCCATTTTACTACTATTCTGTCTGTCGCATAGGTACGTGAGATCACTAGGTTAATATCAGTGTAGAAAATAACTTGACTTGTTTTGTTATAAGTTGATTTGGAGTTTGGAGTGATTTTCATTATTTTCGGTGTGCACTATAAATTTGCAAAATGTAAAAGCTACTTAATAAAATATGGGGATTTTATAAGTCTTCATATGATAAATCACGTTGAGGCCTTTTCTCCCGCATCAGTTGTCATTCAGTTTTTTGCACAGTCTATTATTTACTAGTATCACTTGGAAAAAAATGATTATATTGTTTTGTGCTCCTAGTCGATCAACTCAGAGTATAAAGATCACAAGGACTGCTCTAAAAAGGCATTACGAATAATATCAGTAATCGATTATTGAAAGCACAAAAAAGCTTTTCGAGATTACCCAAATTTCGATAGTGTTTTGTTGCAACATTTCAAACTATACCGACATCGACATTTTGAATTACACATACGTTTACAGGTTTCCTTTCATCCACAAAAGCGCGTTCATTTACTTCTGAAAATTTTATATTCATTACTTGTGGATACGTATTCGAATGAATACTTTCATTTACGAGTGAGTATTCGCATTTTCAACTTTGTAACTGTAACGTATAAAAACACATATACGTATGTTGCGAATATACGGCGCCTGCTGTCCGCTCCGTTGCCGTATATTCGCATGCTTTTTTTAAGTACTAGTGTTATCTAGTCTAGTAGAATATTGTGAAAACATTGGTAAAAGTAAGATTCTATACATAAAATAATAGATCTGAAATAGCTCACAGATAAATTCAATTTATTTGTAGTTTCAGTAAAACCATGATAATATCTATGCCAGAGCCCTGAACAATGTTTTGGATATCTATGAATAATACAGAAATTTACTTTGAGCAACGAAAACCAGCAAATTCGAACTGTAATGGAAATTTAAAATGCCCATCACTAGACCCGCATATGAATCGTGACGACGTGACGTACAGACACGTAGTCAGCTTAACTGCTTTCAGCTGTTTTTGTTTATCATGTTTGATAATTTTATTTTACAATTATTTCAGAAAAGCAGGGTCAAGCTTATAGAAATATCCAAATTGTAGCTCAACTTTTTTATTATTTTTTTCCAGCTGTTTGTGCTATATATTTTAAATGCCGTGCAACCTTATATCGTTATACCTTCAACCATAAGGATTTTTGTAATGCTGGGTACCTGGGCTGGACACCAAGCAGGCTCTGGATGGCATTTATTTTTGAAGAATGAGAATGGACCTAATAAGTAATAGAAATAATAAGGAAAATTGTGAAATACCTCCTATATATCCTTTTTTTACTAAATTATCAGTTATTTATATTAATACAGTATTATGTAGCTTTATAAAACTTACTGCAATACTCTCCAGTATTATGAATTCGATACACCGAAAACCGATGTACTAATGTCTCACATTCCTCAAATCCTATTGGTGGAGAATAGCGATTCGTTATAGCTTGTGAAATGAGGGAAATAGCAGTTTTCACTTATATATGGTGGATTGCTAGGCTCAGAAACATGCTGTGAGGTTCGGAAAGTGCCCTTTTTCATTAATCAAATCTTTTTCCACCATTTTTTGTTGAAATTCAAGGGAAATCAATGATTTTCAGAGACTTTTGACAGTACAATGTTTAATGGCATTTCACAAAGGTCTTATGTGATTGGTCAATCCATTCGTTATATCTCTGATGTTGATGAAATCGGCCCTTACAGTTCTAACATTTTCTTAAATTGTTCGGTTATGCGGTTGGAGTGCTTTTATGAAATATTCCGTGTATAGTGCTTTGTTGTGTAGTTTGTGGCATTATAACTTGAGCGGACATAAAGAAATTCTGTAATTTATGTTTTCGTTTTTTGCCTTGTCAGGTATGTTATAAAAAAGTTTTAGTATGTACTTCGAGAGGTAACACTCATTACTCTTTTTTAGCATGTACACAATTGTGGAAACGATTGAAAAGGGAATCAGGCAACTAACTATAGTTCTTTCTGCATGGGAAATCAATGGCCAGCTATCATGGCCAAAAAGTAAGGCAGACAAACTAATAAAATTTGGAGATTCTGTACCCGAGGATACCTGGTTCAGCCTGAAGTAAATTAAGGAGAACCCACTTGATGACATATAAAATTGCAGAGGAGGAGTTGGAGCTGATGTTGGGGGAAAGCGACACCGAGTAAGATGACTTGATGATAAAAGAAGACAAAAAAAGGACCAGAGTTATGCTTCCAAAAAGAAACACCGAAAGTGATTTCAATCATGTGGCAGAGGCTTGTTTGGTAAATCTTCTATTGGATATTTAACATGAAGCCTAATTAGGACTGCTTGCTAACAAACTTTCCTCATGATTAGTTGACTCAAAAAATATGTTGGCAATTGTTCTGTTAACGATGTCTGTTATTTTCAACAATACCCTCCATAGCAGCCTAGGTACAGAGAAATAGATTTTAGTGGAGGCGAAAAGGTGGAAAATAATTTTGTTTAAACTGGATGATTTGTGTCCTTTTTTAGTTTTTTTGAGTCCAGACATTTATATTTCATAACATTCTTATGTAACATTCTAATCAAATCAATTAGAATATAATTCTAAATAAAATCAAGGTTAATAATTTAAGATGAAGAATTTTGAAATGAAATGAATGAAATCTGTTCAGATCAGCACACGTTAAAGTAGGAATTTGATAATCATAAGTATAAGAAAATTCGTTTTCTGTTACAGCTCCCAATAAAAACTATACAGCCACAGGTAGAAATACAAGTTGAAGAAGATATTGCTCTCCCTAAGGAATGTGGTAGCCAATACAGAATTATACAAGAAGAGCCCTCACAGCTTCTCGCTTGCAGAGGTTCAGGCTGCGCGCCCAAAGTGGCAACAGTGTTTTGTGTGTGCGTCACTTGCATGGAGTTGCGATGAAGGAAGGAGAAGGAAGCGGAGGGGGCAATCGCGCAGTCGCGCTAGACAGTCAAAGAGAGCGGATCGACGAGAGAAGCCGCTAGCCCTGCCGAGAGACTAAATATTTTGAGGAATGTGACTCTTATTGGAAATGGTGGAAATTGATAAAATCAATAGCACGCTGTATACGCTCGCGTTGTGTCTGCTTAAGAGCCTAACCCGAAAACCCTGAGATTGATTGATTTTAATCCTCTTCATTGGCGCCCAAACTCGAGGCTAGGCAGGACGACCAAATTTGGTGGCGAAAGCGTGCTGCATACGAGGGAAAATGGTGAGATTAATCCTCTTCATCAACTCAAAGCTACCGGAATCGCATGAAATAAGCATGGCCATATCTTGTCTCAAAGGCATGGCATCCGATTGGGCCTCTATAAAAAAAAATTCTTTTGTTTCGTTTGATGATTTTGAAAACTCATTCATAAATCGATTTTGGAACATAGGAAAGCAGCGAGATTTATACTTAAATCTTTGTTATGGACGTTATGAAAATGGTAGTAGGTCCGACTATTTTTTGAATCTAATTAGTTAGACGAGTTATTTGTCGGAGCCTGTACTGGAGGCTAAATTGATAGATATGATTAGTAAGCATTTCCCAGCTGAGATCCAGCGCGGCATTGCAACAATCGGAGGATTAAAATCATTTGATGAGGTGGATGAATATTTACGTTCTATAGATGAGGCTGGTACGGACGTAAGAACGTCAAGCTCAGGTGAAAACAGACGGCGACAATTTGGAAATGGTAACGGAGAGCGCGATCGTAGGGATAACGCAGGACCTCAACGTGGCAACGCTGTAGCTGGTGGTCCCAACTGGCGATCGTCGACACAAGTAGTGTCGGGAAGTGAGGGGAGTCACGGGAATAACGTTAGGAACGTGGTGTCTCATAAGATTCCGGTTTTTAGCGAGGATGCGAACTTACTTTTGAGCGGGTCGGAATCGGAAGACGAGGTAGGAGCGGAATACAGAACCTACAAATCGCCGATTATAGAAGTAAAGATTTTCGACAGAACTGTTGATGCTATGAATAGACAGTGACAGCGGTTTCAGAAGAATTTTATAATAATTTACTTAGCAATTAATATACCAGTGTTGCCGGTTACGGGCGTAGCTATTTCTACAGCTGTTGGTAAGAAAAAACAGCGCATTAAGCAACAGATTTGTTTATCAGTGGTAGTGCTGTTGAATGAAAAAATAAAGTTTGACTTGAATTGTTTAGTTGTGCCTGGACTAAATTGTTCATTATTACTGGGGTGTGTTGTTGGAAAACAAGGTCAAAATAGATTTTAGCAATAATATTGTCAAAATCTTAAGGAATAACGACAGCTTGAGTATTCCATTTAGCTCTCATGTTATGGAAAATAAATGTTATGGGTTGAATGTGAGTGAGGATAATTTGGCAAATGAGCACAAACCAATGATGCGACATCGCTATAGCAAGGATGAGGTTAGGTTCATTACGGAGCAAGCTAACACTACTACTAGTGTTAAGGAAGAATTGTATAACTTATTGATTGAACATTGACATTGACTTATTTTCAGAAAATCCAGGGTGTGTTCGTTCTTATGAACATCGAATAGAAATAGCGGATGACATTCCATTCAATGGTCCTAGTTATCCTATACCATTTTACTTATAGAAGCGAGGTTCGTAAACAAATTGCAGAAATGGAGGAGTGGGGGGTTATTCAAAAACAAAAAACGGAATACATATCACCTCATGTGGTAGTAAAGAATAAAGATGGAACTCCGCGGATTAGATTAGATGCGCGGATTCTAAATTCAAAGATGAAAAAGGATTTTGTGCCGCCTCCAAATCCGAATGTGTTGCTCTATGATTTCAAAAAGGGGGTCATTTTGAGTTCGCTGGATTTGACTGCGTCGTTTTGGCAGATAAAAATAAATCCTAGCGACAGAAAGTATATAGGATTCGTGTACGAGGGGAGTTCGTATGTATTTGTGAAGTTACCTCTTGGCTTGTCAACTTCTACTGCTAGTTTGATAAGATGTCTTACGCAGATATCAGGTGACAGATGTCGACATTTCACCATTGTGTATGTCGATGATCTATTAGTATTCTCGAACAGTATTGAGGAACATGTGCAACATTTAAGTATACTTTTTTGCATATTGTTAGCTGAAGGCGTGACAATAAAGTTACGCAAGTGTCAATTCATCAGAAAGGAAATAACATTTCTAGGACATATCGTTAGTAGTGAGGGTGTTAAAATAGATCCAAGCAGGATCGAGTCTATTGTGAAGTTTCCTGCTCCGAGAAATGTAAAAGAACTTCCAGCATTTCTTAGATTAGTCAACTATGAGAAACGGTTTTGTGAAAATCATTCGGATTTAATAGTTCCTCTTCTGAAATTATTAAAGAAAAATAATATGTGGTCATGGTCTGCTACAGAGGAGGAAGCATTCGATAAAGTGAAAAATGCTTATCTAAAAGTTACTATGGTATCACACCCAGACTTTAATAAGACGTTTTATATACAGTGTGATAGTTCTAACTATGCTGTTGGTGGGTCGCTATACCAATGGTCTGATGACGAAAAACGACAGGTTGTTGCATATACTAGCTGTACACTTAAGAGTATTCAGTTAGGTTACACGACGACTGAAATGTTTGCTTTGCTCAGTTGCCTTCAGCAGTGACGTTGCATTGTGTTAGGACATGATATTGTGGTACGTACAGACCATAAAGCTTTGACATTCTTCTTGACGTGCAAGCTGCGTTCAGCGCGCCTTTCATGTTGGATTTTATACGTGCAAGAGTTTAGTTTCAGAGTTGAACATTGTCCAGGTGTGGAGAATAAAGTCGCCGACACTTTATCGCGATTTCCACCGAATAAACATTTAAACTTGATACCAGAAAACTCAACTGACTTTAATATCAGACTGTTTTAGTATGGGGGGGGGGGGTGTTACGAAAAACTCAAACCTAGTATTAGGAATATGAGAGTAGATCAGCTTAAAGACACGTGGATTGCTAATAAACTGAGGTTCCTTGAGGCTTTGTCGCATTTATGCTCTCAAAAGGGCTACAACCCGAACTATTTTGAATAAGTTGTTAGGTAATTATGTACCTGACTGAATTTTAAATCTGAAGAGCTACTTTATTGAAATAATCTGATGGAATATTATTTCTAATTGAGTTCCAGATTGCTAGTTGCTAATCACGAGCCAGTTTTTTTGTAGTGGCGGTTAATATTTTGGCGATATTCGTTAAAAAAGTTGTGCATGATCAGTAGGTCAACTTTATACCAATAGATGAGGAGTTTCAGATTGTCTCTCATGGTATGCAGGTGACCATCAACTATCTCTGCAAAATACGATAATAGTAACATATACAAGGTATGGTGCCGGCTGACTGTCACCTAGTTGTATATTTACTACCAGAATTTTGATTTCAACTAACCTGTCATGCATATAACATAATGTTGGTCACTTTCAGCATCCCATGTGATTTTTGGAATGTCCTTGACTTGGGTAGGTGTTAAAACATTGCCCATTTCAACAACTGCCCCACTAGGATAGACAACCTAGAACAAAATTAATTTGCTTGGTACTTCCTTAGTATTTTCGGATTATGTACGCATAAAAATTCTCATATCACCATTAACAGTCCTGTCAGTGATCATTGGCGATTAATCCAGAGCTTCAGATGCTCTAAGTTTGGAAATATTTCGAAACAATGCTAATCGCCTATCAACACAAGCATTCTGTCATTGTTAAAACACTAAACAAATGAAAAAGGAAAAAAAGAATGGGCAAAATTTTGTCTATTTTGAGATAGACAAAACTGCAGTCACATGAGAATCATTGCAGATCCCGATAATGAAGATTTACGTAAATATCTTCGAATGAACCGAGAATCATCGATACTTGTCACATAACACTCATACAAAGCTGTAAATGCGACTGAAATGACGGATGGTTCGGCGCGTCTCCCACAAAAGCGGATCTGCTCTGTAATTTTGTATGTTTTTAAGATAAAATTTTGCTTCTTTGCAATGGAGTTATAGCAATAACAGTTGCTGCAACTATATAATGTACGGTACGGTAATGTAGTGTGATCACAGCACCGCACAGATTTGTCGCGATAAGATGACCAATTATGCCAAATTAATCTGTGCTTGCACAGTACTATTCAAAATTTTTGGAGGTTGCTCACTGCTAAGGTTGCCCGATGGCGGACAGATCTAAGAAAGTTCAGGAATTCAACTTTTTGTCCGGCGTCCGGTAATTACACGTTAATGTCCAAATTACGCATATGATACATAGTTCAAGAAAAAAACAGATGCAAACAAGTATTAATTGTGGAGATTCTTGCTCAGAAATCCCTGCATTAAAAACTGAATGAGGATTTATTTTGGCAAGCCAAAAAGGAGTTGTTTAATTTTTGTTTTAGGGTTAGTTTAAGTTTATTTGTTCCGAAGATACATTATGATTTTTCAAGACCAAAGAGATGTGTTTAATTTTAGTGTAATATATTTGTTTTAAGAATTGGCATCCCCCCCCCCCCCGACGTTCGTGTCCGGAAATGACAGGCCTGTATCTGCCAAACGTACGCATTCGCATTCCAATTAGGCCGAAAGAAAAAATGTACGTCCGAAATATAGTTTTTGACAGTCCGACGATGATTTAAATATACATCGAAACGCATCACTGAAAGAAATAGTTTTATTTTGAAACTGTGTGTTAAATACACAATCCTTTTATCTGCATGATGGAAGAGTTTCACCAACTGAGCACATCTACAATCGACATGATAATTTTTGTTTTTATTTTTTTTATATATAAAAACAAAAACATTTCATTAAACAATCATTTTTTTCATTTGACGCCTCCAACACCTAGAACACAGTTACGTTATGAAGTTAAGAATACCTCCAAGTCTCACAGATCCAGAAGAAATCAATGATAGTTTTCTGAAGTTCATAGGTACAACATTGTGCGCAGATGATGATATTTTGACTTATTATCAAAATAATCAAAAAACAAACTTTGAAAACCTCTTTAGTTTCAGTTTTGTGACTGAAGAGGATGTGTATGAAAATTTATTAGAAATTAAATCCGAAGCAGTAGGATATGATAACATAAACATAGATATGGTTTTGCTTTGTTGTCCTCGAATAGTTCCATACGTGTGCCATATAATTAATTGTTGTTTGGAGCGCAGTTACTTTCCGGATGTATGGAAAGTAGCTCGTGTACTACCACTTGCCATGTTGCCAACATTATCAAAGGTTTTGGAGAAGCTCTTAAGTAAACAGTTTGCGTCACACACAAAGGTATAACATTCTGTGTGAACGTCAGTCAGGTTTTAGGCCAGGCTATAGCTGTACAACCACTTTACTAGATATCACAGATGATATATTGAAGGAAGTTGATAATGGAAATACATCAATTTTGACTCTCTTAGACTTTTCAAGGGCCTTTGATACTTTCAATCACGAAATACTGCTTTCTGTATTACACTATGTGGGATGTTCTGTGGAGGCTGTGACATTATTCACATCGTATTTAAGTACTAGATTCCAATTTGTGGAAACTGATAGAGGTGCTTCTGTGTGCAAACATATAGAAATGGAAGTACCGCAGGGATCTATTCTTGCCCCTTTACTCTTTTCTATATATTCATGTAATTTACCAAGTGATATCAAAAACTTTAAGACCTATCAATATGCTGATGATACACAATTACTTTTTTCATTTCCATACAAGGATTTTGCCCTTGCTAACAATATTATCAATCAAGATTTAGGATTGCTGAATGAAATATCAGGGAAGCATCATTTAAAAATAAATTCATCAAAATCAGCTATAATCATTTTTGGAAAGGATCGTGATTCGGTAGAAAAAGATATAAGTTTAGTTATTAATGGTGAGCAATTGCAAACTGAATTCTCCACAAAAAATTTAGGCGTTATAATTGATGCAAAATTACGATTCAAGGAACATGTCACAAAATGTGTGCAAAAAGCTTATATGAAACTAAAAATGCTGTACCCTCATCGACATTTACTTAGCAAATCTTTGAAAACCACACTGTGTAACAGCCTAGTGCTATCCCATTTCAATTACTGTGACTCTTTATATGGTCCGTGTATTGATATGAGTGATGAACATCGTATCGAGCGAGTACAAAAGTCATGCTTGAGGTTTATTTATGGTATAAGAAAGTATATGAGGATATCCCATAAACTGCGTGATGCAAACTGGTTGTCTATGTCAAGAAGACGTCAACTACATGCTTTGACACTGTACCACAAAATTTTGACTAATAAGTGTCCTCCCTACCTATATAAAAAAATATCCTTTAGAAATGACGTCCACCACCTAAATCTCAGGTACAAATGCTTTATATCTCCACCTCCGCATAAAACGACAATGTTTTGCAGCAGATCTTTTTTGTTTAACATATTGCAACGAGATCAGCGGCCAGCAGCCAAGAAAAGATCCCCCTGTATGTAAATCGTCCAGAACATGTGTGCAGCTGTCAACAGACATCTCGAATGTGTCAGATTGTTCTAGATTTTGTTATGGAACATTCGAGATGGGTGTTTTCTGTATATATACAAGTATCGAGCAGTGACAACAGTCAGTCAGTGATCAGACGTCTAATTGTGAAGAACTTGAAATCGTTGATATAAATTAGTCAATAAGTTGTTGTTGTTACAGTGGAAATAAATTAGTGTTCAAGAACGTTACAATATATTCCTTGTACAATCCAATTCCAGCATCTATCAAATTCTTAGCACCTAAAGCCTTCAGATCAGCCATTACTAGACATTTGTTGGCACTGCAAGGTTGTGATTAACTTCTTTGACTTTCTTTTTTACTTCTTTAACTTGCTTTATACTTAATTTTCTCTATTTCTTGTATTTTCCTTACTCAATGTATAACTTTTTTTCCCTCCTAGTGGCTGCTGCTGTTGTTTTTTTCTGTCTTTCATATTTGTACTGAGTCATTTTTAGTTTAGTTTTTACTTTAGTTTAAGTATAAGGCTGCTATGTAAATTAGGACTGTGTTGTTAGCAGTCTCTTTTGCGGTTAAAAATGCAAAACTAATAAATGAATAAACAAATATGAATATGGTAGGTCATGATATAGTGAAATAATGTTTCTCATTTATGTATTGTTTTTCTTATTTTGTGATTTTATACGCAAATAAACAATTATTATTATTATTATTATTATTATTATTATTATTATTATAAAAAAGAAGAATAATGCACATATATACTCATACATATGGAAATGCTGTTAAAAAATAGTGAACTAAAACTAGTTTCAAATATTGTGAAACATAGTAATAGATATATGTTGCTGCATAGTTGACTTTCCTTTGAAAAATTTATCCATGAAAACTGGATATTTGACTCAAAGACCTCAGCATATAGGGCCAGTCATCCACTCTAGAATCAACTTCAAGCTTCCAATAAGGCTTCATACTTCAATAAGATTTTTAAAAAAGGCCATATTAATTTTATTACCACACTTCGGTTATGTGTAACTGGGTTTCAACCATTGGTTAACATCTGACAGCCAACTTCAGTGTAATTACATACCTGAACTTTTTGTGCAGGAACTGTCTCCACAACATCTGGAACTACTTTATGCTGATCCATTTGTGATGTTCCTTTATCAATGCTTTTCACAGCTGCAGAAAAAAAACGGCTAGTGTAGTTCAGTCGTCTGAGTGCGAACATTCTAGAAAAAATATTCCAGTGGTACCAAAAGTAGGTCACATGCAGTATCTAATATGTTCAAACAGGAGATTTAATCCATTCACACCCTATACCACAAAATAATAAAACATTTGTAAATTGAATATAAGCTTTTTCAAAATTTACAGGTTGGCACAGCCATGAGAGGGTAAAGTATTACTTCTATAGAACAGGTTAAAAAATAACTACTTATCGATGGTTGCACATTGTATTTGTATCAACGTTCCAAAAATGCTTGAACAGAACATTCTATTATTAATATTTTTCAAATGGAATGTCCTCTATTTTAATTCAAAATGTACCTTGCGGATCGATAGTTCATGATGACCAAAAATGTCAATGGGCATCAGGTCCGGAAACTCATATTTCGGCCAGAAACTCGATTCAAAATTAAAAAATTGTTTAGTCCTTGAATCACTACTTTTAATACCTATGTGTGTAGATGTAGGTATGTGTGAGCATGTATCTATAGGTGTGTGCGAAAATATGTGTATACACATTTATAAAAATGTGTTAGTGTACAGGGTAAGCCATTGCACTCTTGGGCACTCTATGAGAAAAAACAACTCCTCTGGTGGGGCCAAAGAAGATAACCCATTCCATGCTATCATATAAATAATTTTTATCAATTTCCAGCCTGTAACTATTTTTCTGGCAAGGTAGTTTTACCTGGTACTTCCCATATTCTTATCCAGCCCAAGTGCAGCAGTCGAAGTAAATCTAGCCCTGACAACCAGTCTATTGACATTAGTTGTACCACTGTAGACAAGACATGTAGATCAAAATAGCAAGATACAAACTGGTCTTAGCTTGTTCCTGAATTTGAAAGGATACATTCTCAAATATGAATAAAGAAACACATATCAAGCACTTTGACAAGGTTTTCTAGGAGTACTTTGTGCAGAATTAAAAATGTGCTTTATATAGTGCCAAATATGTCAAAAGAAATGCCAACAAGTGCAATTGATTAGTTTAAGTAATCCCAGATACCCAGGAACAAATAAATAGTTTAGGTATTCCAAATAAGATTCTTAGTCTTGCAGAGCCCACAGAAGATAATTATATTATCACAAGAATACACCATGTTCGGCCAACTTACTTCAGAATATATAGAACAAATATTGCAAAGTATGTATGGATACAGTACGAGTAGTACGACCAGTCTCATATTTCGGGCTCCCTTGAAAGTATAGAGCACCGGCACTATTACTTTTTTACAGATTTGTGAAAATATCGTATTGCACAACCTGCTGATTAAAAGCAAACAACATGCACATATAAAGATGAACCAGAGATAACAACCAGATTAGTTTCACAAGTTACATTGTTAAAATCTAGATAGTTTTAGAATTATTTAAAAAGTAATGGAAAACAGAGTTTCAAATAATTGATAAAATTCATAATTCTTGCAGCTAAAAATGCAGATTAGAGCAGATAAATCAGATGGAAAAAATACTTACCAACCGATTGAAACACACCATCAACACACAGAAACTAAAACAAGGTTGATTTTTGTTTTATATGTTGCACAAATTTTTTTGCTGTTTCTGTGATCCTAACCTAATTAATGTGAAAAGTTCTAAAAACTAAATCAAAATATGACAGAAGAGCGAGGTCTGGAAAAGCGGCATCTGTGAGTTTCTTACTTAAAGTAATATGTCAATTGTAATGAATATACAGATTCCTAAGAAAATCTGAATGCTAGTGTTCAAGTCATTCGACAGGCATTATTTCTTTTAAAAAGCAACATCTATTAATACGTTACTATTTCCTTAGTGGTAGTACTGGTACTTAGTAGTAGTAGTGCTGCGGCCTCAAAGATACAAATTGCATTGATGATGGCCAACCTTCGTAGCGGAGATGGCATGTGAAGAAGTAGTCGCTACCAAGAGATGTTCACGCTTATGGAAGTAGTGATCCATAATTTTTTCCAGACCAATGCGCCGGATCGCGCTACCGTCCAGTTAACAGAAATCTGCTGCTGACAGTTTTCGGCATTTCTTTTCAAATTTAAGATATCCTCGTGAGTAATGTTCTGAGAGATCATATTTTTGGTTTCTATGCCAGCTGACTATTTGTGAATTATTATAATTTATCACGGAAAAAGTGCTTTTTCTTGGACATTTTGTATTGGCGTCTTATTCACTAATTCTTAATCTTATTATGGTGACTGCAGTAGGGATAGGCGACGTTACGTGAATTGTGGGCGTTGTTTTTGATGCTACTAACTTCTGTGGTATTCCCTATACTTTTACATAGAATCGGCAATCAATATTTTCATAGTTTTCCTTTTCTCAAATACATGGGTTTGCTGTATTGATTTCATTTTAAAGTACAGTATATATTAGACCATACTTTATATGGGATACAGTGAAAAACAACTATATATTCTAAGGGCGTGATATCGAAAGTGCTGCAACATTTTGTCAAGCTGGTCGCCGGCCAACCATTTTCCATTTCCGAACTCCCCTGAGATCTGGATCACCTTCTTGATCTTAACGAAGCCCAGATGGTGTCTACTCGTCGCTAACTACTGCAGTTCGACGCACGTTAATTTCCTTTTTCTTTATCGACCCGCGACTGTTTTCCTGTTTCTTCCCAGCCGCCTTTTTTCGTCGTTCAACGGCACTTCTTACATGTCCCAGCTTCACATTGTTCGAACATCTAATAGTCCTCTTCCTGTTTGTCTAAAACCTCTTGATTAGATTCACCAATCCATCTAAGGTCTTTCGAGATGGCTCCGCCTTCTTGTTTTCTTCACACATAACCCAAACTCGAGCATGTTCATGCGAAGCTTCAAATGCAGTCTCATACTATAAGACAGTCGAAAGCACATCTGGAAGTGTCTTTGAGCAAGCTAAATGTAGTATGCGCTGCATTTTGGTATCCTTCAATCCGTCGATTAATGTTTGTACTGCTAAACACTCCATAAGTTGTTCGGTGGCAGAGTGATAGAAAAATCTCACTACCCTAGCTACATCTGCCTCGAATTATTATAAACTCTCACCAGCTTTCTATCGCCGATTTGTGATTGATACACCTGTCCTAAATGTGCTTGGCCATACCTCATATCTAGTCGCCTGACCACTTGTTCATAGCTTTTGGAGTCATCTGCGGGTAGGGTTTGGAGAATGTCCATCGCATCTCCACGGAGAGCAACTGTCAAAGACACAACTTTTTCTTTTAAAGACCTGTCGTTTGCTTCAGCTGCCGCTTCAAATTGCATGCGATAATTTGTCCATGATGTTTTCTATCAAATGTTTGCGGTATGACCCGCGAGAAGAGCTTAGCTGGATGCGGTTCTTCCAAGCTGACTTCCGTAATGGTGTTATTCCCTTCCACCTGATGGATATCTGTGCTAGTTGCGGCAAATTTATCTTCTGGTTCTCTAATCTTTGCTTCGATCTCTTCTATAGAACCTTTTAAGACACCTTGCTCATTGCTCAAAACATTCATTACTTCTGCAATGTGTGTTCAGTCCATCTTTTAACTGGCTCTGTCGTACCTCCAGGCTAGTTTGCCCTCCAGGTGGTCCTATTGTACCTTGAAATCGATTCTAAGCTGTTGTACCTTCAATTCATGTTTCAACTGATCTTGTATTTCAAATTTATATCTTTTAGGGTCCTCATCGCAATTATCAAGAATGTACTCAAAGCCTACTTATCAAGACTGCCTTCACACCACTAGATTCCAAGTCTCGTTCCTCCAACTTGCGTGTCAAGCGGTCACTTTCAATTCGTACAGTCTTTTCGCCATTGTCAGAACTTCTGACATCAATTGTGACTTCTTAAAAAAACTAATTTATTCCAACTGGTAACCCAACAACACATAATTTTTGTAAATATGTCTACCTTTAAAAACAAAAAGAAACGCGGGGTTCCGGACCTGATATCCAAAAACGGTATTGTAACGTCCTTAAAACACGAATTTCTTTCAACCGGTCACACAAATTCTACGCTAATTTATATCTACGATTACTAATTCTTAACTATTCGACGTCTGAAGACTGAGTAACTGCTGTCACGTCACTGCTCGATGCCCCAATATATACAAAAATGCCCATCTCGAATGTTTCATAACCAATTTCGAACAATCTGACACATTCGAGATGTCTGTTGACAACTGCTCACATGTTCCGGATGATTTGCATACAGGGTGATCTTTTCTTAGCTGCTTCCGCTGATCTCGTTGCAGTATGATGAATCGTATTAAGATGAAGTCATTTATGCAAAAACCAAGGGGATCTTCGTCAATTTTGAAGACTTTTTTAAATATTTCGACCTTTTAAAAACAATAAGTGTCGGAAAAGGGGGGTGTCGGACCTGATGTCCGGAAACAACTTATGGGTATGGCAGAACGTATTAAGATCAAACCATTTATGCAGAAACTGAAGACGTCTTCGTCAATTTTGATGGTATTATTTTTTAAATATTTTTACCCTTAAAAATAATAAGTGTCTGAAAAGGGGTGTTCCGGACTCGACATCCGAAATCCGAAATGCAAAAACTAGGAGTTCTTCGTCCATTTTGAAAACTTCGTGGCTTGCGCCTACAACAAGTGAAACCATAAAACAATATTTAACCCCTATTTCCCTGAGGTTGAAGTCAAGAGTATTCAATCAAGACATCCCGACAGATATGTTGCCTTTAAAATATCGATCTATGAGAAGAACTTTAAAACGAAAATAAACCACTCGGAGATGTGGCCTCAAAATTGATATATGTATGTACAGCGTTTTTTCTTCCATAGAAAAACGAGACAGGGTAGTATTTGATCCAAAACTACTTTTCCTGAACCTGAAGGGAGAAGTGATATGTTTTCTTTTCTCTTATTTAACGAGACATGGACAAACAACATTCCGGTCAATAGCAATCAGATAGATGGTTATAAAATAGTGAGTTTTTATAACCGACATACATTTTGGACATAATTTTCTATCCCAATTGTAATATCATCGTCTGCGGAGATTTCAACTTTAATTATCTGGATGACAAGTGGTTGATTTTTGTTGCATACAATTATTTCCCCAGTGTTTCCCCATATGGGTTTTAGCAGCGAGAAGGGTGGCCTACCCGGATAACAGACACCACTTTTACCAGTATTGACCATATGTTTTCTAATGTGAATCAGTCAGCTTCTTGTGTTTATGACAACACATTTTCAGGTAATAGGACGACTCTATGTCATTGTTAGTTGAGCTTCCTTTGCACAAATCGTTTAAAGAGAATGGTTCGAAAAGTTGGGTGTCATATAAAATCAAAGCTTCTATTAGTAATCTTACAAATGTATACCATTTCTCACAAATGAACTCCGCAGAGAAACAAAATGCACACGAAATTAGTGAAGGATACAAAAGAGGTTTTAAAATCAAATTTTATTGGCAGAAAACACGCATGTTGGCAGGCAGTTAACCGAATAACAAATAAAAATTAATCACAGAACAATACAGTTTTAGGTTCGTGGAGTCGTCAGCTCCGTAGGTGGGCCACACCAAGATTGAGGAGGTGGCGGAAAGCAATGTTGAGATAAAGCCTTTGAAACGTTCAATCACAAACTCTTAGTCTCTAAATGCAAATTCATCGGATGCGACGATTCGTATAGATTTTTACCTAAATGAACGACATGAGTACCTATGTTGTGATACACAATAAATTTTCAAATAAAGAGCATTTGCTCTGCTGTGCCTCAAGGATCTATTTTGAGGCCCCTACTGTTCCTTATCTATACTTTTGATATCTCTACTATAATTTGACATTGTTCCTGTCAATCTTATGCAGATGATACACAGATTTTTATAGCGGTCATGACAACCGGAAACGGCTTATATGTATGATAGAATGTATTAATATAAAACCATTTATGCAAAACTAAGGAGGTCTTTCAATTTCGAAGATAATTTTTTAAATATTTTTAGCTTTAAAAATAAGATTGAAACAGAATGAGGTTCCGGATCTCATTTTCAGAAACGGCTCATGGGTATGGTAGAACGTTTAAGGTGAAGCAATTTATGAAAAAAACTAAGGAAGTCTTCGTCACTTTTGAAGACATAACAGTTTAAATATTTCTACCTTTAAAAAGAATAAGTTAGTGTCTGAAAAGGAGGTTTCGGGTTCATGCAAAAACTAAGGAGGTCATCGTCCATTTTAAATAATTATAATTTAAGTATTTCTACATTTAAAAAGCAATAAGTGTTCGAAATGCGGTGTTCCGGACCTGCTATCCAGTAACGGCTTGGTATGATGGAACGTATTAAAATGCAGCCATTCATGCAAAAACCAAGGAGATCTACCTCAATTTTGGAGACTTACATTTTTTTAAATATTTCTACCCTCAAAACAATGAGTATCTTCCTAACAACATTTTCAAACGTACCTTTCCACCAACCTACGACGTAAACCAAAAACTGGAGGACAATGAGGTTAGTTGTGTGAACATCAGATTCTGTTTTGCTGCATCACCTTGTTTCCCCATTCTGTAATGCCAGTTGCACCCTTGCACCTCCATGTTCATATGACAAAATGATGTTATATTCTTCTTAGTCAAAAAACTCACAGTCCTTTGCCCATTTGTGTCCCATGACTGGCATATGTGTCAATTTCAAAACGTCAGCGTGTCATTTTTTGACGGAGCAACGTGTACGAGATGGCGCACCTGATACTGTAACGTTACCTCATATATTCTGTGGTAGAAAGATGTGTCTAGCTTTAGCTAATATCGGATCTCGCTTATTTCAGTTCATGGGGTTATTTTGGTTAGAACCCTCACAATAATAATTATATCGCGCAATGTCAAACGTTAATGTGACACCGAAATTTGCCATTTACCTTATATATTCTGTCAATTCTGTGTTTGCTGTCACTATTAACTATTTGTTTCTGCTGGGCTGGCAGCACTGGTAGTGACAGCAAAGGTTAGGTTAACTTATACGTATTGCTTCTTTCATAACTTTACCATAAATCCGCATAACAATATATTATTTATTTTGAATTAGTTGATTTGACATTTAGCAGCAACGTACCGAAAATACCAATTGTGGATTCACGTAGCTGTAATTACGAATATATTTCCGTCGACACGGGTAACGTGAATTGAAATCCTTGCCTACCTTTTGGATATGAAGTATACAACGCTCTTTGCAGTTTTTTCAATCTGTTTATACTGTGTACAGTCTTTTTACTTACCGGGGTTGGCCCCGGTGAATTACTGCAAAAATGGAGAGGATACTAACACGTGTAAGGTATGTATAAATTAGGAGTTTCATAAATTTCACTACTTGAATGATTGAACCTCCAAATATATTTATGTCATTTTCACATATTAGTTCTAGGAGGTGGTGAGATATTTCCAAGGTATTTCTCAACTGCATTTTTCTGTAGTAGTTATCAATTGTTCCAAATTTGTTTTGAACTGTTCCTTGAAGCAGACATACTATAGACATGAATGTTTCATCTTTAGCTTAGACTCGTCAGTATAGCCTGGATGAACTGTAGAGAGCAATATTATGACTGAGATCATGTTCACCTGTCAATTTGTTCACAGAAACTGATTAGTGATGTTATTTTATTGATATAGCCTTTGGCTGCCAAACTCTGAAAGACACTTTTTCATTGATTTTCATTCAAAAATTGTTTTTTTAAAGGTACATCAACCTATAAAAGGAAGTGCAGTTGTATGTGGGAGGTGAAATAAATATTTGAAAATTGCTAGTTGGTAATCCTGTTCAGATCAAAACTCTTATCAACTATGAAGGCAAAATAGAAAAATATTTATAGTTCACAACATTCTAAGAATGTGTATATTTCCATTCAGGTTTTCTTTATTTGGGACCGAAAATTTAATGGAAAAAATAAAAAAAATAACTGTTTCTGAAATTACATACACACCACTTGCAGTATCTTGCTTTCCACTTTGATATAGTATAATACTGTGATGGTCAATCATTCATTTGACTGTAAAGGCTAGTTCGCATTAGGCCAGTATTTTAGTCGAGTGACTCGCTTTCAACTCACTACAAACCGAAAAACCGTTCGCACTTTCGTTCGAGTACAGTTCACAAGTGAGTGGTGCGTTTTGCAAGACGAACAGCCTACAGCACAATAAAGTGAATAAACTGATTACGCTAATTGTAAAGGCTATTTTGGAAGAGGTGGATGAGGAAATTTGTGTAATAAAAAAAAGGAGCTATGGGTACGAAAATGGATCGATAGAAGAGATACACTAGGAGCTACTATCTGTCTTCTGAAGGAATTAGTGTTGGAAGATCCGAAAGAATACTTCGATACTTTGAGAATGTTCGAAAGTTGTGTAACTTTACTGCTATCGAAAATACACTCTCAAATTCATCGAAAAGATACCGTCTTTTTCTGTTTTTATAATGCGTGCATTTAATATTCCACAAGCATTCATGTTCTACATATTTGGAAACAAATTTTAATGTGGTCTCTTCGCTCCAGCGAAACGACATTTTTGCGGCAACTAATGAACTCGACTAAATCGACAAGTTCGGACTTGTTTAGCCGGTAAGCCAGTGAGCAGGGACACGTGGTGGGAGGTGCTACTCGCTTGTGAAAAATAGAACAGGATTGGCTCGACTAAATTACTTACTACCCTACTCGACTAAATTTCTGGTGTTCAGACGCGTTTAGCTACTAAATTACTCGCTACTCGACTAAAATACTGGCCTAATGCGAACTAGGCTTTAATGCCATTTGGGAATATCAATAAATTTTGAAATGGACTTAAGATATAAAAAAAGTTGGATTGTATGTATTAAAAAATGGATCATCATGAATTAATAAATTTATTATATTTAGCAAATTGATTGACATAAATTAATTAATCAAATTGAGTACACACTTTTGAATGTTTATTCCAAGTTGAATTCAATTACTGTTATTATTATACACTTGATTATCTTGAATTGCTTGTAATAAATTGGTGAGAAGTGGGCAGTCAATTTTCTGCGGGCTACTAAGCCTTGCAAATAATTGGTGGAATAGTGGAAACTCTTCTTTTCATTATTAGATTTCAGCACATAATACATTCTGTTCCTTGAAACTTAGAATTAAACGGATGGTTGTTGTTTCCATTTTTTACCTAGAACCTAGACAGATAAATAGGTATAGCATGAAAAATGGTAGAAATTATTCTTTCCATAATTGGTTGCTAGCATATGAAATTTCATCTTTTTCAGCCCCTTTGTAGGGTCTAGCTTCCACCTTTATAAGGCTCAAAACGGTAATAATTAGGCTTAAAACGGTGATAGTTTACAAAAATTGGATATTATTTCTGTCATAAGTAATTGTCAGCAGGTGTCATTTTCTGCGGCCTGTCGGAGGAATGGCTTTCATCTTTAGAATGGTCATGATGGTAGTTATTTAACTTGTCTCACCTAACCAGAAGAATAGTAACAAGATGAAAATTAATGATAGAGATTCTTTGACCTACTCATAAAAAATAGTTATTGGATTTAAATTGGTCGAAATTACTCTTATCATAAGTAGTTGTTAGCAAGCAGAGCGTATTCTTTCGCGGCCCTGTCAGAGGGGTAGGTTTCACCCTTAGAAAGCCCAAAACTATTTTTTTGCATTTTTGACCTCGCTAGACAAATAGGTAAAGGATGTAAATTGATGGAAATAATTATATCATAATTAGTTGTTAATATCCAAAGTGTCGTGTTCCTTAACACCGTCGCCGTCGGACGGGTAGCTTTCACCAATCGAATGCCCAAGATGATTGTTTTTCGATTTTTCGACCTACCTAGATATATAGTTACAGGCTGGAAATTATTGCTATCAGAAGTATTTGTCACAATGGTCATTTTCCGGGCCTGTCTCTTTTATCTTTAGAGCATCGTTAGAGCATCCAATACTATATTTTTTTGCTAGACCTAGCCAGAAAAATAAGTATACAAGGTGTCATCTTGTATGTTCCTGTGGGAGGGGTAGCTGTCAGCCTTATAATGTCAGATATTGTTGTTATTTGCCTTTTGGTCCACCCACAAAAATAGTTACAGGCATTATTTCTGACATAAGTAGTCAACACACAAAGTTTCATTTTATTTGACCTCACTTGTTTTCACTCTTAAAACGCCTTAAACAGTATTTATTGTCTTTTGATGTAGCCACAAAAATAGTTAAAGGATGAAATTGGTGGAAAGGGTTTCTCATAAGTAGTTAGAACACAAACTGTCATCGTCTTCGGCCCCATTGGTGGAGTAGCTTTTCCTATTAGAAGGTATTCGCTTTTTTGGTCTTGTTAGGAAACGAGTTACTAAATGAATATTGGAGGAAATTACTCCTATCATGAGTAGTTGTTAGCACATGAAAGGTTATCTTCAGGCCCGTCTTAGGGGTTGTTTTCACACTTAGTTGCAAGATTATAGTTTGTAGAGAAAAAAAAATAAGTTTTCTCCAAATTGATTCATATTGTGTTTTATCAGAGTCGGAGTTACATTCAAAAAATAATATAAATAGTCTTTGTGTGTTCATTAATGTATGGTTAATATCCAGAAAGCTATTTTGTGTTATTGTGACATTTAAAACCCTTTTTTATTATTTTTTGTTGAAATAGTAACTCTGGCTGTCATAAATCTGTATATGAGAGAATTGGGACAATCTTATCTATTTTAGTAACATTGTTTCGTATTTCCATCATTGCCTTATGATTTATTGCGTTTCACAACGTTTCGATTGACGAAGAAATCATAAAAGCAGCATGAGAACGATCGTTCGATCCATTTTAGGTCTTAATAAGCCCACTGCCGAAACGGTGCAGCTACATGCCAACCATACTCAAGTTCCAACTATCACTGCACGATAAACTGCAAGATATTTGAGATTGTTTGTTCGAATTATTTTCATGAATCCAACGAAATGGTAAATCTTTAGTTGAACATAATATATTCATAAAATCTACTATACTACAAGAATGTTGAAGATTTTAATATGTTGTGTGACTTAAGATAGTGATTACGCTGCTTTTTTCTGTGTTATATTATACTACCCACTGTATTGTAGCCTATCCACTTACTACTATTTATTAAAAAAATATATTCCAGTCAAAAGTTGACCTGTACGTGAACAGACTAAACACAGAAGAATCAGTAATCCCCTATGAATACAACCATTTCGATTTCTGCCTGCCCAGTGAGGAGCTCAAGTCTCCAGTCGAAAATTTGGGACAGGTCGTCTTTGGGGAGCGAATACGTCCGTCACCTTACAAGATACGATTCATGGAAAACCAAACGTGCACGATGCTGTGCAAGAAAACGTACTCAGGCAATGATCCTCAGGACAACTTGAAACTGAGCATTCTACGAAAAGGAGTCGGATTAAACTACCAGCACCATTGGATTGTTGATAATATGCCTGTGACAACGTGCTATGATACGGAAGAAAATGAACAATTCTGCACAACAGGTACTATTTCTTCAACTTATAAACAAGAAAATCGTCATTTACGAGATAAGTTCCTTAGATAATAAGAACCTTCCCAAAAATTATGATACAGAATTTTAATATCGCTGGTGATTCACCATTACAAACGCGTAAATTGGTTTGTTTATTTATTTATAAAAGTGAACTCGACTAGTTTAATTCTTGACACTATTTTTACTGAATGTTTTGAAATCACTGAACGCCAACACAAACTTTTTTCTGAAATGTATGAAATTTGTATGTTTTGTTAGTGCAGTGGATCGAAGACCTAGTAAACTTGCCACCTATAACAGGTATAAAATGCTTGAGCGTCATCTTAGATAGGGTATAGGGTATTAAAAGACGCCACAGCACCGGGTCTGAGGTTTCATTGAACGGAGGTTGGAAAAACTGCCCAGGTATCATGGTGCCATTCTCAATAGGGGGATCACCTGGCGGAAATACAGTGAAGCGTTGATAATCAAATTCCAAATTCCATTTCAGCAACTATACCTATTGTTATATAGAACAAAAATAATTTAGAATAGTTTTTAAAATAAAAATAGTCCCTATAGTGAATTATTCACATGCGATTTGATATTTTATGTGATAAACATAATCATATGACAAATTAATTTCCTATATCTGACTCCCAAATTATACATTAAATTATCTCTATATGTATATAAAATAATACAAAAAGGATGAAAACATGATTTGCTAGTATACAATGATTATATTAACATCATATTCTCAGTGCACGATGATATGAAAAAACAGATCATGAAACTTTTTCCTTGCTCAATACTATTTTGATTCAATCATAAATAAAAACGCCGAGTGAGCTGAAACGTTAATATGAAGATCTTTCTGTTAATATTTATGCTCTACACTATACGTATGACCTGCTCCAGACGTGCATATTTCGTCTTTAGCCTAGATTCGTCAGTACCGGTGGGCGATCTGATTGTAGAGAGCAATTGAGTAGTATGTACGTAACCCGGGTAAGGGTGTGATAGTAACATTTACCTACAAATTTTGCGCATTGTGACACTAGCCATTGGCATCTTCACGAAATCATGGTCATAACACTTGGGGATATACCGATTGGGAAATTTTAGAATTGGATATAGTAAATGTGTTAACGTAACACATAGAGGATTATTAAGATGCAGGGTTAGATGATACGATGGTAAGGCACATGTACGATTTCTAGATTCGAATTTTGAATATGGAACATAGATTCGGAATCCGTGAACTTACCGTAGACATTCCTATATTTTCATTCGAAAATTTTACCTCGTCAGTATATTTGAATGCATTCCGGTACTCGAATTTCGAATTCGGAAATTAAATCAGGAAACTCTTGCATGTAACGGCCAGCCTAATGAACAAATACAGTGAGAGAAGTGACATAGAGAATGAAAAAGTGCACTATATGTAGTAAAAGATAATTTAAATGTGGTGTTTATCTCTTATTACACATTTATTGAAGGGATTTTTAGCGAATTAAAGTTATAATGAATAACTACCGTGGCCGCTGTTCTTGGTGTATTTGGTATTCCAGGAAAATGCTGATTGCTAATTAAATAAGTTTTTAGTAAGGAAGCTTAATCTTCACCATTCATAAGGCATTCCTGACAAAATTTGATTGCCAAGGCAATCGCCAGTTTCTGCGAGAATGTTATAATATTCTAAAAAATTATTATATTCTAAAAGCTAAGCTAAGACGCTGCCTATTATTAATCTAATTTCTTAATCTCTCGTCTATCTTTTCGGTCAAGTCAATCGGCTCACAGTATTAGCCTAGCTATGAACTGGATTTTAATCCAGTACCTTCGTTAACTTAGTTGACGAAGGTGTCAGCGATGAGCTTTTCATTTACCGTCAATTGTATTTTCATGTGGTAGTCAATTTGTTCATCATATTCGATTGGATGGTTCGAAGTATCCTACTCGTTAGAACAACTAGAACAAAATATAAGCATTTTACGCACTATAACTTCACAATAGATCACTCTCAAACCATCACTGTAATAAACTTTACATTTCAGTGATGTATCCGCACAGCATCCTTGTCAATTCATTTTCAATGTCGAGATCAGTTTCCTGCTACTCGACCCATGTTTAGTTGTTTGTTATCGCCTTTGTGACATTTTTCATATTTTCTGTGAATTTGACATCTATCTTCTACCAGCAAGTCAATTGGTGGAACTCCAGCAACCACTAACCTCTTTTTACACTTTTATAGGAAGCACAAGACTACAGCTCTGCACATTCGACTATTTGTCACTTTTTCTTTGTCTGTTCTTTCACATAGGCAGGAGCTCAATAGATCACCCGAACAGAACTCACAAGACATAGAATGTGACACCCAAACTCATGCAAAGAAAGGCTTACCATATATAGAAAGCAAGGAGGCAGGGAAATTACACACAAAACAAATACAAACACTCCGACATTTCGTTCAAAGCAAGCAAACCAACTTACATAGAGCGATAGTCAGACAAATAAGTACACGCCTTTTTCCTTCTCTCGTCCAACTCACTAGCAGACACACACCATCATGCACAATCACAACAAGAAAAGTTACACCTGGTCACAGAAAAGACTACATGGAAAACATTGAAGACATATGACACAAGACAACAAACATTAACAATTAAAAGCAGTCATAAACCTGGCTGCAGGTTGGCGGCCAACCTTTCAAAGAAACAGAGAGCATGCTTGCTATCCAAGGCCACGTAATTGCGACTCGAAACTACAAGAAGTATATAATAAGAGACCCCTCCATAACAGATTACAACTGAAAGAAATGCCACCAAACAAAGGAAACAATAGAACATATTTCCAGCGCATGCAAAACTCTAGTTGGAACTGAATACACCGCGAGGCCTAGAATAGCTTCTATTCATGGCACCCATTTACACAGGATATGAAAAGTCGATTATAAAACATATCTATGATAGACTAAACGGTATACAGATTATAAACATAAACAAGTAGAAATTAAGGTGAGGATTATCAGTGGAGCTTCCTATAAAAACTTTGATAGGCTGTACAAATTCTTCTCTATCTACAAACTTTCACATTTTTCTTAAACTTCGCTATACTTTGAACCTTTTTTATTGACCAAGGTGATTTATTATTAATGATACTGCATCAATAGAAAGGACTTCTTTCATAGTCGTTAGGTTAAACTGAGGTATATTAATAGCCCTATTATTTCTGGTGTTGTACTGGTGGATGTTACAATTCAAGGTAAACCCATCTATATTTTGCTTGACCATCACAACAGATTCAAATATAATAATGGCTAGGAAGGAACAAATAGGAAACATTCCTAAACCTTCTTTCTGTAAACACTTGTTATGGCTTCTTGGTGGAAAGTGAAAATCTATTGCATCTCTTTACTCTTCAAGGTTTTCCAATGGGCTGTTACTCGAAGAATGGCCGACAGACCTGTGCCAAACCAGTAAGCAAGCTGGACGCTTCCTATATACATAACCACGTGGATCTGACGATCACATACCATTCAGGAGCTAAAGAAGAATGGGGATCTCAGTTTCAAGAAAATGGAGGTAGAATTATTTCTGTAAAGGTGATACCCAGAAGTATTGATCATAGGGGGTAAGTAACAAAATTTACATTTGATTAATCTTAGTTTTGTACTAGCCGCTAATTAGAACCACATATGATTACTGAAAGAATTTGTAAGTACGACAAGTTATTCCCGTACAATAACCAGTTAGGCAGTAAATTTTATCGTTGGGAAATCGACGAAAAAGAGTTATAAAGTGTGCTCTTATAAGGAGCTCTCGGATAGGTTTGCATCCATCTTCCGGGCTAAGATATTGGATAAGAATCATCAGGTATTCATTGTGATCCACTCGGAACAAGACCATTTTCCTATACTACTAACGAATTATTGCACAAGATATATTAAAATTAATTTCACAATATAAAATAAATTGATTAATTAGTCATATAATATGAACTAAAAATAACACAAGTAGACATGGTAGTATCAGAAGTGTGGGAAACATGAAGTCAGTCAAGAGGCGTTTAGATTAAATTTGATGTTTATAACCACTATATAAGTCTGTCTAGGCGCCAAGCCATGTCACGTGTGCACTTATATGTAATCTTAAATTCCATTTTTTTTTGCTTAAATTAGGGTTGCCAGATGAGTAATCGGTGGAAGTAGCGATAATAGAATGAAAAAGGAGTGAAAAGTTCTAAGATGCCAGTTCGTTATCGAAGATGCACGGAGTGCATGGGGAATGCAGAAAAATAAAGATAGTATGGCTCTTCGCTGTTGCACTGTTTTTCAGACTTTAGCGTCAACTACACATGACCACCTCTCAAATAGCAAGCAGCAGATTATTTTTGTCTAAAGTAGTACATATCGAGAAATTTTTCATTCTATGACTGAAAGAACCTATCATCTAATTTTAAACAGCATGATTAATTAACATGAAACAAATAATGCAAGTATATCCAAGAAGTAGTCCAAACAGTGCATGTTAAAGTAGAACAAATGAAATAGGGTTTTTGGGCTCTCTTTCTCTAGGCATACCTTGAAAAAATCTCCGAATTAAAAAAAACTGTATTAGAAAATAGAGTTCAATGAGTCCTTTTATGTGTCCACTCTCCACTATACAGGTAGCCTATTTCACTTGTCATGATACGACAGTATGTTTATTAACTCGGAAAGCAATTTGAAGGAATTCGTTTTTAATTCAAACGTGAAATTTTCCCTTATGACTTCAATCTTTAATTTTTAAATTACATGATTATTATATTAATGACAAATATTCTGAGAATTGATTTATTTGGACTGAATTATCTTTTTTATTATTCAGTTTCCAAGATTCACATCTAATATTTTTAGAGAGAGTTTTTAATTTTTTTAGTTTTGTCCTATTTTTAATGTAGTACTCCATAAAAAAGTTATGAGCATGATAAGCAAAATTGGAATAACTCGATGACCACTTGCACTACTTTCATATAATTGATTGATTCCTGTTTGCGCTCTATTTATGAAAAAATTCAAGATCTCCAATCTCTATTCTGGGATTCATAAACTATATATTTCAATATAAAATCTCCACATTTCATATTTTATTTCAAACTATAACAATATTCATGAAAATTTAAAAACAAAAAAGTTTCATAAAAAAGGTTCGTAAAAATCTTTTCTTTGCCTCAGAATTTGTGCAAGGTCTGTGGAAGTTCAGTAGACAAAAAGCAATCAATTTAAAACTTCCAACTACTTACAAAAAGTGAAAAAATATGTTGAAACTATACTATTTCAGTAGTAACACTACAAGTAAAATTCTAAATTCAATTGATTTCCAATTCCAAAGAAAAGCAACTTATTTTTTCAAGCATCAAAGCTGGATATCTCCCTAATGGCTAGATGTTGTCCTTATGTGTAACATACTATGCTCCATTTTTAACAAGATATCCATATATCAGTTACCCATTGTCTTCAAACATACTATATATTTTCAATTATAATAAGAATATAAGAAATGTACATCAACGATTTGTTGGAAATAAAATCAAATCCTATCTACAGCTGCTGTGTGGAATTGGGTAACCCAAAACCATCCTGAGACACCGTCTTCCGGTGAAGGCAGTATGTTGTTCAGATCAATGAGGCCATTGAGATAATTGTGGAATGGGAATATACAGACGGAGTTCAGTTTAACAGCCAGAAGGCTTTGGGATTTAACATCAACAACAACATAAATATCATGAAACGATCATGTTATATATATAAAAAATAGTACAAGAGTTACCTCAATGTAATATTTTATCTGTATATGGTTCAGTACAGAGTATGTGCCAAAAATTCTTTTACCGCCATGATAAACCCTCAGATTTCAATGCTTCCTTTCTAGAAGTGTGTGCCATGAGAGATATGGTAGATTGATTTAAGATTTTTTAAGATCACCAAATTAGTTTTAGCTCATATCAGTTCAATTACAGGAACTTTTCCTGAATAACTATGCATTGTCAAGATGATATGATAATATGTAATGTAATTATATACACCATCAGCATCAAAAATCATTATGAAAATTTTATAAATAACGAGTTATGATTTTCAAAACAAATAAATGATGTGAACTCATAAATAGAATCATATGCAAAAATGTGTTTAGATTCATGTCAGTTTCTGTTTGAAAATATACCTAATTTTTATAGTATGTTTTTTGTTTTTGGCAGTTTAATTTTAATTTATTCTTTCTCACTATTTTGTACATCACTTTTTCAGTTCAATCTACACATCTTTATTTTTCTATTTTTAGTTAGTACAGATAGTAACTTTGAAGCTCTAGTTGCTACTGTGAAAGATCTATGAATAACAAAATGTAACAAAACAAAAACCTGGAGGGTTAGAATCGTTAAAAAAATTGTGTGTGAAACTGTTCACGTTTAGTAATTTCATGTTTTTTATATTGCCCCATAATCTTTGATTTTATGAAAAAGAGGCTCATATTTCCTCATCCTGTAAACTAATCTGCAACAGCTTTTCCGAACCCGTTGAATTCTTGTTATATCTGCACTGGTTAAACATAGCCCATAAATAAAGCTACAATAGTTGAAATAAATAAGAACAAAAGTTTCACATAAAGTTTTTTGGAGGCTAGGACTTAGTAATGGGCTATACATCAGTTTAAGGGAACATAAGTCTTTGTTTATCAATGTCTGAATATGAAAAGGGAAGCGCAAGCTAAGATCAATAACTAGGCCAAGGTTACGAGCAGATCACAGAACTCGAGCTCGTCATTAGATATTTTCAATGAGAAATTATTCTTTGAATAATTCATATTATTTTTGTTACCAAATTACATAACCTTCGTCTTTTCTGCATTAAGTTTCAAATTATGTTGCCCGGACATTTTTTTCGTCCTGTGATGTTCTTCATTAATAATTTCTTCTGCTACACTTTTATCTCTAGGATGCAAGCTAAAGTAAACCTGACTGTCATTAGCATACTCATGTAATTTAACCTTCTTAATTTTTGTTAAAATATCTGTCATGTATATGATAAATAGTAAAGGAACTAGTATAGATCCTTGAGGCACTCCTGATAAAATATCCAGATTTGATGAATAGGAGCTATCAAAATAGATTTTTTGAGATATAAGCAAATAGCTCTACATATGGTGATGAGTCACTGAAGCCATAGTTTTTGAGCTTAGAGCAGAGCAACTTATGTTTGATAGTATCAAATGCTTCAGAAAAATCCAAAAGCACTCGACAAACCTTTATTACAAGCTGACATAATATCCGGGGTAACAGTCGCCAAAGATATCTCCGTACTTCATACAGGTCTAAACCCTGACTGACAATCAGGAAAGAGATTATTAATTGTAAAATAGTCATATATTGGGGTGTACAAAAATTTTACAAACATTTTCGAAACAGCTTCTTCTTTCGGTGCCTATCCGGTCTGAATGTTGGCGATCATTCTGGCTATCGTGATCTTATTCACAGCTGCTCTAAAAAGCCCAGTGGTTGTCAGAGAGAACCATGTTCTCAGATTTTTCAGCCAAGAGATCCTTCTGCGGCCTGGACCACGTTTACTTGGGATTTTTCCTTGCAGTATTTGCTGTAGTAGGCCATATCTTTTTTCGTTACGCATTATATGACCCAGGTATTCTAACTTGCGTGTTTTTATGGTGGTTATTATCTCTGTGGTTTTCTTCATTCTTCGAAGAACTTCTTCGTTGGTGACGTGATCCACCCGAGAGATCCTCAAGATTCTGCGATATAGCCACATCTCAAATGCTGTCAGCTTCTTCATGGTGGCTTCAGTCAAAGTCCATGATTCTGTTCCATAGAGTAAGACAAAGAAGACATAGCAGCGGAGGAGTCGCAGCTTGGTCGTCATTGATAAGGAATGACATTTAAAAACTGATGACATTTTAACAAATACAGCCTTTGCCTTTTCTATGCGGCCAATTTGTTGGTTATTAAAAATTGTCAGATCTTCACGTGGCAAATTATTTTTGCTGATCACCATATATTTGATTTTATTTAGGTTTATATCGAGCCCATCTCCTGGCTTATCTCTATTACTCTTGTCATGGTTTCCTGTAGGTCTTTTAGACTATCTGTGATGATTACGGTATCGTCCGCGTACCTCAAGTTATTTAGGCGCTTACCATTTACAAGTATTCCTGCGTTTACATTTACATTTACATTTTCCGAGTAGATATTAAATAATAACGGCGACAGAACGCATCCCTGTCTAATTCCACGTAATATCTGTATTGTTTCAGATTTGTCTCCATCCACGTTTATGTAAGCAGTCTGATTCCAGTAGAGATGCACGATTATCCTCAAATCTCGGTCGTCAATCCCCACCTGTTTTAGTATCTCCATAAGTTTATGATGTTGCACTCTATCAAAAGCCTTACTATAATCCACAAAGCAGGCATACACGTCACAATTAACATCTCGACATCTCTGAATTAGCACTTGGATACTAAATAGCGCTTCTCTTGTACCTACTGCATCAGGAAGTCCGAATTGTGTTTCTGACATGTGCTCTTCACATATTTTGTAGATTCTTCTATGTATGATTTTTAAAAATGTCCTTAATAGATGACTCATGAGGCTAATCGTTCTGAAATCTTCGCATTTCTTTGCTCCTGGTTTTTTTGGCAATGTTATAAATTCAGACTTCAACCATTCCTGTGGAATGTTCCCTGTCTCATAAATGCGGTTAAATATGCGTGTTATCTGTTTTACTCCTTCGTCGTCAAAGAGCTTTATAAACTCTGAGTGAAAGTTATCAGGGCCAGGGGATTTTCCCTCTTTCATTTGTCTGATTGTAGCCCGGACTTCGTCAACTGTTATGGGAGGGCCTGATTTAATTGTCATCGGTGGGAGTTGTGGGCGAGTGTCATTAAAGAGTTGCTTGATATAGTTTTTCCAAACATCTATCTTTTCTTGTTTCTCTATGACAACTTGATTTAAGTTGTTAACTATTCCGTTTGCCGTCCTTTGTTTAAAGATACCCGATGCTTCTTTAACTTTCGTATGTAGATTAAAACTATCGTACTTTTCTTGATATGCTTCTATTTCTTTGCAGTTTTCTTGTAGCTTTGTGTTTTCAGCTTCCTTTATCTTTTTTGTATACTTTTATGTAGTCGTAAGTATTCAGCCGTACTTTTATTCTTTAAAAGCCTTCTTTGTTCTATCAGCTGTATGATTTCGTCCGTCATCCATGGTTTTCTTTTGACGGTTTTGTTCGGTTTTAGATGTTTCTCTATGATGATTTCTACAATGTCACTCAGTCCCTTAATCTCCAGGTCTATTTCATCGTTGATCTCACCTACTTGCATTTGTTCTGTCAGTTCTTGTCTCACTTGAGATTGTATATCTGGATTTTTCAATTTTCTTATTTCATATTTTTTCTTAGCTGTTTTGTTCTTGATCTTTTTCATTTTCATCCTTATTGCGCCTACTAATGGGTTGTGATCAGACATTATGTCTGCACCCGGGTAAGTTTTGACTGAAACAAATGAATTCCGGTATCTCTTGTTCACTAATATATAGTCTATTTGATTTCTAACCACATGGTTGTCGGAATCATTTGGTGCTTTCCATGTGTAAAGTCGTCTTGGTGGTAGTTTGTAAAATGTATTAAGTATCATCAGTTGTTCCTCAGTCGCAAATATATTCAATCGATCTCCACGTTCGTTTCTCTCTCCCAATCCATAAGGCAAACAGCAGGTAGCACAAATGAATCAAAAGATCAGATAATTCCATTGGAGTGCTATTTTTGGGCATATGAATACCAATTGCAGACTTCCATCATGGAAATAAGGTTGTTCTATACAGGTGTTGATAATATGGACAATATATTTGTCTATAAAGGGGCTTAAGCATCCTTGTACTAACGTTGTCAGCACCGAATGAATCTGACTGCAAGTTTTGCAGAATTTTAAGTACCTCATATACCGTTATCATTCTGAACTCGAACCTCATGGATGTTATTAAAATAAAATTGAATTTCATTATCATATTTAGAGGTAAAACATTGCAAATATGCGGCAAAGTAGTTATTCACATCATCAGGTTTACATAAATGAGGCATTCCATGTGTTTTTGATGCCACCGTTACTAGCATGATCTAAGAAGTTTTCTTTTTCATGCCTAGTAATAAGTGATTTCTTAACGCCTTGTATCTTACATAATCAGCCTCCACATTGCTCCTTTTGAGTTTTTGCAGATCCTTATCTCGTTTTTTCTTTAATAAGATAAGTGAGCCAAGGTTCTGGTTGCTTGGTAACTCATTTTTTAACATTGGTTATCAAAAACTTAAATTATAAACAGATTGTATGGCAGTTTTCTAATTAGATTATTGTGCCTTATATCTATGTAATGCATTAAGATGTATGGAAATAAATTTTGTCATAAAGACCAAGTTTCAACATTTATACTTTTGTGATATAAGCATATAGATTATACACTATTTTTAAAGAACAATCAGAAACCAAATATACTAGCCATTAGCTGGAGCACTAATTGGTTATAATTTGCAAATGGGATTCAAGGAGGTTGTTCAGCTTTCAAAGAAGTAATTTTGTGACTAGAAATTGTCAATATAGTGGCAATACTGTGACTAGCCTTGGATCCGCCTTTGGGAAAAGGCGGTTATTTCTCTAGCAGAGCGAGAAAATAAAAAAATTTCATTTAATTTGTTTTCGAAAACTGGATTGTATTTAAAGTTACCGTGTTCAGAAAATATATGATTAGTTAGTACAAAATTATTTGTATACCATAAATTCTGTAGCCACTGCACACAGTAAAGCCATTCCAATTCCATCAGCATCGGCACAGCGATAAGTGAGGTTGAGTTGAGGAAAACGCTAAGATTCATATGATTTCGGTATAGACATGATAAAACGTCTAAAATACGTATTATCATAAATGGGAAAATGTTCACTATCATAATAATTTATTTCCTCGCTTGCGTGACTGGTAATGTTTTGATTTTTACTTGGAAACTTATCCATTGCAAATATCAATTGATTGTTACACTTCCTATCACTCTACACTTTCAGCTATATTAAACGTCGTTTACAGGCAACCTTGCGCCCAGACTGGAGATTACCTAAGTTTACCGATGAAAAACTTGGAGAAAGGGCAAACTTTCGAGATTATTTATACGTACTCTGTCACCTTTATTGAGAATAATAAGGTAAGAATTGTTTTTATTCCCATGCTGAGGATATCTATCAAACGGATTTATGTTATTCAGGCAGATATTCAGGTAAAGGGGTGAAAATATAAAAGTTTTAGCGGTCAGTTGTGTAATCGTTCATAAATAAAAGGCTTGAATGCGTGACGCGTTTTACTTAATCTCTCACCATTATCAGACTGTGACTACTCATATCACTACTTAACTAGCTTACTAAGTCCTATCATGCATATAAAACTACACTGCCCAATGTAGCATTCTTTATAACCGGTTTACTTAATATTATATATATTCTTTTATTTGAGCTTTTTTGTGTATTATGGGAATATATTTTTTTGGCTTTAGCATTTGCTATGAAAAGTTATATTAGTGTGTCGATGGAACTCAAGTTTAAAAGATCAGATACAGTGTAAAAGAATTTCTTAGATATTTTTTGATCTCTGATCCATCTGATCCAAGTTTGGAATATCTACTATTTTTTTCTTAAGTGGAAAGCTCCTATAGCCCCTGTCAGTTGAGGAATCTTGCTCGTATATATCCTTCACTGCATTTCGTTATGGTGTTCGTCTAGTGTCTACTGAAGTCAGAGACTGAGGGCTTCATGGATGGTATCCGATAACAACTGTAGAGCTTGGCGACAGGAACCGGAGATGCTTATGGATATCCTATCGGAGTGTAGGGTGTACGCTGGCACCGCTTCCGTCCATCGGCTACACAGCTCTACCAGTGCTATATTATCATTTGTGGCACTCCCACGGTACAGATAAGATCAATAGAAACTCCAAGTAAACAAGAACTAACCAAGTTCTGGACACCTCTATGGTCAGAACCAAAAGGACACAATGAAAACCCCCATGAATCCTTCGTGAAAAACAAAAACATCAACATATCACAGAACAGAGAGAAATCATACACTTCAATAAATAACACAACATAAAATCAAACACACCCACAACTTTAAACACCCAGGCGCGTACAACATACAAAATTTCTGCAATTCACCTCAACATATGAAGTACTCATAAAACAAAGCTTTACTCCAACCCCAACCCATTAGGCTTCCCAAATTTCTCACAAAAGGCTCCCGTACATAAAACTACAAAAACGTTGATACCAAAAACCCAGCAAGTCATCGCCCAATTACCTACATTTTGACGGCGATAGAAAATGCAGTCGCCAAAAAAATATGTCCCCTAAGACGGACACAACAAATGAAAACATAATTTAATAGAAAAACAACTGGACAGGATAGATAGTATGTTAGTTTTGAGAGCTATAGCTTTGTATCCATGATAGGACTAGTTAGTTATTTGGCAAGTAATCTGGGTAGCCTTGTTAGCAGTCAAATCTGACAGTCCGACGATGATTTTAATAAAAATCTAAACGCGAAAGAAAGAGTTTTATTTGTGAAACTGTGTGATAATTACACAACTTTTTATCTGCATGACAAAATGTTACACTTAAACTCATGCAAAGAAAGATTACCATAGACTGAAAACATTATCAGTGTTATAACAGCATAATAATAATAAATAAACCCCGCAGGAAGCCCCTCAACATTTCTAGGCTGCTCGGTGAGTAGCGAGACCGCGGGGTAATCTGAAGCCAGGGGACACTAACGGCCGGCAACCCTCAGTGGTGTGGTTCGGACTGAGGGGGGGGGGGAGTTTAGTCGGTTTCCCCCTCAATTGTCGATCGGGGCTTGAGTGCCCCTCCTCACTTTCTACTACGGTTGCCAACACGAGAACATACTCCCACTTCCGATCCTCTTCAAAAAGCTATCACGGGCTGGAGTTACACGCCCCGATGATGACGACCGCATGAACATGGACCGCTTTAGGGTGGACGGCGACGCTGAGGAATTACTTCACTGTAACAAAAGTAGCAACCCACTCTGTGGGTGATACATGTCTCGATTGTATGAGAGGTGGTGTGAACTGCACCCAAAGCATAGCACACTTAGTCTCAGAACTTGATTATGTATCGTACCTACGATGTTCGTGTTTCAGCCTAGCCTACCTCTCCGGGAACTAGAAGGCCTGTCGCACGGGCTCAAGGGTCGCCGGTAAGGCCCGCTGATGGGAAAGCTACAGCGTCCTTCCACCTGGGGATTTCAGTGATCGAAAGACCTTACACAACTACAAGAGGTTCTAAAAGCTAGAAGACTTGAAGAGGGAGGACGTGGTAGTTGTTGAGCGTCTCTCAGAGGACTCTGACCTTTGGAGCACAGAGACGGGGGCACCAAATAGAAGCGAAAATCCAGATGGCTCGCAAAGAAGAATCCCGTATCGAGTGTGTCATGGATATAGAGGAGACGGAGAGCCTCTCAGATCTCGATTGCGTCATATAGCTTCTGAATTAAGACGCATCATACACTTAATAAGGCGATACCTTCCGTTGTCAAGGAGTATTGTCTTGACAGAATACGAATGCTTATTTCTGCTGAACGATCGTTAGTGGCGCAAGCGAGAAATTTGGAGAACATATTGTTTTCTGAAAGGCCTTCTCGTACTTTTCAACAGCAACCACCGACCATAGAGCAGCCACCGCTGATCGCATGGGGGCTTCCTGGAGAGATGTTTACGAAAAGCCAAAGTCCTCCACTGCGTCACCTGATGAATAAGGTAGAAATTCTTGTGCCTTAGAAGGCCTGGCTAGATTGCATAAACACCTAATGGTTGAAGAAGTTTCCCAGTTGCCGCCGGCATTCAGCCAGAGTTTTCACTTCATGGCTGTATCTGGAGCAGCCAATTCCGTCTTGGTTTGTTGAAGGCCGAACCGTGCTTCGGCCGAAGACCGGAAATTTGTCTGATCTCAAGAACTATAGGCCAATAACATGTTCAAACGCACTTGCAGTATAAGCGAAACCTTTCTATGGTCTGGAATGACTATCATTCGCATTTGACACAACATCTCATGAACTCATTTTGCGTGTGTTGGAGCTGCGTTAGACGATCACATAGTGGTTTTCTATTACATGAGGTGGAACCCGTGTTCAGACAGAGCCGGGATCTTTCAGGAGCGGTGTTTTCTAGGGAGATTCCTAGAGTCCCCTGCTCTTCTGCATTCACTTTTGTCGCTGTCCATAACGCTGAGACATATGACTTGTATCCTATCTGTAGCTGTGGCGCGCTCGATTATCGCGGGCGCAGGGTCGGTCACCCATCTGTTTTATATGGATGACTGAAGCTTATCATCAAGCAACTTATTGAAATGTAATTTTCGCTGGAATGAAAATGTGTAATACTTTCGACTTGTTATATTTCCTTTCCAAATTCAGAAATTGTTCAGTATCCCATTAAGTTCGAGACACATAACCGCACTGAGAATGATCAGAGAGTAGGTGGTATCACAGTAGTACTACAGTGGTAGATTTGTGTAACCATAGTTGACTGCAAATCGGCAGTTTACAGTACAACCTAAAGTGTTTTTCATCCGTCATTGTGTCTGCAATTATCGCGGAATATAGTTGATATCATTGTTCTGTATACAAACCGTTCGCTGGTTTTCATACTAGTGAATTGGCTATAATATCACTCTGTTAGACGAAGAAGAGAACAATAGGAAGAAAAATAGCCAAAACAGAAAATAAAATGAATACACTCTGCGTGGAAAACCAGACCTATCCAGGGTGGACTTCAAATACTGTTTCCTTGTTTAATATATGACGACTCAAAATTCTACGACTACCCATTCGGAACAGTTACCAAGCCCAACCTTTTAACCGGTAACAGTAAAAATTCAAACAAATTAAATTCGGCACAGCGCATTCTGGACTCGATATTATCGCTCACATATATTTTATTCAGCATCGAGTACGCCTACGATACGGCGAACTCTTGGTTCGTTTTTGGTGCAAAGATGCTTGTACAAACCATTATTGCTTGTATCCCAAAATTTAGAATTATGTATCAAAACTGGATGAGAAGCATATATACTTTTCTTACATATATATATTTGTGTTCAGGTGAAGTGGTCATCCAGATGGGACTACATTTTGGAATCGATGCAACATACAAATATCCAGTGGTTCAGTATATTGAATTCAGCCGTCATTGTTTTGTTTTTGTCTGGAATGGTTGCCATGATTTTGCTGAGAACTTTGCACAAGGATATCGCGCGGTACAATCAAATTGATAATGGAGAGGATGCGCAGGTAATTATAAAAATCCACATTTTATTCCCGAAATACATCAGAGAGAAGTTTTGGATTCTCTTTTGGATAATAAGCTGCCATCATGAATAATGGAGTATTTTTGAATGCATGTATCTTCAGAATTAAAAATCGTATAATGGCTGTAATAGTAAGTGCAAAAAACTAGTAGCTATTATAAACTGAATACCAATAACTAGAGGCCACAATAATTTATGGAATAAATTTTTATATTCATATCTAAAAAACCAATTTATATTTACTTTCCGAAAGTAACCAGGAATCTACCATACACAGCGCGATTTTATAGATACGAGTATTAATGGTACACTAAAATGTTGCCCATACTGTTCCGTCGGTACGGTTTTTGATTTATTTTTATATCTCGCTCATGATATAATGTGTTCCGTAAGATTTGTCAAATTTCATTAGCATTAAAATAATCCATAAGTAGGTATGATGAAAAATAAATATTTTGTGGGTCTTAAACAAGGATGGATGAATAAATATTTAATAATTACTGGAAATGAATCTCTATATACTATAAATCTACAAGTCTATTTCAGAAAATCTTTTATATTCCATATGTAAGCTCTTGCAATCTTGCTCTCGAAACTATTTTTGATTTATTATGAAATCGCATTTAGCATGTGGGATATATTTTTTGTATAAACGTATATTTCATCATTTCACAATCTTACAAACCCACTGTTATGGATCACCTTAAAAGACTTGTAACGTCTTGTTGACTTACTCAGGGTGATTAAGCTAACACATCACATATTCTCCGACTATGCTCAGAAGGTTCACAAAAGCAGAGAGCGAGTAGTTTTACATATTTATATATACTAGCAATGTACAGAAAATTCTCAATGATAGTAAGCAGAAGAATTGATATCTAGCAGGTCAAGACATGTTATTTATAATGCCTAGAAGTTTGATGGTTGGAGAATCGAGTATTGGGAGTCCTTCCGTCTCCACAGCTAGCAAACCAGCATGCGATTTTATTTCAGTAATTGTTTTGAGACTGCTGTGAGTTGAACTGAGCTTCAATATTTGTACACCCCCATTTAACAATTATTTTGATTCATTTGTTGATGTTTATAACAGTTGAATCCCGCTAGTATAAAGTATGTCAGGATGGTATTAGATTGCCTAGTTCCATACAGCATATAATGTTGTTATCTGCGAAGCTGCATGTTGGAGTTATTTCCAACAATTTAATGTACAGCAGGAAAATCGTTAGTACTTCCACCACAAATATGTATCAGTCCCTGAGAAAACTATGCCACTATTAATATAACACCAGTGTGTATTAGTTCGACCTGTATCTATAGGAACAGAATCTTTGGAAATATAACTATGCGGGACTCATCGGAGGCCCCGTGAACGTTAAAATTAAGATCCGTTGAAGAGCAAGTTATAATTCCAGCAGTGTAGTTGCCTAATTGCTCAACCAAATAGCAAGTCCAAGGATAACTTATCAATGAACAAATGAATAGTTTTATAATTATGTTATGTAATATTATATACGTTATATAGGGTGTTTTTTTAGAGGTTAGTTTTTCGACTTGGCAACACTGCTTCTAGCGAAATTAATCTGAGGCGACGACAGGTGGTCTGTGTTCAGTATCGTCTGCCGTTTCATCATGAATAGGCTTACGCCGGAACAACGCTTGCAAATTGTGCAAATTTACTTCGAAAATCATGGTTCAGTTCGTGAAACTTACCGTGCGCTACGACCATTTTATGGTCGACATAATCGTCCATCCGAACAAGTTATAAGAATAACCATGAATCGTTTTCGCACCACGTACACTCTACTTGTTCGTGTGCATCCGCAGAGACGTCGTACAGTGCGCACCGAAGAAGTTATTGCTGCTGTGGATCGTAGTGTTCAAGATGACTCGAGTGAGTCCATTCGCCATCGTGCACAACAATTGGAGTTATGCCCATCCACCGTATGGAAGATTTTGAGGAAGGATCTTGGTTTGCGAGCTTACAAGATCCAGCTCGTGCAAGAATTGAAGCCACGTGACCATCATGTTCGTCGTACGTTCGGTGAATGGGCCAAAAATCAGATAGCTCTTGAACCTGATTTCCATAAAAAAATTATGTTTAGCGATGAGGCTCATTTTTGGCTAAACGGATATGCAAATAAGCAAAACTGCCGGATTTGGAGTTCAGAAAACCCAGAAGTAATTATTGAGAATCCGTTACATCCGCAGAAGCTTATCGATGTTGGGGTGTGGGAATTTTTGCACATAACATCTTATCCAAATTACAGCTTTGCAGATGACAGCATCCTTATATCCTGTGTGGAAATATTAGGCTTCTGTCCTAGCATGATCATGTTGCCGGCCTTGCTAGGTTGTAGTCCCGGAAGCTACATCTACTCAACAAGCATCAAATTACACCATCTTTCTATTGCTGCTCGCATATGTGGGGCTGCGTTTCGGAGCAATCCCTGAAGCTTCTGAACTCAATCCAGAAAAAAGCAATACATATAGGAACGCGCCTGACCTTAAAATGAACCTCCACAGTCTGGAACACCGAAAAAAGTGGCTGATCTATCCCTATTGTATAGATTCTATGATCATAAATGTTCTTCCAAGTTGTCACTAGCAGTTATCAATACGACAAACAATAGGTGATCAAAAAGCGCATCCTCACCTGGTCGAACTTCCAATACCTCAAATGAGCCTTTTCAAAAAGACATCCTTTTGGGAAACCTTAGCGTTGTGGAATAGGCTCCCGGAGAGTTTGTTCTCTAGTTGATGTACAATCTAAATAGCGGTTTAATTTCAATGGTCAATTTATCCTCTCGCAATGCTTCCGGAGTGCGATAGGCTGTTTGCTTTTTTGAGAAATTTTATATATAAAATGACAGCCGAGGTAAATGAGCAGTAATTGCACATTAAGTTATTCCATCAATTATATGTGGTCTTGATTAGCGGCCCGTACAAATATAATATAATTATGATGAGAAAACCTCATTCTATTGCCAAGCGATTTCATTAATACAAATTGGCGTCAAGGTTGACGCTGTACTTTCCACGTAATGGTATTAGTTAATAAATAGCGATTTGGTTTGGATTGCAGAACTGTTGATAGTTTGTTATTAGTAATTAGTGATTGAATTTTAAAAATAATGGAAACCTAAATCATGATCTCATCAATCTCAAAAATTTCCAGGTTATCAATAAATTTTCCATATTTCCAAAATTTAGTTCAAGTACATGAGCAGATCTTAATTCAATGAACTGATACAACTCTATGAAATAGAACTAAGTTTTACACTATTTGTCAGTAATTAGTCATCTGTAGTAAAAGCCGCTGAAACAGAAACATAGCAAATTAAAACTCTTAAGAAAGAAATTAACTACGCCCCCTTCGGCTACTAGTGGCCAAATTAAAGTTCTACCGAAAATGAATAATTCCACTTTGTTTGTTTAGAAGGCGAATGTGCGCACTAATATCTATGGTTGACTCACTGACAGTTACTGAGGTCAATTGCTTATAGACGATGGAAAGGTCCAAAGTGTGGGCTTTTTTCCTTTTTTCTTTTTTTTGGCCATCACTGAACCGATTTTTTAAAACTACATAGGTTTTTCCTCGCCCTGGTCATAGTAGTAACCTAGTATCAAAATAAGTACTTTACGAGTTATAGAGGGGGCAAGGATTGCCAGACAGAGTATAGACAGACAAACAGACTAATGGAAATAAATGACATGGTTTTCGTGTTGTATATGTCATGAAACACCAGGTAATAATGTGCCTAAATGTTTCTGTAAAAAAATTGTTGGACAAAAATGGCTTGAAAGTTAATTATCAATTCAAAAAATCATCATCATTTAATGATAGTGGCTCTTTGCCATTTGGTAAAATCCATAATTTTTTCATTGGATATCAGCAAATTAAAAATGTATGCCTTAGGTTATGTTTGAGACTAATTTGTTGATACATGAATTCAGGAGGAATTCGGCTGGAAACTGGTACACGGAGACGTATTCCGTCCCCCGCGCAAGGGCATGCTTCTCTCCGTTTTGCTGGGTTCCGGAGTGCAGGTGTTCTGTATGACATTGGTCACTTTGGCATTCGCCTGCCTCGGTTTTCTCAGCCCGGCTAACAGGGGTGCCCTCATGACCTGTGCTATGGTGTTGTACGTCCTCTTAGGCTCGCCTGCAGGGTACGTTTCAGCAAGGATCTACAAGAGCTTCGGCGGCGATAAATGGAAATCGAATGTGCTGTTGACCTCCATGCTGGCGCCCGGGTAAGTCGATTATCTATATTTCAACTTCATATAATAAGTTGCAATTGTTAGCTGGAATAATATCGAAGTTGAAATTGAATGGAACCATCCATGTATCAACCACATGACTAGGATAATTGGATACCAAACACCTATGCCTATAATTACCTTCAGTAACCAGTATAAAACTAGATGATGATGAGGAACACTATCGTAAATGTAGATAAGAACTTAATACGGCGAAATAATAGAATCGGTTGCTCTTTCAATTATAATTGAGTTCCATAACAGTAATAAACAAAAATTAAATTATTAGAACTTTAGTTCGATTCTTTGGGTGACACTTTCAGTAAAGTAATTTATAAGATTACATATGGTAATCTAGTGTTTACGAGCGCATACTACTTTTTACGCAACCTATTCGGACATGTGAAGATTAACTACTAATAGCCCCATTATCGTAATGTAGGGATTAGTAAGGCGCCCTGTTATATCATTGATTATCTAACATTATTGTGAGAATTTTTAGTTTTGGAGTTTCATTACGTGCATTTTAAGAAAAATCTTTATAATCGGGGACACAAGCTGTTATGGCCGAACACCTACTTAACCTCGAAATGTATTACTTCTCAGGAGACTTTCCATCATGGAAATTCCATAAACGATCATTACTGGAAAAAAATACGCAATTTACACGTGACTTTACTGAATTGCAGCGCCACCCTTCAAGCAGTATGTGCTAAATTTTACTTACTTAACCTCCTTCCTTCATGGTCATGTGTCATAGGTAAGATAACAAAAGACAAGTCCTTCCCAAAAATGCCTCACGTCTGCTAAAAACTCAAAGGCGTCGTGCACACAGGTGTCTTGGATTATCCTTTTAAAGTAATAATTCACTGTATGCTTATATTGATGATGAAAGATCAGATCAGCCATGCACGTCTCTGAAGGACAAGATGACACACGTGACATGGACTTCATGTGTATTACACACACTACTTCTTCCAATATCAATACACTTACAACAGATGCAAAGTATTAGTGTAGTTTTTGTTGGTATTTTATTAATTTTCAATGGTGTGTTCTGTATAGTTTTTCATTTTATTTAAAGCGCATTTTTTTTTCTTATAGAATTGTATTCGGATTATTTTTCATCATGAACCTCATCTTGTGGGCTAAAGGAAGTTCCGCGGCTATTCCATTCAGTACTCTTCTAGGACTGCTAGCACTTTGGTGGCTTGTCTCGGTGCCTCTGACTTTTATTGGAGCTTTTTTTGGATTCAGGAAAAGGGTAAGTATCACTTTCGACTAACCGATTTCACTTGATAGTCTAAGATCCAGCACATTTTTAAATACAATCTATTTCCATACAAGTTTTGTTATTGTGGATGTAAAGCTAAAAGACAAATGAATCATGACTCATGATCGGGTTCCAAAGTCTATTTTATAAAATATGATTCAAAATTTATATCTGCCAATTAATCAACCATTTTCGTGAATTTCTTAAAGTTGACCACAGACCGGTTATTAGTTATTAGCCTTAAAACATATACATCAGTTTCTATCACGATTGATCTCATTTACAGATTTCGTCTGCCATATTGCAATTGCCATTTTAAATTTCCCTTAAAATATTGAACATACAAAATAAAATAAAAATTATTTTTACATTTAATTTTCAATAGTGTCGATTATTTTTCCAACATTATTTTCTAGGCTTTGTTATGCATTTTTGTCTCTTTCAGTTTCCAGTTTATTTTATCTATTCACACTTTCCTATGTAATTGTCAGCACTGTATATTTAAAAATGTATTTGAGTTTTTCAATGAAATTATATGAATGAATAGATGAGGATAATTGAGATACTATAATTTGGAATAGGGCCATATAAAAACTTCATTATTAACAAGATCTGCACCGTGTTTGCTTTATTCGAAAGATAATAACAAAATATATTTTGTGATTCTAATTCATGGTAAACTAATCCCGTCATTGAAATAAACACAAAATTTGTTTTATTTGAATGATGACAGAGTTTCAGCAATTTAGATCATCTGCAATATACATTACTAATCCCATGCTATCACCCCATTTTGAACGTGATTTTCAGGTACAATATTTATTAAAGGATACAAACATTTGTTTCACGGACTTTAACAATACGAGAAATTCACTGGGAATATTGTTAATTCTACACTGTCGTCAGTTATTTCTAAATTGTGAAATTTTAGATGGGTATATAATAAAATACCTTAATATTATCAAGTGTACGTGCATATACACACACATACACAAATATGATCACGCTTAATCTTGTAATCAACTAAAATAATACGACTGAAATTACAGTGTCGTTTAATCATTAAAATTAGTAGGATCCTTTTACCTTTTCAAAGTACAAAAAATGAAAACAAAATTGGACGCAATAATAAATATCGATGTCATTTTAATCAAAAATCTAATTTTCATTTCAAGTATCAGTAAAAGTATATGGTTTTAATTAGCGGCAAATAAAAAATAGTAAATAACCAGAGAGACAACCACAGGATATGTTACAGAAGATCCATTTATTTGATTGAAAGCTCTGTCAGTATCAATTGAATAACATCACACACAAATGGCAATAAGCCAAAATGATAATTCCTCAGAAATATCTAGCTGGCTAGAAACAAAAATAAATAACAACGAAGAATTATTGAGAAAAAAATTCAGTTACTATAGCTGGAGATAAACTACTGATGAAAAAATTAAACAATTTAGTTATTAAAAACAAAAATACAAGATTGATTTTTTTACATGATATAGTAGGGGAAAACATCATCATGGCAACCCTACATGACATAAAAAATCTAAGATTAATGTGAACCCAAAAGATAAGCAGATAATTTGCGAGATAATACATCCAAGTCATCTAATTGCTTTAAAAAATGCATGAAAGCTTATTGATCAAGACCCTCAAAGACAAACCATCTGTGATACCAAAAATATTTGGAAAACACATTGATTTCTCCAAACTCGATGTTACTGCAATAAAAGCTATAAAAAAGGAATAGTCAATATTCAACTAAACGCGGGCGACTACCTGAAACTGAAGCATTAAATGAAGGACACACTACAACAGCAATATAGCGTTTAGGATGAGAAGAAACATTGACCTTCTTCTTTCTTCTTTCGGTGCCTATTCGGTCCGAATGTTGGCGATCATTCTGGCTATCGTGATCTTATTCACAGCTGCTCTAAAAAGCCCAGTGGTTGTCAGAGAGAACCATGTTCTCAGATTTTTCAGCCAAGAGATCCTTCTGCGGCCTGGACCACGTTTACTTGGGATTTTCCCTTGCAGTATTTGCTGTAGTAGGCCATATCTTTTTTCGTTACGCATTATATGACCCAGGTATTCTAACTTGCGTGTTTTTATGGTGGTTATTATCTCCGTGGTTTTCTTCATTCTTCGAAAGACTTCTTCGTTGGTGACGTGGTCCACCCAAGATATCCTCAAGATTCTGCGATATAGCCACATCTCAAATGCTGTCAGCTTCTTCATGGTGGCTTCAGTCAAAGTCCATGATTCTGTTCCATAGAGTAAGACAGAGAAGACATAACTAGACCAAGAATTTAAATTGTGGGATATATTCAGAAACTATCAAGAATAAGATTTCAAATCAAAATAACTTTATAGTGTTAATGATAAAATGACGTTAATAAGATGCCTTCAAGAAAAAAGTAACCGAATTATACAATATTAGCTGAATAGAAAATCGATCTCTACTGTAGCTCCAAACCAGAGTCCTTCAGCGGGGTAGATCTGCTTCAGAGGAACGAGCGGGAGAAAATACTTTTGAAAGGAGTAAATCTACTCCGAACAACTTCGGCACCGCTGATCTAGGCCTGTGAAAGGTCAAAAATAGTGAAAACCAAATTTTTTTAAGTGTCCATGTTTAAGTATATATTCTTGTGACCTAGAAATGCATATTGTGTCTATTGTCTAGACTCGCCGTTGTAGCTCGGCAGCCGACAGTAGAGAGCAAATATTTTGTATATGCGTAGACCCATCTTAGGTAAGGGTATGGTAGCACATACTGGAAGTAGCGATGCAAAAAGTATCTGCAGACAATCTTACGAATACAAATAGTCATAATAATTTGGGCTGTCCAATAGCAGCAATAAACGCGATATGATCACATTTAACAACAAGGGTTTCAGACTTACAGCAAAATTGGTCTTATACTTTACATCGTCATCGGAATCAATCATGACAGTATTTCACGCCTGATACCAAGAGTGTTATATACATCTGGCCTGGTATAGACGAGTAAATTTCGTCCAGTGTCTAGGCTCATCATTGGTAGTTATGGACATTAGATCTTTGGGTGGGGATGGGAAATACGCTGCTCTCTGCTTTGAAATATATACCTGTATGCCGTGTATCGGCTATCATCTTGGCCGAAATGATGTAGAAAGCAGTCATCCTCGTGCTATATCATCATTTGAGGCACTTCTACGGTATAGATGAGATACCTTTGCTGCCCTACGCTTTAGGGGACATTGAGTCCGTGGTGAAGAATGAGATATGCTAGATTTATTGGCACTATTTGTTCCCCACGTTCGAGCTTGTGCAAGCTACCAAGCCCGACATAGTCCTCCTTCACCGCCAACAAAAGATGTTCGTTATTGAATTTTCGGTTCCTGCCGAGATGAACATCGTGTTGAAATAAGAGGAGAAACGAACCAAGCACCAGAAACTGCTCAGCCAGCTTTGTAGGCTGCCCCAGATCATACTGTTAGTCTGCTATGGCTCTATGGGTATTGCATCCTTAGGTGGGATCAGGGATACGCTGGTCTCTGCTTTGAAATATATACCTGTATGCCGTGTATCGTCAATTATCTTTGGTGGTGTGCATTTTCAGCCTTCTCTTAAATTTAACACTCATTATGAGTATATAGTGAATAAGACTTACAGGGGTCTAGGCCTCATCATTAGAAACAGTAAGCATTTTGTAAGAATAGATACTATTATTTTATACAATGCATTGGTTTGCTCTAACTTAGAATATGTATCAATCATCTGGTCTCCTCAAGCAAATCAAAATATAGAGTTAATTGAGAAAGTTCAAAAAAGATTTCTCAGATTCCTGTATGTTAGAAATAATGGTATATATCGTTATATGGTGTCTTACAGGTCTATGATAAACAGTTTTAAATTTCAGTCACTAGTATTTAGAAGAGAGAAAAAGTCTGTGATCTTTATATATTATCGTTCAAACAATATTAAGTATAAGAACTGCTCATTAATAAATTGTATAAATTTTAAAGTACCAAAGGTTAATTTAAAGCAAAGAAATGTAGGAATATTTCATATAGACAATGATTCACCACTAACATTTATGCTTAAGATATATGTAATACCTTAACACAAAATAATTGTGATTTAGATTTTTTTCATGGCAACCTCGATTTGTTTATGAATAATACTGCTATAGCTTTCTAGCTATTCATCTCTTTGTGTACATATCTAATTTATGTATACTTACTTGGCTCTTACATGTAATTACTGTAGTGTTTGTAAGATGAATAAATGAATAAATAACTAAACTTAAACTAAACTTAGGGCACACGATAGCGCACCTGACGGTGTGGGAAGCAGTCCCTGGGAATCGGAAAGATTATTGTGTCGGGCTGCACACACGGTAGTTTACTTTCTATTATATATTTGCACGTGAGGACAAAATGACTGACCGCATCACTTCATAACGTTCTTATTAATAATTTTTGGGTAATCAAAATAAAACTGTTTTTATTATTTCAGGCAATAGACCACCCAGTGCGCACCAATCAGATTCCACGACTGATACCAGAACAATCCATTTACACTCAGGCCATTCCAGGGATCATAATGGGCGGAGTTCTACCGTTTGGATGTATATTTATCCAATTATACTTCATTCTGAAATCCATCTGGTCATCACAAATGTACTATATGTTCGGCCTACTGTTTTTAGTATTCATCATTTTGGTAATCACGTGCGCCGAAACGACTATACTACTGTGTTATTTTCATCTATGCGCAGAGGACTATCACTGGTGGTGGAGATCGTATCTCACTTCGGGATTCACCGCTATCTACTTGTTTTTGTATTGCTGTCATTATTTCTTCACAAAATTACAAATAGAAGACTTGGCGTCGACCTTCCTGTATTTCGGTTACACTCTCATAATGGTGTTTCTCTTCAACCTGATGACAGGGACTATTGGATTTTTCGCTTGCTTTTGGTTTATCAGGCAAATTTACAGTGTGGTTAAAGTAGACTGAAGTAGTAGTTATGTGTGAATGTGCTATTCAATAAACATAAAATTATTATTTTATTTCTTTGATGTCAATACTATTCGATTTTAGTCAATTTAAGGACGTTTGTTACATTTTGTATATCCTTCTAGATTATTAGCCTAACGACGTTAGAACAGTTGCCTTGATCTGTAACATATTGATGTTTTGGTTAGTGCAGGTGTATAGTAACAAAGTCTAGGTACCTATATAAATTGTGCGAAAGATTCGTTAAGAAAGTACCAAAAAATGCTTTTTGCGTATTTTGGCTACTAGGAAACATACGTTAAACAACCAACATCAGCTATGTGATATGAAATTTGAAAAAAACCTTAAAATTGTGAGTCTTAAGAAATTTAATTTTTTTACATAAAATTAATACTTTTCAAAGAATTTCAATAAAACTATGACATCTTGAGTCAGTCTGGGACAGCGAACATTAAAAAGGATGCGGTTGAAGTATAAGAGCAATGAGAGGATATTGATAAGACTACAACTAACAAAAGCTTTGTTCCTTACATTATAATTATATTATCCCTATATGTATAACTTATTACCATTGGACTTACCATAAGAAAGCGCTTGAGCACACTTTTTATCACGACATAACAATGGTAACAAACAATATCTCTTGAACCTGAATGGTCAAGGCTCTGCACGTTGATTAGTCTCGCATCGCAAGCTAATTGGTACTGCTACATGCAAGCATGAAGCGTATCTAGCACTATTTTGTGAGCTCGGAGTGAGGTAACGCGCGCCTTATCATGCCTAATCCAATAGAAATTACTTGGTTAAGATAATAAGTATTGAGCCCAGTGCCCTTTTTACGTTATTTATAATCAATGCTATGACATACTTAAAACTGATTCACATTACAGTTTGTTAAATTTCAGTTCCATATCCAAGAAAATGAATATGGAACATAAATTAAAAATATTTTTTTGTTACAGACAATTAGTGTGTTTTCATTGTGACGTTTTATGTAACATTAATGGTAAATTTTATAATGTGACTCAAAGATCTTGAAATAATAAGGTGATATGTGGTAAAACGTCTAACCAATCAAGAACTCAAATCTTTCTTATCACAACACAATATATATATATATATATATATATATATATATATATATATATATGTCGCAGGGATATGATAAAAACGGTGATATGATCAAATCCCTAAGGGAGATGATCAATTCCCTGGAGATGTTAAAATGACGTCTCTGTTTCATCATTTTCCTAATAAAATCAAATGATTTGATCAAATCCCTAAGGTGTTTTAGTGAAATGACAAAAATCAAATCGCTGATATATTAAATACATTTATTTAGTAAACCAGACATTATGAGATACATAGTAATATGACAACTGTCACAGAAAAAATAATTTCGAACTAATCAACAGAAATATAAAAAAAAAATAACTTCACGTGAATCTCCGTAATTAAAAGTATATTTTTAAAGGAATGTCATAAATAAAATATTTATTTATTGGAACACGTTGTAGATTTGTGGCATTTCGAGTTACAAAGGACGTTATTTCTTTTACAGGCACATCTCTTTGTTTTGCATTGCACTTTGGACTTTTCACAGGAACACTTCTTGAACCCTTGACCTCCTAATAAAGATAATTTTGATGCAACTTCACGCAAACAAAGCTTAATACGGTTTCAGTAAAAGTTGTCGTAGCTATTTGAATAGTGTTTCTAGGAAGTCAATCTTTTATAATGCCGACAGATGTACCAATCTGGTATACATTATGTTTTATATTTAATACAATCCCTGTAATATTATTTTCATCTAATGGACCTCTATCTACCTTGGGCACATCAACTAAAACAGTGGAACCTACACGTACTTCTTTGAATTTCTACAAAGAAGTAGTTTTCATTTTTTCAGCTGATATTTTTAAGTATTTTGCTGCATTTTCCCTTTGGTCTTTAATGTTCTCTTCTTTTTGGCACAATAGCATACAATTTTCAATCCATATTCTACTCCCTCATTTGCACATATTGCGTGTACTGGATTTTCACAAATATCGCACATATGAGCTCCAGTAGATTCCACTCCACACACAACACAGTTTACTTCTTCTTCGCTATCAAAGGCTGCTCTCGCTAAAGGAACTGTACAGATGCTTCAACTGTTGATTTAGATGTTGAACCGTTCTCGTTAATTAATTCAGCTGGTGGTGAATCATCTGATATTAAGATGTTGGTTAAGTTAGTTGCTGATACATCCTTTGAAGTTGAAGCATTGAAGTTAATCAATTCATCTGCTGGTTGATCATCTAAAGTTGAAAAGTCGAGGTTGCTCTCTTGCACTGTTGGTCAGTTCTCTGATGTTGAGGCATAGTCGTTGTGTTGCTCTTTAAGAAGCTGACCCAAATCCTCTTCAGTAACAAGTGTTTCGAGCAACTCTTTTGAAATATGAGTTGATTGAAGTCCTGTTTTTAGTTTTGTTCCAAATACGGCTTAATAGGGTGATCGTTTAATGGTACGATGGAAAGAATAGTTTCTCTGAAACTGGATAAAGTAACAACCTATAGACTAATTTTGTATATCATTGTCAATTAGCCAAGCACGTAACCTAGCTTCGACATCTTGGTTTGAACGCTCAACAGATCCTTGACTTGCTGGATGTATAGGCCTACCGTTTACAATTTTGCATGTTGGCCACATAGTTGTTAATTCTTGTATGACAGCAGCTGTAAACTCACGGCCTTTGTCGCTTTGAAGTATGTGAGGACAATCCACTTCTAAAAAGATTTTTAATAGCTTTATGGCTACTTCAGCTGCTCTTTTTGAAGTCAACGGTCGCAGAAAAGTGAATTTTGTCGCGTGATCTAGGTAATGCAACAGCCAATTTGTAATTTCTGTCTGGGGTCGACTGTAAGTCAATTAAATCGACTTGACCGCGATGATTAAAGTCGCTGGACACAATTGGGCGAACGATGATACCTTTTCTTGGAAACTTTCTTAGACTGACATACCGTGTACTGCTTCAAAAACTCCAGCACCACCGAAGTGGGTATCAAGTATCTGGATTTCAGACTATACAGCATTTTATCTCTGCCTCCGTGGCCAGTTGACTGATGGGTTTCTTGGAGTATAGATAGAATTTTTTGGTAGGCGCTATTTTTACAAATGGATCGGAGTCAGACTTCCTTTCCAAAATCAAAGATTTTTTTGTACCTACTTCCATCAAATCATACTTTTTTCCATAATAGTACTGTTTACTTGTCCTTTGTCGTTTAAGAACAGGTGCAAATTTAAATTGTTCATAGCTTCTTCTATCCTTTCACGAGTTCACAACGGTTTTTCTTTATCAGTCCGCTCGTTCCACAATCTTCTAATTGTTTCATTGAACTGTTTTTCACATACTTTGATGTCAGTTTGATTTTGTCTCGTATTTGAAGTCATTTTTCTAATGTGAGTACACTTGTGGAAGCAGAAAGCAAAGATAAATAGCAAAAAAGCGGGCGACCTTAGTTACGTAACAATATTTCAGCACTACACTGTTGACTGTATGTTCTATGTTGTCTAGTCGTCTGCTTCGGAGCTAGGGATGCGTGCTACACATTGATGAATAAAAAACATCGATATTTACGTTACAATGCAACTGTTCCATATTATAAATATATCCAGTACTGATGTATTTTATCCGATATATGAATTTGTGATATAATTATTAGAGTTTTTACTTCAAGTGAAATGAAATAAAAACATCGAAATAAACGAAAACATTAAATCAATGCCCATCTCTATTTCGAGCCGGCCAGTACGAGCTGGATGAGTCAGCGGAGCATGGCAACAAGTGCGATGCGGTGCTGCGCAGGTCTGGATTCGTTAATTTTGTCATTTCACTAAAACACCCTAGGGATTTGATCAAATCACTTGATTTTATTTGATTGATCAAATCACCGTTTATATATATATTTGCAAATTTATAAAAGTATCTGGATTAACTAATTGTGCATGATTCTGATTTGGCAACAGCACTTCATCAGCCATAACACTTTTGAGTTAATTTGATATAAGACTGACTATATTATGAAAATTGTAGATTCTCGTATTTGGCGAAACTCTTGCATCACTCAGATGAAAAATTGTGTTTTTAATACAGAAGTTTCACAAATAAAAATCTGTTTCTTCCAGTGATATTTAAATCATCATCGGACTGCCAGATTTGATTGTTTACAATGTCTCCTCAGGTTACTTGTCGGCTAGCTAACTAGGTCCTATGATTAATACAAATCTAGCATACTATTTGTTCTGTCGAGCTATTGTTATATAAACTGTTATCACTATGTTGGATTGGATGATTAGTCATAAAGAGAGACTAATTGCTGAGCAGACTGGCTTTGTGAAGATTTAAAATCTACAACAATCTATATTTTATGTAGAATGTAAAAAATTGTTCATTATTATGTTGTCACCTTCAGCAGCAGCTTTTTATCATCAATGTTTTGGTGTATGAAAATTAATGAGTACCACAATGAATGGTCAATAATTATAGTTTTAGTTGAAATAACTATAATTATGTTGACGTTAAACCGCATAAATAGTCTTTGAATTAATTTTGAACACCAAACAAGATGCAAAATTCATGAGGTTTCGTTCCTCAATAACTGGCGTTATGTTAATCTATATTTTGAATGAAATTTTCACAGATCACGTACAACAATATTGCCGCGGCGGGTAAACACTTTTCCATTTTTTCTTCTATGCTTCTTATAAGCAAAATTACAAAGTTGACAAAAGATTGAGCAAGTTCAAATGATCATTTTTTTGTGCGAAAACGGAATTTTTGAAAAGTGTTCCTCTACCCGCCTGGTCAATATTGTTTTACATACTCATTCAGAAATATTGGAGAACAGCGCGTCAGTTATTCAGGAACAAAACCCTTAAAAATGACGTGTAATGCGCTCCGTCGGAGCCGTCTAACTCCGTATTTCATTTGTCTATTTTAAGGAAAATATGTTTTGGCGTCTGCATTTGCATTAGTGTTAAGGGAAAAAACTTTGCCGTCAAAATGTCATTAAGATATATCCTTCTTTGTAATACATTGTATGACTTAGTATTTTAAGAGTAACATAACAGATAATACAAATAGATAGAAACTTAAAGTAGTTTATCGATAAAAAATTGAGTTAAAAAAATCAGTCTGTTCTATTTACCACAATGCATGACACCAATATTTATTATTCTGTGATGTTTGCATCATGAAGTTTGAATCATGTATTTTATTACAAGAATAAATATAGCTTAAGGAATAGAATATCTTAAAACATGAAATTGAAGGACATGATTAAGCTTTTGCAGATGTTTTCCTTTAACTCTACTGCAAATGCAAGAACCAAAATATTTCCCACAAAACAGACAAAGGTGAACGAACTTAAACAATAGCTAGACAAAATAAATAGTATGTGATAGATTTGTATTCATGATAAGACCTCGTTATCTAGTTGCCAAGTAATCTGTTTACAATGGCTAGTAAACAGTCAATCTGACAAACCGACGATGTATAAACGTTCCTGAAAAAATCTTTTATTCTTCTTTTTCTGGAACTTGTGTGTTGAATGGATATTTTTTTAACTTATTTTTTTTATATTATCCAATGAACAAAATTTGGGAGCTAGCCTGACTATCATTTGGATTCATTGCCGTTGACAGTACTATTATTTTTAGAGGATGAATTCAAAACATACTAACTCATCAGATATTGCTGTCAAATCGGACTGGATCTTCCGTGAAACTAGTATACAGTATGTAATTAATTTAACGAATGAGGTTATAGCACTGTAAACGCATAGGTTACTCACTCCGAAATTATTTTCAAATCTTGAGGGTTTCGAGCAGAAAAGTGCCAAGTAAGCACACTAGTAAGTAATGACTAGTTGGATCTGTGAGCTTTACATTTGAAGTAACTATACATGGAATGAGAAAGTAACCGATATTGTGAACGTTGCGAGCAACAAAGAGATTGTAAGTGTACTTACACTGACCTTAAAACGCTGTAGATTGAAGCTATCGGGGAACAAACTCCCCGGCCGATCATTCCACAACGCCGAGGTTCTCCAAAACAACGACTTTTGGAAGAAGCTCGTTGAGGTGTTGAAAGATCGACCTCATGAGGATGCGCTCGCTGCGCCTCTAGTGCTTGCTTTACTGGCAACTCTTGCTGCTTTCATGAGAGTCATCTCGGTCGAACATTTACCATCATAGTATCCGTAGAATTGACAGATCGGTCACCTTTCTCCGATGTTGATAGAACATGACTCAAGTACTGGGCGACATGTGGAAGATTATATCAACATAACTCGTCTGGGTTTAACACAGAAACAAGTTTTTAAGAGTAAGCAATAGTTTTCTTGAAGATTATGCGGCAATAAGGGCCATTTGGACGATAAATAATAAATATAACATATGTCTACCTCGAGAACCTATCTTTGCAAAGCTGTACGTAGATAAGAATCCTAAAATAAGTGTGGAAAGAAGTACGAACATTAAAAGCACAGAGCGCTATAAACCTGAAACAATCAGGTGTTGCAGGTAATAACAGTTCTTATTAAATTCCGGAGAAACAGCTAATTCAGGAGTATTTAGATGAATTCCAGATAGTGGTATGTACCTACGGGTTGAAATGTCGTGATGTTATATTTTCAACGGGAAGAGGCTAAATCTTTCACACGGCCAAAAAATTCCAATGATATAACTCCAGTAATGGCCGCTTTTCTTGTAGTCTTTATTGTGGAGATTGCCACATACCAATTAACAGTAAAGATTCCAACAGATGTGCTCTTATATGTCAAGCCAGTCCCACGTTTCTCAATCGAAGGCTGTGATCAGGAGCCATCCCGAATAACAAGCGATAGATAGATAGAACCTGGACCTCTCCATTCCATCACTCTCACGGACTCGCCAATGACAAGAGACCTAATTATTCTCTTTCACTTGCCTGTTTGCTATTGTAGCGAAAGGGGTTACATCGATCGTTGCTTGCCAAAATGAGATAAAAGGAAGCCGAGATGTATGTGTAGCACTATTAAGAGAATGGTGAGTCTATCCAATTCATTAATTGTTTTATCTGTAGTTTTCTGAATATTCCCCGATTTTTAATTTATTGATTTTCACGTGCAAATTGTAAGTGGTTATCTAGTTTTATGATTGCAATCATGTGCCTTTCTATTCGAAATATTGAACAGAAAGCATTAAAATACTTTCAAGTTATATTTAAAACGTATATTTCTTGTATCCATTGAGTGATGAATGTTGAATATACTTGTGGTCCATTTAACTTGAGATAGCCGTATAGCGGAATAACGGTGAGTTTTTTTATGAAAACGTTCAGAAAGTTCTTGGGTACAATGAGGGAGAATTAATGATGACTTCTATTTTCAACATTGACAGCGTTTCCAAGTTTTCTTCCAAGGTAAACAAGGTTTTTTTAAATGAGAACATATCTTTTTTTTATTGCAGAATCTTACTCTACGAGAAAAAATACCTTTTGATCGCCCTTTTAATCCAATCGCAACTTAATTAGATAAAAAATAAAACATTTGTTCTTTTTTAAATGTTTCAATACCGCAATGGTAGAAAACGCTGTTTCGAACATTATTGACTGAGTCGCATTTTCTCAGTAGACAAGAAATTGAATAGAATTTTGTCTTTTGTTTTTTGAACCCAGATGAATCTGGTTTTACAAACCATGGTCAAGTGAATCGGCATAATATGCACTACTGGAGTGTGGAAAATCCGTGAAGGTTGAGTTAAGTGGAACATCAGCGCCCTTGGTTGGTATCGAGACTTAACAACATTTACCAGAGCTAATAGACGAAATGCCACTCCAAGAAAGGGCAAGTATGTGGTTGCAACATGTTGGCTGCCTTGCTCATTATGTCAGAATTTTCCGGGAAATGTTGGATTAGGAATTAATCGATGGATCGGATGAGGTGGCTTGTGTTAGTACAACGTGCGCAGTGCGGACGACCCCGTTGGGTGCAGTCCAAGCACTGCTGAATCTCCCTCCACTAGATCTTGTGATCAAAAAAGGATTCCATAGTTAATTATAGATTGAAAAAATCCAAAAAGAACAGTTTTAAAGAAGCAAGTGTTACCTCATTACGCAACCTATGTATAACCGCACATACTGGTCATTCTTGGTTGAAGACCCAAGATATGTTTCACCCAGTTAAGTTTTCCATCGATGATCACTCCAAGAAATTTTTGAGAATTAGCCACAGGGATCGACTTATGATCTACACTTATAAATAGACATTTCAATATTTTGCCTGACCTTATTGAAAACTATTAATCCTTTCTTGTCAGTGTTAAGCTTTGAGCATTTCATGTTACATCAGTATGCCATTCGTTCCTCCACAGCTCAAAGACAGCCCAAGCATATATGAATTCTTCAATATCATCAGCATACTGACAGAACTTACCTCCCTGCAGACTTACCGATAAGATTATTATCATGTTACTTTGTATTTTACTTGTCTTCAATTGGTTTTTTCCCACTTCCCTATAATTCCCTAGCATTTTATCAATAAACATTTCATTTTTATATCATTAACAGAAGACTACAATATATGCGCAAAATTCAACTATATTCCTAAGGTGGCTATTTGGGCCACTGGGCACTAGCCCCAAGCACCCAGTGGATAAACCAGGACTGCTCATGGCATTTTCTTTATTGTATATTCACAGATCAATGTTCTTTCCTTAACTGTCACTACATGCTTCACAGACAATCTTGGTTTTTATGTATTTATACTTCAGTTGATCTTTACAGTAAAAGGAGGTTTCAGTTTGGCTCCATCTCTTGGTTGCAAATGGCTAATTTGATTTGCTCTGGCCCATGACATCTTTTAGATATTAGATTATATTCCTTCAACACTGATTATTCAATTATGTACCACTTCAACTATCTGTATTTTCTCTATGACCTTTGCTGAAGATTCTGACACAATGTTCTACATGATGTGTTGCTCTGTCACCAGATATCCATTTAGATTTCTTTTACTTACAAACATATTGTTTTTCCATCCACGACCTGTTCTTCTATAGTGCGATACTTTCGGAGTACCTGAAATATTGCAAAATATATCCTGATACAAAACTACTACATCACCTCATTGCAGATGGAGTAATGGATCGTCTCGAAAAACAATAAACCCCCTATGGATGATGTACCGTTCTTTGAAATAAAGTACTTAGTATTTGTGCAAACTATAGAGGTTTTGGCACCTTGCCTTTATTAACACTCTGTATGTAATATATACGTAGTCATGACAAATTACGATAATGAACATAGATCTAACAGCTTTTGCAGTACAATCACTTGTGCAATATAATATAATTTACAGTATTTCCAAAAGCCAGCTCCAAGGTTGCAAGATCGTCTGGGAGCAATTACCGTAGAAATGATGGTTTTGGATAAAAATTATCATATGCCAGGATACCGGGGGGGGGGGGGGGGTAAAGGCTCTACACGTATATTTTATCAAAAGCAAAAAGAAAAAATATGACACTACGTCGTTCACACTAAATATATACCAGGTTTAGATCATTTTCCTCTAAGAGGCCACAATAAATTAAGTGCATCCCAAAAATTCCCATTTTTGTTCAAAATGTACATATTTTCCACGCTTTTCATGTCAATAATACAATTAAATATTTTGAACGGATTTACAAACAATCCCAAATTCTCATTTAAATGATGGCAGAATAAAAAAACGTTCAATCCGCATCAACATAATAAAAGCCATTATATGTTTTTTGAGCTCTCACTAGAGGAGCAATAACTCCCAAGTTTGTTCTCCGAAACGGAATTTTGAAAAAGGGTAAGTACCCCTGAACTGCCTTTTTGGGACATCAAAATTAATTCTAGATAGGAGGTACGGACTATCATATATATTGATATATACGGACTATCATATATTGATTACTTTATAAATAATGCACAGATCTGACAGTATCCTTCTATATTCCAAAGTAAGTATGTTAAATTCACTCCTTAGATTCTCGTAGTTTCCATTTTGCACAGGTTGACCAGTTTTGGATCCCAGTGTTCTTAAAAATTTATTTTGTATTCGTTCAATGCGATTAACATATGTCTTATACGAAGGATTCCATATAACGGAGGCAAAACTCTACTATAAACGTATGCATAATGAAGCGAAATCAAGGCCCTTGTATTTTTGAATTTTTCTGATATTGTGCAAATAAAAGCAAGTGTTTTATTACATTCGGATACTAAATTTTCTATATGTAATTTTGGAACGTCATTTTTTCATCCATAAGCACCCCTAGGTCCTTCACAACATGAGACTGCTTCAGCTCATTATTTTTTATTTTATAGTTATATTCAATATTTTTTTTATTGCGTGTATATCTTCTATAACTGCACTTATCTATGTTTAGATATAAATCATTTTTACTGCAAAATAATGAAAAGGTATTAAGGTCATTTTGTATTTTTTCACAATCGTCTAGACTTTCCACGGTGTGGAACATCTTTAGATCATCGGCATATATTGAACATTTCACAAATTTAATTGAATCTATTATATTGTTCATGTAGATTATGTATAATAAAGTTCCTGAACAGGATTTCACGAATATAGGAGGAATATTGTCAGGTCCAGCACTTTTACTAATTTCTAAACCAGAGATCAGCTTTTGGACTGTCTCTAGGGATACAAAGGTAATGAAGCTGTTGTCTAGTCTTAACAAATTCACAAATTTATTCTTCTTATGGTCAACAAAGATACTAGAAAAGTAATTTCTACGCCATCACTAGCTTTTACATTATCATATTGTAAGTGCGAGTAATACCGTTATTGCCCTTTCTTTTATTGGCAACGTATTTCCAAAACCTTTTGCTGTCCATGATAACCTCATTTTCAATACTTTTAATGTAGTTTTTATAATCCTTATCAATCATTTGCTTTGACTGCTTTCTCAAGCTGTTAAATTTTTCATAGTCATATTTATTTTCGTACACTTTGTACTTTCGGTGGTACTTTTTCTTTTCTTTAATTAGTTTAATAGTATCGAATTTGAAGTAAACAGGATAATTGCTCGTATTCTAAAGGTAGGCACGTATCTATGGATCGCTGAATATAGTTTGTCGGAAAAGGCTTCTACCATCTCGTCTACAGTTTTACCCTCAAGTAAGCTAGACCAATTATTTTCACCCAAAAATGAATTGCAGCATAGTCAGCTTTTTTGAAGTTAAATGCTGAGCGATCGTGCTGACACATAGCATTATATTTCTTTACCTTGTATAAAAATTCAATTGCAGGATGATGTGCATCCTCACTGACAAGGCTGTTATTGGCATGAGCTATGTTACATACTTAATTCCGGTTACAGAGGATTAGATCTAACAATTTGTCATTATCGTTTAATACTGTATTGCATTGTAATAGCTCTAAATAGGAAAAAAATCTATGAGCGAGGAGAATCTAGCTTCAACATTTTGAGGTCCCAGATGAACACCATTCTGCATTGCAGACCAAGTTACGGTACATAAATTAAAGTCACCGGAAATCAAAACAGCATGCTTATGGAAAATATGACCATTATGTTGTAACTTACTAGGCAAGGACGTCACTTGGTGGTAAATACACGCAACAAATAAAAACTTTATTTCCACTATCTGAACCAACTGACACCCACACATCCTCGGCCTCAGGCTCGAGCGACTGACATCTTCTCGACTGCAATGTTTTCTTCACAGCGACCAGGGCACCGCCACCATCTTTTTTATTCGATGCAGCTGTCTCGCGATCCCTCCTGTAGACGTTGTGATTATCTCCAAAGATCTCGTTGTCGAATACACCGGACCTTAGCCAAGTTTCGGACAAACAAATAATGTCAAATTCAACAGCATGTAAATTTTTTAGAAAGACTGCTGTTTTTGAGCGTAGACATCTAACCTTTTGCTAATAGATACATAGTTTCGTAGCCTTATCCATTATAGAAATGCTAGTATAAATAACTGGTGATATGCTTACTTAATATTTTTGATGGATTCTGCGCTATTAATATGCATAATCCTGGAGGTGTCATCTTTTCTGACGAATATTAGGCCGTTTTTAGTCCACGTATATTTATAACCTTTGTTTTTATTTTGTATCTAACGTCTTTGAACAGGATTTTATTGCAGGGAGTCAAATTTTCAGTTATGTAGATGGCATCAGACAGACCATCAATGTTTATTTTAGACGAACGGTTCTCACTTTGGTTTCTCCTACTTCTGGAGAATGCCAATAATTTTTCCTTTCCATACCTGGAGGTGAGACGCAGAATTATGCTCTTTATTTTATTTTTGAAGTTAATATTATGCTGGACACGATGAACATAGTCAATCTTGTCAGTGTTAAAGTCACAATTCACGTATTTGCCGATTTCCTTCACAATTTCAACCAGGTTTTCGTTGTTTTTTTCAGGGAGTCCCTGAATTTCAATATTGTTCAATCTAGATTGCTGATCCATATCGTTTAACCTAGTTTGTAAATTGGCTACTTCGGTTTTTAATGCGTGATTTTCCTGCATAAGGTTTTCTGTTTTTCGGACATATTCATCAAATTTAAGCAGTTTTGCCTCAAAATCTGAGATCTTTCCGCTGCAGAATGTTACAGAATCTACCAAAGATACTTGCTGTTCGCGTATCTGTCTGAGGTCGGTTTGCATATCCTGCATCATTGTTAACAGCCGATCACCAACAACGGCACCCATTGTAGGCCCACTACTACATGCTGCAGGCGCACTGCTGCTGATACAAGAGGAGTTTGTAACGGCGTTGACCCTATTGATCGTCGAAACGCTGTTCCGCCTCTGTCCTCCCTGCAGTTTTTGCACATCCAGGAAACTCCGTGTGTTGATTGTCTTGGAAACTAAATGGCATTATATATATATATATATATATATATATATATATATCAGGGTAGCAGTTTTGTTTTCATCAAGAAAGTATTATGAACTATTATGAAAGGCTAGAATTCTGATGAACCATTTGCATTGTTGATAAATCTATGGAAGGAAATAATTAACTGCCATACCATAAAGCTGCGAATTCTATGGTATAAAATGAAACACAGCAGTGCAGTTTCCAAAGTATCAATACATTTGGTATACAAGAACAAACCATAAGGACACTGTAATATGAACTTATGATGCATTTGTAGGTTTGGAGAACATTTACTAGACCTTTCCATGAGGCATACTCTACCAAACTGGGTCACAGTCTATTAAGGAATTAGGAATACAATAATCATTCACCTTTATAAAGGCAAATTCTGTGACCCTCTTTTTGAAATTGTTATGCTTTAGTTATATGATTTTGTGGTTTTTGATTTGACAGGTAAAGGCTCACTAATGTAACATTTACCACACACAAGTCTATTTGATAGATTAATTTTTTTGTATCTACATTTCAATTTTTTGCTCTGTGTGGCAGAGGGAACTTAGTCCTTACTGAAGACGTTCCTGATGATTTTAAATTTATATTGTGAATTTAATTGTTGGCTCCTCGCAGTTTATTATACTACATAAATATATTATGGTAAATAGTAAAAAGCCTATAATTAAATTCACAATAGAAATAGATAATGACCGGATTATTCATTTTTTGGACATATATATATAGAGATAATTAATAAATCTTTCATAACATCAGTTTATAGAAAACTGATGCATACAAATAAATATTTACATTTCAAATCTAATGATGTAATGACTATAGAGAAGGGATTGATAAATAGTCTTTTTGACAGGGCAAACAGATCTCCACAAACCAAAGCATGATTTATTTGCAGTAACAATTCATTGAAAACTCTCTTCGCAGCAACAGTTACCCTTGAGCATTTTTCAAAATTACAAAGACTTGACTCTCCAACTGTGAATCAAAGACAACTACCAATGTCTACCGTCACTCTCTGTATATCTACCATATATAAGAGGATTATCCAAAATACTGAGTAACGTTGGCAGAAACTTTATTATTATAATTGCTCACTTGCTACACAAAGCTGAAAGATGAAAACATTAATACAAAACAGTCAATATATCAAATAGACTGTGTGTGTAAGTGTGTGTGTGGGGCAAATGCTTGGTGAGTCTTCTAGACCTATACAGTGTCTTATCAAAGAGCACACAAATCATGACTAAAGGAGACACGTCCAAATCAGCACTCAGTAAACACGACTTTATAAAGTTGATTGATGATTCTGTTTCTAATTTCGCAATAGCCTGTGACCAGATTTGTTGAGAATGCTTAGTGGAAAGAGAGTATGTAGTAGTGTATTGTTTTTGGTGAAGGTTTTTGTTAATGACATCATATATTTTAATTGTATTACTGGATGTACAAGTTTGCCACAATTTGACTATGTTATTAAATAAAGCCTTATTATAGTTTGAATTGCAGGTTCCACCTGTTGCCTTATAGTTTATATGATATTATTTCAAATTAAAATTTGGTTCTAATGAAGTGCACTGGGAGGCAGTTTGAATAAAAGTATATCTTGCTTTTCAGAAAATTCATAAGACTGACTTTGATGTTTATTAATAAGGGAATTATTAATTACTGCCCTGTCAGATTTTATTGCTTGCCCTTGCTGTTTTATAGTATATTTATTGAGTAGTCAATCCAAAAGACTGATGATACTTTAGGCAACAAATACTGTGTTACTGTAAAACAACTCTCAATAGTAATATCTCGTGTAGAAATTGCACAATTATATATGAAATTAACAGTATCATAGATTCTTCTTCACTACTTCACCACAGTCATTCAATATTATCATAGAAGTAAATGATATAGCTTTTTGATCTCGGTAGATATACTTTTCAGTCATTTTATTTCTGTTACAGCATGTTAACGTGAAACTTAGTTTATTTTATTGACTATTGAGACAATTAATCACATGAAGAGCGTCAAGGCAGTCCAGGTGTTAGGACCGTTGGCTTCGTAAGATGTCATTGGGCGTCCCCATAGAGGATGAGACTTAGGTGAGTTGGTGTTGATATCACACCCTTAACTAGGTTACGTATATACCACCCGATTGCTCTCTACACTTAGACCGCCAGGCTATACTGATGAGTCTAGGCAAAAGACGAAACATGCATGTCTATAGCAGGTCTGATGCATTGTGGAGAGCATACACTTAGGTAGACAATAATTTACTAAAGATTCAACAAAATCATACCTAAAAAATTTTGATTCCATAGAGATACATACTACAGATAATCTGTCTTCCAAAGCGAAGGATCTGATAAACAGCCTCCTCCAAAAGAACCCGGAAGACCGCATCACTTTGGACCAAATTTTTGAACATCCTTTCATAAAGCATGTCCAGGAAACGGGTGATAGTGGTCGCTACACTGCAGTTGTAAACAACAAATAAAGAGGACGAGCAGCGAGTGTGGGATCCCTCATGTTTCTCTAGAAAATGGGAAGATCATGAGTTGGGAAAGCGATAGGTAAACTTTACTAGGAGCATAGACTCTTCAGCTAATGCTCAATTTGAAATTAGCGAATTGCAGCGCATGTTCGGCTGTCTGTCATAGACAGGGGTAACCAGTACCTTTTGATTATCGAAGAAAACAGAAAATTCGACTAACTGTGGGCATGGCTTGTTGGGAATTTAAATATGCTCCAGCCAAAACCTACAGAAATTGAAGCACAAACAAAATAAAATGTTTATTGGGATCGCTCTGACAAGAGCAATTGAAAATTCGTATTGTTCGCAAAGTCAACGCCAAACGCTCTTGCTTCTCTTAACTATGGATGTTTATTTTCTAGCAATGTGGCCCACATCGATGGGGAGTGCTATTCCACCCTCACCTGGGCTAGGTATATATACAAGGTACATATTTGCTCTCTACTATCGTCACCAAGCAATACTGAGGAGCCTAGGCGATATAGGTGAAACAATAGTAGATCGCATGTATAGTGGAAAGTATGGTGTGTGGAATTTGATCATTTTTACATCTGAGCTTTTGCTGGAACTGAAAGGAAGATGAATGGTTAGATACATTGATGAAGTAGTTGCTTTTGCGAAGACCCTATCATTTATACGAACAGATAAATAGAACTACAAAAATATCTCTCTTTAAAATTAGTATTTTACCCGATTCGGATCACATTTGTTAATTAAAATTGGTGAGACATTTTTTTACTATTAGGAACAATCTATAGGATGCACATGTTTTATATGAATTATAATTTGGGCAGGTGGCAGCCTCGACTATGGATTGACCCGTCTCCTGTGCTTTCACCATTCAGATCCTCCTTAAGTGAAGCTACTGGCAATTACCTATACAGCCATACTAACAATGTCCCTCCTAAACAACAAATGCGCTACTTTGGCAGTGAAAATGATGTTGGTAGAAAGGAAGAATATCTTCAAAGTGACACCCCGTGCCAGAACCGCATGATTTGCCATTGAGGATGATGAACGAGTTAGCATTGAGGTAAAATTAACAATATTTAAATGTATTGTTGAATATTTATATGAAACGCATTCGGTGTCCTCTCACATAGTTTGAAAATGAACTATGTCAAGTTTATTATGAAAATTTATTGTATACTATCACACCCTATTTTGGGAGGCCGTCGAGATTTTCTGACGAATGTAGGATGCACGTTTATTTCATAAATTATAATTTTTTCGTCGATAAGAAATATCTTTGAAGAAGGGTAAAACTGCAATTAAACACCGTTCTTGTTAAGTTCGCATATCCACTATTAAAACCAACGTACAGCAAGCATATAAATCCACTCGGACAGAAGATGATCTGTGTGTTAGGTCTCGGCGATCAAATATAAAACCTCTCAGTCGATCGCGCTCGACTGATTCAGCGCGATGTACCCTTTCAATGAAATGTTTGAATTGTCGTACACTTTTTCAGTTTGAGTAAATCAATCATAAGTGATATATTGAATTTGGGCAGGTGACAGCCTCAACTATGGATTCAACCGTCATCATTCAGATCCTCCTTAAATGAGGCTACTGGCAATTATCTATACAGCCATACTAATGATGTCCCTCCTAAACAACAAATGCGCTGCTTTGGCATTGAAAATGATGTTGGTAGAAAGGAAGAATATATTCGAAGAGACGCCAGTTGCGTTCCAGAACCGCATGATTTACCATTGAGGATGATGAACGAGTTAGCATCGAGATAAAATTAAAAAGAACAATTTTTGAAATGTATTGTTGAATATCAATATGGAACGCATTCGATTTCCTTTGATAGGGACAAAATCTGAAAACCAACTATGTGAAGCTAAGCTTATTGTGAAAATTTGTTCATCAAGCATAATTTAATTAGCTACTTTTCTTCTGAATAATTTGATTTAGAATTAGTTAGATTTAGAAAGTTATTATTCAAAACAATCCTTTTTTTTCAGATAAAAGGTTGTTTAAATAACACACAGTTTCACAAATAAAACTCTTTTTCTTTCAGTGGCACGTTTCTATTTATATTTAATTCATCGTCGAACTGTCAAATCTTACACAAATTTTTATCTACATGATAGAAGAGTTTCAATAAGTGAAATCATCTACAATCTACACAATCCTTTTTCTCAAAAACTAATCAAAATCAAAATAAATTGGAGATTTAATAAATCAATGAATGATTTAGTTCAAATGAGTGCGTGGCAAAACGACATTCACTTAGTTTACTGTCTAGGAACCTTTTTTTGGTTAGCTTAAATGCTTAGAACCTTTTACCACGTAGATTTTGAGTAATTCCAGTATAAAGCTAAAATTGAAGAATCAGTTCAGGCCAGGACAATCATCTTTTTTCAGGTTTCAACACTGCTCTATTGGTTGTAATGTTATGTACATATCATGAATTAAACCATTTCATATGTTGATGAATAAAACCCCTATTATACTAAGTATATAATAAGTCTTATAGGCATTTTATTCATAGTCCATTATTTTCTAAATGGGAAGATTCGTATAATGTGATAAAACAGAAAAATCATTTGAATTGATCAAGTTTATACTGGACATCTTTTTTGTTTGGCTATAATTTTTTATGAATATTTTTTCTGTGATTAAAGCATTATTTTTATGATAACAGTCAACTTGGTTTCAGTCTAACAAAGTTTCATATATTTTTTCACATTATGAATGATGAATGCAAAAACATACTGCAACCTATACTTATATGATTCTTGTATGAAATGTAGTAACATTTGAAAAACATTTCTTTTGTAATGCTACAATCTCAACATTATTGAAGGGCATTTAGACGCGTTTAATCATTACTGTGAAATCAATGAAACTTGTAAAACATTGCACCTTTTATTGCAATGTAGATATAATATTGCAGCAGCCTAATTTTGTTTAATGGGCATTTATTACATTTTATGTAGGATCATATCATTTTAGACCCTAATGCAAAATACTGGATTTTTTAACGCCTCTAGGTTCATTAAAATCCGGCACAAATTCAAGGCTATTTGATGCCATTATGAGTTGTATAACTTAGCTTGTGACTATAGTTGTTGAACTTTGTTGTGACTAAGGATAAAAAACGAATTATATTTAAGTACTGCCTTGTACCTGAATATACAATCACTTCAGTTAAAACTCTTGATAAACTGTTCACTACATTACTAAAGGATTGGGGAAGACAACTAAACATGTCTGTGAATATAATTTAAATATAAGTATAGTAGGCGTTTTATTTGTAAAAAAAGGGACAGACCAAGAAATAATATAAATATATCAAGTTTGAACTTCCACTTCACAACAAATGATTTAATTTCGAATGATCATAGGTATTAATCACAATAAAATACGTTCTATTATATAAGGTTCGGAAAATATATTGTACCTAATGAGTTTAAATAGAGAAGTACGCTCAGGAATGTTCCCAAATAATGGTTTTCGAAATTTGCAAGCAAGTCTTCTCTGCCAGCAGCAATAGCCCATGGACATGCTCTACAAAATGTATTTATCTACAATAATTTATTTTTATATATCTAATAGACGTATCTTACCTAACTTTTGATTTCGGAAAGCAGAAAATGCTGTAAGTACAGTTGTTATAATTATTTTATAACAACCGAATAACAACAAAATAATAAAAAACAATAACTATTTAAATCACTGGATTACCCAAGTACGCCCCTGGCAAAATTAATTCTGCTCTAACGGTGGCTACGCATTGATAGAGCTCGCTTGATAAATCTTGGTTGAGCTTGTGAAATAGTTACCCTGACAAAAACGCGGAGTGTCGCGGCTATATTCTTACGTAGGCTGTTCAGGCTGTTGTGCTTATGCAACACATACTGCACTGCGAAATACGTAATTATCTAGTAGGGTCTGCAGGCTACAATCTACAATTTGTGAATCTGTTTTTCTATTAAAGGTACAAAATTTAAACCCCAGCCCTTAGGAAATCTGCACACCGTCGAGGCGTAGAATAGCCTTCTTATAACCAATACGTCCTCACCCCCTCCCTCCACCGCCCATCCCCACGTTTATATATCTATACCATTGACATAAATATTCATTTGTCTACATACAAAGAGCATATCTCAGTATATCATTCTCATGCGGAATTTTCAGTACGATGTAGTATTTGGACGAAGGCTGAGAGTAATTGGCATTTCTGACCTATCTGACGATTATGAGTGCTAGTAAGCAAAACGCTATTAGTGGATAGAAACCACCACTGGAAAATCGTGATAAGACTCTCTATTTACATTCAAAAGATCTGTAACTATCATGTAGGTATGTTTGGGAAAAACATCATTTCTCAAACTATAAGAAACTGATGGAGTGTAGTTCATGTTAAAAGTTATTTCAAAGAGCAGAAAAAAAATGTACTGACAACTCCTGTATTATCAGCAAGTGATAATAAGCTGAACCTTCTGAAATCCTTTGTGGATTGTCGTCTTGATGTTTGGCATCAAACTTCCTCTACCAAAGTACCTACTTGCACAAGACACTATATTTTACCTAGAAAGTTGCTAAGTAATAATTTAGAAAAATAAATCGTTCATAAAAGGAATATTTCTTGATGCCATTTCACAATGTATCTGTTAAAAAGTTATATCATTCGGAAAAAAAGTTAAGTATTCAAATGATTATGAAGATTAGTAATTTGAACGATATAGTCTGTTTGTTATAATGAACCTGATAATTTTGATATTGAAAACAATGCAATAGAATTCAGTTTTATTCTAAGAACAAATTATTAGAGACATACTTAATGGAATGCCCAATCTTACAATATATACATATGCAGCTAATAGTATGCAAATTTATTAAAAAATACCATCAGAGATGCAAAAAAAATAAAAAATTGCATAGTTTTTACAAAAAGAAATTACCAATATAGTTGCCCCAATATTTTCAAAAACTGTTTTGAATGACTGTGGTAAAAGTAAAAATAACAATTTTCTATAACATAGGTATAAAAATGCATGTTTTGTCTATTTTTTTAATTCAATTTTGTATTCATTATGTATGTTATTATTTTATATAATTATTCTTATCAGTGAAAACTACAATGAAAAAAGTATTTTGACAGGATATATGCATCAGAATCATCACTGATTCAAAATATGTTGCTTGTTGATAATTTGTTAACCTAATCATTTACTTTGAAAGCTACCAAATATATTTATGTAAAATATTATACTGTATAAACATGGTTTCATCATCACTCCAATGATTAAATTTTTTTTTTAATGCTACTATCAGGGGAGATAATTTTTAATGCTTGGACAAAAATTTCGTTAATATATATTGTGTGATAGGTATCTTTTTCACAACTTGTTTTTAGTATCTCACCTTTCGTTGTAAATGTTTTAAGTTTTTTGAACATAAATTATCGAACCTATGTACAAAGTATTTTGTCAGATTATCTACGATCTACTATGTAGTTTGTTTTATAGTATCAAATATTTAATCTTTCGCGCACCATTTTTGTTTTTGTTATAACAATTTGCTATTACATATTGATTGATATTCATTACTAATGCATAGACGTACGTATTTTTAAATGTGTCCAAATTAAATGAATTTTCTAAGTTGTAGGTGGCTGTGATTTAGGCCCTTGAGAATTGCGCCAATCAGGTCATGTATTTCTTATGTACACTGTACCATTTCATCGTAAATTCTCATCAGATTTCAGATCACTCAAAGCAAATTTTGTGAATTCACGAAATTTTTGGAAAAATTTTTCAATTCATTTTCAACTAACAGCAGTACGAAAATCTGGTTCAAATTATCATTTCTAAACTGATACCATTGCATGGGAAGTACAGTGACGCCCTACTAGGTGCCATTTTTAAAGTGCTTATACAATTGGAATATATTTTAAACTACTTTTGCAGCTTTGTTTTCAGTATCTGTATTTTGGCTTTATGTTAATCTATGAAAATTGTATCTATATTACAAATTATCTCTTTGAGTGCCATGTGTTTTGGACAAATAAAGTACTTCTAGTAGTATGCCTGACAAAAATTCTAGTTGGGTATGGATAGATGGAAATTTTTGATTTTACTAGATTCATTATCATATATCCAGGTGGAAAGACAATGCGAAGATTGTACATCAAAAATCTCTTTTTTATAGAGTAAAGACAACACTTTTTACATTGAAGTAGAATAATTTTTTACTTTTACTTCCATCCTAACAATGCATGGTTTATTTTGTTTTGTTTGAGCTTATAGTTTTATTATCTATATGTCTGCTCAGTTTATCGTTTCAATTGACATTTGGAGTTGAATGTAACTTGTGAAACTTATCCTGTGGTTAATTACTCTTTATTTTTGTAGTAAAAAAATTATTAATTTAGCATGTAGATTTAAATTGTTTAAAGGTATGGAACATATGTTTTTGAGTTTACTAGAAAAAGTTCTAGTTCCATTCTAAAGATGATATCTTTGTGCATGGAATTTGTGTTTTGGTGAAATTTTCCCCTTAATTGCATGACAAAAGGATAAGAATAAAAATTATCTAAATATGAGTTTTTATTGATTTATAACCTTCTCCTTTCACATATAAAATTAAGCTTGATAAATTTCTCTATTATAATAGGTAACAATTTGCTTGCATAGTTTTCATCAAATGGACCCACTATAATTATAAATGACTTTGACTTAGAACTTAGACGAATAAATGATTAAGTCACACAATTTTAAATTGAAAATTGCCATTCCCAATTGGACTTGACCATAGTAAGAATGGTTCTTCTTTAAAGTATCTCCAGTTTTTGCACTTACTTCCAGGCATGAGCAGGAGTAAATAAATTATAGTGTCATTGCCTGAAAAAAATACTTTATTTACTAATGTGTAATACCAACAAAAAAAATTGAGCATTTTTTTTCAGTCAACATTCGGTTCAGGAAAAAAAGTGAGGAAGTTTTTAATACAATCATTTGAATCAGAACCATATATGATACAGTACATTTTTTTTTTGAAAATTATTCATTAATCTTTATCATGTAAAATTATGTCATATCCACTTGTAGAATATTATAGATGTTTACTTAACTTTGACAAAAGTTACATCATTTGAAAATTTCCATATTTTTGACGATATTCTTATGAACACTGTTGCATTTTAAGCATAACTGGTTTGAAAATGTTGCACTGATGATAAAACAAATGACAATAGTCTCTAGTAAAGATTCCATCAATATGAGTTATATGTTGCCATATAAATAGCAAATTTTACCATCATAGGGGCATTTGATTTCCAATAATCTTGTTGGAACTCTGTCGCCATTACAATACAATCTGGAGAATAGGCAAACCAGGGATATTAACAATAGATCACTAGGCCTGTTTCATAGTCTTGATATTTGTTCACTGCCTTGCGTTTTTCTAGAGCTTCAACTTCATATTTCAAGCCATGAGATGTATATTAGCTCTTGAAGTTTTTTGGCCAGAAATATGTTGTAGCTTTGGATTTCCAGCCTTGTTTGAATATGTATCGATAGAATAACTCTTGGAGCCTAAAAAAATTAAAAAGTTCAGTTTTTATGTTAGTAGGAAAACTACTGTCGGTTCGGCTGCTGACCTGGTGGGACTGGATGGATTGGTCGTGGATATGCAGTCACGTCTCCTCAATTGGTTCCTGGCTAACAAATTGAGCGTAAATGATGCTAAGACGCAGACTCTCACGTTCTGTCTCAGACCTAATAGCACCGAGGTGCAGCCTGTAAAGTTTTTGGGAGTCACCCTTGATTCCAAATTAACATGGGAAGTACACTGCGAAAGTGTCATAAAAAAGATCAACAGGGGCATATATGCTCTTAGGAACTTGAAAAATTGCGTGTCGGTCGGTGTCTTATTGAGCGCATATGCTCTTCTGTGCTGGGGACACTCTGCACATGCCGCAAGAGTGTTCGCAGTGCAGAGGAGAGGAGTGAGAGTTATTGCTGGCCTGAAATATGGGGAATGTTGTAGACAGGCCTTTGTATCATTGGGTGTACTCACATGTATATATATATATATATATATATATATATATATATATATATATATATATATATATATATATATATATATATATATATATATATATATACATGTCTAGTACATGTAAAGAGACATCTTGAAGGGGTATACACGGAATCGCGATTTCTCTCCTCCTACAACACCAGAGGCAAGGACGATCTGTCAATTAATCATAGTAGAACTGCACGAGCCAGGGATGGGACATATCACTATGGAAAAAAATTCTGCAATGCTCTTCCATTTGAAATCAAACAGCTACAGCAGAAGGCTTTTGAAACAAGACTTAAGAGATTTTTTAAAACAAATGCATTTTACAGTGAGGAGGAGTTCCTCACTAGTATCATGATTATGTAGAACATTTTGAGAAACACTCTCTATTTATGTAGGTATGTATAAGTATTTGAGTATATATAATAAAAATAAATTAATACTAATATTTGAAATGTATAAAACGTGATCTTATTTGTTAACGGCTAAATGTAGTGTCTTTTCTTTCCAACAATTGTAAATTGTAACATTTATTTGTTGTTGTAATGTGTTTTGTGAATTCATACATGCTTTTAGTGTCTTAATATTTTCAATTTCTACACAACACTTTTTCATGGTTTTAAACACTTTATTGTATTGTGACAAATGAAAATACTTTTTATGTATGTACCATCATGAATAAATATTGTATTGTATTGTATTGTAATGATAAGACAAAGCAGTTGAAATAACCTCTCAACAATAGTGCTAACTGCTTTTGAAATATTAACAACTAAATTTTTGTTTAAGTACACTATAGGTTTATATAGAGCAAATAAAACTTACCAGTTATTCATAGTTGACCTTGATGGCAAACCTCAGACCTCTGTTTTGACATTAACACTTTGGAAAGCATTCAACTCTATGATGTATTTTGTTGTGGCTTTGCAACATGGTTTTAGCAAAACAATATCAATTTTCAAATTTAAGGAGGAAAATATGCTGAGCTTGCTGCATGAGATATAATTATCAGATCTACAGTTTCTTTTTATTCACTCTGCAAGTAAGGCTGCTCTTGTTTGTCCTCTTCTAAAAAAGATGAATTATACATTGATATGAATTTAAGCCTAATATAAAATACTTTCATATGACAAGACAAACTGGAGTCCTTACAAACAAAGGATAATAAGTTTAAATTAAACACTTGCAAGCAGTTTATAAAATTGGTTTAGCCTCATGTTCCTCCTCAACCAGCTTTTCCAACAAGTAAATATTAGACCAAAAACAAGAAACAAAAATTAATTTAGCATATTTCTTAACACACAGGTTTTTTGTGAGTTAGAGATTTTTCATATGCATTTTGTATGGTTAACTTATTCTATATTAGTAATAATTTTAATTCAAGTTCCACAATGAGCTATAATAATAATATTAGTACTCAATATAACTGTTAATTATATCTATCTATATTGAAATTAGGTCAACTACTCTATATGTTATAATAATAAGATTATTGGAATTACCTGGTACATTTCAGAATAACTGTGGCAATAATACAATATGTTTGCATGCAGCATATCCCTGATAGTCCAGCATTACAGGTGCATGTAAACTGATCCACTTCGATCCTCTTATCTCTCACAATGGATAATTTTCCTTTTGTTCCATGTGGATTACTTTTGATTGCGATTGTTTGAAGGCACCAACGAGTAGGCACAAAGCAAATATCTCTAAACATGTCTCCATCTGAATTGAAGCTCCAATAAATATGATGTGTTTGCTATTCTGACACAATGCTCTACATGATGTGTTGCTCTGTCACCAGATATCGATATAAATTTCCTATACATACACAAATATTGTTTTCCCATCCACGACCTGTTCTTCTAGAGTGTGTTACTTTCGAAGTACCTGAAATATTGCAAAATATATCCTGATACAGAACTGCTACATCACCTCATTACAGATAGGGTGATGGATCGTCTCGAAAAACAATAAACCCCCTATGGATGATGTACCGTTCTTTGAAATAAAGTACTTAGTATTGGTGCAAACAACAGAGGTTGTGGCACCTTGCCTTTATTAACACTGTGTATGTAATAGTCACGTAGTCATGCTGAAGAGCATCAATATCCCTAAAACGCACCGACAATTCCACACCACAAAATACGATAGTGAACATAGATCTAACAGCTTCTGCAGTACAATCACTTGTGCAAAAAGTACATAACAACTTTATTCGGTAATTCGTCACGCCAACAACAACAAATATCATAACCTCACATTTTCAGTGCAGTGTTACCACAAGATGACCACAAGTCATTACAAATACCATGAAAGCAAAGATTCTCAGATTTTCAGTGCAGTGTTGCCACAATAAATCCGTGTTTTTGACCTCTTTGCTGTTTCTGTTCTCCTTATACAAGTAATACGATTTCTGAAAGCCAGCTCCAAGGTTGCAAGATCGTCTGGGAGCAATTACCGTAGAAATAATGTTTTTCGGATAAAAATTATCATATGCCAGGATTCCGAGAGGGGGAGGGCTCAACACGTCATATTTTATCAAAAGCAAAAAGAAAAAATATGAAACTACATCGTTCACACTAAATATATACCATGTTTAGGTAATTTCCCTCTAAAAGGCCACAATTAAGTGCATCCCAAAAATTCCCATGTTTGTGCAAAATGTAAATCTTTTCGGCGCTTTTTATGTCAATAATACAATTAAATATTTTGAACGACTTTACTAACGATGCAAAATTCTCATTTAAATGATGGCAAAATAAAAAAAAACGTTCAATAAAAGATCATTTCTTCGTCTTAAAATACCGTATGTATGGTATCAAAAAAATAAAGGTTGCCTAATTGAAAAATATAAATTAAAACAAATAAATGAAAGCTGTTAGAACACAATATTCGAGTGTACACAAGGAATCTTGAACATTTACAGTATAACAAAATAATTCATCAAAGTCGGAATCTGATTCGATCGTCATAAATGTTGTTTTTCACTTTCTGTTGTCTTTTGAAGGTTTCAATTTAGTTGCATCCCCTTGTCCATTTACAAATTGAGATGCAAGTATGCTTTTGCCGTTATTCGTTTCTACTTTCAATTTTTTTCTGGCCATCGTTTTTATTAAATCTGATTAAAAGCTGATGATTATCGTTTCTCGTACATAAGGCGTGATTATTATGCGTCTGGCAACCCTGGCCAGCTGTCATTCAGATGATCAGATGGATCTCTTTTGAAAAGCGCATCTATGTACATTAGCCAATTTAATCTGTCCATGATGATCGTCTTGGAAACTAAATAGCATTTTTATCACATTGAAAATCCTTACAGTACAGATATATGAATATATATATATTCCTATTGTTTCCGTGCACTGACGATAGAACACTAATTTCTGTGAATGTGTTCGTGATCGTATTCCATGACAAGTGACGCAAATGACGGTTGCATGCATTCCATCACGTCATTGGATGATGCATTACAGCCATCTCATTGGCGTCCGTTATTTTACGCGCGAACTTCGAATAGTGTGAACCAAGTTCTATCGTCAGTGGTGCGAACAGAACCAAGCTAACCTTGTTTTGGTTGGCTATTTGATCTATTGTCCTGTGTCTGTGATTTTGTAATCTTCGCCTGTAGTTTTCTATTATTTGCTCTATCAAGCAGGATAACGAATTCATAATGTCCTTCGTGTGTATCCTTTGTAAAAAGTTATGTTTAACACAATTCAATCTCAATAAGCGTAGGAACAGAGTACATACAATCAAATCTCAAGAAACTAGTTACCATAAATCTGAATGGAACTTCATATGTTTAGAAAAATACTGTAATAATTCATTCCAACATAACGTGATTATTTTAAATCACCTGGAGTTTGTTCACGGTTTAGAATTTGAAGAGGACGTTTTAGAATTTTCAGAATTGCAAGGTAAATAGCTTGTAAATATTATGCTGTAAATAAACTATATACTATAAATATGTCGCTTAACCACCATAAATAGCATTTAAACATTATTTTATTGAATGTTATTTTTTACGTCAACATTTGGAATCAAAAGTTTTCTTCATTTCAGGTTTTTCTGCTTGGAAGGAATCAATGGAAAAATACAAAATCATCCTCCATTGTATCTAGGGTATATAAGATTGAAGAAAAAGTAATTACCTATTACTCTTGCAATAGATCTTATAAACCTAGTAAGTGCAATTTTTTCAAAAAAATATCGTAATATAATCTAGCATCTCATTCACGAGGTCTGTATGAATTGATAATTGATTCAGTCTGTTTTAAATTTCAAACAGAAAAATTATCAAAAAGTAAACATATACATTCTTCGAATAAGAAATTTTTTTTTTGCAGCAAAACTTATTCCTGTTAGCACATCAAAGAAGAGATTATCAAAATCACAAGGGACATGCAGATTAGACTTTAAATGCACTAGCATATGATAAAAGTGACCAATCAAAAATGCATTGATGCATGGATAAAGACCCATTATGGACATGCATTAGAGGCTATCAAATACTGACAAAGCATCAATTGCATCCAAACTTATTCTTGGTATTGCTCCTTCTAGGTAAGTATTTAATTAGTTGAGATATCACTTTAATTTTCACTTTTTATTGTTCTTATTTGCAGGATTTTGGATACTCATTAGAGATAGATAATTGAGATGAGTCAATTAGTTCGAACAGATCTCGTTACAAGGGTTGATATCCGAAATGTGAAAAAATCATACCACATTGATATTGCTGATGGAGTTAAAAATCAAAATGTTGCTATATCTGTTAATTTGTGGGTGAATCAATGTAAGGACAAAGAGAACAATCCAGTATTATTATATAATAATAATAATAATACTAATAAGTTTATTTCTTTGTTAAATAATGAAAATATACACCATAACAAACAAAAAAGTCAAAGAAGCATATGAGATCATCATTGCAATAATGATCCAAAATTTTCATATCCATAATTATTGTGAATTGAAATAAAAAAATAATAAAATGTTCACAGTGTTACACAAAGAATTCATATCTCACCTGTAGAAGGCGTTTTCCACTAAGAAGCACTTCAACTGTTTTTTTAAAATGCCAATTGTGGGTGCTTTCTGCATGTTTTCTTCTAGTTTATTGAACACTTTACAGCCCATGTAGCTATACGATTTTTGATATGATGCAGTGCAATGCTTCGGTGGTATTAAAATATCTTAGGATAAGTATGGTCATGTTTTTTATATCAAATTTAGTTTTATGAGTATGAACAAAGACAGCTAGTTCATATAAATAGACGCTAGCGACTGTCAAAATCGTTAAAATTTTGATAAAGTCTCGACATGATTGACGCCAATGAAGATTATTAATTATTCTTGTAGCATATTTCTGTAAAATGAAAACTCTCCCAATATGTGAACTGAATCCCCAGTTTAAAATACCATATCGGATATGGCAGTGAAAACTGGCATAGTACAAGGTAGTCAGTATATGTTTACTACAATGACTAGATAAGAATTTCAACCCATAGCAAGTTTTTCGTAATTTATTACATAAAATTTCAATATGCGTTTCCCATGTTACATATATTACATACATAACTTTATTTGCAAAAAAACATACATAACATGTTTGGCATCGTCAAAAAAAAACAGAAAAAGGTTTAGACTAGGTTTAAAATATTACCTTAAAATATTAAATCACATAAATCTTGAAAACTAATATATGATGAGGAGAAACATTTCAGAAGTTTACAGATTGTTTAAAGTATTTCACATGCTACATTATAATTTCTCTTTCAAGAAAGTCATCTAAACTATGTATGACAAAATACATTATTAAAAGTGTTTTCATTTTATTTTTAAATTTGTTTTTCAGAGTTCTTTTAAATGCAGTGGTAGTTTGTAGTATAATTTGACTGACATATTCAAGTGGCTCTTATGTGTTAGGGTCAATCGTTGTTGAGGCATGATCAGCTGATCTCTCTGCCTTGTATCATACTCATAATTTGTTGCATTTGTCTGATATCTATGCTGGTTTGATTTAATAAATAACAAACAGTGGTAAATATATAGTGCAGGGAATGTTAATATATGTAATTCCTTGAATATTTTTTTTGCTGATTCGCAACTTGGAGTATTAGTTATACATCTCAGTGCAGCCTTTTGAAGTTTGAAAATTGATAACCACTGTGTAGAGTTACCCCATAAGAGTATTCCATATGTAATTTGGCTCTGAAATAGACTGAAGTAAATGCTATTCTTCTCACATGAAGTGGTGCCATTTGTGTAATTCGTCTGAGGAGAAATATGATACCTGACAGCTTGTTGGTCAAATTTTGTAGATGATCTTTCCAAGTTGATTTTTGATCCAAATGAATTCCCAATAGCTGCACTGTCTTCTGATCAAAGTTATTTTTTAAAGTGAAGGTTATTGTTTTTGTTTTCTCTGTGTTTAACACTTGGGTGATTGCAGTTGAACCACATATTAACTTCATTTATTGTTTCATTATTTATTTCATGTATTTTATTTTCATCTGAGCGTGTATGGTACAGTGTGGTATCATCAGCATATAATATACTCTTATATTCCTTCATGTGATGAGGCAGATCATTCAAATACAAAATGAACAAAGTTGGGCCTAAAATTGACCCCTGTGGAACACCAGCTATTACATCTAATGGTGATAACTTTATGCCATTGTGGTGTACCAGTTGTTTTCTATTCACGAGATATGATTCTATAAATTTAAGAGCAATGCCCCTCACGCCATATACTTTCAGTTTCTCTAGTAAAATTATGTGACTCACGCAGTCAAAAGCCTTCGTCAGGTCAAAAAATATAGCGGAAGCCATTTCGCCCCTCTCAAAGGCCCCAACTATGCCCGTCACCAACTCCACAGTCGCATCAATAGCAGACAGATTTTTTCTAAATCCGTATTGAGCAGGGCTTAGGAAATTGTTCTTTTCTAAATGGGAAAAGATTCTATTGTTGAAAGCTACTTCTATAGGTTTTGATAAAGTTGGGATTATTGAAATAGGCCTGTGATTTTCGGGCAGGTCCTTGTTTCCTTTTTTATATATAGGTGACACCCTGGAAAACTTTAACTTATTTGGGAAGTCTCCTTGTTGAAAGCAATTATTAGTGATTATAGTCAACGGTGAGACAATTATATCTGCGACTGATTTAATCGATTTATTACTTATACTATAAATATCTTCAGCAGTACTATTTGATAAGCTGTACAAGATAGATCTCATTTCTGGTTCTGTTACAGGTGACAAGAAACAGGAGTTTATACTTCTGAAATTTTTATCCACTATCTTAGCTGGATCATATGGTGTAGGTGGAAGTGAATCAGTTATCTGTTTCGAAATGTTAATGAAATAGTTGTTGAACTCTTCCGCCGTTACTTTATTTTTCACACTGTTATAGGGTTTTCTATTCTCATTTATAATTTTCCAAGCAGTTTGTGACTTGTTACTCGCTGCAATGATTTTTTTATTTGTATAGTTCATTCTTTTTTTATACTCTCTGCGAAAACTTTTTATTTCTTCCTTCATGTTAGGTTTACTATATTGATTTGACAGCTCTACCAGTAAATTGAGTAGGTCACGTATATCTTTTAATTCTTGATTGTAACATGGCTTTGATAAATTTTTGTTATGCTTATTTTTAGTTTTTTTTTGGAAAATATTCATTAATGTGATTCATGAAAATATTCAAAAAATCTTCAAACATTTCATTAACATCTTGGAAGTAGTATAGCCTACTCCAATCGTATGTTCTCAGACTTTGGATACATTTATTGATTGAATCATTTGAAAATATTCTATACTCTATAACAGTAGTTTGATTATCTAATTTAATATTATTAATGTCAATGCTAATACTTTAATGATCGGATAAATAACAGTCATTCTAGCGTTACATTCACTCCATGTTAGTCTGTAGTCAAATGATATGCCCAACATTTTGTGTGATTCTGATATTTGAAGAGTGATATTAGTGTTAGTAGAAATGCTAAAAGGGGACTGCTCATCTTTTAATGCAAATTTGACTATCACAGTTTTCTCAGTATTTACTAAGAGAAGGTTGTTTTCTGACCATCTAAGAAACATACTGTATGCTTGTTCGGTCATAGCAGAAAGTCCAGAGATACTCGGATCAGTTATTAAAATGTTTGTATCATCTGCATAACATATGACTTGATACTCTGGGGAAGCATTGCATATGAAGTGAGACAAATCATTTGCAAATAATAAAAACAATGAGGGGCCTAAGATTGATCCCTGAGGGACACCTCTCGTCAACTCAGTTGTGTCGCTATTTTTATCATTTATGGAGACATACTGCTCTCTCTTCGATAGATACGAATCAAAAAGTTGTAAAGGCAAGCCACGTATACCATATTTATATAGTTTTTCAAGAAGTAATTTGTGATCAACATAGTCGAAGGCTCTTGAAAAATCTACAAAAAGACCACATACATGGGACTTCTTGTCAAGGGCGCTCAGTATGTACTCTGTAAATGTGTACAATGCAGTCTCAGTTCTTCTCTTGGCTATAAACCCATGTTGATTCTTTGATACAATGTTATTCCTGTTACAGAAATCTACTAACTGCCTTTTCATGTTGAGTTCAAAAATTTTAGATATACTAGACAGCAAGCTAATGCCTCTATAGTTGGCAGAATCATTTAGGTCATTCCGTTTATAAATTGGTATTACCTTGGCCAGTTTCAGGCAGCTCGGAAAAATTCCTTGTTCCACAGAAAGATTAATCAGGTAGGTCAATTTCCAAAATACATTGTTTTAGCAGATTGTTGGAAACATTATCATATCCACAAGAATTTGAATTTTTTAATTGATATATTAACCAGCAAACATCGTTTTCTGAAACCGGTGATAAATACATCGAATTAGGGCATATTGAAATATTGCTTTCAAATTAATCAATAATGAGATTTTGGTATTCACTGCTTACTGTGAACTGATCATTAAATCTACAAGCGACAATATGGTCTGCTATTTTAACTTTGATAATAACTATATTTTTATTAGTCTTCTTCTTTTCTATATCATTAATGATCTGCCACATACATTGAGATCTATTGTTAGCACTATTGATTTTCTTATCTATATTTTGTTGTCTAGAATTCTTGAGTTCTTCTCTGCATTTTTTTGTTAGGTGCCTGCTTATTTCTTTGTATTTATCATCTTTTTGCAAGTAACTGAAATAATGTCATACGATCTCTCAAATCAATTAACTGGGGTGTCCAGACAACCTTAATTTTCCTGCAACCCTTACCTACCTATAAGGGAAGGACAAGTTAAAATAGTACATCAGGATACCATGGAATCAGTCATATGCCCTTTCTACAGAAACCTCTTGATAAACTTGAAGCCAGTTTTCATGTGCTAATTTCATTTTGAAGTTTTGTACATTCTGACGTCTACCGGTACTCTCTGTATATCTACTATATATAAGAGGATTATCCAAAAGACTGAGTATCGTTGGCAGAAGCTTTAATATTATAATTGTTTTTAAGAAAAAGAATATAACTAAGATCCCTCCTTTGCTACTGAAAGCTGAAAAATTAAAACATGAAAACAAAAAATTCAATATATCAAATAGACTGTGTGCGTGTGTGGGGTAAATGCTATATTGGTGAGTCTTCTAGACCTATACAGTGTCTAATCAACGAGCACACAAATTATAACTGAAGGAAACACGTCCAAAACAGCACTCAGTAAACACGTCTTTATAAAGTTGATTGATTATTCTGTTTATAATTTCGCAATAGCCTGTTCGCCAGTTTTGTAAAGAATGCTTAGTGAAAAGAGAGTATGTGGTAGTGTATTGATTTTGGTGGAGGTTTTTATTAATGACGTCATATATTTTAATTGTATTTTATGGTTCACTGGATGTACAAGTTTGCCACAATTTGACTATGCTATTAAATAAAGCCTAATTAGAGTTTGAGATGTAGGTGATGGTATGCAGAATGCAGGTTACACCTGTTGCCTTATAGTTTATATGACATTATTTTAAATTAAAATTTGGTTCTAATGAAGTGCACTGGAAAGCAGTTTGAATAAAAGTACATGTGCTTTTCAGCTAATTCCTCATAAGACTGACTTTGATTTTTGTTAAGGGAATTACTAATCACCAAATCTTCTCAAATATTTTGATGAATATATCTGCCGTGTCAGATTTTATTGCTTGCTCTTACTATGTGATAGTATACTTATTAAGTAGTCAATTCAAAAGACTTGATACTTTAGGACACAAATAAATGGTGTGATACTGTAAAACAACTCTCAATAGTGATATCTCGTGTAGAAATTGCACAATTATATATGAAATTAACAATCATAGAATATACTTCGCTACTTTACCACAGTCATTCACTATTATCATAGAAGTAAATAATATAGCTTGTTGATCTCGCTAGATATACTTTTCAGTTATTTCATTTCTGTTACAGCATGTTAACGTGAAACTTAGTTTATTTTATTGACTATTGAGACAATTAAGCAATCACGTGAAGAGCTTCAAGGCAGTCCCGATGTTAGGACCGTTGGCCTCGTAAGATGTCAATGGGCGTCCCCATAGATGGCGACAGTTAGGTGAGTTGCTGTTGATATCACACCCTTGACTGGGTTACGTATATACCACCCGATTGCTCTCTACACTTAGACCGCCAGGCTATACTGATGAGTCTAGGCAAAAGACGAAAGATGCATGTCTATAGCAGGTCTGATGCATTGTGGAGAGCATACACTTAGGTAGACAATAATTTACTCAAGCCTCACGATTCAACAAAATCATATCATAAAAATTTTGATCCCACAGAGATAAATACTAAAGCACACAGATCCAAAACTTTGTAGACGGTCCCATGCTATCGACGCAAGTCTTCATAGACGATATGTCTATCCACTGATCTGACCACATTATAGTTACTTAATACACAATAATACAGGATAAACAGCCTGCTCCAAAAAAACGCGAAAGACCGCATCACTGGACCAAATTCTCGAACATCCTTTCATAAAGCATGTCAAGGAAACGGGTGATAGTGATCGCTACACAGCAGTTGTAACCAACACATAAAGAGGACGAGCAGCGATTGTGGAAACCCTCATGTTTCTCTAGAAAATGGAAAGATCTTTAGTTGCGAAAGTGAAAGGTAAACTTCACTAGGAACGTATTCCAAAACTAGGTTTTATTTTCGGATGGCTAGAATTTAGGACAGGGAATATTGACATAAGAAACTACGAAAACATTGGCATTGGCATTGATGAGAATCTTCTTTGTTGTCTACATTTAGCTGGAGTTGTTTTTTAACTTTCAATAAATCTGTTGTTTTTTTATTCTTCATGACATATACATCACGAAAAACCTTGTCGCGTATGCCCGTCTATCTGTTTGTTGTCTGTTAGGTAATTCTTGGTCATTGACAATTTCGGACTGACCAGGTCGGCTGGTTGGTGGAAACCGACTGAGGCGAGCTCCTGTTGAAATTTACGAGTTGATCAAGATAGTTTATTTAAAATGTTACGTATGTTCTTTGAGCGTCTCCAGTAGGAGTGTTTTTTACTCTTCATACATATTGATACATTTCTCCTGACCCCGGATTTTCTCTTGACGGACCTGACAATACCAGATAAGTTAAATAATTAGAATTGGATCTGTCGGACCTCGCTAGGTATAAAACCTACCTAGTTGTGATATTTCGGCCATTTTACATCATGCAGATAAAATACTTTTGTAGCCGAGAATCTAACATTCAGATCCCTTTTCACACTTATAATTCGGACCTGATTAGAAATCGCTTAGCTAGGTCCAGTGATCTAGATATTCCTGTTTATATTCTAATATAGTTGGAAAATATTAGAAAACTTCACGCCTGTGTAGATTAATCTAGAGTTATCAGTGTAACGAGCAAGTGAGATATTGGTTTTAAACATTCACTCCATAGTGATCACATATACAGAAGTTGATTCTACCAATAGCAATTTTTCATTTTATTACAGAATACCACCTAGAAACCAAAGTCAGGGTTACTGTCCTACCAAAGTTTGCAGCTATGAAGAATCAACTAGGCCTCGTGAACGTATGCTGAACAACTATATGGACATTGACACCACAGAAACTAAGAGATATAAATACCCTCCAGAAATAAAAGGTCTAAGTCAATGCAATGATTAATTTCAATGCCCAACAAGCGCTCAAGAAGGTAAGAGGAGTCCTATTCAAGTAGGTCAAGGTGCGGCAAAAAAGTTGGCATACTGATTTATGCGGGTGAAAGGAACAACACCGTGTTGAAAGAAACACTCTTGGAATGTCGCAACAGATGGCGTTGTCATTATCAATGCTTCTACAAAGTCAAATTGACACCTTGGACTGCCTGACATTTCTTGTCATCCGTAAACACTTTTGCGATGCATCATCACGAATATAATTCACGTCAGAAGCTGAATACTAATACTGATTGTAATTTCCCCTATACATGTGACCTGTTATAGACATGCATCTCTCATTTATTAACTAGACTTCAGCCACTGTTATTTTTTAGTCCGTGCTCAAAGGGCCTGTAGAAAATTGATGAACCCTTGCAGACAGTTCCTTATCAAATGCGTCACTTGATGCTGAAAGTTATTATTTCTGATTAGATCTGGAGCAAGTTACAATGAAGCCTTGTGCATTGTACAGAGAGGTTTTCTTTTTTTGATGTTGTGGAAGGAAATGACAAAATGGTACTGCTAAATATATAATTAGCGAAAACATATTTCTGTTCTTATTCTAAGTCATTGATGTACAATATTATTATAAATATAATTTTTAAATGATCAGAAAGGTATCAGTTATTTATTATTTATAAAAATAAGATTCAGGTATTTGATTCACTGTGTCACAGGTTACAGTATCAAATATTGTAACAACATGGATACATTTACTACTTGAAATTCTGTTTAGACAAATTGTATCTATTATTAGATCAAGAAGTATATAAAAAACTGTGTCATGTAGATTGTAGATGCTCTTACTTGGTGAATGTAGATAATAAGTTGTGTAATTATCACACAGTTTCACAAATAAAACTCTTTCCTTTAGTGACATGTTTCGATTTTTATTTAAATCATCATCACTAAATGAGAGTTTTATTTAAGAAACTGTGTGATAATTACACAACTTTTTATCTACAAACTTTTTCTACAAAATTGTTTCAGTAGTTTTACAAACCGTATAATAATCCTAGATTGTACTGATATATATATATGCATCAGTAAGTTGGCCAAGATGGATATACAAAGCATTGTGCACGAAAGACTCAACTGATGAGCTATTTTTTGTGTTTAGAACTGGTTGATCATGTGTGTGATTTGGGGAATTTGGACTGTGGATTTTTGTATGCTGTTTTGAATTCTATAATGTAAATTGCTGTCTTGGGTAATCCAATTGATATATTTTCTTGTATTGTTATTGTAGACGCTCCAGAGACTTATAATTTTGTGTAAGTTGTGAACTATGTCCTATAGTTTTCTCTATAATTCGTCTCTACTGGCTGCCTAATAAAATACTCTTCATTACCATTATGACCCATGGCCAGTATAGAAGATATCTCTGTGAAAAATAAAACCTATTTAAATAAAGATGTTGTATTTTTGACATGACATAATATTTGGTAAAAATTTAATAAGGTATTGAGCTACATGCATGACTATTGTGGAATCCGGATTGCACCTTATCATGCATAAGTGACTGTACAATAATGTACACACTAGAGACAGAAGGGCCCTCTAACCCATTCTCAGGGTTGGTTGGAAGATGTCGATTACATCAAAAAGGGTAGCTGGGGGGGGGGGGGGGGGCTTTTCAAAATACTTCCAAGTTAGTTACATGTCTGTCGTTAATTCTATTTTCTATACAAGTTCTGTAAAACGATTTTTCTCAACGAAACAGGTATTTTCACCGACAATATTTATTTTATTCAAACTTTCATGTATTCCGTATACAAACGTTTTATGAAACAAGACAACAGTATATTTGATCCTAACATTATGTATTATATTATTTTCATTGAAAAAATGAGTTTCTTTGTACAAATTAAGTTACATGGCGCATGATTTATTAACACGCTCCTGACACTTGTAATTTGAAAAAACTATTTGTCCAAATCAAAACAAATCATATTTTGAATTAGAGATGATCTTGATCCATAAACCTGTGGAAGGCGTCAAAATACTTTTTCAAGGAATACAGACTGAAGAAAATGTTTATTTTCTTTCAGTTTTTACAAATAAAGTGTGTGTACAGCCGTATCAGTGACATAGTGATTTATAATTCAAAAAACATAACATATTAGTTTAGTTAGGAAAGTAAATTAAAACAGAGAAAAAGTTTCCCAATATACTAGTCATAAACAGAGTGCATATTACCAACAAAAAATTCTACAGTTATAAATATTGATCAAGCTACTCTACAAATTTTTTATGTTGATATTTTTCACTTTGTTGAGCGAACACATTTGTTTTTTTACAAAGTTATACTAAACAATAAATGCATATATAGGAAAACTATTAGTTACAGCCACATTCTCGCAGTACATTGAAAAGTCTATGAGTGATCTTTAATTTTCTAAATCTGCCAATGCTTTTTGTAAAAACTATGAAAGAGTTTTTGGCTCCTTGGATGATATATTCAAAAATGGCGTACTAATGATAATGAATAAATTTTATTTCATCAGTTGCTAATATAGTAATCCTCTTTGCATATAATCAAAGTAATTATCCTCCACATATTCTACTCTACTCTTCATAACAATTTGTTTACACATCTGACAAGTTATATTTTCAATTATTTGCATACTATGAGCAAATATAAGTTTAGACATATTCATTAATTATGTTTCTAATGCGGCTCGCCTCAGATTTACCATTGATTTTCTCATGTTTTCCTGTGGTCCCTGAATCCTGAAGGAGAGGTATTTTTTGTCATTACCTCGTTGTTACACTGTTAAATGCCACTTAAAGCGAGCAATAGCTTATTTCTAGGGTAAACATACGTTTTAAGTTTAAGTCTGCATTCAAACGTTCCATAATAAACAAATTGAATGCCTACTTGCTTTGCTGTGACAAAGGCTACAGAAGTAGCTGCATCGTGATGTATCTATGCCTGCGAACGTGGTTTCAACTACTGAGTTGATAATCCGCGATTCGTTTATTTTTTCAGGCGATTTGTCCAAACGGGTTCAGGGTCGGCATGAAACTAGAAGCCGTAGACAGGAAGAACACTTTGGTGTGTGTGGTCTCAGTGAGGGACATGATGGACAACAGGCTTTTGGTGCACTTTAACAGCTTGGATGATATTTACGATTACTGGGCAGACCCAACGTCACCGTACATCCATCTTATGGGCTGATGTAATCAGTATGGGCACAATCTCACGCCTCCAAATGGTAAAAGTTAGTAATCATTCCTATATTTGTATATTTATGTTTATATGGTGTTTTCACAATTATTAGCTAGTTTTAGAATAACATACTTTCACAACAGCTTCTTTAGGACTGTTTGATTGAATCAAATCGCTTTGAACATCAGACTTAAAAGAATTTTTAATTTTATATATAGTCTTTTGTATTTTGTGATCATCCTAACTGCAGGCCCGTAGTTAGACTTGAAATTAAAATTGGATCGAAAGATGCGTAACCCAACAGTCAACTGTCATTTAGAGTTGGGATCATTTGACACAAATGTATTGATGTATCTTCCATCACGGACACATTGACTGTAAAGGGGACTTGAAATAGACCGAGTATGTTAAAACAGGTAAGTACTCGGAATCACTCAGCTCCAACTTTTGAGTACTGATGCGAGGTTTCTTATAATTAATCGTGTAATTTATTTCTTCTAGACTTCCCAAATTCAGAGTGCTTCTCGTGTAAAGTGTGCCACAAGTAGTCTATTGGGACCAGTTCAGAATTAGAATAATCAAACATCAAGGTTTAAGTACTGAACTAAACATCGTTTCTCATCTGTACCCATAATACTTGGAATTAATAAATATCTGTGTTTGACTGCTGAAGCAGAGTTTCTCATCTCCCGTAATGCAAAATATATCTTATAGATTTTCAGTTTGTATATTTTATTTATCTTGTAACATGTAATACCTTTAGGTACTCTGAACCTTTCTCGCGAAAAACACATCTGAAGCAGACGAAATCTGTTAGGTTGACTTCTAATGAGTAAATATCTAATTTTGAGTGCGGAGTCATCATTAATTATCGCTAACCATGCAATATTATCCTTTCAGACTTCCACAACCCGGAATCCTTCTCATGGGAAGTGTACCTGAAACAAACGAAGTCAGTGGCGGTCCCCGTGCGGGCTTTCCCCCCATCAGTAGAAAACCTAAAGAGTGCCAACTGTGAGTTTACTTTTATTTAAAATTCTTTAATAGACTTTTAATTGTATGCAGTTCATTTGGGTATTTTAAAATGGTATATACATATGTACATAATTTTGAATAACAAAATATATGTCCTATATATTTAGTTGGTACATTTTTTTCATGTAAATTTAGGATTTGCTCAGTTGCTGCATACATGACATATGACAAATACTTGAAAAAACCTGATTTGTTTGACTTTTCAGTTGAAATTAATCAAAAAATAATAGTCTTTTTAATTTCAATCAACGTAAGAGCCCAAAAAATTTAATAATGTAATATTATATTACAAATAATAATTCAGGAATAAAAATAGGTGATTAAGTACTTGGGAGAGTATTTAGGTAGAAAATGAACTATTATGGAACATATACAACAGAAAAAAAATCTACAGCGAAAAAATATATTTACTCAAATACAAATTGTTATTTAAACATATGCGAGAGGTATCCTTCTTTACTCCGCACCTGTTTGGATCTGTGTGGCAGATTATCTATATAGGACATTATAGAGTATAGCAGAAACAGTTTGAGACAAGTAATAAATAAATTGAAGCTATGAGATCAGTAATAAAGATTTATATAATGTACAACTATAGTCGAGTTCAAAATTTGACCATAGTAAATCAAGTGAAAGCCATGTTGCAACGCGCTCACGAATGAAGTATCTTGAATTAGGAATTCATGGGCGATGAAATTATTTGTAAGAATATTTTTAATCGACCTCAAATTGTTGTGCGGAATAAAAAAAAACTATTTGTGAAACCTTGTGTTCAATTTGACAATTTTCTTAGACTCTTCTAATAGAATACTATATTACATAGCTAAATTCATCAAATTTGGGCGGGCAAACTAATAAGGAATCTCCAAAATTATGAATTTTTGCATGTTTCTAAAGTATCGTATCTTTTTAGGGCGTTGATAAAAAAATGTTTAGAGTCTACATTTAAGTTTATCGTTATATACAACAAACAAGGAAGACTATAATTTTCATACATATATCAAAACTTTTACCATGAAATCAAATTTCCAATACTTGATAACTGATGTAATCAGCCATTGGGCACATTTCATAATTGTTATTGCTCAGTTGTCGTTCCGATATTCCATTCTGTGGTTATTACCTCTTGAGTAACTAAGGATGCTTCTGCCCAGACTCCCTTTCAGCAGGAGCAATTTTCATGAAATTGATAAATGCCAACGATCGATGCTCTTGCTCTCTTGTGTCTGAACGTTCGGTTTTCACTTTCTTCAATGAACGTTTTGGTTTCTTCACTGGAGGTTCCCCGCATGGTCCCAATCTTGGAGGAGGCTCCAAACGAGGGTGTTTTGGAGGACGACCCACTCTCGGTTTCCTGTAAATATAAGACGCAAATTTCCTATATATCACAATCATTTCAGGATTTATCCTGACAAAAACACTGGTCTCTTGTGCATACTTTTAATATTTTTATTCAGGGCTATTATGTGATTTGTACCAGCTGGCTCCGAATGAGGTTCCGTTGGAGGAAGGCCCACTCGGTTTGCTGAAGTTAAAGATGCGTACATTTTATATATACCTTATCTGAAAATCCCGCTGCGAGCTTTTTGTTAATCGATAGAATTGTTGTATATATATATATATATATATATATATATATATATATATATATATATATATATATATACATGCGCGCAGATATGTACGCACCTTAAGAATATCTTTCAAAATTCATCTAACAAACATAATATTAAACTTGATGAAAGATCAGTTAACAGCTATTGGCATCAAAGAAAGTTACGTTACGTCTCCTTCGCACATCGTTATTTAAAAAGTTTTTAAATATTACTATACAAACAAACCTTCAATGAATGAGAACAAACTGTTAGTTTTCTGATATATAAAATATATGTTTCCTTACTGGATGTAACAACAGCAAACAATTGTTGTATTCTATTAATTTTTTCTGCATTTGGCAATTTTACGTATGTGATCGTTCTGGCGCAGTTCATGGTGTAACTGGACTTCATGCAGTTAGCTGTGTACTAATTTTTTCCAAGTATGTTACACGCTCCGGGCGCCCCGTGGCTCCACTGGACCCCCGTGGTTCCACCCCCGCCCTCCCCCAACCCATGCCCTCCTTCAACCCCTCCCACTCCCCTAGCCCCGCCTCTCCCCTACCCTAGCCCTGCCCCTCCCCGTTTCACCTTACCGCAGCCCAATCTTAATCCAATGAAAGAGCTTCGCCTTGGATGAATTGCCTAATAAGGCTATATACATCACGGTATCCCAAAGTAATTTTTGTCGAGCTGTTTCAATTTCAATTACAGAAAATGCTACCACTATGATGTTAGAGGAGATTTTAGGGAATTTTAGGTTTCCAAAAGATCCAAAAACATGGATATACTAACTAGGTATTACTCTACTAGATATATCTAACTGATTACTCACTTCGATTGTTCACTTTCACTCATGAATCTGTCGCTATAACACTTATATCTTTAAAGATGCTGGGGTTCATACTTAAAAATGTCAAGGATCTGTCAGTGCACTCTTTGAAAATCATATATTGGTCATTAGTCAGAATGATTTTGCATTGTTGTAATCTTATGTGGAGTCGCAATATGCAGTATATATATCTTTTAATAGAAAAAGTTTAAAAACAGTTTGTTAACCATTGTTCATATACATTGATTATTCCTTACAACTGAACTGAGAATTTGATTTTACGTAATTTAGAATCCTCAGATAAGAAGAGAGTTGTCATGGATGTATCTTTTATATTCAAGTTGATGAATGGGTTTCATTTTTACTCCATTATTCTGGAAAAAATCAATAATAGAATTCCTTCCAGGTTATTCTAAGACTGGACTGGACAGAACCCCTCCCTTCATCCCTAACCCTGAAAGTCTCAAATAATTGTGACAATGTTGATATATTTAGGACACATAATTATGATGCCCTCATAGCTAACATTCAGTTGATATGCTAGATGTGTTCAGTGTAAAGTACCTTACCTTTCAATGTTAGTTGTTTTTATCTCATTGTATTCTATCTATTTTAATGTAATTGGGCCCCATATGAATAAATAAATAAATATACATAATCTTTTCCAGTTATAGGTACAACTTCAATATACATATTGTTTCCTCTAATTGCAGGACTGTTGAACCAGGTCCTGGTGCTTACTTGTGTTGCTGTCACCTTTAATGTGAAAATATAAAATATACCTACATTAGTTGCATAAAATAAGAGGCAATTAAGGTCTTCATCTCCAGAAAGAAGAACCCAGAAGAAAACAGCAGAGCAGACTATTGATGCTATTGAAGTAGATACAAGGTTTGTTTCAAAATATACATTTCATACAGTATAAGCAAATGCATTGTTTACAGGTCTGAAAATGAGCCACAACCATTTATCTCACACACAAAAATTTGATGAACCCTTGCAGAGTTCCATATCAAATGCGTCACTTGATGCTGAAAGCTATTATTTCTGATTAGATCTGGAGCAAGTTACAGGAAGCCTTGTACATCCTACAGAGAGGATATATAGATTTCTGTTCTTATTCTAAGTTATTGATGTACAATATTATTATAAATAGTATAAATAGAATGCTTAAAAAATGAGAAAAGTATAAATTATTTATTATTTATAAAATCAAGATTCAGCTATTTGATTCTCTGTGTCACAGGTAACAGTATCAAATGTTGTAACAGCATAGATACATTTACTATATAAAATTATCTTTAGACAAATTATATCTAATATTAGATCAAGAAGTATATACAAACTTAGTCATGTAGATTGTAGATGCTCTTACTTGGTGAAACTCTTCCATCATGTAGATAAAAAGTTGTGTTATTATCACACAGTTTCACAAATAAAACTCTTCCTTTTAGTGACGAGTTTCGATTTTTATTAAAATCATCGTCATTAAAAGAAAGAGTTTTATTTGTGAAACTGTGTGATAATTAATAATAATAATAATAATAAACGTCTTTATTGTGCAATATATGGTACAATAGGCGAAGTTTAGCCTGGTGGCCACTCTAACTTAACCTGTCAGAATAATAATTAACCTAACCCTACCTTAAACTAACCCCTCATTCCCTCGGAAAATTCTAGATAATCTAGATATATAACAAACATTAAACAACTTTTTTATCTACAAACTTTGTCTACAAAATTGTTTCAGTAGTTTTACAAACCGTATAATAATCCTAGATTGTACTGATATATATGCATCAGTAAGTTGGCCAAGTTGGATATACAAAGCATTGTGCACGAAAGACTCAACTGATGAGCTATTTTTTCTGTTTAGAACAGATTGATTATGTGTTTGATTTGAGGAATTTGGGCTGCGGATTTTTGTATGATGTTTTTAATTCTATAATGTAAATTGCTGCCTTGGTTAATCTACAATTGATCTATTTTCCTGTATTGTTATTGTAGAAGCTCCATAGACTTGTTATAATTTTGTGTAAGGATTGAACTATGTCCTATAGTTTCCTCTATAATTTGTTTTCAAATTACTTTCAAGTTAGTTACATGTCTGTCGTTAATTTTATTATATATAAAAGTTCTGTAAAACGATTTTTCTCAACGAAACATAGGTATTTTCACAGAAAATATTTATTTTATTCAAACTTTCAATGTATTCTGTGTACAAACGTTTTATGAAACAAGAGTTTACAGTATATTTAATCCTAACATTATGTATTATACTATTTTCATTGAAAAAATGTGATTCTTTGTACAAATTAAGTTACATGGTGCATGATTTATTAACACGCTGCTGACACTTGTAATTTGAAAAAAACTTAATTTGTCCAAATCAAAATAATTGGATTATAAAACACTGAAAAGCTAAAAACTTTCAATTTGAAAAATATCCAAAACTTCATTTAATTAGATTTGCAGCGCTAAAATCTGATAGGAATCTTCAATATCATAAATACAATTGCATGTGAAATACAGTCAACACAATTAGCGCCAAGGAAGTGAATTACAACCTAGAAATTTCTTACAATTTGAACACATTTAGGAATAGATAAGTAAGTCTATGTATTAGTTATAAATGTAAATGAATTATTGACACTTTTTTATATCAAAAACAAAAAACGAGTAAAAAAATAACTGATTTGAAACAAATCACATAGTTCATCATATTTTGAATTTTGATCCATATATCCTGTCGTATAGTAATTTATAATTCAAAAAACATAAGATATACTAACAGTTGGGTTAGAACACTCATTTGTATTTTTACTATAAATTATACTAAACAATACATTAAAACAGGAAAAACTATTAGTACAGCCCCGCGGCTCGGACCCCTCTACCCTCACCTCACCCCTTCACTGTCCCACCTTACCTCAACAGAATCTCGGGCCTCCGGGGATCGGGCCCCCACGGCTCGGCCAAACCTCACAATAAAATGGAGCGAAATCATGTAATGTGACGTAATTTCAGGTAAACCAGCTTCTCTTGAAGATCGGGATCACCCTGATTGGGTTCCCTCTCAAAACATAGGTCATTCTGCTCATATGGTTTTAAAAGGGAAGAAGACTGTTGAACGGAAGGAGAAGCTAGAAAAGAGGAAGAACTTACAAGCTACTGTGGCAAAGGTATTTTTGAGTTTCAGAAGGAGTAGACATCTTTCGATACAGGACAATTAAGTTCTAGATATGTTCTATAGAAACACCCTAACAACAACCTAGCAGTCAAGCATGGCGCCAGTGGATTGTGTTATATGCAGTAAGACGGTAAAAGCTGGCTATTCAATAAAATGTCAGAAGTGTGCTCAATGACTTCATAGGGACTGTGCCAACTTGTCCATAGATGAAGTGAAAAACTTTGATAAAGAGCTCAGGATAGAAAAAGGCAAAAGGTTTTACTGCAGCATCTGCCTTCCTCAGAGTCCACACCGATCAACTATATGCAAGGAAAGCAGTACAAATGAACATTTTGAAGACAAACTACTGTAGAAGATAAAGCTGTATTTCAATGAGAAACTAGAAACGCAGATAAATAGGATAAGGGAAGAGAATGAAAAGCTATTGAACATTTACCACTTTTGGAGGAAAAAGTTCTCAAAATGTCATCCGTGAAAGACAGAGTTTCACAACTTGATCTTCTTTATACCAGAATGTGCAGTGTATAAGAAACAAAATGTCCCAGCTGGAGGTAATTCTTGAAGAAAATGATATACAAATATTGTGTGTAACTTAGCATTGGCTCTCAGAAAATGAAACATCTTTTATTTTTGATGGTTTTAAATTAGTGTCATCTTTTCATAGATCTGTTTCAATTCATGGAGGTGCAGGAATTTATGTTCAGGCAGGACATAAATTGTTCCGAATTAAAGTATGCTAATAACATGTCATTGGAACTGCATTGTGAGATTGCAGCAATAAGGTTAAATCAGATTGTTTTAGTCGCTGTGTACTGGTCTCCTAATGTTGTTTTTCAGCAGTTTCTGGATTCATTATCTCTCCTGTTAGATAAATTAGCGGTAGAGGGTGACATAATTTTGCCTGGTGATTTCAATGTACCTTTTAATACAAATTACCATCATGTATCACAGTTAATTAATATACTTGAATCGTATGGCTTAAGACTGACTGTGTTTCTTAACACGAGCATGAATGCATGTTTAGACATATTTTTACCAGCATTTCAAACATTTCTGTAAGTGTGATTGATTTGGGTATATCTGATCATTCTGGCAAGTTTTCAAGTGTAACACTATATCTGAAGGAGCAGAATCGAACACAAGAGTGAATTTTAGACCAATCACAAATGAGGGCTTATTCAAATTTTAGAACTTGATTGAACAACAAAACTGGCCATTTATTGAAAAAAATTCGGATTGCACAACAAAGTTTCAACTATTCCATGACTGTATATTAGACAACTTTGAAATTAGCACTTCCCTATCAAGTCAAAAGTGATTTCAAACCTAATGGATCTAACTGGTTCAATAATCACTTGAGGAAACTGAGAGATACACTATCACTGCTAATTGAAATTAACAAACGGGACAGTAATTTTGTGTTGTTTGAAACTTGTAGACAAGGTGGATTTATCAAAAGTTTGATTTCGGACTTCCATTGTCTATAAAATTTTGAGTATCACGACGTTTCGATTGATATGCTATCTTCAATCGTCTTCAGGTGAACTGGCGAACACGTTCCTTTCATGCCTATTTATACCCCGTCCGGTGACGTGTCGTTGTGCGCGTCTGTTCTGATTGGTTCCCGATGCGCGGTATTCCGGCCTGCTGACGTGGCTGTTTGTCGGTCATTGTTTGTTGTCTGGTCCAGTCGTAGTCTATTAATCTTCTTTATGAGTGGCTGCCAGATTGGTTTAATGTCTACGCTGGGTTTGCTGTACACTTTGCTGTTGGTGATGAATGCCAAACTAGTTAATAATCAGAGTAGTACAAACCTCAATGCAGGTGAATTTAATGAATATTTTGTAAACATTGCAGAGAATTTAATTAAAAATTTGCATAAGTCAGACAAAAGTCATACAGATTACATAAATGCTCATTTTGATTTCAGACCTGTTTCTAATATTGAGACCAGAGAGCCAATAAACAATTTAAAAGATAACGTTAGCAAAGATTCATATGGGATTACAATTAAAGTTGTAAAATCTATAATGAATTTAATTTTAGTACCACTAACAAAATTAATTAATTGTTGCATTGAGCAAAGTGTTTTTACAACATTGCTGAAAATAGCAAAAGTTATCCCCATTTTTATAGCAGGTTCTGAGAATGATCTGATTAGTTCCAGTGCTTGCGAAAATATTTGAATACTTATTGAACAAACAAATTGTGGAACATCTAGAAAAGCATGAAATATTAAGTGAAAATCAACATGGCTTTCGTAAGAATAAAAGTACCACAACTGCATTAACAGAATTAACAAAACTGCCTTAACAGAATTATCCAATTTTGTTCTGACTGGTTTTGAAAATCACGAAACTACAGATTGTACATTGTATGATTTCTCGAAAGCATTTGACTGTGTTTCTCACTCCATACTAACTGATAAACTGCGCCTGTATGGGTTTGGTGACAATAGCACTGCCCTCAATCGTATGTGTCTGATCGACAACAGTGCGTCTCATTAAACGGAAATTTTTCTTCATTAGATTTTATCAAATATGGTGTACCACAAGGCTCTATATTGAGGCCTACTCTCTTTTTAATATAAATTGATGACATTGAAAACTGTGACACTGAATCCAAATTTATAATGTATGCTGATGATACATCAAGGATGCATCAATCAAAGACCCAAAACGGTATCAGTTCTGAAAGCAACCATAAATTAGATATTGAAACTTGGTGTCTAGCTAATCAGCTTCATATAAACAATAATAAAACTCAACAAATAGCATTTCAAACTACTAACAACGCAGAATCCAATATCAATGATGAGGTAAAGCTTCTTGGTGTATACCTGGACCCTACGATTTCATGGAAACTGCACACAAATGAGCTATCCAAAAAAATTGTGCAAAATCATATTTAATAATAATAATAATAATACTTTCTGTTGCGAAACCTAAAACCCATTTTACACAACATTTTAAGTCATGATTCAATTCTTACATGTTATCATGGGTACTTTCAGAACGCACTAAGATATGCCATTATCACCTAGCGGCATTCGCCTCATACTAAAATAATATTTTCTCTACAAAGAAGATGCATAAGAATTTTGGCTAATTTGAAGTATCAGGATCAATGCCAACATGCATTTGTCAGTTTAAAGATCCTTACTCTGCCTTATATCTATATACTTGAATGTCTAGACTACGCCAGAAATAATGAGAATCTTTTTGTCAAGCATCCAAGTGTACATACCTACTTGACAAGAAATAGTGAAAACTACGAATTAAAGGACTTGAGGCTGACAAAATCCAGAAACAGTACTAATCACCCCTGTGTCAAGTTTTATAATTCTCTCCCAGTAGAAATTAGAACCCTGCAAATAAACCCTTTCTATGTCAAAATGAAAAGATATTTACTTGGAAAAGCTTTCTATTCTTTTGAGGATTACCTCCTAAACGATTTTTCTGATTTTTTTTTCTAACAGTTTGTAACGTGATACTTATAGTGTTAGTCTGTTTTTATTAAATATTTAAAGGTTGGTAAAATGCTACACTTTGATTAAGATGCACTTTTAATTCTATTTTCTCCTTCAGAACATACCATAACAGAAATACATGTTATGGATGACATTTCCAAGTCATCAAACCACAAAAATATAGATATTCTCGGCATGACAGAAAACCACATCATTAAACACCTATCACAATTGAAAAAAAAAATTGGTACACAATTTTGTTATTAAAAGTTGAAAATATATGATTAAACAATTTTTTAGAGGTTTTTCTAATTATGAAGGATTGAAAAGGTACATGGTTTAGGAAAAATGGTGGTTGATTGCCATAAACATACAAGCTCCTCAGACATTTGAAGGCTAATAATAGGTTGACAAATTAACCAAAGTGCCACAAACAGTAATAATTTCATCTATAATGTTAACACCATCATTCTGTATGCTTAATATACTAATATGTATAGTACCCTTAAAGATATTAAATTCATTTTTTATCATGCCAATGATTCTTTCTACATGAATTCGAACATGGGCAATTAATTTGTCTGGTTTCCTCTATTTCCATGGGATGCAACTGATTTTTCCCTTTTGTAAAAGCAGGTATAACTAGTTTTGCCTGAAGGATACCCAAAAAATCTTTGATAGTAAATCCCCTATCTGCTAGAACAACACCTCCAGGTTTGATGTTGTTCAAAAAACCACTCAGCTCTACAATTTGCTTGTCAGAGGTTCGTCCACACCAAGCTTCACTTATATAACAAACTGAACCCTGTGGTGTTATCCCAATTAAAAATTCAATCGTTTGTTGGTGCTTATAGTTTGACTAGCACTGTTGCTGGATTAGAAGAGTAGGGGGCTTTTCTATAAAAATTTCAAAACAATCTATTATGACTGTTGTTTTGTCATGGAATACCTCCTTAAAACATGTTGTTATATTCATTTGCGCAACTGAACGACTTGGCCATACTATATATGACTTCATTCGATTATACAAAACATGGATAATATTTATAAAATATGTAGATGCTGTAGTGGCAGAAATTCTGAAATGGTATGCTAAGTCCTTGAAGTGCAACTCTAATCTTAATCTGATAAGTGTCAATAATAATTGATTAAACATGCTCAAAACAGTTGTACTTGTTGATGGGATATATTTTTCCACAAGTTCAAAAATTACCACTTTAATAATCTTGTATTCAAAACCTGTATAATATTTCCATTTTGTACAATCTTCCAACAGTCCAAATGATGTATTCTCAATCTTTCTCTCAAGCTCAGCTATGGTTTTGGCAACAAAACTCAACTGGGAAAATTTCAAGCACAGCTCTTCCATCGTCAAGTCAGTATGTGTTGAAACACCTGGTAGCTCAGTACTCATTGCATTACTGCTCATCACATCCTCTTCATTACTCTACAACAAAGAAACATGTAAGAAACATATACATGTAATACAGGGAATATTGTTCATTACAATGAAACATTCATTTGACATCAAAAATATCTTTCAAATCCCAAAGCTAAACACTAAACAAACTTATAGTAATAGTAGTTTATTGATATTTTGCAGGAAAAACCTGCTCACATACGTCAGAAGTGCATACAAGTATATATCTAAAAATATAGTCATATAGCATTCATTTGGATTAACACTAAAATAATGTACAATAAGATAATAAAACAGACAATTACTATAAGTATCACGTTAAAGACTGTTAGAAAAAAAAATCAGAAAAATCGTTTAGGAGGTAATCCTCAAAAGAATAGAAAGCTTTTCCAAGTAAATATCTTTTCATTTTGACATGGAAAGAGTTTATTTGCAGGGTTCTAATTTCTACTGGGAGAGAATTATAAAACTTGACACAGGGGTAATTAGTACTGTTTCTGGATTTTGTCAGCCTCAAGTCCTTTAATTCGTAGTTTTCTCTATTTCTTGTCAAGTAGGTAGGTACACTTGGATGCTTGAAAAAAAGATTCTCATTCTTTCTGGCTTAGTCTAGACAGTCTAGAACAATAATACAACTTTTTATGTCAAGCCTTTATTGATATAAATGTATAATTTATTGTGGTGTACTTATTGATTATCCAGTTTTAATCATATTATTCAATTTTGTATATAATAATAGGTGTTTGTATATATATATATATATATATATATATATATATATATATATATATATATATATATATATATATGATAATAAGGTGACTGATTCAAGGTCATGGTGTTTTTAAAAATTATTAGTAATAAAAAATGTATTCTATTCAGTTTATGATCATGAGCCAAACAGTATTTCACAGAAATGTATTTTTGTTAAAAAAATTTATAAAAGAAGCAAATTTGGGAAGTTTTATATTCCTTATTTAAAAAATACTGGTAGATGGATTGACCAATAATCTCCCACTGAATTCAATTAAAATGATTGTTACCTTTAACTGCACTCACCCTGTATATGTACAAAAAGTGTTAACATAATTATGTATAAATCGAAGTATTTTTTTAAAAAAAATGTATTCACATAAAATATAGTGGATGTATAACTACTATGTACTATACAATACCTTGTTTATGAGTAATGTACAATGAACAATAATTATTTCAGTAAGGGTTTATGTTATTTTTTTGCTATTTGAAATAAATATGTCATTAAAACATGGTTATTATTTTCCACTGTATACTAATAATCATTATTGCACAAAAACTTAATGATGGTAGTGCCACAGGAACCATGAAGAGATAGACATAATTAGCTATTTAGTCAGGCAATTTTTGTTAAGTTCTCAATTAGTTTTTAATATTTAATAACTTTATTTAAAAACAGTACAATTACCATCATTAGGAATGTACATTAAATGACAGTATGAAACAACAAATCAGTTAATGCTGTTGAGTAGATATAAATGTCAAAACCATTGTCAATAGAATTGCAAAAATGAACTCCATTACATGAGTAACCACATTCAAAAAGAGAAGTTAAGTGCTGTGGTATTCATACTAGCCATTTCTCATAGTTTTGTTATTATTGATTAAAACTTAATCCTTCTCTAAACTATTCTGGTTTAGAGGTTAATTTATGTACAAAAATCAAGGATATTCTTTTAATTGAAAGCTAATAAATATTGAGATCAGAGCCACAGATATTTTACATTTAATCTTTGAATGATATTGTCAGTATTTTTTGATAATAAATGTCTCAACTTCCACATGCATTGCAATTCCATGCACAATTCGGTGTTTGAAGTAGTTCAACACATTCAAAATGAAACCACTGCTTCTCACACTCATCTGACTCATATCTTATCATTGGCCTTCCATCATCAACACCATTGCTGCTGCACCAATGTGAAAAATTTCCTCAAAAGTTCAGGCATTATTACTTCAACATGAAAGCTGAGTGCAAGTGATCTTTCTTGATTCCAAAATTCATGCTCTGGCAATATTCTTTGTTTAAAAGATACATTAGGACCCCAAATAACAAAATCACAGTACAATAGCTCTGTACAAAATATCTGAGCTTGTACTTGATAGTAATATCTATGTTTTTTATTCAATAAATATTCATTTCCACTTTCAATTAAGCATGAACTTTTCATTCCACAATATGTTTCAATATTTTGTATATTATTGGCAAATAATATATAAGGGCATTTTACTTCCAAGCAACCACTTAAACAAAACTCACAAAAAACTAAGCTGTCAGGAGTTGCAGCTAATTGTTGCCACTTGCTGCTTACCACAAGGCCCACCTCACACATGAAATGGCTGGTGACTTTCACTTTTCATATAGCTTTCAGATACTTCTACAGCAGTACTTTCATGGGATATGCCCCATAATATTGCTTTGGTATTAAATAAAATTTTAGTTCAGTAACAGATAGATTTTATCAAAGATAATGGAGGCTTTGATTTATTTGTCATACATGCTAATTTTAAATTAGATGTAGTTATTCTACCTACTTTTTGCAAAAACCTATCTGGATTTTCTGATTGTTTCCTAGTACCCTCTTCTATAATATTAATTTTGTCTTTGTTTATACACCACTCAATATTTTTTGATAGTTTCATTAATTCAGAGTAACTTTTATTTGTATTTGCTTCATCAAATAAGTTTATAGCTGGTAAAATGATGTTCTTTACATTTAACTCTGAAGCAAATGATTTTAATACTCACATTAAAACTGCATCATGTCCTAATTCCAAGGCTTAATTGAGTGAATTAACAATTTCATTGTGATTGGGGGGATTGGGCTTGCCCCATTAAATTTCTCAACAGGTAGATACTAGAGGTACTGAAGAATCACGCCACAAAGCTAATTGATCCATACAAGAAATTGCCTCTTTTTTGTGTTCATATACTCAACTGCAAACAGTACTGCACCAACATGGCTGCAAACTTCACTATTGCCTGCCATACATGTACAGTGAGCAGTACAGATGGCTCCACTTTTCTCAGCTATACACCAAACATTCAATGGCTGCTGAGAGGCCTTCAAAGAATGCTTCACCTACAAAAGTCAGTATTTATCAGTTGTTCAATCTTAATATTGAGAAAAATCTTACCTTTCCAACTATCACAAAAAAATCACGTACAACTTGACATTACAAATACCTAACAAGACCACTTTCAAGGTACTTATAGGCTTGCAGGCTCTTGAAGGCTTTCATTTGCTATTTAGTGTAAAAGCTGTGAGCACTAGGTAGCTAACAATATCCATGTTCGATACTGGAGGAAAGCTTTCTGTTATTTGATTTAGATCTTCATATTTCAGAGTACTGATCAACCGTATCTTATTCTGGTATCTGCAAAGAATGAACAATGAGACATAATCATGTAAACAAAACAACTTTACACCTTTTTAGCATACCTTGCACCAACATCTGGGTGTTCAGCCAATAAGCTCTTTAGAGATTTACTCTCCATTTCACAAAAAATACGATAACAGTCTGGAAAACACAAAAAACACGGAAAAACGCTAAGAAAACTTGCTAGAAATTATACCACAAATGATATTCTTACGGCGCTGTCACGTATGCCTGCTCAGCCGCCATACTGAATCCACAGACTATACCCTGATTCCTGATTGGATCAGTGGATCACGTGGTTTGGATTCCCTACCCTAATAGGTCAAGGCGAGCACAACGGCTACGGCAAAGACGTAAATAATACTTGTTGCACTTTCTGTTATCCTAATTATGGATAGCCGATTCTATTCTACCGACAACTAACTCATAAAAGCGAGAAAGTATGGAATAGAATAGAGATGCGCATATAAAAATAGTAAATTATAAAACATCGATTTTTTTGCATCGATGTTGCTTTTGCCATGTTTTTATATACCGGCGAAGGTAATTCAACGGAATTTAAATGCTATTTTTGATTCAAGGAGCTAAAATATTGCATATATTGATTTTATTTATTTTTCAAATGATCACTATTATTACTTCAGACAAATGAACAATAGGTTCTATGTACGTGTATGTGAGATTACAGAATATTATGTATCGAGACGCCATCTAATATAAAAGAAATAACCGCCGCATTTAGCCTCCTAGCATGAGACTTCACTACAATATTACATAAATTGTTTCACGAATCTGTTTATTCATTTATTCGTTTGGTGACGCCTCACTAATAAATAATAGTTCTGGGGTTAAATCCTGGAATATTATGATTATGACGTAATTGAGGGTACCTTATTACGCTACTCAATATTTGTTGAGTTGGATTTTTGTGCTCAGATTAAAAATTATTTTACATGTTATTATTATTCATGGGAACAATTATTTCCTATAAGTATACAAAACAGGTCTGCCCCTGCACCACACATTTATTTGCTTCTTTTAGTTGAATGGAGATAATAAATATACATACTCAAGTACTATTCAGCTACTTAAGAAAGACGTCAGGTAGGTTAACAATGTATTTCACGTGCAGTGATATCAGTTAAATGAAGTTTTTGATAGGATTTTGGAGTTGTTGATCCACTTGAAGTTTAATCAATGACTTATTTCTATCCATGATATGTAAAGTTTGTAAATCTTTAACATTATAAAAGATTTGATGCTTCTCAGTATGTTTAATCTTTTTAAAATCCTATTTAAAAGGCAAACACATCTAAAATACGTCACAAATCTTGATTTATAACCTGATAACATTATATGGTAAATATAGCGTCAACCTATAAGGCCATTTTTCAAGGTCAAATCTACTATTTTGAATGGATTACTTTATATTTCATTATATGTTCTAATAGTTCTAAAATTCTTTATTTTAAAATGCACAATGTATATATTTAAGTAGTTAACAGCTGAATATCCACAGTCAACAATTATCCAATTTGGGTAATCTAATCATATTATCCATTTACTATGTTTTCATTGAGACATTTTTTGATATATCGTTGACTTGATTCCGATGTTTTTGTGATACCAATGTATAAAAACATCGCAAAAGTACCATCGATGTCAAAAAATATGTCCATGTAATAAAACATGGCTAATGCAATATCGATTCAAAAAATCTATATTTTATAAAAAATCGCATCTCTATAGAAGACACAAAACTGCTCGGGTTCTTGCTCTAATGCGCTTGCGGCTTTCCACAATATGACATACGACATATAATGACAGAGCTTCCAAAAGTTATAAAAAACAGATATAATCAAGGAATAATATTGTGGTAATCTTGTTAAGCTTATTGTTTCCTTTTATATATCACCACAGTTACATTTATAAATTTTTGTATAGTGTTAGCAGTATCGCAAAAACCATACTAGCGTTATTTTTATAGTCCCACAATACTACTTGTTGGTTGGGAATGATCTACAGAAATATTGCTATATTGAATCCTTTTTATTCCGCACAGTGTCTCTAATGTCATGCTGCAGTGTTAGAATAACAATTTCATTTAAGCAACCTTTTAGATAGCAGTATATTATCTGATGGCATTAATGTTAGTAAAGATATTTTTAAACATTTCAAATCATAATTCAAACTACTCACCTTCAGATTTCTTATTTTTTCTGACTAGTAATGTGGTTTGACATTTGATTAAAAAGCTTTTCCTAGTTACTCTGTATGATCTAGTGAGTTTTGACGCTGCATGCCATTAAAACTTCGCCGTTCTTCATCAGAATTCATGGTCCCCCGGCCCTATGCCTAACTTGAACTTTGTTGCAGGGGATCATTAATATTTTACTGCTTTTCTGCTTCATAACCTCATTTGTTCGATTTTTCCGCTTTTTCCAATATTTTTCATGGTTATTTTAGCAAAACTGTACTACTGTTGTGTACCTGGATTCCAAATGATCAAGAAATGAGCCTGTTTTATCATTGATTAGTATATGCAAGGCATTTATAATAAAATTTGTTTCTCAATTATTCATAATAGTACAAACTATGTTTGCTGCATATTTTTTTATGTTTTACTGACAAACATCTGCAATTTATATGTTGGATGTTTATAAGAGGTTATTCAGAAAATATTCATAGAACTTTGCTAACATATTGTAAAACAATTTATTGTTCCAGCTTCCTCAGTTGTGGCTATGTCTTGTAAAATGAGGGATTTCTTCAAAAATCATTCAAGCGTATCGGGAATGCTTATCAAGTGTGTGATCAGCATGTCTCTACACAGGCGAGAATACCAAATGGAAAAGGAAGAGTAGGATCCAACCTAAAGGCAGATGCAGTTTCATCTATAACCTGGACGAGATAATTTGTGTATTGTACCAGAAGCCTGGATCCTGGAATAATAGCTGTATGTATGTATGTTGTATGTGTATAACAGGATTAGTGCTATATTCAGTAAACATAGGAATGGAATTCTTCATTGATCCCTTTTTGTATTGTAACACATGAAAGATACTTATGGTGAAGTGTAGGACAAAGATATTAATTTATCATAAATATTTTGATGGTAAATCTTATGAAAAATAATATAAAATGTAAAAGTCATACATAATTTTGTAATAAATTGCTCATACTGGAAAACTACAAAGCTGCCTTGCTGTCTCTAATGGAAATAGTTTGTTTGTTAGATAGATAATTTTGATTGATTTCCTGTATTCTGCATTAATCTATAGAAATGAAATAGATCAGCTAGCTTTCTCAGGTATTTCCAGAGAAATGTTTACTATGATGATTGTTTTTCCTATGATTGGGAGCAAATTTTTACTGTTGTCTAGTAAATGGTCATATATTTGAAAATGAAGCTGTTTTTATATAATGTATGATTTTTTTGTTTGTTTTTGACATCTTTTCATTTGCCCTAAAACTGCACTGAGTGCATATTATCATCACAGACTTTGAGCTCATGGCATTTCAGTGCATATTTGACAGCTATCAATAGTATCAGTCATAAATTATAACCTCTTCTATCTATGGCACCCAAGTGTAAAATCTATGGCTTGAAAACATTGATTTTGTATTTTTTTATCTTGATTTCTTTGTATGTTTAATTTTATGTAGTAGTATTGTCTAAAATGTAACATATTTGCATTAATGCAAATTCATATAGCAGCATGGATGATATGGTACAGTAAGTGCTGATTTTGAATCAACTACTAACATCCTACAGATAAATAGCGCGACATAAGGATAAGTTTCATAGTGAAATTGCAATTAAAATGCAACTTTGTGAGGCAATTTCACTGTGAAACTAGTGCCTATATACAACACTATCTCGAACAGTTTGCTGTGTGTTGCTACATAGCACTATAAATTGATGTGATGGAAGCATTTCAGCAAGTCATCCCACAAATATATTTAGGACATGATGCCCCTGTGATCATTGTAATGGTTTAAAATTACTTTTGCAGACCTGTGCTGGAAGCTAATAATTGTCACAAGAATTAAACCTATCATGCATTACATACTTTTGTAATATTGAAACCAACATTTCAATTGAAATGAACCTTTTACCTCAGATTTTGAGGAAATCCTGTATGAAGCTAGTTGAATAGAAGATTCAGTTCCAATACACAAAGTGCACTTGAGGTATAATATAGGGCAGGACAATCATTTTTTTGTGTGAAATTAGTGCATGTTTTCAAATCTATTCACAAATATTTCTGTTATAAAGTTTCACAATAGCCTGTGACCCAGTTTTGTAGAGAATGCTTAGTGGAAAGGGAGTATGTGGTAGTGTATTGTTTTTGGTGATGGTTTTTGTTAATGACATCATATATTTTAATTGTATTATATGGTTCACTGGATGTACAAGTTTGCCACAATTTGACTATGTTATTAAATAAAGCCTTATTATAGTTTGAGATGTAGGTGATGGTATGCAAAATGCAGGTTACACCTGTTGCCTTATAGTTTATATGACATTATTTTATATTAAAATTTGGTTCTAATGAATTGCACTGGAAAGCAGTTTGAATAAAAGTACATCTGCTTTCCAGCTAATTCCTCATAAGACTGACTTTGATTTTTGTTAAGGAAATCACTAATTACCAAATCTTTTCAAATATTTTGATAAATATAGCCGCCATCTGAGATTTTATTGCTTGCTTTTGCTGTGTTATAGTATATCTATTAAGTAGTCAATTCGAAAGACTGATGATACTTTAGGAAACAAATAAATGGTGTGTTACTGTAAAACAACACAATTGTGCAGAAATTGCACAATTATATATGAAATTTACAGTATCATAGAATAGACTTCACTACTTTACCACAGTCATTCACTATTATCATAGAAGTAAATCATTTAGCTTTTTGATCTTGCTAGATATACTTTCCAGTCATTTTATTTCTGTTACAGCATGTTAACGTGAAACTTACTGATTGTAATTTCCTCTATACATGTGACCTGCTATAGATATGCATCTTTCATCTTTTAACTAGACTCTTCAGCTTCTGTTAGTTTTTGGTCCGTGCTCAATTGCCTGACGAATGCTCAATTTGAAATTAGCGAATTGCAGCGCATGTTCGGCCGTCTGTCATAGAAAGGAGTAACCAGCACCTTTTGATTGTCGAAGAACACAGAATATTCGATAAACTGTGGGCATGGCTTGTTGGGAATTTAAATATGCTCCAGCTAAAACCTACAGAAATTGAAGCACAAACAAAATAAAATGTTTATTGGGATCGCTCTGACGAGAGCAATTGGAAATTCGTATTATTCGCAGAGTCAACGCCAAACGCTCTTGCTTCTCTTAACTATGGATCTTTCTTTTCTGGCAATGTGGCCCACATCGGTGGGGTGTGCTATTCCACCCTCACCTGGGCTAAGTATATAAACAAGGTACATATTTGCTCTCTACTGTCGTTACCAAGCAATACTGAGGAGCCTAGGCGATATAGGTGAAACAATAGCAGATCGCATGTATAGTGGAAAGTATGGTGTGTGGAATTTGATCATTTTTACATCTGAGCTTCTGCGGGGACTGAAAGGAAGATAAATGGTTAGATACATTGATGAAGTAGTTGCTTTTGCAAAGACCCTATCATTTATACGAACAGGTAAATAGAACTACAAAAATATCTCTTTATTCCTCTAAAATTAGTATTTTACCGGATTCGGGTCACATTTGTTAATTAAAATTGGTGAGACATTTTTTTTCTATTAGGTACAATCTATAGGATGCATATGTATTATATAAATTATAATTTGGGCAGGTGGCAGCCTCGTCTATGGATTGACCCGTCTCCTGTGCTTTCACCATTCAGATCCTCCTTAAGTGAAGCTACTGGCAATTAACTATACAGTCATACTAACGATGTCCTTCCTAAACAACTGCGCTGCTTTGGCAGTGAAAAGGATGTTGGAAGAAAGGAAGAATATTTTCAAAGTGACAACAGTCTCGTGCCAGAACCGCATGATTTGACATTGAGGATGATGAACCAGTGAGCATTGAGGTAAAAATTAAAAAAACAATTTTTTAAATGTATTGTTGAATATTTATATGAAACGCATTCGGTGTCCTCTCACAAAGTTTGAAAACGAACTATGTGAAGTTTATTATGAAATTTTTTTCTATACTATCACACCCTTATTTGGGAGGCCGTCGAGATTTTCTGACGAATGAAGGATGCACGTTTATTTCATAAATTATAATTTTTTCGTCGATAAGAAATATCTTTGAAGAAGGGTAAAACTGCAATTAAACACCGTTCTTGTTGAGTTCGCATATCCACTATTAAAAACAACGTACAGCAAGCATATAAATCCACTCGGACAGAAGATGATCTATGTGTTAGGTCTCGGCGATCAAATATAAAACCTCTCAGTCGATCGCGCTCGACTGATTCAGCACGATTTTCCCTTTCAATGGAATGTTTGAATTGTCGTACACTTTTTCAGTTTGAGTGAATTAATCATAAATGTATTGAATTTGGGCAGGTGGCAGCCTTAACTATGGATTCAACCGTCCCCTGTACTCTCATCATTCAGATCCTCCTTAAATGAAGCTACTGGCAATTATCTATACAGCCATACTAATGATGTCCCTCCTAAACAACAAATGCGCTGCTTTGGCATTGAAAATGATGTTGGTAGAAAGGAAGAATATATTCGAAGAGACGCCAGTTGCGTTCCAGAACCGTATGATTTACCATTGAGGATGATGAACGAGTTAGCATCGAGATAAAATTAAAAAGAACAATTTTTGAAATGTATTGTTGAATATCAATATGAAACGCATTCGATTTCCTCTGATAGGGACAAAGTCTGAAAACCAACTATGTGAAGCTGAGGTTATTGTGAAAATTTGTTCATCAAGCATAAATTAGATACTTTTCTTCTGAATAATTTGATTTAGAATTGCAAGATCGCCGAGACCAACACACAGATCGTGTGTTGGTCTCGGCGATCAAATATAAAACCTCTCAGTCGATCGCGCTCGACTGATTCAGCACGATGTACCCTTCCAATGGAATGTTTGAATTGTCGTACACTTTTTCAGTTTGAGTGAATTAATCATAAATGTATTGAATTTGGGCAGGTGGCAACCTCAACTATGGATTCAACCGTCCCCTGTACTCTCATCATTCAGATCCTCCTTAAATGAAGCTACTGGCAATTATCTATACAGCCATACTAATGATGTCCCTCCTAAACAACAAATGCGCTGCTTTGGCATTGAAAATGATGTTGGTAGAAAGGAAGAATATATTCGAAGAGACGCCAGTTGCGTTCCAGAACCGTATGATTTACCATTAAGGATGATGAACGAGTTAGCATCGAGATAAAATTAAAAAGAACAATTTTTGAAATGTATTGTTGAATATCAATATGAAACGCATTCGATTTCCTCTGATAGGGACAAAGACTGAAAACCAACTATGTGAAGCTGAGGTTATTGTGAAAATTTGTTCATCAAGCATAAATTAGATACTTTTCTTCTGAATAATTTGATTTAGAATTGCAAGTTATTATTCAAAGCAATCGTTTTTTGCAGATAAAAGGTTGTTTAAATAACACACAGTTTCACAAATATAACTATTTTTCTTTCAGTGGCACGTTTCTATTTATATTTAATTCATCGTCGAACTGTCAAAGCTTAAAAAAAATATCTACATGATAGAAGAGTTTCAATAAGTAAAAGCATCTACAATCTACACAATCCTTTTTCTCAAAAACTAATCAAAATCAAAATAAATTGGAGATTTAATAAATCAATGAATGATTTAGTTCAAATGAGCGCGTGGCAAAACGACTTTCACTTAGTTTACTGTCTAGGAACCTTTTTTTGGTTAGCTTGAATGCTTAAAACCTTTAACCACATAGATTTTGAGTAATTGCAGTATAAAGCTAAAATTGAAGAATCAGTTCAGGCCAGGACAATCATCTTTTTTCAGGTTTCAACACTCCTCTATTGGTTGTAATGTTATGTACATATCATGAATTAAACCATTTCATATGTTGATTAATAAAACTCCTATTATACTAAGTATATAATAAGTCTTATAGGCATTTTATTTATAGTCCATTATTTTATAAATGGGAAGATTCGTATAATGTTATAAAATATGAAAAATCATTTGAATTGATCAAGTTTATACTGGACATCTTTTTTGTCTGGCTATAATTTTTCATAAATATTTTTTCTGTGATTAAAGCATTATTTTTATGATAACAGTCAACTTCGTTTCAGTCTAACAAAGTTTCATATATATTTTCACATTATGAGTGCAAAAACATACTGCAACCTATACTTATATGATTCTTGTATGAAATGTAGTAACATTTGAAGAACATTTCATTTGTAATGCTACAATCTCAACATTATTGAAGGGCATTTAGACGCGTTTAATCATTACTGTGAAATTAATGAAACTTGTAAAACATTGCACCTTTCATTGCAATGTAGATATAATATTGCAGCAGCCTAATTTTGTTTAGTGGGCAGTTATTACATTTTATGTAGGACCATATCATTTTAGACCCTAATGCAAAATACTGGATTTTTTTAACGTCTCTATATTCATTAAAATCCATCAGCAACTTTGCTGGCCGGCACGAATTCATTAGCGCAGCGTCCCATCATTCATTGTCATTGGCTCCGTCGCCAGCTGCGTATAAATAATCAAATACATTATAAAGCTATTTGATGCCATTATGAGTTGTATAACTTAGCTTGTGACTATAGTTGTTGAACTTTGTTGTGACTAAGGATAAAAAACGAATAATATTCAGGTACTGCCTTGTACCTGAATGTACAATCACTTCAGATAAAACTCTTGATAAACTGTTCACTACATTACTAAAGGATTGGGGAAGACAACTAAATATGTCTGTGAATATAATTTAAATATATGTATAGTAGGCGTTTTATTTGTAAAAAAGGGACAGACCAAGAAATAATATAAATATATCAAGTTTGAACTTCCACTTCACAACAAATGATTTAATTTCGAATGATCATAGGTATCAATCACAATAAAATACGTTCGATTAGATAAGATCGGAAAATATATTGTACGTTCGGTCTAATGAGTTTAAATAGAGAAGTACGCTCAGGAATGTTTCCAAATAATGGTTTTCGAATTTGCAAGCAAGTCTTCTCTGCCAGCAGCAATAGCCCATGGACATGCTCTACAAAATGTATATATCTACAATAATTTATTTTTATATATTTAATAGATGTATCTTATCTAACTTTTTATTTCGGAAAGCAGAAAAAGCTGTAAGTGTGCAGTTTTTATAATTATTTATTTGTGGAGCCCATCGCTGCACAACTTTGCTGTCTTTTGCCCATTTTTAGTAAGCAACATGAAACAAAATATGAAAATAATTTAATAACGATAAAATAACAAATAAAATAATAAAAAAACAACTATTTAAATCACTGGATAACCCAAGTACGTTCCTGGCAAAATTAATTCTGCTCTAACGGTGACTACGCATTGACTGAAATCGCTTGATAAATCTTTGTTGAGTTTGGCGAAATGGTTATCCTGACAAAAACGCGGAGTATTGGCTATATAATTACGTAGGCTGTTGTGCTTATGCAACACATACTGCACTGCAAAATACGTAATTATCTAGTAGTTAGGTCTGCAGGCTACAATCTACAATTTTGTGAATACGTTTTTCTATTAATGGTACACAATTTAAACCCCAGCCCTCAGGAAATCTGCACACCATCGAGGCGGAGAATAGCCTTCTCATAGCCGATACGTCCACGCCCCCTCCCTCCACCGCCCACCCCCTCGTTTATATATCTATACCATCAACATAAATATTCATTTGTCTACATACAAAGAGCATATTTCAGTATATCATTCTCTTTCGGAATTTTCAGTACGATGTAGTATTTGGACCACTGACGATTTGGACGAAGGTAATTGGCATTTCTGGCCTGTCTGACGATTATCAGTGCTAGTAAGCAAAACGCTAGTAATGGTTAAAAACCACCACTGGAAAATCGTGATAAGACTCTATTTACATTCAAAAGATCTGTAACTCATGTTTTTGTTTTAGGAGGGGGAAGGGGAAAGCTTTTATAGCCGAAGTGTGGGAGTCTCCACCGGCTACCCACTACCGTCATGATTACACAGTAGTAGATAGTACACCCGATGGCATACGCACTAAAACCCAAACCTCCGAACGCCAACCGCCACCGCGGAACTGTTTAACACATTACTTAACGGTAGCAGCCTTGTAGCTGGCGCCTACAATCAGGTTTGCCCAACCCATAAGAACCAGACTGCGGGCACTATTGCCAGCGCCCACAATCAGTCTCGCACGTTCCGGGCCACCTGCTGTAGGGCCCTTTCCTCTGATTTTTTCTCCCGTAGAACCATCTCTACAAATCCCGCCACAGCATTCCAATTCTGAGGGGATCGAACCATGCAGTTCACTATGGTACCTGGCGTAACAACTTCGCCCAGGGTCATTATCATTGATGCCCTCCACACGTTCCACCTTACGCAGGTAAAGAACGAGTGATCTGGTCCATCCACTGCACCTGGACAATAAGTGCAGTTAGGCGAGTCGAGTAGAGTCCTTTTGTGTAGATAGCTGTTGAAGTGACCGTGTCCCGACAGAAACTGGGTGAGATCAAAGTTGATCTCACCCCATTTCCTATCATGCCACGGTGCCACTGGTCTGATAAAGGTGTGAGTCCATTTGGCTACCTGTGTATCTTGCTCCCACCGTTGTTGTCAGCTGTCCATCGTCTTTTGATGTTCTTCATTTCGCACTGCAGCGGCTGGTGTTGTCTCCTCTTTTCTCCGATACTTATTCTGGCGCTTTTTGCCAGCAAGTCTATCGGTGGCGTTCCCACAATCACAAGAATTGCACTTGTAGACACAGTTCTGTATGTTTGGGAAAAACACCATTTCTCAAACTATAAGAAACTGGTGGAGTGTAGTTGTTAAAAGTTATTTCAAAGAGCAGATAAAAAATGTACTGACAACTCCTGTATTATCAGCAAGTGATAATAAGCTGAACCTTTTGAAATGCTTTGTGGATTGTCGTCTTGATGTTTGGCATCAAATTCCCTCTACCAAAGTACCTACTTGCACAAGACACTATATTTTACCTAGAAAGTTGCTAAGTGATAATTTAGAAAAATAAATCGTTCATAAAAGGAATATTTCTGGATGGCATTTCACAATGTATCTCTGAAAAAGATATATCATTCAGAAAAAAAGTTAAGTAATCAAATTATTATAAAGATTAGTAATTTGAACGATATAGTCTGTTTGTTATAATGAACCCGATAATTTTGATATTTAAAACAATGCAATAGAATTCAGTTTTATTATAAGAACAAATTATATAGAGACATACTTAATGGGATGACCAAACTTACAATATATACATATGCAGCTAATAGTATGCAAATTTATAAAACATTACCATCAGAGATGCAAAAAAATAAAATATTGCAGTTTTAACAAAAAACGAATTACCAAGATAGTTGCCCCAATATTTTCAAAAATTGTTTGAATGATTGGTAAAAGTAAAAATAACAATTTTCTAACATAGGTATAAAAATGCATGTTTTGACTATTTTTTTAAATTCAATTTTGTATTCATTATGTATGTTATTATTTTATATAATTATTCTTATTTGTGAAAACTACAATTTGACAGGCTATATGCATCAGAATCATCACTGATTCAAAATATGTTGCTTGTTGATAATTAGTTAACCTAATCATTTACATTGGAAGCTACCAAATATATGTATGTAAAATATTACACTGTATAAACATGGTTCCATCATCACTCCAATGATTTTAATTTTTTTGAATGCTACTATCAGGGGAGACTGAAATAATCACCCCCAAATCATTTTTAATGCTTGGACAAAAATTTCGTTGATATATATTGTGTGATAGGTATCTTTTTCACAACTTGTTTTTAGTATCCCACCTTTCATTGTAAATGTTTAAGTTTTTTTAATATAAATTACTCGAACGTATGTACAAAGTATTTTGTCAGATTATCTACGATCTACTATGTAGTTTGTTTTATAGTATCAAATATTCAATCTTTCGCGCACCATTTTTTTTTTGTTATAACAATTTGCTATTACATATTGATTGATATTCATTACTAATGCATAGACGTACGTATTTCTAAATGTGTTCAAATTAAATTAATTTTCTAAGTTGTAGGTGGCTGAGCCCTTGAGAATTGCGTCAATCAGGTCATGTATTTTATATGTACACTGTACCAGTTTATGGTAAATCCTCATTAGATTTCAGATAACTCAAAGCAAATTTTGGAAATTCACGGAATTTGTGGAAAAATTTTTCAATCCAATTTCAAATAACAGCAGTACGAAAATCTGGTTCAAATTATCATTTTTAAACTGATACCATTGCATGGAAAGTACAGTGACGCCTTACTGGGTGCCATTTTTAAAGTGCTTATACAATTGGAATATGTATATTTTAAACTACTTTTGCAGCTTTGTTTTCAGTATCTGTATTTTGGCTTTATGTTAATCTATGAAAATTGTATCTATATTACAAATTATCACTTTGAGTGCCATGTGTTTTGAACAAATAAAGTACTTCTAGTAGTATGCCCGACAAAAATTCTAGTTGGGTATGGATGGATGGAAGTTTTTGATTTTATTAGATTCATTAACATTTATATACAGGTAGAAAGACAATGCAAAGATTGTACATAAAAAAATCTCTTTTTTATAGAGCAAACACAACACTTTTTACATTAAAGTAGAATAATTTTTTACTTTTATTTTCATACTATTAATGCATGTTTTTTTTTGTTTTGTATGAGCTTATATTTTATTATCTATATGTCTGCTCAGTTTATTGTTTTAATTGACATTTGGAGTTGAATGTAACTTGTGAAACTTCTCCTGTGGTTAATTACTATTTATTTTTGTAGAAAAATTTTGGTTATTTAGCATGTAGATTTATATTACTAGAAGTTTTTTTTATTTTGTTGTTCTAGTTCCATTCTAAAGATGATATCTTTGTGCATTGAATTTGTGTTTTGGTGGATTGTTCCCCTTAATTGCATGACAAAAGGATAATAATAAAAATTATCTAAATATCAGTTTTTATTGATTTATAACCTTCTCCTTTCACATATAAAATTAAGCTTAATAGATTTCTCTATTAAAATAGGTAACAATTTGCTTGCATAGTTTTCATCAAATGGACCCACTATAATTATAAATGACTTTGACTTAAAACTTAGATGAATAAATGAGTAAGTCACACAATTTTAAATTGAAAATTGCCATTCCCAATTGGATTTGACCATAGTAAGAATGGTTCTTCTTTAAAGTATCTCCAGTTTCTGCACTTACTTCCAGATTCCATCAATATAAGTTATATGTTGCCATATAAATAGCAAATTTTACCATCATAGGGGCATTTGATTTCCAATAATCTTGTTGGAATTCTGTCAGCCATTACAATACAATCTGGAGAATAGGCAAACCGGGGATATTAACAATAGATCACTAGGCCTGTTTCATAGTCTTGATATTTGTTCACTGCGTTGCGTTTTTCTAGAGCTTCAACTTCATATTTCAAGCCATGAGATGTACATATATTAGCTCTTGAAGTTTTTTGGCCAGAGATAAGTTCTAGCTTCGAATTTCCAGTCTTGTTTTGAATATGTATCTATAGAATAACTCCTGGAGCCTAAAAAAATTAAAAAGTTCAGTTTTTATGTTAGTAGGAAAAATGATAAACAAAGCAGTTGAAATAACCTCTCAACAGTTTAAACGTTTAAATTTTTGTTTCAGTACACTATAGGTTCATACAGAGCAAACAAATTTTACCAGTTATTCATAGTTGACCTTGATGGCAAACCTCAGACCTCTGTTTTGACATTAACACTTTGGAAAGCATTCAAATCTATGATTTATTTTGTTGTGGCTTTGCAACATGGTTTTAGCAAAACAATATCAATTTTCAAATTTAAGGCAGAAAATATGCTGAGCTTGCTGCATGAGATATAATTATCAGATCTACAGTTTCTTTTTATTCACTATGCAAGTGAGGCTGCTCTTGTTTGTCCTCTTCTAAAAAAGATGAATTATACATTGATATGAATTTAAGCCTAATATAAAATACTTTCATATGACAAGACGAACTGGAGTCCTTGCAAACAGAGGATAATAAGTTTAAACACTTAAAATTGGTTTAGCCTCATGTTCCTCCTCAACCAGCTTTTCTATGAAGTAAATATTAGACCAAAAACCAGAAACAAAAATTAATTTAGCATATTTCTTAACACATAGGTTTTTTGCAAGTTAGAGATTTTTCATATGCATTTTGTATGGTTAACTTGTTTTATATTAGTAATAATTTTAAATCAAGTTCCATAGTGGAACTATAAAAATAATATTAGTACTCAATATAACTGTGAATTATATTTATCTATATTGGAATTGGGTCAACTACTCTATATGTTATAATAATACGACTATTGGTATTACCTGGTACATTTCAGAATAACTGTGGCAATAATGCCATATGTTTGCATGTCCCTGATAGTCCAGCTTTACAGGTGCATGTAAACTGATCCACTTCAATCTTCTTATCTTTTACAATGGATAATTTTCCTTTCGTTTCATGTGGATTACTTTTGATTGCGATTGTTTGAAGGCACCAACGAGTAGGCACAAAGCAAATATCTCTATACATGTCTCCGTCTGAGTTGAAGTTCCAATAAATATGACGTGTTTGGTATTCTGACAAAATGCTCTACATGATGTGATGTTTTGTCACCAGATATCGATATAAATTTCTTTTACATACACACATATTGTTTTCCCATCCACGACCTGTTCTTCTATAGTGTGTTATTTTCGGAGTACCTGAAATATTGCAAAATACATCCTGATACAGAACCTCTACATCACCTCATTGCAGATGGGGTACTGGATCGTCTCGAAAAACAATAAACCCCCTATTGATGATGTACCGTTCTTTCAAAAAAAGTACTTAGTATTGGTGCAAACTACAGAGGTTGTGGCACCTTGTCTTTATTAACACTCTGTATGTAATAGTCACGTAGTCATGCTGAAAAGCATCAATACCCCTAAAACGCACCGAGAATTCCACACCACAAATTACGATAATGAGCATAGATCTAACAGCTTCTGCAGTACAATTCACTTGTGCAAAAAATATATAACAACTTTATTTGGTAATTCGTCACGACAACAACAAATACCATAACCTCACATTTTCAGTGCAGTGTTACCACAAGCTGACGACAAGTCAACAAATACCATGAAAGCAAATATTATCAGATTTTCAGTGCAGTGTTACCACACCAATTCCGTGTTTTTGACTTCTTTGCTGTTTCTGTTCTCCTTATACAAGTTCCAAGATTTCTAAAAACCTGCTCCAAGGTTGCAAGATCGTCTGGGAGTAATTACCGTAGAAATGATGGTTTTCGGATAAAAATTATCATATGCCAGGATTTCGAGAGAGGGAGGGCTCTACACGTCATATTTTATCAAAAGCAAAAAGAAAAAATATGACACTACATCGTTCTCACTAAATATATACCATGTTTAGGTAATTTCCCTCTAAAAGGCCACAATTAAGTGCATCCCAAAAATTCCCATTTTTGTTCAAAATGTAAATCTTTTCCACGCTTTTTTATCAATAATACAATTAAATATTTTGGATGAGTTTACAAACGATCCAAAATTCTCATTTAAATGATGGCAAAATAAAAAAAACCTTCAATAATAGATCATTTCTCCGTATTAAAATACCGTATGTATGGTATCAAAAAAATAAAGGTTACCTAATTAAAAAATATAAATAAAAACGAATAAATAAAAGCTGTTTGAACACAATATTCGAGTGTATACAAGGAATCTTGAACATTTACAGTATAACAAAATAATTAATCAAAGTCCGAATCTGATTCGATCGTCATAAATGTTGTTATCCACTTTTTGTTATCTTTTGAAGGTTTCAATTTAGTTGCATCTCCTTGTCTATTTACAAATTGGGATCAAGTATGCTTTTGCCGTGATTCGTTTCTCCTTTCAATTTTTTTCTGGCCTTCGTTTTTATTAAACCTAATTAAAGGCCGTACGATAGCTGATGATTATCGTTTATTGTACAATAGGCGTAATTATCATGCGTCTGGCAACCCTGGCTAGTTGTCAGTCAGATGATCTCTTTTGAAAAGCAGCATCTATTAGTACATTTTCTATTTTAGTCTGTCCATGATGATCGTCTTGGAAACTAAATAGCATTTTTATCACATTGAAAGTCTTCACAGTACAGATATATGAATATATAATATTATATATATATATATATTCCTATTGTTTCCGTGCACTGACGATAGAACACTAATTTCTGTGGATGTGTTCCATGACATGTGACGCAAATGACGGTTGACATCGATGTTATCTAAGTTCATTATGGAGCGATTAAATGGCACCATGCATTTCAGCACGTCATTGGATGATGCGTTACAGCCATTTCATTGGCTGTCCGTTATTTTACGCGCGAACTACGAATGGTGCAGACAGAACCATGCTAACTTTGCTTTGGTTTGCTATTTGATCCATTGGTCTGTGTCTGTGATTTTGGAATTTTCGCCTGTGGTTTTCTATTATTTGCTCTATCAAGCAGGATAACGAATTCATAATGTCATTCGTGTGTATCCTTTGTAAAAAGTTATTTTCAACACAATTCAATCTCAATAAACGTAGGAACAGAGTTCATAAAGTCAAATCTCAAGAAACTAGTTACGATAAATCTAAATGGTTACAACATAACGTGAATCTTTTAAATCACCTGAAGTGTGTTCACGGTTTAGAATTTGAAGATTTAGAATTTTCAGAATTGCAAGATAAATATCTTGTTAATATAATGCTGTAAATAAACTATATACCTACTATAAGTATGTCGCTTAACCACCATGAATAGTATTTAAACATATTTTATTGAATGTTATTTTTTACGTCAACATTTGGAATCATTTCAGGGTTTTCTGCTTGGAAGGAATTATTGGAAAAATACAAAATCGTCTTACATTGTTTCTAGGGTATATAAGATTGAACAAAATGTAATTACCTACCTATTACTCTTGCAATAGATCTTGTAAACCTAGTAAGTGCAATTTTTTCAACCAAAATTGTAATATAATCTAGCATCTCATTCACGAGGTCTGTATGAATTGATAATTGATTCAGTCTGTTTTAAATTTCAAACGGAAAAATTATCAAAAATTAAACATACATTCTTCGAATAAGAAATTATTTTTTTTGCAGCAAAACTTATTCCTGTTAGCACATCAAAGAAGAGATTATCAAAATCACAAGTGACATGCAGATTAGACTTTAAATGCACTAGCATATGATAAAAGTGACCAATCAAAAATGCATTGTTGTTGCATGGATAAAGACCCATTATGGACATGCTTTTGAGGCTATCAAATACTAACAAAGCATCAATTGCATCCAAACTTATTATTGGTATTGCTCCTAGGTAAGTATTTAATTAACTGAGATATCACTTTAATTTCTACTTTTTATTATTCACTTTTCCTGCCCTACTCTCCCTGTGGCATTAGTATTGCCAAAACTATCAGTAAGCAGGAAAGACTGATGTTGAATACATATGTAGTCTAGACACTCCTCTAAGCAGGCATGTGTCCTTAGTGAATTACCCCCAGTTATGCCATTGGTTACCTATTCTATATAACAAGGAAAAATGTTTTTATTTGCAGGAGTTTGGATACTCATTAGAGAGAGATAATTGAGATAAGTCAATTAGTTCGAACAGATCTCGTTACAAGGGTTGATATCTGAAATGTGAAAAGATCATACCACATTGATATTGCTGATGGGAGTTGAAAACCAAAACGTTGCTATATCTTTTAATTTGTGGGTGAATCAATGTAAGGACAAAGATAACAATCCAGTATTATTCTGTAAGAAGCAGGGGGTGGTGGACAATTTGTATAATTTAGATTTTAGTGATTTTTGTTTAGGTAGTAGTGGTGACAGAGTTCCAGAAGCAAATGTTTGTAATTAATTTTCTTAAAAGTTCAAACCATACAGTTGTCCAATAAAATTAATTCTATTGAACTTATGTGTTTTATCTCATAATTTTAAGGTTCGATAATCACAGAATATATCAATTGATATAAAAATTATTCCGAATGGAATAATTCCCGGTTTTAACCGTCCAGTTTTAACCGAACCAAAAAACGGTATTCTGAATAACCGTTTATCGGTTATTGGCGAATTTTAGCGACACATTTTTATGACAAATGTTATTAGCAATCTGAACACTATCAATAATGGCGAAATGAATTCAAAATTTATAGGAGCGGCACATTGTTAAGAGTATGCTTAATATAGACATTTTGTCATGTTTACATACTTTAATCGTTTAATCAGCAGAACTTTGTTGCAGTGTTTATGGGACCCCATACAAGGATATTTCATACCGACTGACAGATGATTATGTAAACTGATTAATTTATAAAACTTTTAGGTTGATTTTTAATGAAAAAACGCATCGTCAAACATTTCAAACCTAATTTTGTCTCTTGATGACCTCCCAGATTTTCTGAAATATTTAATTTAAAGAAGTGTAGCTTTGTATAAAATTTTATACGTTAATCAGTTTACGAAATTTTCTGTCAGTCAGGATGAAATATCCTTGTAGTGAGTTAGGGACTCTACATGTATTTATATCAATTGACGAACATGTCCATACAGAGCAACAAAATAAAATACAGAAGCTGAATTTTTTATTATACACTTATGTCTATCTGTAGAATGTACATAACAAAAAAGTGAAATTATAATTAATATCTAGAAAAAGCTTTAAAAATGTTTTATTCTACCCAATAATTTTTATCAACTCTGGTTATAAATACCCTCTCTGGTACATGATCATCTGTCAATCGACTTCTTTCACCTGACACCACCGCATTTAGTGTTGAAACCAACCTCTCTGACGCCACGGAACTACCCATGACAAATCTTTTGAGGCAACAAAAGCTAATGCAGGCATACATTGCTTGCTCTGACCCCAGTACTCCATTGGGTTAGCTCCCCGGGGCAAAACTGAAGGAACTATTTGCTAAGACTGGCGACATATAAAGCTTTCAGAATCTTGGGTCTGACAGTTTTGCATGACGAAGAAAAGGATTGGTTAGTAATGGTTTGAATCTTGTGGACAAACTTTCACTTAGCTTTTTTTTCAAAAGTTTTGGTATTTCATTATTTGGACTGATCTTATTCAGGGCTTCTTCAATAATACTCAGTAATAGTATGGTTAAACTACCAGTTGAATATTCACTTCCTTAAATTTCCGAAGTCGCCTCCTTAAATGGTTTTAATATATTAATTAATTCACCCAAAATTTCAATTTCTGAGCTAGACAGCATACAGGGAGCTTTTTCTAGGTGAGGATTGGCAATCTATGGAGACAGCTCTAGAAATCTGAGCAACATATTGTAGGTGCTGTTCCATCTTGTTCGAACCGACTGTACAAGGACATTGCCTTCAGAAAGACCTTCTTTTTCTTCCAATCTAAGGTTATCCATAAACAAATTACTGTGTCTTGCAAATGTTACAATTTGTTTAACTTCCCCAATGAGTTGTTTTAAACCAGGATTTCCCACATCCTCCAGCCCATCATTTATTATCAAATTCAAGATGTGAGCTAAACAATTTACATTTCTACCCTCCCCTAATAACATTCTGATAGCTGCAATCATATTTGCACCTCCATCAGTGCAAACAGTAACAATTTTTGATTTTGGAATATTAAATGAATCAAGAAGACCTTCAATCTCTGCACTAATGTAGTCTGCTGTATGTGACTCCATTGGTCTTCTAACACAAAGCACTATTGTTTCAGGCACGATAGTTTCAGGACCTGCAAAGTTGTATAAAAATAATGCTTCAATTAGACAATAAGGGTAGGTACAATTCATACAAATAAAATTTGCTGTAACCACTGAAAAACTCCAACTGGTGTTAACTACAGTACAGATATCTGAAGTTAGCGAAATATGTGGAATATCTGTCAGTTTATTTTTCACACTATTGGTAATGGCACTGCATGGAGCATCTGTGTTACCTGAAAAATATAAAATTCACTTTAATTTGACAACAGTATTTCTTGCTGGTAACTTGTATATAGGAGCAGCTGTTTTTGTGAAATGAACAAAACTATCCTTTTCTACTAACGAATGGAGAGCATTATCTTTACAAATCATATAAATCTTCTTCCACCTCCTGCAACAGAAATGTACATATTTATAGATTAAAAAAATGCTAAACTATACATTTTTGAATCACTGGTTGTATTATGGAATGATAAACAGTAATTAGCTCACATGATATTTTTGATTGCTTTGGCATTGCTTTTAAACTGTTTTGAACCATTATGTAAGTTTTTTATGAGTTTTTCAAAACTGATAAATGTAGAAACCATTAATATTAGCAATATGACAAGCATGAACTACCACACATGCATATTTTGGTCCTCATTTAGATATTTATTAATGCAACTTAAGAGTCAACAGTGGAGATAAATCATTCTGAATGTGCTTGTACTACTAATAATGGATTCAAAAAGTGTCATTTGTCTCTGTTTTTGGAGAAATGAGGAAGTGGAGTGAAGGAGGTTGTGATGTCGGTGATCTAGATTGCTGTGAAGCTTCAGCATCTGGTGACAAGGAGGACAAATTTGAAGATGTGGGCAAAGGATGATCAGAATTATCTTGACTCTCACTCAAGCCTCTTTTTCCTGCTCCACCCTGTGCATAAAAACATTATGTTATTAGAATGTAGAAAAAATAAAGTTTTAGAATATTGATACAATTATCAAATACTTGTTTCCAGAAATAGCAGTATTTTGTATTGAAATCAAAACTTTTTTACAATTATGCAATCTGAATAGAGAATTACAGGATACAATTTACATTTCGTTACATTACCATATTTTAATAAAGTGTGTGATTTACCTTTTTATCCTTTTCTGCATTCGGATGCTTTCGATTTAGATGTTGGCGTATATTTGTAGTTCCACCACCAGTTTTGATATGCTTGAGGCATAAATTGCATGTCGCCTCCTGGTTCTCGTTTTTGGTGAAATATTTCCAGATTGATGACATTGCTCAGGGCTCTGGTTTTCATACGCACTTTATATGAGAGGTACCAATGGTACCATGCACTACCATGTATGTAGTTTTAGTACTGTGCTGAAGAATAACGCTTCTTGTAAATCCACAAGTAAATCAGTAGAAAACTTTAAATTCAGTGGAATGAAATAACAAAAAACGGATACAACAAACTGAACAAAGTCAACAAAGAAAGGGCAATCTCAATATCTCGAAGGGCGCAAAACAGTTATAACTGATAAGTGGCTACTCGAGTCTCGAAGTAGTCGAAGCGTGTCAAAAGTGTCAAAGTCAAAGATACAGCCACACAAAGCAGAAAGTTGCGGGATCTCATACATCCTTGGAACATCGACACTTCACTTACATACATTTTACAATTTTTTAAAACAAAGGGGGAAATAGCCGGTTTTTTTCACCGGTTATTCAATATAAAAAGAAAAACCCGCACCAACTAATAACCGGTTATTATCGGTTATTTTTATCCACATAACCAATTTTTCGGTTTAACCGACCGGTTATTGACCAGTGTTGCCAACCGTGGCGGAATTCCGCTACGGTAGCGGATTTTCAGCCCTTGTAGCGGCGTAGCGGCGGGATTACGTTTTTTCTTCAAAGTAGCGGAATTCGTACCTACCAGAAGGGTACGGTCATAACACTAAAATACTAAAATACTTTTATTTATAATTTATATGATCCAAAAGCGAGCAGCGAGCGGGCGAGTTTTTCATACATTTAATCGATAGACATAGAAGAGATTAACCGAAATTAACAGACTTGACATCAGCATCCTGCGACAACTGTTTTGTTTCAATGTTTGGAAACAGTGTTTCGTATCTACTCATTGCCCAAATCTACTGTTTTGACAGAATGAAATGAACTGAATCCGTCAATAACATGGGAATCAATGGATTCCAAGAGAAAATATAGCAAGCAATGTGATGACAGTTGAATTCAGGTTCATTTATTTGTGTGTGTAATTATATGTTTTAACTAATTTGAATATATTGTATCGTTCGTCGTTATTCATCATGTTTGTGGTAAGCCACACTAGACTAATAGACTTTTGTGAAGAGTATTAATAAGTTCAGGCAGCGTGTCTGTTTAGGGGTGCAGTAAAACTTAAAGCAATAGTTGTTAATTTCTATATTTTATGTTTTAATTTCTTTTGTAGTTGAATGTTGAAGATTTGGTATTTAAAATTGTACTATTTATAGGACATATTATAATTGTTAGTGTTTAACTTATTTTCATTTGTTGCTTCTATGTTTGAACTTCTTGTAATTGAAGAGTTTTTTTAATAAATAATTTTTGAAATGAAAATACTGATTTTATATTTTATATATTACGAAATTTTGATACTGATTTTTTTCCTTTGCAATCGAAAATTTTCGACTTTAATCACCGTAGCGGATTTTTTAATATGTAGCGGAATTATCAGCCTGCCGTAGTGGTGGGATGCTCTGAAAGGTTGGCAACACTGTTATTGACGTTCCTAAACCAAACGACGTGATGACGTATTGACGTGTCCAGTATGGCGGCTGTGATATAATTTCTAGCAAGTTTTCTTAGCGTTTTTCCGTGTTTTTTGTGTTTTCTGGACTATTATCGTGTTTTGTGTGAAATGGAGAGTGAATATCTAAAGAGCTTATTGTCTGAACTCCCAGATGTTGGTGCAAGTTATCCTAAAAAGGTGTAAAGTTGTTTTGTTCGCCTATGTTATATTGTTAATTCTTTGCAGATACCAGAATAGTATACGGTTGATCAATGGCTTAGATCCCTTTACTCTGAAATATGAAGATCTGAATCAAATAGCAGAAAGCTTTCCTCCAGTATCGAACATGGATGTACCTAATGCTCACTCACAGCTTTTACACTAAAGAGCAAATCAAACTCATCAAGAACCTGCAAGCCTATAAGTACCTTGAAAGTGGTCTTGTTAGGTATTTGGGGTGTCAAGTTGTACGTGATTTTTTCGTGATAGTTGGAAAGGCAAGATTTTTCTCAATATTAAGATTGAACAATGATAAATACTGACCTTTGTAGGTGAAGCATTCTTAGGAGGCCTCTCTGCAGCCATTGAATGTTTGGTGTATAGCTGACAAAAGTGGAGCCATCTGTTCTGCTCACTGTACATGTATGGCAGGCAATAGTGAAGTTTGCAGCCATGATGGGGCAGTACTATTTGCAGTTGAGTATATGAACACAAAAAAAGAGGCAATTTCTTGTACCAATCAATTAGCTTTGTGGTGTGTTCCTTCAGCATCATCGCAAGTACCTATAGTACCTGTTAGAGAAATGCAATGGGGCAAGCATACAAATTTGTCTAGTAAGGAAGATATACTGCCAATCTCAATGACTGGAATTGTAATTGTAAACATGTATATGTAATACAGGACTGATTATTTATTACAATGAAACATTCATTTGACATCAAAAATATCTTTTAAATCCCAAAGCTAAACACTGAACAAACTTATAGTTTCTATAGAACATGTCTAATATGATATAGAACTTGATTGTTCTGTATTGAAAGATTTCTACTCCTGAAACTCGAAAATAACCAAGCACAACCTAGTATATTTATTGATTTTCTATTATGTATATTGGCTTTCTACGTCATAGCTATATCATCTTAACTTTTTAATAGCTTACCTTCAACACAGTAGCTTTGAACTTCTTCCTCTTTTCTAGCCTGTCCTTCTGTTCAACAGTCTTTTTGCCTTTTGAAACCATATGAGCTAAATGACCCATGTTTTGAGAGGGAACCCAATCAGGGTGATCCCATCTTCAAAAGAAGCTGGTTTACCTGAAATTATTTCACATTACATGATTTTGCTCAATTTTATTGTGAGGTTTAGCATTAGAAGAATGTAACATACAAAATAGTTACCTATTAGAAAATGTTTACTGTGGACTCTCTCATTCTTAATTTTGGTCTCTGTGAAGTCTTCCCTCTTTATAGCAGCCAGCCATAGCTCCCTACGTTTCTTGCTTAACTCAGTTTTATGAGTTAAAAATTGATGATTTGTAACAGCAGGTACTGAATAGGAAGACACCTGGCCTCTGTAGGAATGGGTTCCACATCCAACAACAATAAAAATCACAGGCATTTCATAGGACTGTAGTCTTATACACATAAACTATTTTAGATACCACTAAGTGAACGAAAACGTCGAAAACACAGCAGATTCTATAATATGATAACTGTCAAATGTTTGTTCACAAATGCCATATTAAATTTTATTCGACAGGTTATTGGATTGCGTAATATATCCCTATATAGGTGTGAATTTTGAATCACTGTGATTACTATTTGTAATCAGTTTTTCAAAACTACCTAAAACAAAAAGGAAATCAGAGATATGAATTTGCTAATATGTTGTTGATAACTGTGAATATCATCAGCTACTTTGTGTGAGGAGCTTGATTATTTAGAAAGGCAATGGTATGCATTCCTTTGGGAAAAGAATTGAGGTGACCAGATTGTTTATCTGATTTTTTGATGCTTCACTCAAGAATTGAATGAAAACATACAATATAACAGCTTTTCATATTTTGCACAAGTATGAGGTCCATAGTTTATCAGGGAAAGGAGGTTTTGTGTCTGTGTATCATGCAAGATGCCTGAAAACACATACAGATGTAGCTAGAAACATGGTAAGCTTATACATATTCGGATAGTTAGATTGAAAGTGGTACAATTTTCAGATTGATAAAAAGCTTATGCAGGCCACTGGAATGGTAAACAGGGTTAAGTAAGAAGTGGCCATACATTCAAGACTAAAACATCCATTTACACTGGAACTGTATGAGTGCTTTGAGGATATAAACTATGTGTATTTTGTCCTAGAGCTTTGTCACAAAGGGGAGTTGCAGAAATATATTAAAGGCAAAGTAGGTAGCATATTATTCTCCAGATTTTTCTTACCATCTGCTTGCTGAGTGATGACATAATGAATAGAGCCATCTTAACCCTTTTCAGTCTCAGCTGTAAGTTTGAATTGGTACCTCTTTGTCACAAAGGGGAGTTGCAGAAATATATTAAAGGCAAAGTAGGTAGCATATTATTCTCCAGATTTTTCTTACCATCTGCTTGCTGAGTGATGACATAATGAATAGAGCCATCTTAACCCTTTTCAGTCTCAGCTGTAAGTTTGAATTGGTACCTCTAGCATATTATAAATAATGTAACATTGACTTGACTGTATATGTGTGTGTAACTTATCCTTTGGCTGTCTCTCTGATTCATTATATTGTATGGTAGCTGCTAACCGAATACATATGAAAGAATATTTCCTGTGTTTGCCTGCTTTGGCAGCCTCTGTCAATGCACAAAACAGAATGAATAAATCTTGTAGATTGTAGATGCTCTTACTTTGAGAAACTTTTCCATCATTCAGATAAAAAATTGTTAGTCTGACAATAATCTGAATATAAAACGAAAAGTGTTACTGAAATAAAGAGAGTTTTATAAACTTCTGAATTAAACTTAAAATTTTTAATTGAAAATGAAAAAAGAATGATTATGAACTATAATGACATTAATATTCATAACTGTTTCCAGGGTTGCAGTTTTATTTTCATCAAGAAAGTATTATAAACTATTATGAAAGGCTAGAATTCCGATGAACCATTTGCATTGTTGATAAATCTGTAAAAGGAAATAATTAACTGCCATACCATAAAGCTGCCTATTCTATGGTATAAAATGAAACAGCAGTGCAGTTCCAAAGTAGCAATACAATAATCCCCCATTTCCAAGAACAAACAATAAGGAAACTGTAATATGAACTTATGATGCATTTGTAGGCTTTGAGAACATTTACTAGACCTTTCCATGAGGCATACTTAACCAAACTGGGTCACAGTCTATTGAGGAATAATAGCAATAATCTTTCACCTTTATAAAGGCAGATTATTTGACCCTCTTTTTGAAATTGTTATGCTTTAGTTATAAGATTTTGTGCTTTTTTAATTGACAGTATAGGTTCAGAAGGCTCACTAATGTAACAGTTACCTCACACAAGTCTATTTCATATATTGAATTTTTGGTATCTACATTTCAATTTTTTTGCTCTGTGTGGCAGAGGGAACTTTAATATTCATAACTGTTTCCAGGGTTGCAGTTTTATTTTCATCAAGAAAGTATTATAAACTATTATGAAAGGCTAGAATTCTGATGAACGATTTGCATTGTTGATAAATCTGTAAAAGGAAATAATTAACTGCCATACCATAAAGCTGCCTATTCTATGGTATAAAATGAAACAGCAGTGCAGTTCCAAAGTAGCAATACAATAATCCCCCATTTCCAAGAACAAACTATAAGGAAACTGTAATATGAACTTATGATGCATTTGTAGCCTTTGAGAACATTTACTAGACCTTTCCATGAGGCATACTTAACCAAACTGGGTCACAGTCTATTGAGGAATAATAGCAATAATCTTTCACCTTTATAAAGGCAGATTATTTGACCCTCTTTTTGAAATTGTTATGCTTTAGTTATAAGATTTTGTGCTTTTTTAATTGACAGTATAGGTTCAGAAGGCTCACTAATGTAACAGTTACCTCACACAAGTCTATTTGATATATTGAATTTTTGGTATCTACATTTCAATTTTTTTGCTCTGTGTGGCAGAGGGAACTTTTTCCTTACTGAAGAAGTTCCTGATGATTTTATATTTATTTTGTGAATTCAATTGTTGGCTCCTCACAGTTTATTATACCACATTTATCAAGGTAAATAGTATAAAGCCAATAATTAAATTCACAACAGAAATGGATTATGACCGGATTCTTTATTTTTTGGACCTTTATATAGAGATAATTCATAATTCTTTCATAACATCAGTTTATAGAAAACTGATGCATACAAATAAATATTTACATTGCAAATTTAATGATGTAATGACTATGAAGAAGGGATTGATGAGAGAGTGTTTTTGACAGGGCAAACATATCTCCACAAACCAAAGCATGTTTTATTTGCAGTAACAATTCATTGAAAACTTCTATTCTTAACTAAAGGACACACGTCCAAAACAGCACTCAGTAAATACATCTTTATAAAGTTGATTGATGATTCTGTTTATAATTTCACAATAGCCTGTGACCCAGTTTTGTAGAGAATGCTTAGTGGAAAAGGAGTATGTGGTAGTGTATTGTTTTTGGTGATGGTTTTTGTTAATGACATCATATATTTTAATTGTATTATATGGTTCACTGGATGTACAAGTTTGCCACAATTTGACTATGTTATTAAATAAAGCCAAATTATAGTTTGAGATGTAGGTGATGCTATGCAAAATGCAGGTGACACCTGTTGCCTTATAGTTTATATGACATTATTTTAAATTAAAATTTGGTTCTAATGAAGTGCACTGGAAAGCAGTTTGAATAAAAGTACATGTGCTTTTAGCTTAATTCCTCATAAGAATGACTTTGATTTTTGTTAAGGAAATCACTAATTACCAAATCGTTTCAAATATTTTGATAAATATACCTGCCATGTGAGATTTTATTGCTTGCTTTTGCTGTGTTATAGTATATTTATTAAGTAGTCAATTCGAAAGACTGATGATACTTTAGGAAACAAATAAATAGTGTGTTACTGTAAAACAAATCTCAATAGTAATATTTTGTGTAGAAATTGCACAATTATATATTAAATTAACAGTATCATAGAATATACTTCACTACTTTACCACAGTCATTCACTATGATCATAGAAGTAAATAATATAGCTTTTTGATGTCGCTAGATATACTTTTCAGTCATTTTATTTCTGTTACAGCATGTTAACGTGAAACTTTCTGCTTGTAATTTCCTCTATACATGTGACCTGCTATATACATCTTTCATCTTTTAACTAGACTCTTCAGCTTCTGTTAGTTTTTGGTCCGTGCTCAATTGCCTGACGAATGCTCAATTTGAAATTAGCGAATTGAAGCGCATGTTCGGCCGTCTGTCATAGAAAGGAGTAACCAGCACCTTTTGATTGTCGAAAAACACAAAAAAATCTACTAACTGTGGGCATGGCTTGTTGGGAATTTAAATATGCTCCAGCTAAAACCTACAGAAATTGAAGCACAAACAAAATAAAATGTTTATTGGGATCTCTCTGACGAGAGCAATTGAAAATTCGTATTGTTCGCAAAGTCAACCCCAAACGCTCTTGCTTCTCTTAACTATGGATCTTTCTTTTCTAGCAATGTGGCCCACATCGGTGGGGTGTGCTATTCCACCCTCACCTGGGCTAGGTATATATACAAGGTACATATTTGCTCCCTACTGTCGTCACTAAGCAATACTGAGGAGCCTAGGCGATATAGGTAAAACAATAGCAGATCGCATGAATAGTGGAGAGTATGGTATGTGGAATTTGATCATTTTTACATCTGAGCTTTTGCTGGAACTGAAAGGAAGATGAATGGTTAGATACATTGATGAAGTAGTTGCTTTTGCGAAGACCCTGTCATTTATACGAATAGATAAATAGAACTACAAAAATATCTCTTTATTCCTCTAAAATTAGTATTTTACCGGATTCGGGTCACATTTGTTATTTTAAATTGGTGAGACATTTTTTTTTATTAGGTACAATCTATAGGATGCACATGTATTATATAAATTGATATTCGGGCACGTGGCAGCCTCAACTATGGATTGACCCGTCTCCTGTGCTTTCACCATTCAGATCCTCCTTAAGTGAAGCTACTGGCAATTACCTATACAGCCATACTAACAATGTCCCTCCTAAACAACAAATGCGCTGCTTTGGCAGTGAAAAGGATGTTGGTAGAAAGGAAGAATATTTTCAAAGTGACACCCCATGCCAGAACTGCATGATTTGCCATTGAGATGATGAACGAGTTAGCATTGAGGTAAAATTCAAAAAAACAATTTTTTAAATGTATTGTTGAATATTTATATGAAACGCATTCGGTGTTCTCTCACAAAGTTTGAAAACGAACTATGTGAAGTTTATTATGAAAATTTGTTCTATACATAATTTATAATTTTTTCATCGATAAGAAAAATCTTTGAAGAACGGTAAAACTGCAATTAAATACCGTTCTTGTTAAGTTCGCATATCCACTATTGAAAACAATGTACAGCAAGTATATAAATCCACTCGGACAGAAGATGATCTGATCAAATATATAACCTCTCAGTCGATCGCGCTCGACTGATTCAGCACGATGTACCCTTTCAATGGAATGTTTGAATTGTCTTACACTTTTTCAGTTTGAATGAATTAATCATAAATGTATTGAATTTGGGCAGGTGGCAGCCTCAACTATGGATTCAACCGTCCCATGTACTCTCATCATTCAGATCCGAAATTTGACAATTTTCTTAGACTCTTCTAATAGAATACTATACTACATAGCTAAATTCATCAAATTTGGGCGGGGAAACTAATAAGGAATCTCCAAAATTATGAATTTTTGCATGTTTCTAAAGTATCGTATCTTTTCAGGGCGTTGATAAAAAAATGTCTAGAGTCTACATTTAAGTTTATCGTTATATACAACAAACAAGGAAGACTATAATTTTCATACATATATCAAAACTTTTACCATGAAATCAAATTTCCAATACTTGATAACTGATGTAATCAGCCATTGGGCACATTTCATAATTGTTATTGCTCAGTTGTCTTTCCGATATTCCATTCTGTGGTTATTACCTCTCGAGGAACTGAGGATGCTTCTGCCCAGACTCCCTTTCAGCAGGAGCAATTTTCATGAAATTGATAAATGCCAACGATCGATGCTCCTGCTCTCTTGTGTCTGAACAATGGTTAACAAACTTATTTAATCTTAATACTTAATTTATCCTGACAAAAACACTGGTCTCTTGTGCATACTTTTAATAATATTTTTATTCGGGGCTATTATGTGATTTGTACCAGCTGGCTCCGAATGAGGTTCCCTTGGAGGAAGGCCCACTCGGTTTGCTGAAGTTAAAGATGCGTACATTCTCTATATACCTCATCTGAAAATCCCGCTGCGAGCTTTTTGTTAATCGATAGAATTCGCACATCTTTATTCAAAAAGTTTTTAAATATTACTATACAAACAAACCTTCAATGAATGAGAACAAACTGTTAGTTTTCTGATATATAAAATATATGTTTCCTTACTGGATGTAACAACAGCAAACAATTGTTGTATTCTATTAATTTTTTCTGCATTTGGCAATTTTACGTATGTGATCGTTCTGGCGCCGTTCATGGTGTAACTGGACTTCATGCACTTGCTGCAGTTAGCTGTGTACTAATTTTTTCCAAGTATGTACCATTACACGCTCCGGGCGCCCCGGGGCTCCACTGGACCCCCGTGGTTCCACCCCCGCCCTCCCCCAACCCATGCCCTCCTTCAACCCCTCCCACTCCCCTAGCCCCGCCTCTCCCCTACCCTTGCCCTGCCCCTCCCCGTTTCACCTTACCGCAGCCCAATCTTAATCCAATGAAAGAGCTTCGCCTTGGATGAATTGCCTAATAAGGCTATATACATCACGGTATCCCAAAGTAATTTTTGTCGAGCTGTTTCAATTTCAATTTTCAATTACAGAAAATGCTACCACTATGATGTTAGAGGAGATTTTGGGGAATTTTAGGTTTCCAAAAGATCCAAAAACATGGATATACTAACTAGGTATTACTAGATATATCTAACTGATTACTCATTTCGATTGTTCACTTTCACTCATGAATATGTCGCTATAACACTTATATCTTTAAAGATGCTGGGGTTCATACTTAAAAATGTCAAGGATCTGTCAGTGCACTCTTTGAAAATCATTCATTGGTCATTAGTCAGAATGATTTTGCATTGTTGTAATCTTATGTGGAGTCGCAATATGCAGTATATATATCTTTTAATAGAAAAAGTTTAAAAACAGTTTGTTACCATTGTTCATATACATTGATTATTCCTTACAACTGAACTGAGAATTTGATTTTACTTAATTTAGAATCCTCAGATAAGAAGAGAGTTGTCATGGATGTATCTTTTATATTCAAGTTGATGAATGGGTTTCATTTTTACTCCATTATTCTGGAAAAAATCAATAATAAAATTCCTTCCAGGTTATTCTAAGACTGGACTGGACAGGACCCCCCACTTCATCCCTAACCCTGAAAGTCTCAAATAATTGTGACAATGTTGATATATTTAGGACACATAATTATGATGCCTTCATAGCTAACATTCAGTTGATATGCTAGATGTGTTCAGTGTAAAGTACCTTACCTTTCAATGTTAGTTGTTTTTATCTCATTGTATTCTATCTATTTTAATGTAATTGGGTCCCCATATGAATAAATAAATAAATATACATAATCTTTTCCAGTTATAGGTACAACTTCAATATACATATTGTTTCCCCTAATTGCAGGACTGTTGAACCAGGTCCTGGTGCGTACTTGTGTTGCTGTCACCTTTAATGTGATAATATAAAATATACCTACACTAGTTGCATAAAATAAGAGGCAATTAAGGTCTTCATCTCCAGAAAGAAGAACTCAGAAGAAAACAGCAGAGCAGTCTATTGATGCTATTGAAGTAGATACAAGGTTTGTTTTGAAATATACATTTCATACAGTATAAGCAAATGCATTGTTTACAGGTCTGAAAATGAGCCACAACCATTTATCTCACACACAAAAATTTGATGAACCCTTGCATAGTTCCATATCAAATGCGTCACTTGATGCTGAAAGCTATTATTTCTGATTAGATCTGGAGCAAGTTACAGGAAGCCTTGTACATCCTACAGAGAGAATATATAGATTTCTGTTCTTATTCTAAGTTATTGATGTACAATATTATTATGAATAGTATAAATAGAATGCTTAAAAAATGAGAAAAGTATAAATTATTTATTATTTATAAAATCAAGATTCAGCTATTTGATTCACTGTGTCACAGGTTACAGTATCAAATGTCAACAGCATAGATACATTTACTATATAAAATTATCTTTAGACAAATTATATCTAATATTAGATCAAGAAGTATATACAAACTTGGTCATGTAGATTGTAGATGCTCTTACTTGGTGAAACTCTTCCATCATGTAGATAAAAAGTTGTGTTATTATCACACAGTTTCACAAATAAAACTCTTCCTTTTAGTGACGAGTTTCGATTTTTATTAAAATCATCGTCATTAAAAGAAAGAGTTTTATTTGTGAAACTGTGTGATAATTAAACAACTTTTTTATCTACAAACTTTGTCTACAAAATTGTTTCAGTAGTTTTACAAACCGTATAATGATCCTGGATTGTACTGATATATATGCATCAGTAAGTTGGCCAAGTTGGATATACAAAGCATTGTGCACGAAAGACTCAACTGATGAGCTATTTTTTCTGTTTAGAACAGATTGATTGTGTTTGATTTGAGGAATTTGGGCTGCGGATTTTTGTATGATGTTTTTAATTCTATAATGTAAATTGCTGTCTTGGTTAATCTATAATTGATCTATTTTCCTGTATTGTTATTGTAGAAGCTCCATAGACCTGTTATAATTTTGTGTAAGTTGTGAACTATGTCCTATAGTTTCCTCTATAATTTGTTTTCAAATTACTTTCAAGTTAGTTACATGTCTGTCGTTAATTTTATTATCTATAAAAGTTCTGTAAAACGATTTTTCTCAACGAAACATAGGTATTTTCACAGAAAATATTTATTTTATTCAAACTTTCAATGTATTCTGTGTACAAACGTTTTATGAAACAAGAGTTTACAGTATATTTAATCCTAACAGTATGTATTATACTATTTTCATTGAAAAAATGTGATTCTTTGTACAAATTAAGTTACATGGTGCATGATTTATTAACACGCTGCTGACACTTGTAATTTGAAAAAAACTTAATTTGTCCAAATCAAAACAATTGGATTATAAAACACTGAAAAGCTAAAAACGTTCAATTTGAAAAATATCCAAAACTTCATTTAATTAGATTTGCAGCGCTAAAATCTGATAGGAATCTTCAATACCATAAATACAATTGCATGTGAAATACAGTCAACACAATTGGCGCCAAGAAATTAAATTACAACCTAGAAATTTCTTACAATTTGAACACATTTAGGAATAGATAAGTAAGTCTATGTATTAGTTATAAATGTAAATGAATTATTGACACTTTTTTATATCAAAAACAAAAAACGAGTAAAAAAATAACTGATTTGAAACAAATCACATAGTTCATCATATTTTGAATTTTGATCCATATATCCTGTCGTATAGTAATTTATAATTCAAAAAACATAAGATATACTAAAAGTTGGGTTAGAACACTATTTTGTATTTTTACTATAAATTATACTAAACAATACATTAAAACAGGAAAAACTATTAGTACAGCCCCGCGGTTTGGACCCCTCTACCCTCACCTCACCCCCACTCTCACCCCTTCACTGTCCCACCTTACCTCAACAGAATCCCGGGCCTCCGGGGATCGGGCCCCCACGGCTCGGCCAAACCTCACAATAAAATGGAGCGAAATCATGTAATGTGACGTAATTTCAGGTAAACCAGCTTCTCTTGAAGATCGGGATCACCCTGATTGGGTTCCCTCTCAAAACATAGGTCATTCTGCTCATATGGTTTTAAAAGGGAAGAAGACTGTTGAACGGAAGGAGAAGCTAGAAAACAGGAAGAACTTACAAGCTACTGTGGCAAAGGTAAGCTATTAAAAAGTTAAGATGATATAGTTATGATGTAGAAAGCCAATAACATAATAGAAAATCAATAAATATACTAGGTAGTACTTGGTTATTTTTGAAGAAAGGAAGTAGACATCTTTCGATACAGCACAATTAAGTTCTAGACATGTTCTATAGAAACACCCTAACAACAACCTAGCAGTCAAGCATGGCGCCAGTGGATTGTGTTATATGCAGTAAGACGGTAAAAGCTGGGTATTCAATAAAATGTCAGAAGTGTGCTCAATGACTTCATAGGGACTGTGCCAACTTGTCCATAGATGAAGTGAAAAACTTTGATAAAGAGCTCAGGATAGAAAAAGGAAAAAGGTTTTCCTGCAGCATCTGCCTTCCTCAGAGTCCACACCGATCAACTATATGCAAGGAAAGCAGTACAAATGAACATTTTGAAGACAAACTACTGTAGAAGATAAAGCTGTATTTCAATGAGAAACTAGAAACGCAGATAAATAGGATAAGGGAAGAGAATGAAAAGCTATTGAACATTTACCACTTTTGGAGGAAAAAGTTCTCAAAATGTCATCCGTGAAAGACAGAGTTTCACAACTTGATCTTTTTTATACCAGAATGTGCAGTGTATAAGAAACAAAATGGCCCAGCTGGAGGTAATTCTTGAAGAAAACGATATACAAATATTGTGTGTAACTTAGCATTGGCTCTCAGAAAATGAAACATCTTTTATTTTTGATGGTTTTAAATTAGTGTCATCTTTTCATAGATCTGTTTCAATTCATGGAGGTGCAGGAATTTATGTTCAGGCAGGACATAAATTGTTCCGAATTAAAGTATGCTAATAACATGTCATTGGAACTGCATTGTGAGATTGCAGCAATAAGGTTAAATCAGATTGTTTTAGTCACTGTGTACTGGTCTCCTAATGTTGTTTTTCAGCAGTTTCTGGATTCATTATCTCTCCTGTTAGATAAATCAGGGGTAGAGGGTGACATCATTTTAGCTGGTGATTTCAATGTACCTTTTAATACAAATTACCATCATGTATCACAGTTAATTAATATACTTGAATCGTATGGCTTAAGACTGACTGTGTTTCTTAACACGAGCATGAATGCATGTTTAGACATGTTTTTACCAGCATTTCAAACATTTCTGTAAGTGTGATTGATTTGGGTATATCTACACTAAACTACACATTGTACATTGTATGATTTCTCAAAAGCATTTGACTGTGTTTCTCACTCCATACTAACTGATAAACTGCGCCTGTATGGGTTTGGTGACAATAGCACTGCCCTCAATCGTATCTGTCTGATCGACAACAGTGCGTCTCATTAAACGGAAATTTTTCTTCATTAGATTTTATTAAATATGGTGTACCACAAGGCTCTATATTGAGGCCTACACTCTTTTTAATATAAATTGATGACATTGAAAACTGTGACACTGAATCCAAATTTATAATGTATGCTGATGATACATCAAGGATGCATCAATCAAAGACCCAAAACGGTATCAGTTCTGAAAGAAACCATAAATTAGATATTGAAACTTGGTGTCTAGCTAATCAGCTTCATATAAACAATAATAAAACTCAACAAATAGCATTTCAAACTACTAACAACGCAGAATCCAATATCAATGATAAGGTAAAGCCTCTTGGTGTATACCTGGACCCTACGCTTTCATGGAAACTGCACACAAATGAGCTATCCAAAAAAATTGTGCAAAATCATATTTAATAATAATAATACTTTCTGTTGCGAAACCTAAAACCCATTTTACACAACATTTTAAGTCATGATTCAATTCTTACATGTTATCATGGGTACTTTCAGAACGCACTAAGATATGCCATTTTCACCTAGGGGCATTCGCCTCATACTAAAAAAATATTTTCTCTACAAAGAAGATGCATAAGAATTTTGGCTAATTTGAAGTATCAGGATCAATGCCAACATGCATTTGTCAGTTTAAAGATCCTTACTTGCCTTATATCTATATACTTGAATGTCTAGACTACGCCAGAAAGAATGAGAATCTTTTTGTCAAGCATCCAAGTGTACATACCTACTTGACAAGAAATAGAGAAAACTACGAATTAAAGGACTTGAGGCTGACAAAATCCAGAAACAGTACTAATTACCCCTGTGTCAAGTTTTATAATTCTCTCCCAGTAGAAATTAGAACCCTGCAAATAAACCCTTTCTATGTCAAAATGAAAAGATATTTACTTGGAAAAGCTTTCTATTCTTTTGAGGATTACCTCCTAAACGATGTTTCTGATTTTTTTCTAACAGTTTTTAACGTGATACTTATAGTGTTTGTCTGTTTTTATTATCTTATTGTACATTATTTTAGTTTCAATCCAAATGAATGCTATATCACTATATTTTTAGATATATACTTGTATGCACTTCTGACGTATGTGAGCAGGTTTTTCCTGCAAAATATCAATGAACTACTATTACTATAAGTTTGTTTAGTGTTTAGCTTTGGGATTTAAAAGATATTTTTGATGTCAAATGAATGTTTCATTGTAATGAACAATATTCCCTGTATTACATGTGTATGTTTCTTACATGTTTTTTTGTTGTAGAGTAATGAAGAGGATGTGATGAGCAGTAATGCAATGAGTACTGAGCCACCAGGTGTTTCAACAAATACTGACTTGACGATGGAAGAGCTGTGCTTGAAATTTTCCCAGTTGAGTTTTGTTGCCAAAACCATAGCTGAGCTTGAGAGAAAGATTGAGAATACATCATTTGGACTGTTGGAAGATTTTGCAAAATGGAAATATTATACAGGTTTTGAATACAAGATTATTAAAGTGGTAATTTTTGAACTTGTGGAAAAATATATCCCATCATCAAGTACAACTGTTTTGAGCATGTTCAATCAATTATTATTGACACTTATCAGATTAAGATTAGAGTTGCACTTCAAGGACTTAGCATACCATTTCAAAATTTCTGCCACTACAGCATCTACATATTTTATAAATATTATCCATGTTCTGTATAAGCGAATGAAGTCATATATAGTATGGCCAAGTCGTTTAGTTGCGCAAATGAATATAACAACATGTTTTAAGGAGGTATTCCATGACAAAACAACAGTCATAATAGATTGTTTTGAAATTTTTATAGAAAAGCCCCCTACTCTTCTAATCCAGCAACAATGCTAGTCAAACTATAAGCACCAACAAACGATTAAATTTTCAATTGGGATAACACCACAGGGTTCAGTTTGTTATATAAGTGAAGCTTGGTGTGGACGAACCTCTGACAAGCAAATTGTAGAGCTGAGTGGTTTTTTGAACAACATCAATTCTGGAGAGGTTGTTCTAGCAGATAGGGGATTTACTATCAAAGATTTTTTGGGTATCCTTCAGGCAAAACTAGTTATACCTGCTTTTACAAAAGGGAAAAATCAGTTGCATCCCATGGAAATAGAGGAAACCAGACAAATTAATTGCCCATGTTCGAATTCATGTAGAAAGAATCATTGGCATGATAAAAAATGAATTTAATATCTTCAAGGGTACTATACATATTAGTATATTAAGCATACAGAATGATGGTGTTAACATTATAGATGAAATTATTACTGTTTGTGGCACTTTGGTTAATTTGTCAACCTATTATTATTATTATTGTGTACCAAATTTTTTTTTCAATTATGATAGGTGTTTGATGATGTGGTTTTCTGTCATGCACTACACTTGGTTGTTGTTCATTATTAATTTGAACCTATGCACCCCTCTATATGAATATTTATAGAGCAGAGGGTAGTTTTTTGACACTAAAAAATAGCTATGAACTTAAGATCTTGGGGTTGTAAAAATTCATATTTCTCTACTATATAATAATAAAATATTGGGATTTGCTTGCACCAGTTTGACATTTTCTTTCAAGTAAATCTCAATGTATTTTATACATTATTAATTAAAAGATTATCATTAAAACATTTTTTGTTGTTGAATGGCCTCAAGATTGGCTGTTAATAACAGTGCCTTGTATGTCTTGACTTTACTACATTTTGACCACATACAAAGATTTTCCATAGTTCTTATAATGTATATAACAATAATACAACTTTTTATGTCAAGCCTTTATTGATATAAATGTATAATTTATTGTGCTGTACTTATTGATTATCCAGTTTTAATCATATTATCAATTTTGTATATAATAATAGGTGTTTATTTGTAAATATATATAATGTGACTGATTAAAGGTCATGGTGTTTTTAAAAATTATTAGTAATAAAAAATGTATTCTATTCAGTTTATGATTATGAGCAAAACAGTATTTCACAGAAATGTATTTTTGTTCAAAAAATTTATAAAAGAAGCAAATTTGGGAAGTTTTATATTCCTTATTTAAAAAATACTGGTAGATGGATTGACCAATAATCTCCCACTGAATTCAATTAAAATGATTGTTACCTTTAACTGCACTCACCCTGTATATGTACAAAAAGTGTTAACATAATTATGTATAAATCAAAGTATTATTTTAAAAAAAATGTATTCACATAAAATATAGTGGATGTATAACTAATATGTACTATACAATACCTTGTTTATGAGTAATGTACAATAAACAATAATTATTTCAGTAAGGGTTTATGTTATTTTTTTGTTATTTGAAATAAATCTGTCATTAAAACATGGTTATTATTTTCCACTGTATACTAATAATCATTATTGCACAAAAACTTAATGATGGTAGTGCCACAGGAACCATGAAGAGATAGACATAATTAGCTATTTAGTCAGGCAATTTTTGGTAAGTTCTCAATTAGTTTTTAATATTTAATAACTTTATTTAAAAACAGTACAATTACCATCATTAGGAATGTACATTAAATGACAGTCTGAAACAACAAATCAGTTAATGCTGTTGAGTAGATATAAATGTCAAAACCATTGTCAATAGAATTGCAAAAATGAACTCCATTACATGAGTAACCACATTCAAAAAGGGAAGTTAAGTGCTGTGGTATTCATACTAGCCATTTCTCATAGTTTTGTTATTATTGATTAAAACTTAATCCTTCTCTAAAATATTCTGGTTTAGAGGTTAATTTATGTACACAAATCAAGCATATTCTTTTAATTGAAAGCTAATAAATATTGAGATCAGAGCCACAGATATTTTACATTTAATCTTTGAATGATATTGTCAGTATTTTTTGACAATAAATTTCTCAACTTCCACATGCATTGCAATACCATGCACAATTCGGTGTTTGAAGTAGTTTAACACATTCAAAATGAAACCACTGCTTCTCACACTCATCTGACTCATATCTTATCATTGGCCTTCCATCATCAACACCATTGCTGCTGCACCAATGTGAAAAATTTCCTCAAAAGTTCAGGCATTATTATTCCAACATGGAAGCTGAGTGCAAGTGATCTTTCTTGATTCCAAAATTCATGCTCTGGAAATATTCTTTGTTTAAAAGATACATTAGGACCCCAAATAACAAAATCACAGTACAATAGCTCTGTACAAAATATCTGAGCTTGTACTTGATAGTATTATCTATGTTTTTTATTCAATAAATATTCATTTCCACTTTCAATTAAGCATGAACTTTTCATTCCACAATATGTTTCAATATTTTGTATATTATTGGCATATAATATATAAGGGCATTTTACTTCCAAGCACCCACTTAAACGAAACTCACAAAAAACTAAGCTGTCAGGAGTTGCAGCTTATTGTGGCCACTTGCTGCTTACCACAAGGCCCACCTCACACATGAAATGGCTGGTGACTTTCACTTTTCATATAGCTTTCAGATACTTCTACAGCAGTACTTTCATGGGATATGCCCCATAATATTGCTTTGGTATTAAATAAAATTTTAGTTCAGTAACAGATAGATTTTATCAAAAATAATGGAGGCTTTGATTTATTTGTCATACATGCTAATTTTAAATTAAATGTAGTTATTCTACCTACTTTTTGCAAAAACCTATCTGGATTTTCTGATTGTTTCCTAGTACCCTCTTCTATAATATTAATTTTTTCTTTGTTTATACACCACTCAATATTTTTTGATAGTTTCATTAATTCAGAGTAACTTTTATTTGTATTTGCCTCATCAAATAAGTTTATAGCTGGTAAAATGATGTTCTTTACATTTAACTCTGAAGCAAATGGTTTTACTACTCACATTAAAACAGCATCATGTCCTAATTCCAAGGCTTTTTTGAGTGAATTAACAATTTCATTGTGATTGGGGGGATTGGGCTTGCCCCATTAAATTTCTCAACAGGTAGATACTAGAGGTACTGAAGAATCACGCCACAAAGCTAATTGATCCATACAAGAAATTGCCTCTTTTTTGTGTTCATATACTCAACTGCAAACAGTACTGCACCAACATGGCTGCAAACTTCACTATTGCCTGCCATACATGTACAGTGAGCAGTACAGATGGCTCCACTTTTCTCAGCTATACACCAAACATTCAATGGCTGCTGAGAGGCCTTCAAAGAATGCTTCACCTACAAAAGTCAGTATCTATCAGTTGTTCAATCTTAATATTGAGAAAAATCTTACCTTTCCAACTATCACAAAAAAATCACGTACAACTTGACATTACAAATACCTAACAAGACCACTTTCAAGGTACTTATAGGCTTGCAGGCTCTTGAAGGCTTTCATTTGCTCTTTAGTGTAAAAGCAGTTGAGTCAGCACTAGGTACATACATGTTCGATACTGGAGGAAAGCTTCCTGCTATTTGATTTAGATCTTCATATTTCAGAGTAAAGGGATCTAAGCCATTGATCAACCGTATCTTATTCTGGTATCTGCAAAGAATGAACAATATAACATATGTAAACAAAACAACTTTACACCTTTTTAGCATACCTTGCACCAACATCTGGGTGTTCAGCCAATAAGCTCTTTAGATATTCACTCTCCATTTCACACAAAATACGATAATAGTCCGGAAAACACAAAAAAAAACACGGAAAAACGCTAAAAAACTTGCTAGACATTATACCACAAATTAATGATATTCTTACGGCGCTGTCAACATATGCTGGATCACATGGTTTGGATTCCCCAACTGAATGGTGTTATGCAACAGGGAACCAACCCACAAAATGTATAAAATCCAAATACTGAGAAGCCAAAGATATGTAGCCAATGCTATTATTCAATGAATTGTAGTAAATATATCATAACATATTTAATTCGTACTTTTATTTTTTCCTTTATGTTTGACTATATGTACTAAGTACTATCAATGAATTTTATGCATACTGTTATCGGTGGCTAGCGCTATTGATTATGTTGCTTATACAGACCAATCACTATAACAATGTAAATAAGTAATAAGCCTCATTTTTATGAGATACGTACCCTTGAGAAAAAAATTATTCATTCTAGTATTCATACTTACACTAGCGACAACCCTCTTTCAGAAAACGAGCATGAATTTGTAGTAAGGAATTACAGTGAAAATTCAAAAATTGTAAGCACATTACTATACAAGAGATGGATATTATCTACCTAGATAACAATAAACCCGAAATAACACAAGTGGAAGACAAAATTTTTGCCAGATGGAAAACCAATTTCTGAACCAGAATTAGCAGATCTGAAATCTATTGAACATCTAATAACAGTCGATGCTTTGCACTTTTATCCAAGAAGATTTTAAAGAGTTCATCGGTTCACTAGATTGTGACATAGAAGATAACAATTGAAACTTATACTCATATCTTGTGTTCTATTTTGCTAATATAACGTTGTCATGGCTGTTATGTATAGTTACTACCTGTTTTTTTATTAAAGGGGTTACTCAAGCTTTTATCCATTATTATTCTGCAGGTTATTTCATAACTCTGTTGCTCAAGAAATAATCAAGCCACAAAATCAACATAATTATCGGAATTTTTTAAACTGATGTGTACCAATGTACCAACGCAAAGAAGTGAATGCTATCATTTCTGGGAACACTGCAGTAACAAAGGAACCACGCATATTTTCAAGGTTCCATATCTCATTTTCATGTAAGCGAGGGTTGGTTCCGTATTGCATAATACCATTCATTTCTTCCTGTATCTGTCATGGATTACCTCCATATGCTCTTTCTGTTTCTGTTATCCTACTACAAGATTTGTGTCAAACAAGTGGATATTAGTAGTAACTTACAGAATTGCCAAATCGTCTGGAAAAAATTGCCATACAAATGCTGGTAAAATTATCGTCTTTGGATGAAAATTATCCTACGCTGGTGCGAGGGAAAAGGGAGGATAGTTTCTCGAAAGCAAACAGTGAAAATGTGACACTACTTCATTCACAATTCTATATATACCAGAGGTGGGTAATTTCACTCAAATAGGCCCAATTCTGTATGCACCAAATGGTCCTATTTTTGGCCAGAGGGTAGAGCGGTATGATGTACAATTATGGTTATACTTATCCCATGCTTTTTATATCAATATTACAATGAAACAATTTGAGAGGGTTTCGAAATTGCAGTTGCGAAACCTCCTCTTTATGTAATCAAAGTTCACAGTCATTGAAATATAGTCCAAATAGAACAACGTTCAATAAAAGATAATTTCTTCATATTAAAATACCGCATGTATTTATCGTATTAAAATAATAAAGGTGAATCAAATAATATACATAAAAACAAAAAAAAATACTTTTTGAACAGATCATTCAATTGAAATCAAAGTATCTTGAACATATATTTCATGTAGCTACATAAAAACAAAAATTAATAAATCCCAATCCGCATCTAGATCATCACAAATGTTGCTACATCCACACTCGCCTCTCCAAACGTCGCGCACTATAGCGCTGCCTATTTGCAACTTACGAAGTCAAAGGTCCGAACACTTTGTTAAGTCTTTAGAAGGATTCGAATTAGTTGTATCTCCTCCTTTGTGTTTATTGAACTTAGTTTAGTAAACACTCGCTCGGCATTACAGTTTGGCAAACTTAAGATATTCAATGCATACTGTTATCTACAGAGTAAATAATCTTTATTAACAGATGGCTTGCTCCAAAAAATGGAAAGATAAAAAACGTTAGGCAATGTCTGATTATAGGCGCGATAGCTGGTCATTGTCGTTTATTGCATAAAAAGCGAAATTATCGTTCGTCTGGCAACCTTGGTATGATAATAGAACAGCCAGAACGTACGGTAGCGATATCTGAATTTCTGACACAAAATCATATTATGTCAAAGGTAATATACTATACAGTTTTCTAAAAGAATCTAAACACTAATTCACAAGTTATCCGACAGATAGTATTTGCTACCCTAACTTAATCCCAAATATGTGCTATGCTTGCCACAATCTACAATATTTATTTTTTTTTTCTCATTTTTATGACAAAGCTTCGAAAAGTTATAAGAAAACATTGGGATATTGTGAACATCTTGTTAAGTTTCATTTTATATTATTATTATACTAGGGTGATGTTTATATTGTCATACAACTACTTGTGGTCTACTATAATATTATACTGGAATGATGAAAAAACAATTTTTGACTTAAGATAGCAGAATATTTATTATCTAATAGCATTCATTTTGAAAAAGATATTTTAGAATCATAATTTTTTTAGTTTCAAACCACAAACTAGATACCTACCTTAGCGTTTCCTGTTTTGTTTATGTCTACTTGTGTTGTGGTTTGTGCCTGCTAAACTGAGATTTACCTGAGCGATTTTTCCACTTTATTCAGAGTTTTCCAAACTTATTCGAGCAAAAATGTACTACTGTCGTGTACTTCGATGCCAAGGGATGGCAAATGATCTAGAGGTGAGTCTTTTTTTCATTATTTATTAGTATCTGCTAAGTATTTATAATGAAGTTTTTCTCTCATTTATTCAGAATACTTCAGAATATCTGTTTGCTGTTCATCTTCTGTTTTACTGTCAAATAACTGTAATCTATATGATGGATGTTTATAACAGATGTTCTGACAATATTAATAAGACTGCTAATATATTGTGTAACAAGTGTTCCATCTTTATCAGTTGTGGCTATGGCTTGTAAAATCTGGGACTCTGTCAAAGAAATTTCAAGCAAATCAGAAATGCTTATCAATAGTGTGATTAACACTTCCCTACACAGGCTAGAATTCCAGACAGAAAAGGAAGTGTAGGTTCCAACCTAAAGGCAGATGTGGTTCCATCCATTACCTGGGCAGGATAAGTTGTGTATTGTACCAGAAGTCAGGAATGATAGTTGTATTCAGTTATAAGGTGTGTATAACAGGCTTAGTGCCTACTTTTAATTAATCTACAATAAATATTTGTATGTTAAATCTTGTGGTTAAATCATGAAAAATAATAATAAATGAAAAACATAATTTTGTTATAAGTAATTTATAAGGTCTATAATTTCATTTTTCTGTGAAATTACCCATACAGGAAAACTACAAAGCTGACTTGCTGCCTGTAAAGGAAATGGCTATGATTATTAGATAGATAAATTAAATGTATTTCCTGTATCCAGCATTATTCTATAGAAATGTAATGGCTCAGCTAGATTTTTCAGGTATATCTAGAGATAGGATTACTTAAATGATTGTTTCTCTTATGATTGGGAGTAAATCTGGTTTTTAATTTAGTTCTCAAGCATATATTTGAAAGTGAAGCTGTGTTTATATAATGTATGCTTTTTGGTTATTTTTTGACATCCTTTCATTTGCCCTGAAGCTGTGCTGACTGCAAATTATCAGCACAGACCCTGAGCATTTCAGTACATATTTGACAGCTATCAATAGTATCACTCATAAATTATAACCTCTTCTATCTATAGCACCCAAGTGAAAAACCTGTGGCTTAAAATCTTGAGTTTATTGATTTATGTTTTTTCATTTTCATTTTTTTTGTATGTTCAATTTTATGTGGTAGTACTGTCTAAATTGTAACTTATTTGCATTTATACAAATTAATATAGTAATTTTGAATGAACTACCAACATCTTACTGATTTATAGTGCTACATAGGCACAAGTATCATAGTGTAATTGCAATTAAAATGCAACCTTGTGACACAATTTCACTGTGAAACTTGTGCTTATATAATATAACAATAATAAATTGATGCATTGGAACAGTTTCACCAAGTCGGCACACAAATATATTCAGGACATGATGCCCCTTGTGATTGTTGGAGTGGTCTAAAATTGCTTTTGCAGAGCTGTGCTGAAAGATAATAATCATCACAAGAATTGCTTCAAGTATTTTGGAGTATTAAAACCAAGATTTCAATGAAAATAAACTTTTTTACCCATAGATTTTGAGGAAATCCAGTACAAAGCTTGTTGGATAGAATATTTTGTTCCAGTACACAAAGTATTCTTGGGGTATTATTGGCCAGGACAATCATTTTTTGTATGAAATTAGTTTATGTTTTGGAATCTATTATAAAATTATTCACATGAAGACATTTACACTAATTTTTTTCCAGGTTCACAGCTGCAGTGTTGTAATGTTATGTACATAATGAAATAATCCATTTTATCTGTTGATGAATAAAACCCATTAATATACTAATAGGAATTTTATTCATAGGTCCATTATTTTCTAAATGGGAAGATTCTGATAATATGAAAAATATGAAAAACCATTTGAATGGAGCAAGTTTATAATAAACATTTTTCTAGTCTACTTATCATCTTTTATAAATATTTTTTCAGATGTAGTTAAAGCATTATTTATATTATAATAGTCAAGACACCTTTGCTTCAATCTGACACTGGAATAAGCTTTATCAATAAAAAAATTACAAGTTCATTTTCAAACTTAGCTAAAATTTCAATATTTTCAATCCTTCACTTTGTATCCAATTTATTGTATAATTTCAATGCCATATAATTTGGACTCGGTTCGTAAAGACTCAGGTTATGATTTAGGAACAACAAATGCTTCTTTATTTCTTGTTCCATAATCATGTAAATCACAGTTTTTTTGTAAAATGCTCTATGTTGGTTTTGGCATATAGTATAGCTTCTATCATATAAATGGATGGTGAGGTCTTCATTTTTTGAGTGAACCACAATCTGCAGGACTTCCTGGAAGCAATAACCAAAATGTCCCTTAATGCTCGTTTTTGTAAAATAAATACTTTCATCATCGCAAGTCGTGAAGATCCCCAAAAAATTATTCCATATTTAAGTTTGAAAAAAATTGAGCATAGTAAAATGAAAGCAAAACATCTTTATTGCATATGTATTTCAGTCTAGATAATGCAAAACAGGCCGAAGATAGTTTATGGTATAAAGTATTGATATGGATCTCCCAGTTCAAATTTTCATTAATATGAAGTCCTGGGAGCTTTGTGTCTGTGGCTTGCTCTACGGATTTTCCACTCCTTCGAAGCAAAAGGGATTTATTCTGTGTTGTACCTCTGGTGACAAAATTTAAAAAAATAGACTTTTGAGGATTGATACAAAGCTTATTCGATGAAAACCAATTTACAAAATTGTTGAATACTTGCAGCATTTCCAAAATACAACGTTCCATAGTAGGCTGATTGCACAAATAAGTGTTATCATCTGCGTACATGGTAAGGTTATCTTCGTGTGGCATTATTTGAGGCAAATCGATCACATATATGAGAAAAAGGAGCGGACCCAATATAGGAACTTTAGGTACACCAATATTTATATTCAATGTGTCAGTAACTACACCGGATATATCAACAATTTGTTTTCTTTCAGAAAGATAAGATATCAGCCATTTGTAGATGTTGCCTGTAAGACCATATTTGTACAGTTTATCAGTGAGTATAGAGTAGTCAACTAAATTGAAGGCTTTACTCAAATCAACAAAGAGTCCCATACATTTGTGACCATTATCCAATGCTACATACAGTTTGTTGATGAACTGAATTATTGATGACTGTGTGCTATGCTTCTTCCGAAATCCATGCTGAGATGGCGTCAATATATTATTGTGATTTAAAAACTGCATTATTTCATTGAAAACAGCTTTTTCTAAAATTTTTGAAATGGAACTAAGTATTGATATTGGTCTATAATTTCCCATCTCTTCCTCATCACAGTAAGTGATATTGATGTATTGATCAAATGTGTTATAGGGTACACAATGTAATTGGCTGCTGCTATCAAAACTTTGCTACAAATCTGATCTACTGCTACAAAAAATGTTCTTTTCAGTCCCATTATAATGTTACACACTGTTTTCTCTGAAATTGGATTAATAAACATAGTGTCATAGATCTTCTTAGGCTTAAACTCATTCTCACAGCTATTTAAATTATTCTCAGTTAATATTGTGTGATGTACATTCGCAAAGAAATTATTGAAAATATTTGCAATATTTACGGGATCAGATATTTCTGTATTATCAACCTTTAATTTCTTCACCTGTTTATTTTCATGCTTTACATTTAGCTGACTGTTTATCAAATTCCAGGCCGCTTTACTCTGGTTGTTAGAGTTTTTATATACCGGGTTATTCACGTTATTCGACACGAAGCATTAAGTATCTGATTTAAAAAAAATGTTGGATGTATAGGGACCCATTGAAGCTATATTTTAAAAATATTTTCATGTTATACAGGGTGTCCCCAAAACACGAAACGTATCAAAGTTGTATTTTTTAAATAGAACACCCTGTATATTATTTCATTTTTCTACCAATTGATTACGTTTTATTTCGCACTTGTGAAATTTTTACTAACTTATACAGAGTGTCTAAAAATTATGATTAAATAATCACTATCTTTAAACGGTAATTACTTGTTTAATTTAAATGGGATGCCCTGCATTTTATGTCAACAACAGATGTAAAATTTAATTGTCTATTGAATATTATTATACGTTCCTATAGCTAACTCTTCACGTTTTCAAGTAATCCGAAGTCTTAATTATGTAAACTGATTTTACAAAAGTTATTATTTATCAAGTCACCTATGGTGTTTCCATTGTTATGAAATGTACATTCGTCAGTAAACATAACTAAGTTGAAAAACTTTTCATTATCTGCAAATTTCTCTAATACTCACATACAAAATTCAACTTTACAAATTTCCTTAGCAGGCGTTGTGGGTGTGATGGTAGAAGTATATTTATGCCAAGATTCCCTCTTTCCTTTTTTTAAGAGGTATTTTGTTTTGGCTCTGAGTTTTTTGAATGTGATGAGGTTTTCCATGGTATTATGCTTTTTAAGTATATTGAAGGCATGTTTGCTTTTCCTCATCGCATCAGCTATATCTTTTTTCCATCTAAGTACTACACGTTTGTATTGACAAGGCTTAGTTTCACCGATCGACACAAGCTGCTTGTTTTATTGTATGGACGAGGCTGTTTACTAATACGTTTATGTCTTGTGCGTATTTTAATTGCGGCATTTGATCTTGAATAATTTGTTCATACATTTCCCAGTTCGCTTTTTCCAATTTCCATTTTGGTCCAGTTGGATTCTGTATATTAGCATCTCTGCTATCAGTAATGGCTATGGGGAAGTGGTCGCTGTCAAATGAATTTGGCATTACATCCCAGGTCAGAAATGGGGCAAAGTCATGTGTGTGACGTGTTCCTCGGGAGATCTGTCCTTGTTTGTCCAACCGTAACGCCTTGATGCTGCTGATAATACGGTTCCATACTGGCTTGATTTCTACGCTGGCATTACTGAATACGTTGCTATTGCTGCATATGTAAGCTGTCTCCTTGACTTTTCGGCGATACCAATGTGCTTCTTTGTGTATGATCTTAGTGTCTTCCCAGTTTATTTAATGGTGTTATCTCCATGCGTGTTCTGTTATCCCTGATTTCTCTGTTTCTGCGCGTTGAGTGTGAAATCGGTGCTCCTTTATCCTCACAGCCAGTGGTCTCTTGGTCTCCCCGATGTAAATTTCTCCATATTCGCATGGAACCTGGTATGTGCAGCCTTTTGTGTCCTGGTTTTCATTCCTTGGTTTGGTTTTTGTGAGAATGCTTCGTAGTGTTCTGTTCCTTGAGAGTCTCGTTTCGATATGGTATTGCTTCCCGATTCTTCTTATTACACTAGAAATGCCTTCCACGTACGGTATTATGAGGGTGTGTGTGTGAGGCTGTTCATCCCGCGTGCTTCTCCTGTTTGTAGTGTCTTCTTGCAAAACTTCTACTATTCTTCTTGGGTACCCGTTGTTCGCCATATCTTCCCTAATCTTGCGGATCTCTTCTTCGTAGCTTGCCTGTGTGCTGCAGATGTCCTTAGCTCTACCAACGAGAGTTCGAATTATCCCTTTCTTCGTGGTTCAAGGATAACTTGACGAATAATGTAGGTACTGCCCTGTGTGTGTTGGTTTCCTGTATACAGAGGTTTCTATCTGGCCGTTGTTCTTCTTAACCCTGACATCTAGGAATGGAAGGCTGTTGTCAACTTCTTCTTCTATTGTGAACTTAATCGAAGGTCTTAGGTTGTTGAGGTGTTCGAAGAAATTTCGCAACTGGTCGTCATCATGGTTCCAGATAATGAAGGTGTCGTCAACATATCGTAGCCATAACTTTGGTTTTGCGCTTTCCATGGCCATTGACTCGAACCATCCCATGTACAGGTTAGCCACGACTGGAGACAAAGGTGATCCCATTGGTAGTCCATCTTCCTGTACATAGAATTCTTCTTTTACTTGGAAGTAATTGCTCTTCAAACAGAATGTTAACAAGTCAATTATTCCTTCGAGTGGCAGGTTCGTTCTTTCTCCTAGTTCTGGATCTTCTCTAAGTTTCCGTTCGATTATGCGTAAGGCCTCTGCTATGGGAACGTTGGTGTATAGGCTTTCAATATCAAAACTGACGAGCCGGTCTTCTGGGCCTATGTTCTTTTGTCGTAGTACTTCTACAAAATGCTTGGAATCCTTGACGTAAGATGGAGTCTTTCCTTCCAGCGGTTGAATTATCTGCAGAAGGTGTTTTGACAAATCATATGTCGGAGAACCTCTCGAGCTGGCTATGGGTCGAAGCGGAATTCCTTCCTTGTGTATTTTCGGAAGCCCGTATAGGTGTGGTGGCTTGCTGAAGTGTGGTGTTAAAGTCGATCTTTCCTTGTCGGTGAGATATTCTTTGTACTTCCTCAACTTCCGATATAGCTGTCCCTCGATCTTCTGTGTTGGGTCGTTTGGTAGACGTTTGTAATTTCCTTTCGCGATTATTTCATCCAATTTTTTGTGGTATGTTGTGGTATCCATGACGACTGTTGCATTCCCTTTGTCTGCTGGAAGTATCTTGATTGAGGTATCCTGCTGAAGCGTTTTTAGGGCACGTCGTTCTTGTTGCGTTGTGTTAGTCTTGATTGGTTTGTTCTTCTCCAAGGTGGTTCTCACTATCCATCTGAATTCTTCTGCCTTTTCTTGGTCCATCTTGGTGCAAGTAGGTTCCACTGCGCTGATGATGCTAGTTTGGAGACTTCCTTTGGTGTTGTAGCAAAGTTTAGACCCTTTGCCAATAGTCTCGTCTCTATGTCCGTGAGCGGCTTTGACGATATATTGACTATGGCGCGTTGGTTGATCTGTGGTAGATCTTGATAGGGTTTCCGTTCACATTGTTTCTTAACAAGACCATTCCATTTTTTCTCATTCTGGAGTCGTTGTTTCTTCATAGCTTCTTCGCAACATCTATCGATTTTGGCCAGTATGGGCTGGTAGTCTTCTTCCAGTGTATTTCGTTTTATTTCTTCGAATCTTGCGATGATGTCATTCTGCAGCTCCTCTTTCTTCCATCGGTGGTATCCAATTTGTGCGCGTATAAGGGCCAGACTTGCTCTCTCCAGGATCTTCGAAGCACGATCGCCTGGTATTGGGGACTTCAACTGGAATCCCTTGGGGACGATGTCGTTGTCCCTGGCTCTGCGCAGAAATCCAATGTGTAGTTCTTTTCTCTTCATTTTCAGCAGAGTCTTCTCGTAGCCTCAGAACATGTTGCTGATGCCGGGTCCGTACCGGATTGCCAACTGTATTTTGAAATTTGTAGACAACGTGGATGTTTCAAAAGTTTTGTTTCGGACTTCCATTGTCTATACAATTTTTGAGATCACAACGTTTCGATTGATCATTTATCTTCAATCGTCTTCAGGTAAGATAATTATAGATATCGTATCTATACTCAAATTCAAAATGGGACCAGCTGTCAAATTGTATAACAGCATCGTGTTGCTCAGACAGCGCGTGGACGAAAAAAGATATGTGTAAGACAGGTATTCTGATAAGGTTCAAAAATTGATAGCAATTTTACCGGTAAAATGGATTATTTTGGGAGGTAATTCTACGATAAGGTGGTGTTTTTCCCTCGGTAAACAGAATACCTAATACGTCATCGAACTATTTTTTTGGTGAAAAGGATTGTTTTATATCTTGTTTACAGGTTATTATTGCACCATATTTTTTAGCAATAAAGATCAGAAAAGCATTACTTTGAATAATGGATCAATCATTGGTCTTTCATAAATGTGCATAGATTATTTGTGCGTGATTGTGATATTTTCAAATCAAAATTTAGTAAATTGACTAGAGGGTACTAGCTTCATCGGTACACCAGAAATTGCAAACAATGACTGCATCTTCCTATTGTCCTACGAGCATCAATGTCAACTCATACTTACTCTATGCTAAGTCTTATTTACTACCAGCACTGACGTTTCATGCCTCATGGCTTGCATAAGACCCAGGCTTGACATAGTTTTATATCCTTTCTAATGTTTGAAGTCGCGTTCCAGCTGTTGGGAAGTTATCGCTAAAAATCTGAAATAATAATAAACTTTATCGACATGTAAAATAGTACATATCAAAAGGCGGAGTTCAGTAAGGCCATAGCAATGACCAGACTGATCTTCCACTCAACCTATCCTACAACTAAAAAAAAACTTAAGTATAACGTGCACATGTAAGATATAGAGCTCAAGAAAAAAGCCTGTTACAGTAATGTGAGTAGAGGAGTGTTAATGAAAAGGTTTGAAATGGGTAGAATCCGTTAAAAGCATTCTACATCTGTGTTTAAATGCATACAATGACAAATCTTTCAGATCACTAGTGATATTATTATAGAGTTTACAAACAGCATATGAAAAGGACCTTAGGAAAATAGAAGTATTGTGTTTAGGAAGAGATATTAGATTTCTATGTCGAACATTTACACTATGAATATCAGAGCGATAGGTTATTTTTTCATACAAATAGCTGGGAATCCTATCTTTTATGATTTTATGGAACAGCACTGAACAGTGCAATGTTCTACGCTCAGACATTGTCAGCCACATTATTTCTTTATATTTGTGTGAGATTGGTTGCCTTCTTTTAACACCACAAATTAGTCTAAGGCAGCAGTTCTGAATTCTTTGAATTCTGCTGGCATCGTATTTAGTTATGCATGAGTTGTAAAGTACGTCGCAGCAGTTGAAATTAGAGAGCACAAGTGAATCGCATAATAATTTCTTAGTATCTTGACTCAATATTTTTCTGTGAGCATAGATTGCCTTTAATTTAGCAAATGCTCTGCCGATAGATTTACTAACATGACTAGATAATCTTAATGATGTATCTATCATCACCCCAAGGTTTTTAGCTGATTCAACAATTGGCAACAGTTCACCATGAATGTTAATTGGAAAATTGCTATCTATGACTTTTTTTCTAGCTTTTTGTCTGCCAAAAATTAGAACGGAGCACTTTTGAGGATTCAACTCTAAACAGTGATCTTTAGAAATACGGGACAGAGTATTCAAATCACTAGTAATTAAGCTGCATGCGTTAGCCTTATCTTCTTGTGGAAACGAATAGTAGAGTTGTGTGTCATCTGCATATAAATGTGCGTTAGAATATCTCAAACAGTTAGTTAGCTGGGAGGTGTAAATACAAAATAGCAATAGTCCCAATATGGAACCTTGCGGTACACCACAGGGAATCCTAACTGGCAATGATAGCTGGTGGTTTATTTTAACGATCTGACTTCTCTCACTCAAATAATTATGCATAAGGCAAATTGAGTTTTGCGTGAAACCAATATGTTTTAGTATTGCAAGCAGTAATGGATGATTAATTCTATCAAATGCCTTACTGTAATCTAACAATACAAGGGCTGTTACTTGATTATTATCTATTGCTCTGATTATATCATCAACCACTTTGAGTAAGGCAGTTGCACAGCTATGCTGAGTATGGAAGCCAGATTGGAAAGGCGGCAGTAACTTATTTTCTTTCAGATAGTCTTACAACTGCTGACTAAGAATTTTTTCTGCTACTTTGGAAAGCGTTGGGAGCACACTTATTGGTCTTAAATCCTTGAAATCTAGGGGGCCGCTCGTCTTAGGTATTGGTGTTATATAGGATATTTTCCATAATTTTGGGAATGAATCAGTTTCCACACATACGTTTATTAAGTGGGTAATAACGGGTATAATAGATGGACAATAAGAAATAAGCATATCAATTCCTATGCAATCTACACCAGTAGCTTTCGACTTTATTTTTATTAGAGTATTTCCACTTCTTCTATAGTTGTCATTCTAAATGAGAACTCGCCAGCTCTGTCATGTTTGCTGCTAATGTACCTATTTAATGTATCATTATCTGGAACTACATTATGACTTAAAATACTATGGAAATAATTGGCGACTTCATCAGGGTTGGAAAGGTGGTTTGTAAATTAATTCTGAAATACTTGATATAGGTATGTTATTCACTTAAGACTTTTCCCTGAAGAAAATTCAGGTGCAAGTATTCTGGTTTTAAAGCTCACTAGTAGCAAAATATTTTCAAAGTTATGTTCTTACATTGTAGTAACAGAATTCTCCTGACGAATCTTTATAAACACTCCAAGCGGCTATCACTAATGTGTAATGTTATGCAGTTGGAAAAAGTATTCCACCTTTGAGCGTTAAATTATAGATACCTTGGAGCCTAATTAGATTTTTTATTCTAAGCAGATACTAATTTGTAACCTTGTAGGTAAATGAAAAAAAAAGTCTTTTTATTTTGTTAGCACTAAAACTCTGGTAGAATTACAGTTTTTTTATTGAAACTGTAAATTCTAACCGTATAGATATTAACGCATTTTTCACACAGTTTTATGCACTATTATGACTATACACAAACATTAATATGCTGGTCCGTCTTCAATTCTCCCCATTTTGTTTTTAATATATTATAAAATTGTGTTTCCTAATTATAATGTTTAATAAAAATATTTCTCCAGTGGATACATGTTTTCAATTTATGACTGTGACTATTTGTAAATAACTCTCTTTTTATGTAGTGTATAGATTATTCATTTTTAAATTGTTAATAGATTATGTATTATGTTTGGTTGTAAATTATTATACATAATCGATTATATTGATAAGCCTTTATTTCCTGTAATAAATATTTTCATTTTTTATTGATGTGTAGTCCTTCATTTTATCTATAACAAAAATGGAGTCTGCTATTTCTTTGATCTAGTAGCCAAGTAAACGGTTCAAGACGTCGAAGTTGCATCAATTTTTTAATGCTGTCCTAAGGAATGAGAAATTGTACTTAATATCTTTTTATTTATTCATTCATTCATATTACAACAAAAGTTATTTCTACAATTCAATTCTCATCCCAAGAACTGAAGTGAATTTTATCAGATTATTGCGAGTGAAGTACATGGTCACAGCTGACCTGCTATCTAGATATGTCAAGCTTGCAACCAGACCATAATATTTGTTTTTCGATTCTAAAAGCCCATATCATAAGAATATCATTCAAAATTCATATGATAACAAACATAATATTGAACTTGATGAAATACCATTTACAGCTATTGGCATCAAAGAAAGTTATGTTACGTCTTCTTCGCACATCGTTATATAAAGTTTTTAAATATTACTATACAAACAAACCTTAAATGAACGAGAATTAGTTTTCTGATATGTAAAATATGTTTACTTACGGATGTAACAACAACAGCAAACATTTGTTGCTTTTGTATTCTATTATTTTTTTCTACATTTGGCAATTTTACGCTTTACGGATGTGATCGTTCTGGCGCCAGTTCATGGGGTATAACTGGACTTTTAGGAAATTAAATTATACACTTGCTGCAGTCAGCTGTGTATTAACTTTTTCAAAGTATGTACCATTACATGCTCCGGGCGCCCCGCGGCCCCTCCCCCAACTCAACCCCCTTCCGCAAGTCCCCAACCCATCCCTTCCCCCCACACCGTGACCGTTTTACCTTACCACAGCCCAATCTTAGTCCAATGAAAAGGCTTTCTCTTGGATGAATTGCCTAATAAGGCAATATACATCACGGTATACTTTGTCATTAAGTATACTTTTCAATGGTCTCATCGAAATAGTTGTTGAATTTTATCGTACGTGTGAAGGTAACGGAATGTTTGTAATTCGCTGCTGCGCGCGTGACGGGGGTTAAGTCAGTTTTCGTGAAAATGGGTTTATGTCAAGAACTAACATAATTTTTCATTCTGCATCTTCGTACACAACGAGTTAAGTCATCCAACGCATTGTTGGTTGTCTATCGACATATGCCCGAGGGGTTAAAGTCAAGTTATGTGGCTGGCTGACTGTGTAAAACGAGTTTAGTTCAGTTATCTCCTTTTTCACGGTACGTTCGTAATCGATACAAAGTGTAAAAGGAGATATATTGACCTAACCCGTTTTTCTCGCCGACTAGAGCTCTTTCCCTTATCTTACCCTACTTGAACATATGAATTGGCTCAACATCGTCTTGAAGCAGATTTGGGTTATACTTTTAAATCAGCGGATAAGGAGTTATCAAAAAATGACCCAAGCAAAAAAACCATTACCTTCGACCTCCAACAATGCCTTCCAACTCCAGAGTGAAAAACTTTGATAAATACCTCAGGATAGAAAAAGGCAAAAGGTTTTACTGCAGCATCTGCTTTCCTCAGAGTCCACACCGTTCAACTATATGCAAGGAAAGCAGTACAAATGAACATTTTGAAGACAAACTACTGCAGAAAATAAAGCTGTATTTCATAGATAAACTAGAAACGCAGATAAATAGGTTAAGGGAAGAGAATGAAAAGCTATTACACATTTACCACCGAAAGATCACACTTTTGGAGGAAGAAGTTCTTAAAATGTCATCCGTGAAAGACAGAGTTTCACAACTTGAGAAACAGATTGTGGAACTTTCAGCGAAACTAGAGGACCCTAGGAGGGATTCTGACGCTCTCAACAAACAACTAGTTGAGGTGAAATATCAAGAAGCCTCACTGAATGCGGTGAATGAAATAAATGAAAGGGAAATGCGCAAAAATAATTTCATTGTGTTTATTCTTCATGAAAGTTCAGGGGTAGTAGACTCGGATAAAGTTGCAGCACAAAAAATTATAAAACATATATGCCCAGAGCTCGACACTATTAACATAAAGACATCTCGTATTGGCAGACAGCAACCAAACAAGACTAGGCCATTGAGGGTAGTGATGCATTCACACTTAGAGGCAAGGAATGTTTCTTGAAGACAAAGGAACAATTAAAAGTGCCAGAATATAAACATTTTGCTCTAGGACTTGACAAAACTCAAGCACAAATTGCTAAGTATAAAAATCTTAGATGTGAACTGGATAGAAGAATAAAAAATGGTGAAAGCAATCTGAAAATAAAGTTCTTCAAGGACGTTTCCGAAAATTATTAACATCTCGCAGTTGTCAAAAAACTAAGCACCTCTTCAGATGCTGAGGAAGCTACGCCATCTACTGGGATACCTACACTGAAGACAGGTCACAATGGGAGGTACAAAAACCTATTGAAGAAAACAAGTAGCATATCTTTTTGATACAAGAATGTGCTGTGTATAAGAAACAAAATGTCCCAGCTGGAGGTAATTCTTATAGAAAGTGGAATACAAATATTGTGTGTAACTGAGCATTGGCTCTCGGAAAATGAAACATCTTTTATTTTTGATGGTTTTAAATTGGTGTCATCTTTTCATAGATATGTTTCTATCCATTGAGGTGCAGGAATTTATGTAAGGCAGGACATAAATTGTTCCGAATTAAAGTATGCTAATTTTTCAGCAGTTTCTGGATTCATTATCTCTCCTGTTAGATAAAGTAGGGGTAGAGGGTGACATAATTTTAGCTGGTGATTTTAATGTACCTTTAAATACAAATGACCATCATGTATCACAGTTAATTAATATACTCGAATCGTATGGCTTAAGACTGACTGTGTTTCTCAACACGAGGATGAGTGTGATTGATTTTGGTATATCTGATCATTCTGGCATTGTTTTCAAGTGTAACACTATATCTGACGGAGCAGAATCGAACACAAGAGTGAATTTTAGACCAATCACAGATAAGGGCTTATTCAAATTTTAGAACTTGATTGAACAACAAAACTGGCCAATTATTGAAAATAATTCCGATTGCAGAACAAAGTTTCAACTATTCCATATATTAGACAATTCTGAAATTAGCTTCCCTATCAAGTCAAAAGCCATAAGTACTTTCAAACATAATAGATCTAACTGGTTCAATAGTCGTTTGAGGAAACTGAGAGATACACTATCACTGCTAATTGAAATTAACAAACGGGACAGTAATTTTGTGTCAAACCAGTATATAAAAGAATCCAAAGCTAGCTACAGACATGAAATAGATAAAGCAAAACGTCAATACAACGATGAATATATCAACAACGCTAACAACAAACAACGTGCAACTCTAATATTGAGACCAGAGCGACAATAAAAAATTTGAAAGATAACGTTAGCAAAGATCCATAGGGGATTACAATTAAAGTAGTAAAATCTATAATGAATTTAATTTTAGTTTAATTAACTGTTGCATTGAGCAAAGTGTTTTTCCAACATTGCTGAAAGTAGCAAAAGTTATCCCCATTTTTAAAGCAGGTTCTGAGAATAATCGCAATTTTAGACCTATAGTATTAGTTCCAGGGCTTGCGAAAATATTTGAATACTTATTGAACAAACAAATTGTGGAACATCTATAAAAGCATGGAATATTAAGTGAAAATCAACATGGCTTTCATAAGAATAAAAGTATCACAACTGCATTAACAGAATCAACAAAACTGCCTTAACAGAATTATCCAATTTTGTTCTGACTGGTTTTGAAAATCACGAAACTACACATTGTACATTGTATGATTTCTCAAAAGCATTTGACTGTTTCTCACTCGATACTAACTGATAAACTGCGCCTGTATGGGTTTGGTGACAATAGCACTGCCCTCATTAAATCGTATCTGTCTGATCGACAACAGTGCGACTCATTAAACGGAAATGTCTCTTCATTAGATTTTATTAAATATGGTGTACCAGAAGGCTCTATATTGGGGCCTACTCTCTTTTTAATATACATTAATGACATTGAAAACTGTGACACTGAATCCAAATTTATTATGTATGCTGATGATACATCAAGGATGCATCAATCAAAGATCCAAAACGGTACTAGTTCTGAAAGCAACCATAAATTAGATATTGAAACTTGGTGTCTAGCTAATCAGCTTCATATAAATAATAATAAAACTCAACTAATAGCATTTCAAACTACTAACAACGCAGAATCCAATATCAATGATAAGGTAAAGCTTCTTGGTGTATACCTGGACCCTACGCTTTCATGGAAACTGCACACAAATGAGCTATCCAAAAAAAATGTGCAAAATCATATTTCTGTTGCGAAACCTAAAACCCATTTTACACAACATTTTAAGTCATGATTCAATTCTTACATGTTATCATGGGTACTTTCATAACGCACTAAGATATACAATTTTGGCTAATTTGAAGTATCAGGATCAATGCCAACATGCATTTGTCAGTTTGAAGATCCTTAACCTACCTTATATCTATATACTTCAATGTCTAGACTACGCCAGAAAGAATGAGAATCTGTTTGTCAAGCATCCAAGTGTACATACCTACTTGACAAGAAATAGAGAAAACTACGAATTAAATTCTCTCCCAGTAGAAATTAGAACCCTGCAAATAAACTCTTTCCATGTCAAAATGAAAAGATATTTACTTGGAAAAGCTTTTTTGCTCTTTTGAGGATTACCTCCTAAACGATTTTTCTGATTTTTTTTCTAACAGTTTTTAACGTGATACTTACTGTTAATCCAAATGAATGCTATATGACTATACTCGTATTTTTAGAGATATACATGTATGCACTTCTGACGTATGTGAGCAGGTTTTTCCTGCAAAATATCAATAAACTACTATTACTATAAGTTTGTTTAGTATTTAGCTTTGGGATTTAAAAGATATTTTTGATGTCAAATGAATGTTTCATTGTAATGAATAATCAGTCCTGTATTACATGTATATGTTTCTTACATGTTTTTCTGTTGTACAGTAATGAAGAGGATGTGATGAGCAGTAATGCAATGAGTACTGAGCCACCAGGTGTTTCAACACATACTGACTTGACGATGGAAGAGCTGTGTTTGAAATTTTCCCAGTTGAGTTTTGCTGCCAAAACCATAGCTGAGCTTGAGAGAAAGATTGAGAATTCATCGTTTGGACTGTTGGAAGATTGTGAAAATTGTGCAAAATGGAAATATTATACAGGTTTTGAATACAAGATTATTAAAGTGCTAATTTTTGAACTTGTGGAAAAATATATCCCATCAACAAGTACAACTGTTTTGAGCAAGTTTAAACAATTATTATTAACACATCAGATTAAGATTAGAGTTGCACTTCAAGGACTTAGCATACCATTTCAAAATTTCTGCCACTACAGCATCTAATAATAATAATAATAAAATAATCAAACGTCTATCTACATATTTTATAAATATTATCCATGTTGTGTATAAGCGAATGAAGCCATATATAGTATGGCCAAGTCGTTCAGTTGCGCAAATGAATATACCAACATGTTTTAAGGAGGTATTCCATGACAAAACAACAGTCAGAATAGATTGTTTTGACATTTTTATAGGAAAGCCCCCTACTCTTCTAATCCAGCAACAATGCTAGTCAAATTATAAGCACCAACAAACGATTAAATTTTTAATTGGGATAACACCACAGGGTTCGGTTTGTTATATAAGTGAAGCTTCGTGTGGACGAACCTCTGACAAGCAAATTGTAGAGCTGAGTGGTTTTTTGAACAACATCAAACCTCGAGATGTTGTTCTAGATAGGGGCTTGACTATCAAAGATTTTTTGGGTATCCTTCAGGCAAAACTAGTTATACCTGCTTTTACAAAAGGGAAAAATCAGTTGCATCCCATGGAAATAGACAAAACCAGACAAATTAATTGCCCATGTTCGAATTCATGTAGAATGAATCATTGGCATGATAAAAAATAAATTTAATATCTTTAAGGGTACTATACATATTAGTATATTAAGCATACAGAATGATGGTGTTAACATTATACATGAAATTATTACCGTTTGTGGCACTTTGGTTAATTTGTCAACCTATATCAGCCTTCAAATGTCTGAGGAGCTTGCATGTTTATGGTAATCAACCACCATTTTTCCTAAACCATGTACCTTTTCAATCCTTCATAATTAGAAAAACCTCTCAAAAATTGTTTAATCATGTATTTTCAACTTTTAATAACAAAATTGTGTACCAAATTTTTTTTTTAATTGTGATAGGTGTTTAATTATGTGGTTTTCTGTCATGCCGAGAATATCTATATTTTTGTGTTTTGATGACTTGGAAATAGTGTTATCCATAACATGTATTTCTGCTATGGTATGTTCTGAAGGAGAAAATAGAATTAAAAGTGCATCTTAATCATGGTGTAACATTTTACCAACCTTTACAGTGCAACCTCAATAATTTCTACGCTTGGTTGTTGCTCATTAATAATTTGAACCTACGCACTCCTCTATATGAATATTTATAGAGCAGGGGATAGTTTTTTGACAATAAAATTAGTTATGAACTAAAGATCTGGGGTTGTAAAAATTTATATTTATCTACTATATAATAATCAAATATTGGGATTTGCTTGCACCAGTTTGACATTTTCTTTCAAGTAAATCTCAATGTATTTTATACATTTTTAATTGAGAGATTATCATTAAAACATTTTTTGTTGTTGAATGCCCTCAAGATTGGCAATAAACATTAGCAAACCCTTGGCTGTTAAAGCAGTGCCTTGTATGTGTTGACTTTACTACATTTTGACCACATACAAAGTTTTTCCATAGTTCTTATAATGTATATAACAATAATACAACTTTTTATGTCAAGCCTTTATTGATATAAATGTATAATTTATTGTGCTGTACTTATTGATTATCCAGTTTTAATCATATTATTCAATTTCGTATATGATAATAGGTGTTTATTTGTGTGTATATATATATATATATATATATATATATATATATATATATATATATAATAAGGTGACTGATTAAAGGTCATGGTGTTTTTGAAAATTATTAGTAATAAAAAATGTATTCTATTCACTTTATGATTATGAGCAAAACAGAACAGAAATGTATTTTTGTTCAAAAAATTTATGAAAAAAGCAAATTTGGGAAGTTATATATTCCTTATTTAAAAAACACTGGTAGATGGATTGACCAATAATCTCCCACTGAATTCAATTAAAATGATTGTTACCTTTAACTGCACTCACCCTGTATATGTACACAAAGTGTATACATAATTATGTATAAATCGAAGTATTATTTCAAAAAAAATATATTCACATAAAATATAGTGGATGTATAACTACTACTATACAATAACTTGTTTATGAGTAATGTACAATGAACAATAATTATTTCAGTAAGGGTTTATGTTATTTTTTTGCCATTTAAAATAAATCTGTCATTAAAACATATGGTTATTATTTTCCACTGTATACTAATAATCATTATTGCACAAAAACTTAATGATGGTAGTGCCACAGGAACCATGAAGAGATATACATAATTAGCTATTTAGTCAGGCAATTTTTGTTAAGTTCTCAATTAGTTTTTAATATTCAATAACTTTATTTAAAAACAGTACAATTACCATCATTAGGAATGTACATTAAATGACAGTATGAAACAAAAAATCAGTTAATGCTGTTGAGTAGATATAAATGTCAAGACCATTGTCAATAGAATTGCAAAAATGAACTCCATTACATGAGTAACCACATTCAAAAAGATAAGCTAAGTGCTGTGGTATTCATACTAGCCATTTCTCATAGTTTTGTTATTATTGATTAAAACTTAATCCTTCTCTAAAATATTCTGGTTTAGAGGTTAATTTATGTACACAAATCAAGCACATTCTTTTAATTGAAAGCTAATAAATATTGAGATCAGAGCCACAGATATTTTACATTTAATCTTTAAATGATATTGTCAGTATTTTATGATAATAAATGTCTCAACTTCCACATGCATTGCAATACCATGCACAATTCGGTGTTTGAAGTAGTTCAACACATTCAAAATGAAACCACTGCTTCTCACACTCATCTGACTCACATCTTATCATTGGCCTTCAACATGGAAGCTGAGTGCGAGTGATCTTTCTTGATTCCAAAATTCATGCTCTGGCAATATTATTTGTTTAAAAAATACATTAGGACCCCAAATAACAAAATCACAGTACAATAGCTCTGTACAAAATATCTGATCTTGTACTTGATAGTAATATCTATGTTTTTTATTCAATAAATATTCATTTCCACTTTCAATTAAGCATGAACTTTTCATTCCACAATATGTTTCAATATTTTGTACATTATTGACAAATAATACATAAGGGCATTTTACTTCCAAGGACCCACCTAAACCAAACTCACAAAAAACTAAACTGTCAGGAGTTGCAGCTAATTGTGGCCACTTGCTGCTTACCAAAAGGCCCACCTCATTCACATGAAATGGCTGGTGACCTTCACTTCTCATATAGCTTTCAGATACTTCTACAGCAGTACTTTCATGAGATATCCCCATAATATTGCTTTGGTATTAAATAAAATTTTAGTTCAGTAACAGATAGATTTTATCAAAGATAATGTAGGCTTTGATTTATTTGTCATACATGCTAATTTTGAATTAGATGTAGTTATTCTACCTACTTTTTGCAAAAACCTATCTGGATTTTCTGATTGTTTCCTAGTACCCTCTTCTATAATATTAATTTTTTCTTTGTTTATACACCACTCAATATTATTTGATAGTTTCATTAATTCAGAGTAACTTTTATTTGTATTTGGTTCATCAAATAAGTTTATAGCTGGTAAAATGATGTTCTTTACATTTAACTCTGAAGCAAATGGTTTTACTACTCATATTAAAACTGCATCATGTCCTAATTCCAAGGCTTTTTTGAGTGAATTAACAATTTCATTGAGCTTGGGGGGATTGGGCTTGCCCCTTAAATTTCTCAACAGGTAGATACTAGAGATACTGAAGGAACACACCACAAAGCTTATTGATCCATACAAGAAATTGCCTCTTTTTGTGTTCATATACTCAACTGCAAACAGTACTGCACCAACACAGCTGCAAACTTCATTATTGCCTGTTATACATGTACAGTGAGCAGTACAGATGGCTCCACTTTTCTCAGCTATACACCAAACATTCAATGGCTGCTGAGAGGCCTTCAAAGAATGCTTCACCTACAACAGTCAGTATTTATCAGTTGTTTAATCTTAATATTGAGAAAAATCTTACCTTTCCAACTATCACAAAAAAATCACGTACAACTTGACACCACAAATACCTAACAAGACCACTTTCAATGTACTTATAGGCTTGCAGGCTCTTGAAAACTTTCATTTGCTCTTTAGTGTAAAAGCTGTGAGCACTAGCTAGCTAACAATATCCATGTTCGATACTGGAGGAAAACTTTCTGCTATTTGATTTAGATCTTCATATTTCAGAGTACTGATCAACCGTATCTTATTCTGGTATCTGCAAAGAATGAACAATGAAACATAATTATGTAAACAAAACAACTTTACACCTTTTTAGCATACCTTGCACCAACATCTGGGTGTTCAGCCAATAAGCTCTTTAGAGATTTACTCTCCATTTCACACAAAATACGATAACAGTCTGGAAAACACAAAAAACACGGAAAAACGCTAAGAAAACTTGCTAGAAATTATACCACAAATGATATTCTTACGGCGCTGTCACGTATGCCTGCTCAGCCGCCATACTGGATCCACAGACTATACCCTCACTCTGATTGGATCAGTGGATCACGTGGTTTGGATTCCCTACCCTAATAGGTCAAGGCGACCACAACGGCTACGGCACAGACGTAAATAATACTTGTTGCACTTTCTATTATCCTAATTATGGAAAACCGATTCTATTCTACCGACAACTAACTCATAAAAGCGAGAAAGTATGGAATAGAATAGAGATGCGCATATAAAAATAGTAAATTATAAAACATCGATTTTTTTGCATCGATGTTGCTTTTGCCATGTTATTATATACCGGCGAAGTTAATTCAACGGAATTTAAATGCTATTTTTGTTTCAAGGAGCTAAAATATTGCATATATTCATTTTATTTATTTTTCAAATGATCACTATTATTACTTCAGACAAATGAACAATAGGTTCTATCAACGACGATAGAACAACAGTGGGTTCTATGTACGTGTATGTGAGATTGTGAGATTACAGAATATTATGTATCGAGTCGCCATCTAATATAAAAGAAATAACCGCCGCATTTAGCCTCCTAGCATGAGACTTCACTACAATATTACATAAATTGTTTCACGAATCTGTTTATTCATTCATTCGTTTGGTGACGCCTCAATAATAAATAATAGTTCTGAGGTTAAATCCTGGAATATTATGATTATGAAGTAATTGAGGGTTCCTTATTATAAATAATTATAAAAGATTTGATGCTTCTCAGTATGTTAAATCTTTTTCAAATTCTATTAAAAAGACAAACAGATCTAAAATACGTCACAAATCTTGATTTATAACCTGATAACATTATATGGTAAATATAGCGTCAACCTATAAGGCCATTTTTCAAGGTCAAATCAACTATTTTGAATGGATTACTTTATATTTCATTAAATGTTCTAACTATTGTTCTAAAATTCTTTATTTTAAAATGCACAATGTATATATTTAGGTAGTTAACAGCTGAATATTCACAGTCAACAATTATCCAATTTGGGTAATCTAATCATATTATCCATTTACTATGTTTTCATTGCGATATTTTTTGATATATCGTTGACTTGATTCCGATGTTTTTATGATACCAATGTATAAAAACATCGCAAAAGTACCATCGATGTCAAAAAATATGTCCATGTAATAAAACATGGCTAATGCAATATCGATTCAAAAAATCTATATTTTATAAAAAATCGCATCTCTATAGAAGACACAAAACTGCTCGGTTCTTGCTCTAATGCGCTTACGGCTTTCCACAATATGACATACGACATATGATATGACAGAGCTTCTCATAACCTCATTTGTTCGATTTTTCTGCTTTTTCCAATATTTTTCATGGTTATTTTAGCAAAACTGTACTACTGTTGTGTACCTGGATTCCAAATGATCAAGAAATGAGCCTGTTTTATTATTGATTAGTATATGCATGGCATTTATAATAAAATTTGTTTCTCAATTATTCATAATAGTACAAAATATGTTTGCTGCATATTTTTTTATGTTTTACTGACAAACATCTGCGATTTATATGTTGGATGTTTATAAGAGGTTATTCAGAAAATATTCATAGAACTTTGCTAACATATTGTATAACAATGTATTGTTCCAGCTTCCTCAGTTGTGGCTATGTCTTGTAAAATGAGGAATTTCTTCAAAAATCATTCAAGCATATCAGGAATGCTTATCAAGTGTGGGATCAGCATGTCTCTACACAGGCGAGAATACCAAATGGAAAAGGAAGAGTAGGATCCAACCTGGAGGCAGATGCAGTTTCATCTATAACCTGGACGAGATAATTTGTGTATTGTACCAGAAGCCTGGAATAATAGCTGTATGTATGTATGTTGTATGTGTATAACAGGATTAGTGCTATATTCAGTAAACATAGGAATGGAATTCTTCATTGATCCCTTTTTGTATTGTAACACATGAAAGATACTTATGGTGAAGTGTAGGACAAAGATATTAATTTATCATAAATATTTTGATGGTAAATCTTATGAAAAATAATATAAAATGTAAAAGTCATACATAATTTTGTAATAAGTAGTTTATAAGGTTCATAAATACATTTTTTTCTCAAATTGCTCATACTGGAAAACTACAAAGCTGCCTTGCTATCTCTAAAGGAAATAGTTTGTTTGTTAGATAGATAATTTTGATTGATTTCCTGTATTCTGCATTAATCTATAGAAATGAAATAGATCAGCTAGCTTTCTCAGGTATTTCCAGAGAAATGTTTACTATGATGATTGTTATTCCTATGATTGGGAGCAAATTTTCACTGTTATCTAGTAAATTGTCATATATTTGATAATGAAGCTGTTTTTATATAATGTATGATTTTTTTGTTTGTTTTTGACATCTTTTCATTCGCCCTAAAACTGCACTGAGTGCATATTATCACCACAGACTTTGAGCTCATGGCATTTCAGTGCATATTTGACAGCTATCAATAGTATCAGTCATAAAATTATAACCTCTTCTATCTATGGCACCCAAGTGTAAAATCTATGGCTTAAAAACATTGATTTTGTATTTTTTTATCTTGATTTCTTTGTATGTTTAATTTTATGTAGTAGTATTGTCTAAAATGTAACATATTTGCATTAATGCAAATTCATATAGCAGCATGGATGATATGGTACAGTAAGTGGTGATTTTGAATCAACTACTAACATCCTACAGATAAATAGCACTACATAAGGATAAGTTTCATAGTGAAATTGCAATTAAAATGCAACTTTGTGAGGCAATTTCACTGTGAAACTAGTGCCTATATACAACACTATCTCGAACAGTTTGTATAAGTGTTCTTGCTACATAGCACTATAAATTGATGTGATGGAAGCATTTCAGCAAGTCATCCCACAAATATATTTTGGATATGATGCCCCTGTGATCATTTTAATGGTTTGAAATTAATTTTGCAGACCTGTGCTGGAAGCTAATAATTATCACAAGAATTAAACCTATCATGCATTACATACTTTTGTAATATTGAAACCAACCTTTCAATTGAAATGAACCTTTTAGCTCAGATTTTGAGGAAATCCAGTATGAAGCTAGTTGAATAGAAGATTCAGTTCCAATACACAAAGTGCACTTGAGGTATAATATAGGGCAGGACAATCATTTTTTGTGTGAAATTAGTGCATGTTTTCAAATCTATTTACAAATATTTCTGTTATAAAAGTTTCACAATAGCCTGTAACCCAGTTTTGTAGATAATGCTTAGTGGAAAGGGAGTATGTGGTAGTATATTGTTTTTGGTGATGGTTTTTGTTCATGACGTCATATATTTTAATTGTATTATATTGTTCACTGGATGTACAAGTTTGCCACAATTTGACTATGTTATTAAATAAAGCCTAATTATAGTTTGAGATGTAGGTGATGATATGCAAAATGCAGGTTACACCTGTTGCCTTATAGTTTATATGACATTATTTTATATTAAAATTTGGTTCTAATGAATTGCACTGGAAAGCAGTTTCCAGCTAATTCCTCATAAGACTGACTTTGATTTTTGTTAAGGAAATCACTAATTACCAAATCTTTTCAAATATTTTGATAAATATATCTGCCATCTGAGATTTTATTGCTTGCTTTTGCTGTGTTATAGTATATTTATTAAGTAGTCAATTCGAAAGACTGATGATACTTTAGGAAACAAATAAATGGTGTGTTACTGTAAAACAACTCAATTGTGTAGAAATTGCACAATTATATATTAAATTAACAGTATCAGAATATACTTCACTACTTTACCACAGTCATTCACTATTATCATAGAAGTAAATAATTTAGCTTTTTGATCTTGCTAGATACACTTTCCAGTCATTTTATTTCTGTTACAGCATGTTAACGTGAAACTTACTGATTGTAATTTCCTCTATACATGTGACCTGCTATAGACATGCATCTTTCATCTTTTAACTAGACTCTTCAGCTTCTGTTAGTATTTGGTTCGTGCTCAATTGCCTGACGAATGCTCAATATGAAATTAGCGAATTGCAGCGCATGTTCGGCCGTCTGTCATAGAAAGGAGTAACCAGCACCTTTTGATTGTTGAAGACCACAGAATATTCGATTAACTGTGGGCATGGCTTGTTGGGAATTTAAATATGCTCCAGCTAAAACCTACAGAAATTGAAGCACAAACAAAATAAAATGTTTATTGGGATCGCTCTGACGAGAGCAATTGAAAATTCGTATTATTCGCAGAGTCAACGCCAAACGCTCTTGCTTCTCTTAACTATGGATCTTTCTTTTCTGGCAATGTGGCCCACATCGGTGGGGTGTGCTATTCCACCCTCACCTGGGCTAGGTATATAAACAAGGTACATATTTGCTCTCTACTGTCGTTACCAAGCAATACTGAGGAGCCTAGGCGATATAGGTGAAACAATAGCAGATCGCATGTATAGTGGAAAGTATGGTGTGTGGAATTTGATCATTTTTACATCTGAGCTTCTGCGGGGACTGAAAGGAAGATAAATGGTTAGATACATTGATGAAGTAGTTGCTTTTGCAAAGACCCTATCATTCATACGAACAGGTAAATAGAACTACAAAAATATCTCTTTATTCCTCTAAAATTAGTATTTTACCGGATTCGGGTCACATTTGTTAATTAAAATTGGTGAGACATTTTTTTTCTATTAGGTACAATCTATAGGATGCATATGTATTATATAAATTATAATTTGGGCAGGTGGCAGCCTCGTCTATGGATTGACCCGTCTCCTGTGCTTTCACCATTCAGATCCTCCTTAAGTGAAGCTACTGGCAATTAACTATACAGTCATACTAACGATGTCCTTCCTAAACAACTGCGCTGCTTTGGCAGTGAAAAGGATGTTGGAAGAAAGGAAGAATATTTTCAAAGTGACAACAGTCTCGTGCCAGAACCGCATGATTTGACATTGAGGATGATGAACCAGTGAGCATTGAGGTAAAAATTAAAAAAACAATTTTTTAAATGTATTGTTGAATATTTATATGAAACGCATTCGGTGTCCTCTCACAAAGTTTGAAAACGAACTATGTGAAGTTTATTATGAAATTTTTTTCTATACTATCACACCCTTATTTGGGAGGCCGTCGAGATTTTCTGACGAATGAAGGATGCACGTTTATTTCATAAATTATAATTTTTTCGTCGATAAGAAATATCTTTGAAGAAGGGTAAAACTGCAATTAAACACCGTTCTTGTTGAGTTCGCATATCCACTATTAAAAACAACGTACAGCAAGCATATAAATCCACTCGGACAGAAGATGATCTATGTGTTAGGTCTCGGCGATCAAATATAAAACCTCTCAGTCGATCGCGCTCGACTGATTCAGCACGATTTTCCCTTTCAATGGAATGTTTGAATTGTCGTACACTTTTTCAGTTTGAGTGAATTAATCATAAATGTATTGAATTTGGGCAGGTGGCAGCCTCAACTATGGATTCAACCGTCCCCTGTACTCTCATCATTCAGATCCTCCTTAAATGAAGCTACTGGCAATTATCTATACAGCCATACTAATGATGTCCCTCCTAAACAACAAATGCGCTGCTTTGGCATTGAAAATGATGTTGGTAGAAAGGAAGAATATATTCGAAGAGACGCCAGTTGCGTTCCAGAACCGTATGATTTACCATTGAGGATGATGAACGAGTTAGCATCGAGATAAAATTAAAAAGAACAATTTTTGAAATGTATTGTTGAATATCAATATGAAACGCATTCGATTTCCTCTGATAGGGACAAAGTCTGAAAACCAACTATGTGAAGCTGAGGTTATTGTGAAAATTTGTTCATCAAGCATAAATTAGATACTTTTCTTCTGGATAATTTGATTTAGAATTACAAGTTATTATTCAAAGCAATCGTTTTTTGCAGATAAAAGGTTGTTTAAATAACACACAGTTTCACAAATATAACTCTTTTTCTTTCAGTGGCACGTTTCTATTTATATTTAATTCATCGTCGAACTGTCAAAGCTTAAAAAAAAAATATCTACATGATAGAAGAGTTTCAATAAGTAAAAGCATCTACAATCTACACAATCCTTTTTCTCAAAAACTAATCAAAATCAAAATAAATTGGAGATTTAATAAATCAATGAATGATTTAGTTCAAATGAGCGCGTGGCAAAACGACTTTCACTTAGTTTACTGTCTAGGAACCTTTTTTTGGTTAGCTTGAATGCTTAAAACCTTTTACCACATAGATTTTGAGTAATTCCAGTATAAAGCTGAAATTGAAGAATCAGTTCAGGCCAGGACAATCATCTTTTTTCAGGTTTCAACACTCCTCTATTGGTTGTAATGTTATGTACATATCATGAATTAAACCATTTCATATGTTGATGAATAAAACTCCTATTATACTAAGTATATAATAAGTCTTATAGGCATTTTATTTATAGTCCATTATTTTCTAAATGGGAAGATTCGTATAATGTGATCAAATATGAAAAATCATTTGAATTGATCAAGTTTATACTGGACATCTTTTTTGTCTGGCTATAATTTTTCATAAATATTTTTTCTGTGATTAAAGCATTATTTTCATGATAACAGTCAACTTCGTTTCAGTCTAACAAAGTTTCATATATATTTTCACATTATGAATGCAAAAACATACTGCAACCTAAACTTATATGATTCTTGTATGAAATGTAGTAACATTTGAAGAACATTTCATTTGTAATGCTACAATCTCAACATTATTGAAGGACATTTAGACGCGTTTAATCATTACTGTGAAATTAATGAAACTTGTAAAACATTGCACCTTTCATTGCAATGTAGATATAATATTGCAGCAGTCTAATTTTATTTAGTGGGCAGTTATTACATTTCATGTAGGACGATATCATTTTAGACCCTAATGCAAAATACTGGATTTTTTTAACGTCTCTATATTCAGTAAAATCCATCAGCAACTTTGCTGGCCGGCACGAATTCATTAGCGCAGCGTCCCATCATTCATTGTCATTGGCTCCGTCGCCAGCTGCGTATAAATAATTAAATACATTATAAAGCTATTTGATGCCATTATGAGTTGTATAACTTAGCTTGTGGCTATAGTTGTTGAACGTTGTGACTAAGGATAAAAAATGAATAATATTTAGGTACTGCCTTGTACCTGAATGTACAATCACTTCAGATAAAACTCTTGATAAACTGTTCACTACATTACTAAAGGATTGGGGAAGACAACTAAATATGTCTGTGAATATAATTTAAATATATGTATAGTAGGCGTTTTATTTGTAAAAAAGGGACAGACCAAGAAATAATATAAATATATCAAGTTTGAACTTCCACTTCACAACAAATGATTTAATTTCGAATGATCATAGGTATCAATCACAATAAAATACGTTCGATTAGATAAGATCGGAAAATATATTGTACGTTCGGTCTAATGAGTTTAAATAGAGAAGTACGCTCAGGAATGTTTCCAAATAATGGTTTTCGAAATTTGCAAGCAAGTCTTCTCTGCCAGCAGCAATAGCCCATGGACATGCTCTACAAAATGTATATATCTACAATAATTTATTTTTATATATTTAATAGATGTATCTTATCTAACTTTTTATTTCGGAAAGCAGAAAAAGCTGTAAGTGTGCAGTTTTTATAATTATTTATTTGTGGAGCCCATCGCTGCACAACTTTGCTGTCTTTTGCCCATTTTTAGTAAGCAACATGAAACAAAATATGAAAATAACTTAATAACGATAAAATAACAAATAAAATAATAATAAAAACAAAATAATAAAAAAACAACTATTTAAATCACTGGATAACCCAAGTACGTTCCTGGCAAAATTAATTCTGCTCTAACGGTGACTACGCATTGACTGAAATCGCTTGATAAATCTTTGTTGAGTTTGACGAAATGGTTATCCTGACAAAAACGCGGAGTATCGGCTATATAATTACGTAGGCTGTTGTGCTTATGCAACACATACTGCACTGCAAAATACGTAATTATCTAGTAGTTAGGTCTGCAGGCTACAATTTTGTGAATCTGTTTTTCTATTAATGGTACACAATTTAAACCCCAGCCTTCAGGAAATCTGCACACCATCGAGGCGTAGAATAGCCTTCTCATAGCCGATACGTCCACGCCCCCTCCCTCCACCGCCCACCACCTCGTTTATATATCTATACCATCAACATAATTACTCATTTGTCTACATACAAAGAGCATATTTCAGTATATCATTCTCTTTCGGAATTTTCAGTACGATGTAGTATTTGGACCACTGACGATTTGGACGAAGGCTGAGAGTAATTGGCATTTCTGGCCTGTCTGACGATTCTCAGTGCTAGTAAGCAAAACGCTAGTAGTGGATAAAAACCACCACTGGAAAATCGTGATAAGACTCTATTTACATTCAAAAGATCTGTAACTCGTGTTTGTTTTAGGAGGGGGAAGGGGAAAGCTTTTATAGCCGAAGTGTGGGAGTCTCCACCGGCTACCCACTACCGTCATGATTACACAGTAGTAGATAGTACACCCGATGGCATACGCACTAAAACCCAAACCTCCGAACGCCAACCGCCACCGCGGAACTGTTTAACACATTACTTCACGGTAGCAGCCTTGTAGCTGACGCCTACAATCAGGTTTGCCCAACCCATAAGAACCAGACTGCGGGCACTATTGCCAGCGCCCACAATCAGTCTCGCACGTTCCGGGCCACCTGCTGTAGGGCCCTTTCCTCTGATTTTTTCTCCCGTAGAACCATCTCTACAAATCCCGCCACAGCATTCCAATTCTGAGGGGATCGAACCATGCAGTTCACTATGGTACCTGGCGTAACAACTTCGCCCAGGGTCATCATCATTGATGCCCTCCACACGTTCCACCTTACGCAGGTAAAGAACGAGTGATCTGGTCCATCCACTGCACCTGGACAATAAGTGCAGTTAGGCGAGTCGAGTAGAGTCCTTTTGTGTAGATAGCTGTTGAAGTGACCGTGTCCCGACAGAAACTGGGTGAGATCAAAGTTGATCTCACCCCATTTCCTGTCATGCCACGGTGCCACTGGTCTGATAAAGGTGTGAGTCCATTTGGCTACCTGTGTATCTTGCTCCCACCGTTGTTGTCAGCTGTCCATCGTCTTTTGATGTTCTTCATTTCGCACTGCAGCGGCTGGTGTTGTCTCCTCTTTTCTCCGATACTTTTTCTGGCGCTTTTTGCCAGCAAGTCTATCGGTGGCGTTCCCACAATCACAAGAATTGCACTTGTAGACACAGTTCTGTATGTTTGGGAAAAACACCATTTCTCAAACTATAAGAAACTGGTGGAGTGTAGTTCATGTTAAAAGTTATTTCAAAGAGCAGATAAAAAATGTACTGACAACTCCTGTATTATCAGCAAGTGATAATAAGCTGAACCTTTTGAAATGCTTTGTGGATTGTCGTCTTGATGTTTGCCATCAAACTTCCTCTACCAAAGTACCTACTTGCACAAGACACTATATTTTACCTAGAAAGTTGCTAAGTGATAATTTAGAAAAATAAATCGTTCATAAAAGGAATATTTCTGGATGGCATTTCACAATGTATCTCTGAAAAAGATATATCATTCAGAAAAAAAGTTAAGTAATCAAATTATTATAAAGATTAGTAATTTGAACGATATAGTCTGTTTGTTATAATGAACCCGATAATTTTGATATTTAAAACAATGCAATAGAATTCAGTTTTATTATAAGAACAAATTATATAGAGACATACTTAATGGGATGACCAAACTTACAATATATACATATGCAGCTAATAGTATGCAAATTTATAAAACATTACCATCAGAGATGCAAAAAAATAAAATATTGCAGTTTTAACAAAAAACGAATTACCAAGATAGTTGCCCCAATATTTTCAAAAATTGTTTGAATGATTGGTAAAAGTAAAAATAACAATTTTCTAACATAGGTATAAAAATGCATGTTTTGACTATTTTTTTAAATTCAATTTTGTATTCATTATGTATGTTATTATTTTATATAATTATTCTTATTTGTGAAAATTACAATTTGACAGGCTATATGCATCAGAATCATCACTGATTCAAAATATGTTGCTTGTTGATAATTAGTTAACCTAATCATTTACATTGGAAGCTACCAAATATATGTATGTAAAATATTACACTGTATAAACATGGTTCCATCATCACTCCAATGATTTTAATTTTTTTGAATGCTACTATCAGGGGAGACTGAAATAATCACCCCCAAATCATTTTTAATGCTTGGACAAAAATTTCGTTGATATATATTGTGTGATAGGTATCTTTTTCACAACTTGTTTTTAGTATCCCACCTTTCATTGTAAATGTTTAAGTTTTTTTAATATAAATTACTCGAACGTATGTACAAAGTATTTTGTCAGATTATCTACGATCTACTATGTAGTTTGTTTTATACTATCAAATATTCAATCTTTCGCGCACCATTTTTTTTTTGTTATAACAATTTGCTATTACATATTGATTGATATTCATTACTAATGCATAGACGTACGTATTTCTAAATGTGTTCAAATTAAATTAATTTTCTAAGTTGTAGGTGGCTGAGCCCTTGAGAATTGCGTCAATCAGGTCATGTATTTTATATGTACACTGTACCAGTTTATGGTAAATCCTCATTAGATTTCAGATAACTCAAAGCAAATTTTGGAAATTCACGGAATTTGTGGAAAAATTTTTCAATCCAATTTCAAATAACAGCAGTACGAAAATCTGGTTCAAATTATCATTTTTAAACTGATACCATTGCATGGGAAGTACAGTGACGCCTTACTGGGTGCCATTTTTAAAGTGCTTATACAATTGGAATATGTATATTTTAAACTACTTTTGCAGCTTTGTTTTCAGTATCTATATTTTGGCTTTATGTTAATCTATGAAAATTGTATCTATATTACAAATTATCACTTTGAGTGCCATGTGTTTTGGACAAATAAAGTACTTCTAGTAGTATGCCCGACAAAAATTCTAGTTGGGTATGGATGGATGGAAGTTTTTGATTTTATTAGATTCATTAACATTTATATACAGGTAGAAAGACAATGCAAAGATTGTACATCAAAAATCTCTTTTTTATAGAGCAAACACAACACTTTTTACATTGAAGTAGAATAATTTTTTACTTTTACTTTCATACTATTAATGCGTTTTTTTTTGTTTTGTATGAGCTTATATTTTATTATCTATATGTCTGCTCAGTTTATTGTTTTAATTGACATTTGGAGTTGAATGTAACTTGTGAAACTTCTCCTGTGGTTAATTACTATTTATTTTTGTAGAAAAATTTTGTTAATTTAGCATGTAGATTTATATTACTAGAAGTTTTTTTATTTTGTTGTTCTAGTTCCATTCTAAAGATGATATCTTCGTGCATTGAATTTGTGTTTTGGTGGATTGTTCCCCTTAATTGCATGACAAAAGGATAATAATAAAAATTATCTAAATATTAGTTTTTATTGATTTATAACCTTCTCCTTTCACATATAAAATTAAGCTTAATAAATTTCTCTATTATAATAGGTAACAATTTGCTTGCATAGTTTTCATCAAATGGACCCACTATAATTATAAATGACTTTGACTTAGAACTTAGATGAATAAATGAGTAAGTCACATAATTTTAAATTGAAAATTGCCATTCCCAATTGGATTTGACCATAGTAAGAATGGTTCTTCTTTAAAGTATCTCCAGTTTCTGCACTTACTTCCAGATTCCATCAATATAAGTTATATGTTGCCATATAAATAGCAAATTTTACCATCATAGGGGCATTTGATTTCCAATAATCTTGTTGGAACTCTGTCAGCCATAACAATACAATCTGGAGAATAGGCAAACCGAGGATATTAACAATAGATCACTAGGCCTGTTTCATAGTCTTGATATTTGTTCACTGCCTTGCGTTTTTCTAGAGCTTCAACTTCATATTTCAAGCCATGAGATGTACATATATTAGCTCTTGTTTTTTGGCCAGAGATAATTTCTAGCTTTGAATTTCCAGTCTTGTTTTGAATATGTATCTATAGAATAACTCCTGGAGCCTAAAAAAATTAAAAAGTTCAGTTTTTATGTTAGTAGGAAAAATGATAAACAAAGCAGTTGAAATAACCTCTCAACAGTAGTGCTAATTGCTTTTGGAATATCAACATTTAAATTTTTGTTTCAGTACACTATAGGTTCATACAGAGCAAACAAATTTTACCAGTTATTCATAGTTGACCTTGATGGCAAACCTCAGACCTCTGTTTTGACATTAACACTTTGGAAAGCATTCAAATCTATGATTTATTTTGTCGTGGCTTTGCAACATGGTTTTAGCAAAACAATATCAGTTTTCAAATTTAAGGCAGAAAATATGCTGAGCTTGCTGCATGAGATATAATTATCAGATCTACAGTTTCTTTTTATTCACAATGCTGCTATGTGAGGCTGCTCTTGTTTGTCCTCTTCTAAAAAAGATGAATAATACATTGATATGAATTTAAGCCTAATATAAAATACTTTCATATGACAAGACGAACTGGAGTCCTTACAAACAGAGGATAATAAGTTTAAACACTTAAAATTGGTTTAGCCTCATGTTCCTCCTCAACCAGCTTTTCCATCAAGTAAATATACCAAAAACCAGAAACAAAAATTAATTTAGCATATTTATTAACACATAAGTTTTTTGCGAGTTAGAGATTTTTCATATGCGTTTTGTATGGTTAACTTGTTTTATATTAGTAATAATTTAAATTCAAGTTCCATAATGAACTATAAAAATAACATTAGTACTCAATATAACTGTCAACTATATTTATCTATATTGGAATTAGGTCAACTACTCTATATGTTATAATAATAAGACTATTGGTATTACCTGGTACATTTCAGAATAACTGTGGCAATAATGCAATATGTTTGCATGTCAGCATGTCCCTGATAGTCCAGCTTCACAGGTGCATGTAAACTGATCCACTTCAATATTCTTATCTTTTACAATGGATAATTTTCCTTTTGTTTCATGTGGATTACTTTTGATTGCGATTGTTTGAAGGCACCAACGAGTAGGCACAAAGAAAATATCTCTATACATGTCTCCGTCTGAGTTGAAGTTCCAATAAAAATGACGTGTTTGCTATTCGGAGTACCTGAAATATTGCAAAATACATCCTGATAAATCACCTCATTGCAGATGGGGTACTGGATCGTCTCGAAAAACAATAAACCCCCTATTGATGATGTACCGTTCTTTCAAAAAAAGTACTTAGTATTGGTGCAAACTACAGAGGTTGTGGCACCTTGTCTTTATTAACACTCTGTATGTAATAGTCACGTAGTCATGCTGAAAAGCATCAATACCCCTAAAACGCACCGAGAATTCCACACCACAAATTACGATAATGAGCATAGATCTAACAGCTTCTGCAGTACAATTCACTTGTGCAAAAAATATATAACAACTTTATTTGGTAATTCGTCACGACAACAACAAATACCATAACCTCACATTTTCAGTGCAGTGTTACCACAAGCTGACGACAAGTCAACAAATACCATGAAAGCAAATATTATCAGATTTTCAGTGCAGTGTTACCACACCAATTCCGTGTTTTTGACTTCTTTGCTGTTTCTGTTCTCCTTATACAAGTTCCAAGATTTCTAAAAACCTGCTCCAAGGTTGCAAGATCGTCTGGGAGTAATTACCGTAGAAATGATGGTTTTCGGATAAAAATTATCATATGCCAGGATTTCGAGAGAGGGAGGGCTCTACACGTCATATTTTATCAAAAGCAAAAAGAAAAAATATGACACTACATCGTTCTCACTAAATATATACCATGTTTAGGTAATTTCCCTCTAAAAGGCCACAATTAAGTGCATCCCAAAAATTCCCATTTTTGTTCAAAATGTAAATCTTTTCCACGCTTTTTTATCAATAATACAATTAAATATTTTGGATGAGTTTACAAACGATCCAAAATTCTCATTTAAATGATGGCAAAATAAAAAAAACGTTCAATAATAGATCATTTCTCCGTATTAAAATACCGTATGTATGTATGGTATCAAAAGAAAAAAGGTTACCTAATTAAAAAATATAAATAAAAACGAATAAATAAAAGCTGTTTGAACACAATATTCGAGTGTATACAAGATATCTTGAACATTTACAGTATAACAAAATAATTAATCAGAGTCCGAATCTGATTCGATCGTCATAAATGTTGTTATCCACTTTTTGTTATCTTTTGAAGGTTTCAATTTAGTTGCATCTCCTTGTCCATTTACAAATTGAGATGCAAGTATGCTTTTGCCGTGATTCGTTTCCACTTTCAATTTTTTTCTGGCCTTCGTTTTTATTAAACCTAATTAAAGGCCGTACGATAGCTGATGATTATCGTTTATTGTACAATAGGCGTAATTATCATGCGTCTGGCAACCCTGGCCAGTTGTCAGTCAGATGATTAGATGGATCTCATTTGAAAAGCAGCATCTATTAGTACATTTTCCATTTTAGTCTGTCCATGATGATCGTCTTGGAAACTAAATAGCATTTTTATCACATTGAAAGTCTTCACAGTACAGATATATGAATATATAATATTATATATATAAATATTCCTATTGTTTCCGTGCACTGACGATAGAACACTAATTTCTGTGGATATGTTCGTGTTCCATGACAAGTGACGCAAATGACGGTTGACATTGATGTCATCTAAGTTCATTATGGAGCGATTAAATGGCACCATGCATTTCAGCACGTCATTGGATGATGCGTTACAGCCATTTCATTGGCTGTCCGTTATTTTACGCGCGAACTACGAATGGTGCAGACAGAACCATGCTAACTTTGCTTTGGTTTGCTATTTGATCCATTGGTCTGTGTCTGTGATTTTGGAATTTTCGCCTGTGGTTTTCTATTATTTGCTCTATCAAGCAGGATAACGAATTCATAATGTCATTCGTGTGTATCCTTTGTAAAAAGTTATTTTCAACACAATTCAATCTCAATAAACGTAGGAACAGAGTTCATAAAGTCAAATCTCAAGAAACTAGTTACGATAAATCTAAATGGTTACAACATAAGGTGAATCTTTTAAATCACCTGAAGTGTGTTCACGGTTTAGAATTTGAAGAGGAAGATTTAGAATTTTCAGAATTGCAAGGTAAATATCTTGTTAATATAATGCTGTAAATAAACTATATACCTACTATAAGTATGTCGCTTAACCACCATGAATAGTATTTAAACATATTTTATTGAATGTTATTTTTTACGTCAACATTTGGAATCATTTCAGGGTTTTCTGCTTGGAAGGAATTATTGGAAAAATACAAAATCGTCTTACATTGTTTCTAGGGTATATAAGATTGAACAAAATGTAATTACCTACCTATTACTCTTGCAATAGATCTTGTAAACCTAGTAAGTGCAATTTTTTCAACCAAAATTGTAATATAATCTAGCATCTCATTCACGAGGTCTGTATGAATTGATAATTGATTCAGTCTGTTTTAAATTTCAAACGGAAAAATTATCAAAAATTAAACATACATTCTTCAAATAAGAAATTATTTTTTTTGCAGCAAAACTTATTCCTGTTAGCACATCAAAGAAGAGATTATCAAAATCACAAGGGACATGCAGATTAGACTTTAAATGCACTAGCATATGATAAAAGTGACCAATCAAAAATGCATTGTTGTTGCATGGATAAAGACCCATTATGGACATGCTTTTGAGGCTATCAAATACTAACAAAGCATCAATTGCATCCAAACTTATTATTGGTATTGCTCCTAGGTAAGTATTTAATTAACTGAGATATCACTTTAATTTCTACTTTTTATTATTCACTTTTCCTGCCCTACTCTCCCTGTGGCATTAGTATTGCCAAAACTATCAGTAAGCAGGAAAGACTGATGTTGTTGAATACATATGTAGTCTAGACACTCCTCTAAGCAGGCATGTGTCCTTAGTCAATTACCCCCAGTTATGCCATTGGTTACCTATTCTATATAACAAGGAAAAATGTTTTTATTTGCAGGAGTTTGGATACTCATTAGAGAGAGATAATTGAGATAAGTCAATTAGTTCGAACAGATCTCGTTACAAGGGTTGATATCTGAAATGTGAAAAGATCATACCACATTGATATTGCTGATGGAGTTGAAAACCAAAACGTTGCTATATCTTTCAATTTGTGGGTGAATCGATGTAAGGACAAAGATTACAATCCAGTATTATTCTGTAAGAAGCAGGGGGTGGTGGACAATTTGTATAATTTAGATTTTAGTGATTTTTGTTTAGGTAGTAGTGGTGACAGAGTTCCAGAAGCAAATGTTTGTAATTAATTTTCTTAAAAGTTCAAACCATACAGTTGTCCAATAAAATTAATTATATTTAACTTATGTGTTTTATCTCATAATTTTAAGGTTCGATAATCACAGAATATATCAATTGATATAAAAATTATTCCGAATGGAATAATTCCCGGTTTTAACCGTCCAGTTTTAACCGAACCAAAAAACGGTATTCTGAATAACCGTTTATCGGTTATTGGCGAATTTTAGCGACACATTTTTATGACAAATGTTATTAGCAATCTGAACACTATCAATAATGGCAAAATGAATTCAAAATTTATAGGAGCGGCACATTGTTAAGAGTATGCTTAATATAGACATTTTGTCATGTTTACATACTTTAATCGTTTAATCAGCAGAACTTTGTTGCAGTGTTTATGGGACCCCATACAAGGATATTTCATACTGACTGACAGATGATTATGTAAACTGATTAATTTATAAAACTTTTAGGTTGATTTTTAATGAAAAAACGCATCGTCAAACATTTCAAACCTAATTTTGTCTCTTGATGACCTCCCAGATTTTCTGAAATATTTAATTTAAAGAAATGTAGCTTTGTATAAAATTTTATACGTTAATCAGTTTACGAAATTTTCTGTCAGTCAGGATGAAATATCCTTGTAGTGAGTTAGGGACTCTACATGTATTTATATCAATTGACGAACATGTCCATACAGAGCAACAAAATAAAATACAGAAGCTGAATTTTTTATTATACACTTATGTCTATCTGTAGAATGTACATAACAAAAAAGTGAAATTATAATTAATATCTAGAAAAAGCTTTAAAAATGTTTTATTCTACCCAATAATTTTTATCAACTCTGGTTATAAATACCCTCTCTGGTACATGATCATCTGTCAATCGACTTCTTTCACCTGACACCACCGCATTTAGTGTTGAAACCAACCTCTCTGACGCCACGGAACTACCCATGACTTAAATCTTTTGAGGCAACAAAAGCTAATGCAGGCATACATTGCTTGCTCTGACCCCAGTACTCCATTGGGTTAGCTCCCCGGGGCAAAACTGAAGGAACTATTTGCTAAGACTGGCGACATAAAGCTTTCAGAATCTTGGGTCTGACAGTGTTGCATGACAAAGAAAAGGATTGGTTAGTAATGGTTTGAATCTTGTGGACAAACTTTCACTTAGCTTTTTTTTCAAAAGTTTTGGTATTTCATTATTTGGACTGATCTTATTCAGGGCTTCTTCAATAATACTCAGTAATAGTATGGTTAAACTACCAGTTGAATATTCACTTCCTTAAATTTCCGAAGTCGCCTCCTTGAATGGTTTTAATATATTAATTAATTCACCCAAAATTTCAATTTCTGAGCTAGACAGCATACAGGGAGCTTTTTCTAGGTGAGGATTGGCAATCTATGGAGACAGCTCTAGAAATCTGAGCAACATATTGTAGGTGCTGTTCCATCTTGTTCGAACCGACTGTACAAGGACATTACCTTCAGAAAGACCTTTTTTTTCTTCCAATCTAAGGTTATCCATAAACAAATTACTGTGTCTTGCAAATGTTACAATTTGTTTAACTTCCCCAATGAGTTGTTTTAAACCAGGATTTCCCACATCCTCCAGCCCATCATTTATTATCAAATTCAATATGTGAGCTAAACAATTTACATTTCTACCCTCCCCTAATAACATTCTGATAGCTGCAATCATATTTGCACCTCCATCAGTGCAAACAGTAACAATTTTTGATTTTGGAATATTAAATGAATCAAGAAGACCTTCAATCTCTGCACTAATGTAGTCTGCTGTATGTGACTCCATTGGTCTTCTAACACAAAGCACTATTGTTTCAGGCACGATAGTTTCAGGACCTGCAAAGTTGTATAAAAATAATGCTTCAATTAGACAATAAGGGTAGGTACAATTCATAAAAATAAAATTTGCTGTAACCACTGAAAAACTCCAACTGGTGTTAACTACAGTACAGATATCTGAAGTTAGCGAAATATGTGGAATATCTGTCAGTTTATTTTTCACACTATTGGTAATGGCACTGCATGGAGCATCTGTGTTACCTGAAAAATATAAAATTCACTTTATCACAGTATTTCTTGCTGGTAACTTGTATATAGGAGCAGCTGTTTTTGTGAAATGAACAAAACCATCCTTTTCTACTAACGAATGGAGAGCATTATCTTTACAAATCATATAAATCTTCTTTCACCTCCTGCAACAGAAATGTAGATATTTATAGATTAAAAAAATGCTAAACTATACATTTTTGAATCACTGGTTGTATTATGGAATGATAAACAGTAATTAGCTCACATGATATTTTTGATTGCTTTGGCATTGCTTTCAAACTGTTTTGAACCATTATGTAAGTTTTTTATGAGTTTTTCAAAACTGATAAATGTAGAAACCATTAATATTAGCAATATGACAAGCACGTTTATTTCATAAATTATAATTTTTTCGTCGATAAGAAATATCTTTGAAGAAGGGTAAAACTGCAATTAAACACCGTTCTTGTTGAGTTCGCATATCCACTATTAAAAACAACGTACAGCAAGCATATAAATCCACTCGGACAGAAGATGATCTATGTGTTAGGTCTCGGCGATCAAATATAAAACCTCTCAGTCGATCGCGCTCGACTGATTCAGCACGATTTTCCCTTTCAATGGAATGTTTGAATTGTCGTACACTTTTTCAGTTTGAGTGAATTAATCATAAATGTATTGAATTTGGGCAGGTGGCAGCCTCAACTATGGATTCAACCGTCCCCTGTACTCTCATCATTCAGATCCTCCTTAAATGAAGCTACTGGCAATTATCTATACAGCCATACTAATGATGTCCCTCCTAAACAACAAATGCGCTGCTTTGGCATTGAAAATGATGTTGGTAGAAAGGAAGAATATATTCGAAGAGACGCCAGTTGCGTTCCAGAACCGTATGATTTACCATTGAGGATGATGAACGAGTTAGCATCGAGATAAAATTAAAAAGAACAATTTTTGAAATGTATTGTTGAATATCAATATGAAACGCATTCGATTTCCTCTGATAGGGACAAAGTCTGAAAACCAACTATGTGAAGCTGAGGTTATTGTGAAAATTTGTTCATCAAGCATAAATTAGATACTTTTCTTCTGGATAATTTGATTTAGAATTACAAGTTATTATTCAAAGCAATCGTTTTTTGCAGATAAAAGGTTGTTTAAATAACACACAGTTTCACAAATATAACTCTTTTTCTTTCAGTGGCACGTTTCTATTTATATTTAATTCATCGTCGAACTGTCAAAGCTTAAAAAAAAATATCTACATGATAGAAGAGTTTCAATAAGTAAAAGCATCTACAATCTACACAATCCTTTTTCTCAAAAACTAATCAAAATCAAAATAAATTGGAGATTTAATAAATCAATGAATGATTTAGTTCAAATGAGCGCGTGGCAAAACGACTTTCACTTAGTTTACTGTCTAGGAACCTTTTTTTGGTTAGCTTGAATGCTTAAAACCTTTTACCACATAGATTTTGAGTAATTCCAGTATAAAGCTGAAATTGAAGAATCAGTTCAGGCCAGGACAATCATCTTTTTTCAGGTTTCAACACTCCTCTATTGGTTGTAATGTTATGTACATATCATGAATTAAACCATTTCATATGTTGATGAATAAAACTCCTATTATACTAAGTATATAATAAGTCTTATAGGCATTTTATTTATAGTCCATTATTTTCTAAATGGGAAGATTCGTATAATGTGATCAAATATGAAAAATCATTTGAATTGATCAAGTTTATACTGGACATCTTTTTTGTCTGGCTATAATTTTTCATAAATATTTTTTCTGTGATTAAAGCATTATTTTCATGATAACAGTCAACTTCGTTTCAGTCTAACAAAGTTTCATATATATTTTCACATTATGAATGCAAAAACATACTGCAACCTAAACTTATATGATTCTTGTATGAAATGTAGTAACATTTGAAGAACATTTCATTTGTAATGCTACAATCTCAACATTATTGAAGGACATTTAGACGCGTTTAATCATTACTGTGAAATTAATGAAACTTGTAAAACATTGCACCTTTCATTGCAATGTAGATATAATATTGCAGCAGTCTAATTTTATTTAGTGGGCAGTTATTACATTTCATGTAGGACGATATCATTTTAGACCCTAATGCAAAATACTGGATTTTTTTAACGTCTCTATATTCAGTAAAATCCATCAGCAACTTTGCTGGCCGGCACGAATTCATTAGCGCAGCGTCCCATCATTCATTGTCATTGGCTCCGTCGCCAGCTGCGTATAAATAATTAAATACATTATAAAGCTATTTGATGCCATTATGAGTTGTATAACTTAGCTTGTGGCTATAGTTGTTGAACGTTGTGACTAAGGATAAAAAATGAATAATATTTAGGTACTGCCTTGTACCTGAATGTACAATCACTTCAGATAAAACTCTTGATAAACTGTTCACTACATTACTAAAGGATTGGGGAAGACAACTAAATATGTCTGTGAATATAATTTAAATATATGTATAGTAGGCGTTTTATTTGTAAAAAAGGGACAGACCAAGAAATAATATAAATATATCAAGTTTGAACTTCCACTTCACAACAAATGATTTAATTTCGAATGATCATAGGTATCAATCACAATAAAATACGTTCGATTAGATAAGATCGGAAAATATATTGTACGTTCGGTCTAATGAGTTTAAATAGAGAAGTACGCTCAGGAATGTTTCCAAATAATGGTTTTCGAAATTTGCAAGCAAGTCTTCTCTGCCAGCAGCAATAGCCCATGGACATGCTCTACAAAATGTATATATCTACAATAATTTATTTTTATATATTTAATAGATGTATCTTATCTAACTTTTTATTTCGGAAAGCAGAAAAAGCTGTAAGTGTGCAGTTTTTATAATTATTTATTTGTGGAGCCCATCGCTGCACAACTTTGCTGTCTTTTGCCCATTTTTAGTAAGCAACATGAAACAAAATATGAAAATAACTTAATAACGATAAAATAACAAATAAAATAATAATAAAAACAAAATAATAAAAAAACAACTATTTAAATCACTGGATAACCCAAGTACGTTCCTGGCAAAATTAATTCTGCTCTAACGGTGACTACGCATTGACTGAAATCGCTTGATAAATCTTTGTTGAGTTTGACGAAATGGTTATCCTGACAAAAACGCGGAGTATCGGCTATATAATTACGTAGGCTGTTGTGCTTATGCAACACATACTGCACTGCAAAATACGTAATTATCTAGTAGTTAGGTCTGCAGGCTACAATTTTGTGAATCTGTTTTTCTATTAATGGTACACAATTTAAACCCCAGCCTTCAGGAAATCTGCACACCATCGAGGCGTAGAATAGCCTTCTCATAGCCGATACGTCCACGCCCCCTCCCTCCACCGCCCACCACCTCGTTTATATATCTATACCATCAACATAATTACTCATTTGTCTACATACAAAGAGCATATTTCAGTATATCATTCTCTTTCGGAATTTTCAGTACGATGTAGTATTTGGACCACTGACGATTTGGACGAAGGCTGAGAGTAATTGGCATTTCTGGCCTGTCTGACGATTCTCAGTGCTAGTAAGCAAAACGCTAGTAGTGGATAAAAACCACCACTGGAAAATCGTGATAAGACTCTATTTACATTCAAAAGATCTGTAACTCGTGTTTGTTTTAGGAGGGGGAAGGGGAAAGCTTTTATAGCCGAAGTGTGGGAGTCTCCACCGGCTACCCACTACCGTCATGATTACACAGTAGTAGATAGTACACCCGATGGCATACGCACTAAAACCCAAACCTCCGAACGCCAACCGCCACCGCGGAACTGTTTAACACATTACTTCACGGTAGCAGCCTTGTAGCTGACGCCTACAATCAGGTTTGCCCAACCCATAAGAACCAGACTGCGGGCACTATTGCCAGCGCCCACAATCAGTCTCGCACGTTCCGGGCCACCTGCTGTAGGGCCCTTTCCTCTGATTTTTTCTCCCGTAGAACCATCTCTACAAATCCCGCCACAGCATTCCAATTCTGAGGGGATCGAACCATGCAGTTCACTATGGTACCTGGCGTAACAACTTCGCCCAGGGTCATCATCATTGATGCCCTCCACACGTTCCACCTTACGCAGGTAAAGAACGAGTGATCTGGTCCATCCACTGCACCTGGACAATAAGTGCAGTTAGGCGAGTCGAGTAGAGTCCTTTTGTGTAGATAGCTGTTGAAGTGACCGTGTCCCGACAGAAACTGGGTGAGATCAAAGTTGATCTCACCCCATTTCCTGTCATGCCACGGTGCCACTGGTCTGATAAAGGTGTGAGTCCATTTGGCTACCTGTGTATCTTGCTCCCACCGTTGTTGTCAGCTGTCCATCGTCTTTTGATGTTCTTCATTTCGCACTGCAGCGGCTGGTGTTGTCTCCTCTTTTCTCCGATACTTTTTCTGGCGCTTTTTGCCAGCAAGTCTATCGGTGGCGTTCCCACAATCACAAGAATTGCACTTGTAGACACAGTTCTGTATGTTTGGGAAAAACACCATTTCTCAAACTATAAGAAACTGGTGGAGTGTAGTTCATGTTAAAAGTTATTTCAAAGAGCAGATAAAAAATGTACTGACAACTCCTGTATTATCAGCAAGTGATAATAAGCTGAACCTTTTGAAATGCTTTGTGGATTGTCGTCTTGATGTTTGCCATCAAACTTCCTCTACCAAAGTACCTACTTGCACAAGACACTATATTTTACCTAGAAAGTTGCTAAGTGATAATTTAGAAAAATAAATCGTTCATAAAAGGAATATTTCTGGATGGCATTTCACAATGTATCTCTGAAAAAGATATATCATTCAGAAAAAAAGTTAAGTAATCAAATTATTATAAAGATTAGTAATTTGAACGATATAGTCTGTTTGTTATAATGAACCCGATAATTTTGATATTTAAAACAATGCAATAGAATTCAGTTTTATTATAAGAACAAATTATATAGAGACATACTTAATGGGATGACCAAACTTACAATATATACATATGCAGCTAATAGTATGCAAATTTATAAAACATTACCATCAGAGATGCAAAAAAATAAAATATTGCAGTTTTAACAAAAAACGAATTACCAAGATAGTTGCCCCAATATTTTCAAAAATTGTTTGAATGATTGGTAAAAGTAAAAATAACAATTTTCTAACATAGGTATAAAAATGCATGTTTTGACTATTTTTTTAAATTCAATTTTGTATTCATTATGTATGTTATTATTTTATATAATTATTCTTATTTGTGAAAATTACAATTTGACAGGCTATATGCATCAGAATCATCACTGATTCAAAATATGTTGCTTGTTGATAATTAGTTAACCTAATCATTTACATTGGAAGCTACCAAATATATGTATGTAAAATATTACACTGTATAAACATGGTTCCATCATCACTCCAATGATTTTAATTTTTTTGAATGCTACTATCAGGGGAGACTGAAATAATCACCCCCAAATCATTTTTAATGCTTGGACAAAAATTTCGTTGATATATATTGTGTGATAGGTATCTTTTTCACAACTTGTTTTTAGTATCCCACCTTTCATTGTAAATGTTTAAGTTTTTTTAATATAAATTACTCGAACGTATGTACAAAGTATTTTGTCAGATTATCTACGATCTACTATGTAGTTTGTTTTATACTATCAAATATTCAATCTTTCGCGCACCATTTTTTTTTTGTTATAACAATTTGCTATTACATATTGATTGATATTCATTACTAATGCATAGACGTACGTATTTCTAAATGTGTTCAAATTAAATTAATTTTCTAAGTTGTAGGTGGCTGAGCCCTTGAGAATTGCGTCAATCAGGTCATGTATTTTATATGTACACTGTACCAGTTTATGGTAAATCCTCATTAGATTTCAGATAACTCAAAGCAAATTTTGGAAATTCACGGAATTTGTGGAAAAATTTTTCAATCCAATTTCAAATAACAGCAGTACGAAAATCTGGTTCAAATTATCATTTTTAAACTGATACCATTGCATGGGAAGTACAGTGACGCCTTACTGGGTGCCATTTTTAAAGTGCTTATACAATTGGAATATGTATATTTTAAACTACTTTTGCAGCTTTGTTTTCAGTATCTATATTTTGGCTTCATGTTAATCTATGAAAATTGTATCTATATTACAAATTATCACTTTGAGTGCCATGTGTTTTGGACAAATAAAGTACTTCTAGTAGTATGCCCGACAAAAATTCTAGTTGGGTATGGATGGATGGAAGTTTTTGATTTTATTAGATTCATTAACATTTATATACAGGTAGAAAGACAATGCAAAGATTGTACATCAAAAATCTCTTTTTTATAGAGCAAACACAACACTTTTTACATTGAAGTAGAATAATTTTTTACTTTTACTTTCATACTATTAATGCGTTTTTTTTTGTTTTGTATGAGCTTATATTTTATTATCTATATGTCTGCTCAGTTTATTGTTTTAATTGACATTTGGAGTTGAATGTAACTTGTGAAACTTCTCCTGTGGTTAATTACTATTTATTTTTGTAGAAAAATTTTGTTAATTTAGCATGTAGATTTATATTACTAGAAGTTTTTTTATTTTGTTGTTCTAGTTCCATTCTAAAGATGATATCTTCGTGCATTGAATTTGTGTTTTGGTGGATTGTTCCCCTTAATTGCATGACAAAAGGATAATAATAAAAATTATCTAAATATTAGTTTTTATTGATTTATAACCTTCTCCTTTCACATATAAAATTAAGCTTAATAAATTTCTCTATTATAATAGGTAACAATTTGCTTGCATAGTTTTCATCAAATGGACCCACTATAATTATAAATGACTTTGACTTAGAACTTAGATGAATAAATGAGTAAGTCACATAATTTTAAATTGAAAATTGCCATTCCCAATTGGATTTGACCATAGTAAGAATGGTTCTTCTTTAAAGTATCTCCAGTTTCTGCACTTACTTCCAGATTCCATCAATATAAGTTATATGTTGCCATATAAATAGCAAATTTTACCATCATAGGGGCATTTGATTTCCAATAATCTTGTTGGAACTCTGTCAGCCATAACAATACAATCTGGAGAATAGGCAAACCGAGGATATTAACAATAGATCACTAGGCCTGTTTCATAGTCTTGATATTTGTTCACTGCCTTGCGTTTTTCTAGAGCTTCAACTTCATATTTCAAGCCATGAGATGTACATATATTAGCTCTTGTTTTTTGGCCAGAGATAATTTCTAGCTTTGAATTTCCAGTCTTGTTTTGAATATGTATCTATAGAATAACTCCTGGAGCCTAAAAAAATTAAAAAGTTCAGTTTTTATGTTAGTAGGAAAAATGATAAACAAAGCAGTTGAAATAACCTCTCAACAGTAGTGCTAATTGCTTTTGGAATATCAACATTTAAATTTTTGTTTCAGTACACTATAGGTTCATACAGAGCAAACAAATTTTACCAGTTATTCATAGTTGACCTTGATGGCAAACCTCAGACCTCTGTTTTGACATTAACACTTTGGAAAGCATTCAAATCTATGATTTATTTTGTCGTGGCTTTGCAACATGGTTTTAGCAAAACAATATCAGTTTTCAAATTTAAGGCAGAAAATATGCTGAGCTTGCTGCATGAGATATAATTATCAGATCTACAGTTTCTTTTTATTCACAATGCTGCTATGTGAGGCTGCTCTTGTTTGTCCTCTTCTAAAAAAGATGAATAATACATTGATATGAATTTAAGCCTAATATAAAATACTTTCATATGACAAGACGAACTGGAGTCCTTACAAACAGAGGATAATAAGTTTAAACACTTAAAATTGGTTTAGCCTCATGTTCCTCCTCAACCAGCTTTTCCATCAAGTAAATATACCAAAAACCAGAAACAAAAATTAATTTAGCATATTTATTAACACATAAGTTTTTTGCGAGTTAGAGATTTTTCATATGCGTTTTGTATGGTTAACTTGTTTTATATTAGTAATAATTTAAATTCAAGTTCCATAATGAACTATAAAAATAACATTAGTACTCAATATAACTGTCAACTATATTTATCTATATTGGAATTAGGTCAACTACTCTATATGTTATAATAATAAGACTATTGGTATTACCTGGTACATTTCAGAATAACTGTGGCAATAATGCAATATGTTTGCATGTCAGCATGTCCCTGATAGTCCAGCTTCACAGGTGCATGTAAACTGATCCACTTCAATATTCTTATCTTTTACAATGGATAATTTTCCTTTTGTTTCATGTGGATTACTTTTGATTGCGATTGTTTGAAGGCACCAACGAGTAGGCACAAAGAAAATATCTCTATACATGTCTCCGTCTGAGTTGAAGTTCCAATAAAAATGACGTGTTTGCTATTCGGAGTACCTGAAATATTGCAAAATACATCCTGATAAATCACCTCATTGCAGATGGGGTACTGGATCGTCTCGAAAAACAATAAACCCCCTATTGATGATGTACCGTTCTTTCAAAAAAAGTACTTAGTATTGGTGCAAACTACAGAGGTTGTGGCACCTTGTCTTTATTAACACTCTGTATGTAATAGTCACGTAGTCATGCTGAAAAGCATCAATACCCCTAAAACGCACCGAGAATTCCACACCACAAATTACGATAATGAGCATAGATCTAACAGCTTCTGCAGTACAATTCACTTGTGCAAAAAATATATAACAACTTTATTTGGTAATTCGTCACGACAACAACAAATACCATAACCTCACATTTTCAGTGCAGTGTTACCACAAGCTGACGACAAGTCAACAAATACCATGAAAGCAAATATTATCAGATTTTCAGTGCAGTGTTACCACACCAATTCCGTGTTTTTGACTTCTTTGCTGTTTCTGTTCTCCTTATACAAGTTCCAAGATTTCTAAAAACCTGCTCCAAGGTTGCAAGATCGTCTGGGAGTAATTACCGTAGAAATGATGGTTTTCGGATAAAAATTATCATATGCCAGGATTTCGAGAGAGGGAGGGCTCTACACGTCATATTTTATCAAAAGCAAAAAGAAAAAATATGACACTACATCGTTCTCACTAAATATATACCATGTTTAGGTAATTTCCCTCTAAAAGGCCACAATTAAGTGCATCCCAAAAATTCCCATTTTTGTTCAAAATGTAAATCTTTTCCACGCTTTTTTATCAATAATACAATTAAATATTTTGGATGAGTTTACAAACGATCCAAAATTCTCATTTAAATGATGGCAAAATAAAAAAAACGTTCAATAATAGATCATTTCTCCGTATTAAAATACCGTATGTATGTATGGTATCAAAAGAAAAAAGGTTACCTAATTAAAAAATATAAATAAAAACGAATAAATAAAAGCTGTTTGAACACAATATTCGAGTGTATACAAGATATCTTGAACATTTACAGTATAACAAAATAATTAATCAGAGTCCGAATCTGATTCGATCGTCATAAATGTTGTTATCCACTTTTTGTTATCTTTTGAAGGTTTCAATTTAGTTGCATCTCCTTGTCCATTTACAAATTGAGATGCAAGTATGCTTTTGCCGTGATTCGTTTCCACTTTCAATTTTTTTCTGGCCTTCGTTTTTATTAAACCTAATTAAAGGCCGTACGATAGCTGATGATTATCGTTTATTGTACAATAGGCGTAATTATCATGCGTCTGGCAACCCTGGCCAGTTGTCAGTCAGATGATTAGATGGATCTCATTTGAAAAGCAGCATCTATTAGTACATTTTCCATTTTAGTCTGTCCATGATGATCGTCTTGGAAACTAAATAGCATTTTTATCACATTGAAAGTCTTCACAGTACAGATATATGAATATATAATATTATATATATAAATATTCCTATTGTTTCCGTGCACTGACGATAGAACACTAATTTCTGTGGATATGTTCGTGTTCCATGACAAGTGACGCAAATGACGGTTGACATTGATGTCATCTAAGTTCATTATGGAGCGATTAAATGGCACCATGCATTTCAGCACGTCATTGGATGATGCGTTACAGCCATTTCATTGGCTGTCCGTTATTTTACGCGCGAACTACGAATGGTGCAGACAGAACCATGCTAACTTTGCTTTGGTTTGCTATTTGATCCATTGGTCTGTGTCTGTGATTTTGGAATTTTCGCCTGTGGTTTTCTATTATTTGCTCTATCAAGCAGGATAACGAATTCATAATGTCATTCGTGTGTATCCTTTGTAAAAAGTTATTTTCAACACAATTCAATCTCAATAAACGTAGGAACAGAGTTCATAAAGTCAAATCTCAAGAAACTAGTTACGATAAATCTAAATGGTTACAACATAAGGTGAATCTTTTAAATCACCTGAAGTGTGTTCACGGTTTAGAATTTGAAGAGGAAGATTTAGAATTTTCAGAATTGCAAGGTAAATATCTTGTTAATATAATGCTGTAAATAAACTATATACCTACTATAAGTATGTCGCTTAACCACCATGAATAGTATTTAAACATATTTTATTGAATGTTATTTTTTACGTCAACATTTGGAATCATTTCAGGGTTTTCTGCTTGGAAGGAATTATTGGAAAAATACAAAATCGTCTTACATTGTTTCTAGGGTATATAAGATTGAACAAAATGTAATTACCTACCTATTACTCTTGCAATAGATCTTGTAAACCTAGTAAGTGCAATTTTTTCAACCAAAATTGTAATATAATCTAGCATCTCATTCACGAGGTCTGTATGAATTGATAATTGATTCAGTCTGTTTTAAATTTCAAACGGAAAAATTATCAAAAATTAAACATACATTCTTCAAATAAGAAATTATTTTTTTTGCAGCAAAACTTATTCCTGTTAGCACATCAAAGAAGAGATTATCAAAATCACAAGGGACATGCAGATTAGACTTTAAATGCACTAGCATATGATAAAAGTGACCAATCAAAAATGCATTGTTGTTGCATGGATAAAGACCCATTATGGACATGCTTTTGAGGCTATCAAATACTAACAAAGCATCAATTGCATCCAAACTTATTATTGGTATTGCTCCTAGGTAAGTATTTAATTAACTGAGATATCACTTTAATTTCTACTTTTTATTATTCACTTTTCCTGCCCTACTCTCCCTGTGGCATTAGTATTGCCAAAACTATCAGTAAGCAGGAAAGACTGATGTTGTTGAATACATATGTAGTCTAGACACTCCTCTAAGCAGGCATGTGTCCTTAGTCAATTACCCCCAGTTATGCCATTGGTTACCTATTCTATATAACAAGGAAAAATGTTTTTATTTGCAGGAGTTTGGATACTCATTAGAGAGAGATAATTGAGATAAGTCAATTAGTTCGAACAGATCTCGTTACAAGGGTTGATATCTGAAATGTGAAAAGATCATACCACATTGATATTGCTGATGGAGTTGAAAACCAAAACGTTGCTATATCTTTCAATTTGTGGGTGAATCGATGTAAGGACAAAGATTACAATCCAGTATTATTCTGTAAGAAGCAGGGGGTGGTGGACAATTTGTATAATTTAGATTTTAGTGATTTTTGTTTAGGTAGTAGTGGTGACAGAGTTCCAGAAGCAAATGTTTGTAATTAATTTTCTTAAAAGTTCAAACCATACAGTTGTCCAATAAAATTAATTATATTTAACTTATGTGTTTTATCTCATAATTTTAAGGTTCGATAATCACAGAATATATCAATTGATATAAAAATTATTCCGAATGGAATAATTCCCGGTTTTAACCGTCCAGTTTTAACCGAACCAAAAAACGGTATTCTGAATAACCGTTTATCGGTTATTGGCGAATTTTAGCGACACATTTTTATGACAAATGTTATTAGCAATCTGAACACTATCAATAATGGCAAAATGAATTCAAAATTTATAGGAGCGGCACATTGTTAAGAGTATGCTTAATATAGACATTTTGTCATGTTTACATACTTTAATCGTTTAATCAGCAGAACTTTGTTGCAGTGTTTATGGGACCCCATACAAGGATATTTCATACTGACTGACAGATGATTATGTAAACTGATTAATTTATAAAACTTTTAGGTTGATTTTTAATGAAAAAACGCATCGTCAAACATTTCAAACCTAATTTTGTCTCTTGATGACCTCCCAGATTTTCTGAAATATTTAATTTAAAGAAATGTAGCTTTGTATAAAATTTTATACGTTAATCAGTTTACGAAATTTTCTGTCAGTCAGGATGAAATATCCTTGTAGTGAGTTAGGGACTCTACATGTATTTATATCAATTGACGAACATGTCCATACAGAGCAACAAAATAAAATACAGAAGCTGAATTTTTTATTATACACTTATGTCTATCTGTAGAATGTACATAACAAAAAAGTGAAATTATAATTAATATCTAGAAAAAGCTTTAAAAATGTTTTATTCTACCCAATAATTTTTATCAACTCTGGTTATAAATACCCTCTCTGGTACATGATCATCTGTCAATCGACTTCTTTCACCTGACACCACCGCATTTAGTGTTGAAACCAACCTCTCTGACGCCACGGAACTACCCATGACTTAAATCTTTTGAGGCAACAAAAGCTAATGCAGGCATACATTGCTTGCTCTGACCCCAGTACTCCATTGGGTTAGCTCCCCGGGGCAAAACTGAAGGAACTATTTGCTAAGACTGGCGACATAAAGCTTTCAGAATCTTGGGTCTGACAGTGTTGCATGACAAAGAAAAGGATTGGTTAGTAATGGTTTGAATCTTGTGGACAAACTTTCACTTAGCTTTTTTTTCAAAAGTTTTGGTATTTCATTATTTGGACTGATCTTATTCAGGGCTTCTTCAATAATACTCAGTAATAGTATGGTTAAACTACCAGTTGAATATTCACTTCCTTAAATTTCCGAAGTCGCCTCCTTGAATGGTTTTAATATATTAATTAATTCACCCAAAATTTCAATTTCTGAGCTAGACAGCATACAGGGAGCTTTTTCTAGGTGAGGATTGGCAATCTATGGAGACAGCTCTAGAAATCTGAGCAACATATTGTAGGTGCTGTTCCATCTTGTTCGAACCGACTGTACAAGGACATTACCTTCAGAAAGACCTTTTTTTTCTTCCAATCTAAGGTTATCCATAAACAAATTACTGTGTCTTGCAAATGTTACAATTTGTTTAACTTCCCCAATGAGTTGTTTTAAACCAGGATTTCCCACATCCTCCAGCCCATCATTTATTATCAAATTCAATATGTGAGCTAAACAATTTACATTTCTACCCTCCCCTAATAACATTCTGATAGCTGCAATCATATTTGCACCTCCATCAGTGCAAACAGTAACAATTTTTGATTTTGGAATATTAAATGAATCAAGAAGACCTTCAATCTCTGCACTAATGTAGTCTGCTGTATGTGACTCCATTGGTCTTCTAACACAAAGCACTATTGTTTCAGGCACGATAGTTTCAGGACCTGCAAAGTTGTATAAAAATAATGCTTCAATTAGACAATAAGGGTAGGTACAATTCATAAAAATAAAATTTGCTGTAACCACTGAAAAACTCCAACTGGTGTTAACTACAGTACAGATATCTGAAGTTAGCGAAATATGTGGAATATCTGTCAGTTTATTTTTCACACTATTGGTAATGGCACTGCATGGAGCATCTGTGTTACCTGAAAAATATAAAATTCACTTTAATTTGACAACAGTATTTCTTGCTGGTAACTTGTATATAGGAGCAGCTGTTTTTGTGAAATGAACAAAACCATCCTTTTCTACTAACGAATGGAGAGCATTATCTTTACAAATCATATAAATCTTCTTTCACCTCCTGCAACAGAAATGTAGATATTTATAGATTAAAAAAATGCTAAACTATACATTTTTGAATCACTGGTTGTATTATGGAATGATAAACAGTAATTAGCTCACATGATATTTTTGATTGCTTTGGCATTGCTTTCAAACTGTTTTGAACCATTATGTAAGTTTTTTATGAGTTTTTCAAAACTGATAAATGTAGAAACCATTAATATTAGCAATATGACAAGCATGAACTACCACACATGCATATTTTGGTCCTCATTTAGATATTTATTAATGCAACTTAAGAGTCAACAGTGGAGATAAATCATTCTGAATGTGCTTGTACTACTAATAATACTACTCACTCTCATATCTAGATGTCCTCTCTATGGATTCAAAAAGTGTCATTTGTCTCTGTTTTTGGAGAAATGAGGAAGTGGAGTGAAGGAGGTTGTGATGTCGGTGATCTAGATTGCTGTGAAGCTTCAGCATCTGGTGACAAGGAGGACAAATTTGAAGATGTGGGCAAAGGATGATCAGAATTATCTTGACTCTCACTCAAGCCCCTTTTTCCTGCTCCACCCTGTGCATAGAAACATTATGTTATTAGAATGTAGAAAAAATAAAGTTTTAGAATATTGATACAATTATCAAATACTTGTTTCCAGAAATAGCAGTATTTTGTATTGAAATCAAAACTTTTTTACAATTATGCAATCTGAATAGAGAATTACAGGATACAATTTACATTTCGTTACATTACCATATTTTAATAAAGTGTGTGATTTACCTTTTTATCCTTTTCTGCATTCGGATGCTTTCGATTTAGATGTTGGCGTATATTTGTAGTTCCACCACCAGTTTTGATATGCTTGAGGCATAAATTGCATGTCGTCTCCTGGTTCTCGTTTTTGGTGAAATATTTCCAGATTGATGACATTGCTCAGGGCTCTGGTTTTCATACGCACTTTATATGAGAGGTACCAATGGTACCATGCACTACCATGTATGTAGTTTTAGTACTGTGCTGAAGAATAACGCTTCTTGTAAATCCACAAGTAAATCAGTAGAAAACTTTAAATTCAGTGGAATGAAATAACAAAAAACGGATACAACAAACTGAACAAAGTCAACAAAAAAAGGGCAATCTCAATATCTCGAAGGGCGCAAAACAGTTATAACTGATAAGTGCACCACAAAAAGTGCAGACTGCAGATAGGCTACTCGAGTCTCGAAGTAGTCGAAGCGTGTCAAAAGTGTCAAAGTCAAAGATACAGCCACACAAAGCAGAAAGTTGCGGGATCTCATACATCCTTGGAACATCGACACTTCACTTACTATACATTTTACAATTTTTTAAAACAAAGGGGGAAATAGCCGGTTTTTTTCACCGGTTATTCAATATAAAAAGAAAAACCCGCACCAACTAATAACCGGTTATTATCGGTTATTTTTATCCACATAACCGGTTTTTCGGTTTAACCGACCGGTTATTGACCAGTGTTGCCAACCGTGGCGGAATTCCGTTACGGTAGCGGATTTTCAGCCCTTGTAGCGGCGTAGCGGCGGGATTACGTTTTTTCTTCAAAGTAGCGGAATTCGTACCTACCAGAAGGGTACGGTCATAACACTAAAATACTAAAATACTTTTATTTATGATTTATATGATCCAAAAGCGAGCAGCGAGCGGGCGAGTTTTTCATACATTTAATCGATAGACATAGAAGAGATTAACCGAAATTAACAGACTTGACATCAGCATCCTGCGACAACTGTTTTGTTTCAATGTTTGGAAACAGTGTTTCGTATCTACTCATTGCCCAAATCTACTGTTTTGACAGAATGAAATGAACTGAATCCGTCAATAACATGGGAATCAATGGATTCCAAGAGAAAATATAGCAAGCAATGTGATGACAGTTGAATTCAGGTTCATTTATTTGTGTGTGTAATTATATGCTTTAACTAATTTGAATATATTGTATCGTTCGTCGTTATTCATCATGTTTGTGGTAAGCCACACTAGACTAATAGACTTTTGTGAAGAGTATTAATAAGTTCAGGCAGCGTGTCTGTTTAGGGGTGCAGTAAAACTTAAAGCAATAGTTGTTAATTTCTATATTTTATGTTTTAATTTCTTTTGTAGTTGAATGTTGAAGATTTGGTATTTAAAATTGTACTATTTATAGGACATATTATAATTGTTAGTGTTTAACTTATTTTCATTTGTTGCTTCTATGTTTGAACTTCTTGTAATTGAAGAGTTTTTTTAATAAATAATTTTTGAAATGAAAATACTGATTTTATATTTTATATATTACGAAATTTTGATACTGATTTTTTTGCTTTGCAATCGAAAATTTTCGACTTTAATCACCGTAGCGGATTTTTTAATATGTAGCGGAATTATCAGCCTGCCGTAGTGGTGGGATGCTCTGAAAGGTTGGCAACACGGTTATTGACGTTCCTAAACCAAACGACGTGATGACGTATTGACGTGTCCAGTATGGCGGCTGTGATATAATTTCTAGCAAGTTTTCTTAGCGTTTTTCCGTGTTTTTTGTGACTATTATCGTGTTTTGTGTGAAATGGAGAGTGAATATCTAAAGAGCTTATTGTCTGAACTCCCAGATGTTGGTGCAAGTTATCCTAAAAAGGTGTAAAGTTGTTTTGTTCGCCTATGTTATATTGTTAATTCTTTGCAGATACCAGAATAGTATACGGTTGATCAATGGCTTAGATCCCTTTACTCTGAAATATGAAGATCTGAATCAAATAGCAGAAAGCTTTCCTCCAGTATCGAACATGGATGTACCTAATGCTCACTCACAGCTTTTACACTAAAGAGCAAATCAAACTCATCAAGAACCTGCAAGCCTATAAGTACCTTGAAAGTGGTCTTGTTAGGTAGTTGGGGTGTCAAGTTGTACGTGATTTTTTCGTGATAGTTGGAAAGGCAAGATTTTTCTCAATATTAAGATTGAACAATGATAAATACTGACCTTTGTAGGTGAAGCATTCTTAGGAGGCCTCTCTGCAGCCATTGAATGTTTGGTGTATAGCTGACAAAAGTGGAGGCATCTGTTCTGCTCACTGTACATGTATGGCAGGCAATAGTGAAGTTTGCAGCCATGATGGGGCAGTACTATTTGCAGTTGAGTATATGAACACAAAAAAAGAGGCAATTTCTTGTACCAATCAATTAGCTTTGTGGTGTGTTCCTTCAGCATCATCGCAAGTACCTATAGTACCTGTTAGAGAAATGCAATGGGGCAAGCATACAAATTTGTCTAGTAAGGAAGATATACTGCCAATCTCAATGACTGGAATTGTAATTGTAAACATGTATATGTAATACAGGACTGATTATTTATTACAATGAAACATTCATTTGACATCAAAAATATCTTTTAAATCCCAAAGCTAAACACTGAACAAACTTATAGTTTCTATAGAACATGTCTAATATGATATAGAACTTGATTGTTCTGTATTGAAAGATTTCTACTCCTGAAACTCGAAATTAACCAAGCACAACCTAGTATATTTATTGATTTTCTATTATGTACTTTCTACGTCATAGCTATATCATCTTAACTTTTTAATAGCTTACCTTCAACACAGTAGCTTTGAACTTCTTCCTCTTTTCTAGCCTGTCCTTCTGTTCAACAGTCTTTTTGCCTTTTGAAACCATATGAGCTAAATGACCCATGTTTTGAGAGGGAACCCAATCAGGGTGATCCCCATCTTCAAGAGAAGCTGGTTTACCTGAAATTATTTCACATTACATGATTTTGCTCAATTTTATTGTGAGGTTTAGCATTAGAAGAATGTAACATACAAAATAGTTACCTATTAGAAAATGTTTACTGTGGACTCTCTCATTCTTAATTTTGGTCTCTGTGAAGTCTTCCCTCTTTATAGCAGCCAGCCATAGCTCCCTACGTTTCTTGCTTAACTCAGTTTTATGAGTTAAAAATTGATGATTTGTAACAGAAGGTACTGAATAGGAAGACACCTGGCCGCTGTAGGAATGGGTTCCACATCCAACAACAATAAAAATCACAGGCATTTCATAGGACTGTAGTCTTATACACATAAACTATTTTAGATACCACTAAGTGAACGAAAACGTCGAAAACACAGCAGATTCTATAATATGATAACTGTCAAATGTTTGTCCACAAATGCCATATTAAATTTTATTCGACAGGTTATTGGATTGCGTAATATATCCCTATATAGGTGTGAATTTTGAATCACTGTGATTACTATTTGTAATCAGTTTTTCAAAACTACCTAAAACAAAAAGGAAAACCAGAGATATGAATTTGCTAATATGTTGTTGATAACTGTGAATATCATCAGCTACTTTGTGTGAGGAGCTTGATTATTTAGAAAGGCAATGGTATGCATTCCTTTGGGAAAAGAATTGAGGTGACCAGATTGTTTATCTGATTTTTTGATGCTTCACTCAAGAATTGAATGAAAACATACAATATAACAGCTTTTCATATTTTGCACAAGTATGAGGTCCATAGTTTATCAGGGAAAGGAGGTTTTGTGTCTGTGTATCATGCAAGATGCCTGAAAACACATACAGATGTAGCTATAAACATGGTAAGCTTATACATATTCGGATAGTTAGATTGAAAGTGGTACAATTTTCAGATTGATAAAAAGCTTATGCAGGCCACTGGAATGGTAAACAGGGTTAAGTAAGAAGTGGCCATACATTCAAGACTAAAACATCCATTTACACTGGAACTGTATGAGTGCTTTGAGGATATAAACTATGTGTATTTTGTCCTAGAGCTTTGTCACAAAGGGGAGTTGCAGAAATATATTAAAGGCAAAGTAGGTAGCACATTATTCTCCAGATTTTTCTTACCATCTGCTTGCTGAGTGATGACATAATGAATAGAGCCATCTTAACCCTTTTCAGTCTCAGCTGTAAGTTTGAATTGGTACCTCTAGCATATTATAAATAATGTAACATTGACTTGACTGTATGTGTGTGTAACTTATCCTTTGGCTGTCTCTCTGATTCATTATATTGTATGGTAGCTGCTAACCGAATACATATGAAAGAATATTTCCTGTCTTTGCCTGCTTTGGCAGCCTCTGTCAATGCACAAAACAGAATGAATAAATCTTGTAGATTGTAGATGCTCTTACTTTGAGAAACTTTTCCATCATTCAGATAAAAAATTGTTAGTCTGACAATAATCTGAATATAAAACGAAAAGTGTTACTGAAATAAAGAGAGTTTTATAAACTTCTGAATTAAACTTAAAATTTTTAATTGAAAATGAAAAAAGAATGATTATGAACTATAATGACATTAATATTCATAACTGTTTCCAGGGTTGCAGTTTTATTTTCATCAAGAAAGTATTATAAACTATTATGAAAGGCTAGAATTCCGATGAACCATTTGCATTGTTGATAAATCTGTAAAAGGAAATAATTAACTGCCATACCATAAAGCTGCCTATTCTATGGTATAAAATGAAACAGCAGTGCAGTTCCAAAGTAGCAATACAATAATCCCCCATTTCCAAGAACAAACCATAAGGAAACTGTAATATGAACTTATGATGCATTTGTAGGCTTTGAGAACATTTACTAGACCTTTCCATGAGGCATACTTAACCAAACTGGGTCACAGTCTATTGAGGAATAATAGCAATAATCTTTCACCTTTATAAAGGCAGATTATTTGACCTTTTTTTTGAAATTGTTATGCTTTAGTTATAAGATTTTGTGCTTTTTTAATTGACAGTATAGGTTCAGAAGGCTCACTAATGTAACAGTTACCTCACACAAGTCTATTTCATATATTGAATTTTTGGTATCTACATTTCAATTTTTTTGCTCTGTGTGGCAGAGGGAACTTTTTCCTTACTGAAGAAGTTCCTGATGATTTTATATTTATTTTGTGAATTTAATTGTTGGCTCCTCACAGTTTATTATACCACATTTATCAAGGTAAATAGTATAAAGCCAATAATTAAATTCACAACAGAAATGGATTATGACCGGATTCTTTATTTTTTGGACCTTTATATAGAGATAATTCATAATTCTTTCATAACATCAGTTTATAGAAAACTGATGCATACAAATAAATATTTACATTGCAAATTTAATGATGTAATGACTATGAAGAAGGGATTGATAAAGAGTGTTTTTGACAGGGCAAACATATCTCCACAAACCAAAGCATGTTTTATTTGCAGTAACAATTCATTGAAAACTTCTATTCTTAACTAAAGGACACACGTCCAAAACAGCACTCAGTAAATACATCTTTATAAAGTTGATTGATGATTCTGTTTATAATTTCACAATAGCCTGTGACCCAGTTTTGTAGAGAATGCTTAGTGGAAAAGGAGTATGTGGTAGTGTATTGTTTTTGGTGATGGTTTTTGTTAATGACATCATATATTTTAATTGTATTATATGGTTCACTGGATGTACAAGTTTGCCACAATTTGACTATGTTATTAAATAAAGCCAAATTATAGTTTGAGATGTAGGTGATGCTATGCAAAATGCAGGTGACACCTGTTGCCTGATAGTTTATATGACATTATTTTAAATTAAAATTTGGTTCTAATGAAGTGCACTGGAAAGCAGTTTGAATAAAAGTACATGTGCTTTTTAGCTTAATTCCTCATAAGAATGACTTTGATTTTTGTTAAGGAAATCACTAATTACCAAATCTTTTCAAATATTTTGATAAATATACCTGCCATGTGAGATTTTATTGCTTGCTTTTGCTGTGTTATAGTATATTTATTAAGTAGTCAATTCGAAAGACTGATGATACTTTAGGAAACAAATAAATAGTGTGTTACTGTAAAACAAATCTCAATAGTAATATTTTGTGTAGAAATTGCACAATTATATATGAAATTAACAGTATCATAGAATATACTTCACTACTTTACCACAGTCATTCACTATGATCATAGAAGTAAATAATATAGCTTTTTGATGTCGCTAGATATACTTTTCAGTCATTTTATTTCTGTTACAGCATGTTAACGTGAAACTTTCTGCTTGTAATTTCCTCTATACATGTGACCTGCTATATACATCTTTCATCTTTTAACTAGACTCTTCAGCTTCTGTTAGTTTTTGGTCCGTGCTCAATTGCCTGACGAATGCTCAATTTGAAATTAGCGAATTGAAGCGCATGTTCGGCCGTCTGTCATAGAAAGGAGTAACCAGCACCTTTTGATTGTCGAAAAACACAAAAAAATCTACTAACAGTGGGCATGGCTTGTTGGGAATTTAAATATGCTCCAGCTAAAACCTACAGAAATTGAAGCACAAACAAAATAAAATGTTTATTGGGATCTCTCTGACGAGAGCAATTGAAAATTCGTATTGTTCGCAAAGTCAACCCCAAACGCTCTTGCTTCTCTTAACTATGGATCTTTCTTTTCTAGCAATGTGGCCCACATCGGTGGGGTGTGCTATTCCACCCTCACCTGGGCTAGGTATATATACAAGGTACATATTTGCTCCCTACTGTCGTCACTAAGCAATACTGAGGAGCCTAGGCGATATAGGTGAAACAATAGCAGATCGCATGAATAGTGGAGAGTATGGTATGTGGAATTTGATCATTTTTACATCTGAGCTTTTGCTGGAACTGAAAGGAAGATGAATGGTTAGATACATTGATGAAGTAGTTGCTTTTGCGAAGACCCTGTCATTTATACGAATAGATAAATAGAACTACAAAAATATCTCTTTATTCCTCTAAAATTAGTATTTTACCGGATTCTGGTCACATTTGTTATTTTAAATTGGTGAGACATTTTTTTTCTATTAGGTACAATCTATAGGATGCACATGTATTATATAAATTGATATTCGGGTACGTGGCAGCCTCAACTATGGATTGACCCGTCTCCTGTGCTTTCACCATTCAGATCCTCCTTAAGTGAAGCTACTGGCAATTACCTATACAGCCATACTAACAATGTCCCTCCTAAACAACAAATGCGCTGCTTTGGCAGTGAAAAGGATGTTGGTAGAAAGGAAGAATATTTTCAAAGTGACACCCCATGCCAGAACTGCATGATTTGCCATTGAGATGATGAACGAGTTAGCATTGAGGTAAAATTCAAAAAAACAATTTTTTAAATGTATTGTTGAATATTTATATGAAACGCATTCGGTGTTCTCTCACAAAGTTTGAAAACGAACTATGTGAAGTTTATTATGAAAATTTGTTCTATACATAATTTATAATTTTTTCATCGATAAGAAAAATCTTTGAAGAAGGGTAAAACTGCAATTAAATACCGTTCTTGTTAAGTTCGCATATCCACTTTTGAAAACAATGTACAGCAAGTATATAAATCCACTCGGACAGAAGATGATCTGATCAAATATATAACCTCTCAGTCGATCGCGCTCGACTGATTCAGCACGATGTACCCTTTCAATGGAATGTTTGAATTGTCTTACACTTTTTCAGTTTGAATGAATTAATCATAAATGTATTGAATTTGGGCAGGTGGCAGCCTCAACTATGGATTCAACCGTCCCATGTACTCTCATCATTCAGATCCGAAATTTGACAATTTTCTTAGACTCTTCTAATAGAATACTATACTACATAGCTAAATTCATCAAATTTGGGCGGGCAAACTAATAAGGAATCTCCAAAATTATGAATTTTTGCATGTTTCTAAAGTATCTTATCTTTTCAGGGCGTTGATAAAAAAATGTCTAGAGTCTACATTTAAGTTTATCGTTATATACAACAAACAAGGAAGACTATAATTTTCATACATATATCAAAACTTTTACCATGAAATCAAATTTCCAATACTTGATAACTGATGTAATCAGCCATTGGGCACATTTCATAATTGTTATTGCTCAGTTGTCTTTCCGATATTCCATTCTGTGGTTATTACCTCTTGAGTAACTAAGGATGCTTCTGCCCAGACTCCCTTTCAGCAGGAGCAATTTTCATGAAATTGATAAATGCCAACGATCGATGCTCTTGCTCTCTTGTGTCTGAACAATGGTTAACAAACATATTTAATCTTAATACTTAATTTATCCTGACAAAAACACTGGTCTCTTGTGCATACTTTTAATAATATTTTTATTCAGGGCTATTATGTGATTTGTACCAGCTGGCTCCGAATGAGGTTCCCTTGGAGGAAGGCCCACTCGGTTTGCTGAAGTTAAAGATGCGTACATTTTCTATATACCTTATCTGAAAATCCCGCTGCGAGCTTTTTGTTAATCGATAGAATTCGCACATCTTTATTCAAAAAGTTTTTAAATATTACTATACAAACAAACCTTCAATGAATGAGAACAAACTGTTAGTTTTCTGATATATAAAATATATGTTTCCTTACTGGATGTAACAACAGCAAACAATTGTTGTATTCTATTAATTTTTTCTGCATTTGGCAATTTTACGTATGTGATCGTTCTGGCGCCGTTCATGGTGTAACTGGACTTCATGCACTTGCTGCAGTTAGCTGTGTACTAATTTTTTCCAAGTATGTACCATTACACGCTCCGGGCGCCCCGTGGCTCCACTGGACCCCCGTGGTTCCACCCCCGCCCTCCCCCAACCCATGCCCTCCTCCAACCCCCTCCCACTCCCCTAGCCCCGCCTCTCCCCTACCCTAGCCCTGCCCCTCCCCGTTTCACCTTACCGCAGCCCAATCTTAATCCAATGAAAGAGCTTCGCCTTGGATGAATTGCCTAATAAGGCTATATATACATCACGGTATCCCAAAGTAATTTTTGTCGAGCTGTTTCAATTTCAATTTTCAATTACAGAAAATGCTACCACTATGATGTTAGAGGAGATTTTAGGGAATTTTAGGTTTCCAAAAGATCCAAAAACATGGATATACTAACTAGGTATTACTAGATATATCTAACTGATTACTCACTTCGATTGTTCACTTTCACTCATGAATATGTCGCTATAACACTTATATCTTTAAAGATGCTGGGGTTCATACTTAAAAATGTCAAGGATCTGTCAGTGCACTCTTTGAAAATCATTCATTGGTCATTAGTCAGAATGATTTTGCATTGTTGTAATCTTATGTGGAGTCGCAATATGCAGTATATATATCTTTTAATAGAAAAAGTTTAAAAACAGTTTGTTAACCATTGTTCATATACATTGATTATTCCTTACAACTGAACTGAGAATTTGATTTTACTTAATTTAGAATCCTCAGATAAGAAGAGAGTTGTCATGGATGTATCTTTTATATTCAAATTGATGAATGGGTTTCATTTTTACTCCATTATTCTGGAAAAAATCAATAATAAAATTCCTTCCAGGTTATTCTAAGACTGGACTGGACAGGACCCCCCACTTCATCCCTAACCCTGAAAGTCTCAAATAATTGTGACAATGTTGATATATTTAGGACACATAATTATGATGCCTTCATAGCTAACATTCAGTTGATATGCTAGATGTGTTCAGTGTAAAGTACCTTACCTTTCAATGTTAGTTGTTTTTATCTCATTGTATTCTATCTATTTTAATGTAATTGGGTCCCCATATGAATAAATAAATAAATATACATAATCTTTTCCAGTTATAGGTACAACTTCAATATACATATTGTTTCCTCTAATTGCAGGACTGTTGAACCAGGTCCTGGTGCGTACTTGTGTTGCTGTCACCTTTAATGTGATAATATAAAATATACCTACACTAGTTGCATAAAATAAGAGGCAATTAAGGTCTTCATCTTCAGAAAGAAGAACTCAGAAGAAAACAGCAGAGCAGTCTATTGATGCTATTGAAGTAGATACAAGGTTTGTTTTAAAATATACATTTCATACAGTATAAGCAAATGCATTGTTTACAGGTCTGAAAATGAGCCACAACCATTTATCTCACACAAAAAAATTTGATGAACCCTTGCATAGTTCCATATCAAATGCGTCACTTGATGCTGAAAGCTATTATTTCTGATTAGATCTGGAGCAAGTTACAGGAAGCCTTGTACATCCTACAGAGAGGATATATAGATTTCTGTTCTTATTCTAAGTTATTGATGTACAATATTATTATAAATAGTATAAATAGAATGCTTAAAAAATGAGAAAAGTATAAATTATTTATTATTTATAAAATCAAGATTCAGCTATTTGATTCACTGTGTCACAGGTTACAGTATCAAATGTCAACAGCATAGATACATTTACTATATAAAATTATCTTTAGACAAATTATATCTAATATTAGATCAAGAAGTATATACAAACTTGGTCATGTAGATTGTAGATGCTCTTACTTGGTGAAACTCTTCCATCATGTAGATGAAAAGTTGTGTTATTATCACACAGTTTCACAAATAAAACTCTTCCTTTTAGTGACGAGTTTCGATTTTTATTAAAATCATCGTCATTAAAAGAAAGAGTTTTATTTGTGAAACTGTGTGATAATTAAACAACTTTTTTATCTACAAACTTTGTCTACAAAATTGTTTCAGTAGTTTTACAAACCGTATAATAATCCTAGATTGTACTGATATATATGCATCAGTAAGTTGGCCAAGTTGGATATACAAAGCATTGTGCACGAAAGACTCAACTGATGAGCTATTTTTTCTGTTTAGAACAGATTGATTGTGTTTGATTTGAGGAATTTGGGCTGCGGATTTTTGTATGATGTTTTTAATTCTATAATGTAAATTGCTGTCTTGGTTAATCTATAATTGATCTATTTTCCTGTATTGTTATTGTAGAAGCTCCATAGACTTGTTATAATTTTGTGTAAGTTGTGAACTATGTCCTATAGTTTCCTCTATAATTTGTTTTCAAATTACTTTCAAGTTAGTTACATGTCTGTCGTTAATTTTATTATCTATAAAAGTTCTGTAAAACGATTTTTCTCAACGAAACATAGGTATTTTCACAGAAAATATTTATTTTATTCAAACATTCAATGTATTCTGTGTACAAACGTTTTATGAAACAAGAGTTTACAGTATATTTAATCCTAACAGTATGTATTATACTATTTTCATTGAAAAAATGTGATTCTTTGTACAAATTAAGTTACATGGTGCATGATTTATTAACACGCTGCTGACACTTGTAATTTGAAAAAAACTTAATTTGTCCAAATCAAAACAATTGGATTATAAAACACTGAAAAACTAAAAACGTTCAATTTGAAAAATATCCAAAACTTCATTTAATTAGATTTGCAGCGCTAAAATCTGATAGGAATCTTCAATACCATAAATACAATTGCATGTGAAATACAGTCAACACAATTGGCGCCAAGAAAATAAATTACAACCTAGAAATTTCTTACAATTTGAACACATTTAGGAATAGATAAGTAAGTCTATGTATTAGTTATAAATGTAAATGAATTATTGACACTTTTTTATATCAAAAACAAAAAACGAGTAAAAAAATAACTGATTTGAAACAAATCACATAGTTCATCATATTTTGAATTTTGATCCATATATCCTGTCGTATAGTAATTTATAATTCAAAAAACATAAGATATACTAACAGTTGGATTAGAACACTCATTTGTATTTTTACTATAAATTATACTAAACAATACATTAAAACAGGAAAAACTATTAGTACAGCCCCGCGGCTCGGACCCCTCTACCCTCACCTCACCCCCACTCTCAACCCTTCACTGTCCCACCTTACCTCAACAGAATCTCGGGCCTCCGGGGATCGGGCCCCCACGGCTCGGCCAAACCTCACAATAAAATGGAGCGAAATCATGTAATGTGACGTAATTTCAGGTAAACCAGCTTCTCTTGAAGATCGGGATCACCCTGATTGGGTTCCCTCTCAAAACATAGGTCATTCTGCTCATATGGTTTTAAAAGGGAAGAAGACTGTTGAACGGAAGGAGAAGCTAGAAAACAGGAAGAACTTACAAGCTACTGTGGCAAAGGTAAGCTATTAAAAAGTTAAGATGATATAGCTATGATGTAGAAAGCCAATAACATAATAGAAAATCAATAAATATACTAGGTAGTACTTGGTTATTTTTGAAGAAAGGAAGTAGACATCTTTCGATACAGCACAATTAAGTTCTAGACATGTTCTATAGAAACACCCTAACAACAACCTAGCAGTCAAGCATGGCGCCAGTGGATTGTGTTATATGCAGTAAGACGGTAAAAGCTGGGTATTCAATGAAATGTCAGAAGTGTGCTCAATGACTTCATAGGGACTGTGCCAACTTGTCCATAGATGAAGTGAAAAACTTTGATAAAGAGCTCAGAATAGAAAAAGGAAAAAGGTTTTCCTGCAGCATCTGCCTTCCTCAGAGTCCACACCGATCAACTATATGCAAGGAAAGCAGTACAAATGAACATTTTGAAGACAAACTACTGTAGAAGATAAAGCTGTGTTTCAATGAGAAACTAGAAACGCAGATAAATAGGATAAGGGAAGAGAATGAAAAGCTATTGAACATTTACCACTTTTGGAGGAAAAAGTTCTCAAAATGTCATCCGTGAAAGACAGAGTTTCACAACTTGATCTTTTTTATACCAGAATGTGCAGTGTATAAGAAACAAAATGGCTGGAGGTAATTCTTGAAGAAAACGATATACAAATATTGTGTGTAACTTAGCATTGGCTCTCAGAACATGAAACATCTTTTATTTCTGATGGTTTTAAATTAGTGTCATCTTTTCATAGATCTGTTTCAATTCATGGAGGTGCAGGAATTTATGTTCAGGCAGGACATAAATTGTTCCGAATTAAAGTATGCTAATAACATGTCATTGGAACTGCATTGTGAGATTGCAGCAATAAGGTTAAATCAGATTGTTTTAGTCACTGTGTACTGGTCTCCTAATGTTGTTTTTCAGCAGTTTCTGGATTCATTATCTCTCCTGTTAGATAAATCAGGGGTAGAGGGTGACATAATTTTAGCTGGTGATTTCAATGTACCTTTTAATACAAATTACCATCATGTATCACAGTTAATTAATATACTTGAATCGTATGGCTTAAGACTGACTGTGTTTCCTAACACGAGCATGAATGCATGTTTAGACATGTTTTTACCAGCATTCCAAACATTTCTGTAAGTGTGATTGATTTGGGTATATCTACACTAAACTACACATTGTACATTGTATGATTTCTCAAAAGCATTTGACTGTGTTTCTCACTCCATACTAACTGATAAACTGCGCCTGTATGGGTTTGGTGACAATAGCACTGCCCTCAATCGTATCTGTCTGATCGACAACAGTGCGTCTCATTAAACGGAAATTTTTCTTCATTAGATTTTATTAAATATGGTGTACCACAAGGCTCTATATTGAGGCCTACACTCTTTTTAATATAAATTGATGACATTGAAAACTGTGACACTGACTCCAAATTTATAATGTATGCTGATGATACATCAAGGATGCATCAATCAAAGACCCAAAACGGTATCAGTTCTGAAAGCAACCATAAATTAGATATTGAAACTTGGTGTCTAGCTGATCAGCTTCATATAAACAATAATAAAACTCAACAAATAGCATTTCAAACTACTAACAACGCAGAATCCAATATCAATGATAAGGTAAAGCTTCTTGGTGTATACCTGGACCCTACGCTTTCATGGAAACTGCACACAAATGAGCTATCCAAAAAAATTGTGCAAAATCATATTTAATAATAATAATACTTTCTGTTGCGAAACCTAAAACCCATTCTACACAACATTTTAAGTCATGATTCAATTCTTACATGTTATCATGGGTACTTTCAGAACGCACTAAGATATGCCATTTTCACCTAGTGGCATTCGCCTCATACTAAAAAAATATTTTCTCTACAAAGAAGATGCATAAGAATTTTGGCTAATTTGAAGTATCAGGATCAATGCCAACATGCATTTGTCAGTTTAAAGATCCTTACTTGCCTTATATCTATATACTTGAATGTCTAGACTACGCCAGAAAGAATGAGAATCTTTTTGTCAAGCATCCAAGTGTACATACCTACTTGACAAGAAATAGAGAAAACTACGAATTAAAGGACTTGAGGCTGACAAAATCCAGAAACAGTACTAATTACCCCTGTGTCAAGTTTTATAATTCTCTCCCAGTAGAAATTAGAACCCTGCAAATAAACCCTTTCTATGTCAAAATGAAAAGATATTTACTTGGAAAAGCTTTCTATTCTTTTGAGGATTACCTCCTAAACGATGTTTCTGATTTTTTTCTAACAGTTTTTAACGTGATACTTATAGTGTTTGTCTGTTTTTATTATCTTATTGTACATTATTTTAGTTTCAATCCAAATGAATGCTATATCACTATATTTTTAGATATATACTTGTATGCACTTCTGACGTATGTGAGCAGGTTTTTCCTGCAAAATATCAATGAACTACTATTACTATAAGTTTGTTTAGTGTTTAGCTTTGGGATTTAAAAGATATTTTTGATGTCAAATGAATGTTTCATTGTAATGAACAATATTCCCTGTATTACATGTGTATGTTTCTTACATGTTTTTTTGTTGTAGAGTAATGAAGAGGATGTGATGAGCAGTAATGCAATGAGTACTGAGCCACCAGGTGTTTCAACAAATACTGACTTGACGATGGAAGAGCTGTGCTTGAAATTTTCCCAGTTGAGTTTTGTTGCCAAAACCATAGCTGAGCTTGAGAGAAAGATTGAGAATACATCATTTGGTCTGTTGGAAGATTGTGCAAAATGGAAATATTATACAGGTTTTGAATACAAGATTATTAAAGTGGTAATTTTTGAACTTGTGGAAAAATATATCCCATCATCAAGTACAACTGTTTTGAGCATGTTCAATCAATTATTTTTGACACTTATCAGATTAAGATTAGAGTTGCACTTCAAGGACTTAGCATACCATTTCAAAATTTCTGCCACTACAGCATCTACATATTTTATAAATATTATCCATGTTTTGTATAAGCGAATGAAGTCATATATAGTATGGCCAAGTCGTTTAGTTGCGCAAATGAATATAACATGTTTTAAGGAGGTATTCCATGACAAAACAACAGTCATAATAGATTGTTTTGAAATTTTTATAGAAAAGCCCCCTACTCTTCTAATCCAGCAACAATGCTAGTCAAACTATAAGCACCAACAAACGATTAAATTTTCAATTGGGATAACACCACAGGGTTCAGTTTGTTATATAAGTGAAGCTTGGTGTGGACAAACCTCTGACAAGCAAATTGTAGAGCTGAGTGGTTTTTTGAACAACATCAAACCTGGAGATGTTGTTCTAGATAGGGGCTTGACTATCAAAGATTTTTTGGGTATTCTTCAGGCAAAACTAGTTATACCTGCTTTTACAAAAGGGGAAAATCAGTTGCATCCCATGGAAATAGACGAAACCAGACAAATTAATTGCCCATGTTCAAATTCATGTAGAATGAATCATTGGCATGATAAAAAATAAATTTAATATCTGTAAGGGTACTATACATATTAGTATATTAAGCATACAGAATGATGGTGTTAACATTATACATGAAATTATTACCGTTTGTGGCACTTTGGTTAATTTGTCAACCTATATTAGCCTTCAAATGTCTGAGGAGCTTGTATGTTTATGGCAATCAACCACCATTTTTCCTAAACCATGTACCTTTTCAATCCTTCATAATTAGAAAAACCTCTAAAAAATTGTTTAACCATATATTTTCAACTTTTAATAACAAAATTGTGTACCAAATTTTTTTTTCAATTATGATAGGTGTTTAATGATGTGGTTTTCTGTCATGCCGAGAATATCTATATTTTTGTGGTTTGATGACTTGGAAATGGTGTCATCCATAACATGTATTTCTGCTATGGTATGTTCTGAAGGAGAAAATAGAATTAAAAGTGCATCTTAATCATGGTGTAACATTTTACCAACCTTTACACTGCAACCTCAATAATTTCTACGCTTAGTTGTTGCTCATTAATAATTTGAACCTATGCACTCCTCTATATGAATATTTATAGAGCAGGGGGTAGTTTTTTGACAATAAAAATAGTTATGAACTAAAGATCTGGGGTTGTAAAAATTTATATTTCTCTACTATATAATAATCAAATATTGGGATTTGCTTGCACCAGTTTGACATTTTCTTTCAAGTAAATCTCAATTAGTTTTCAATATTTAATAACTTTATTTAAAAACAGTACAATTACCATCATTAGGAATGTACATTAAATGACAGTATGAAACAACAAATCAGTTAATGCTGTTGAGTAGATATAAATGTCAAAACCATTGTCAATAGAATTGCAAAAATGAACTCCATTACATGAGTAACCACATTCAAAAAGATAAGTTAAGTGCTGTGGTATTCATACTAGCCATTTCTCATAGTTTTGTTATTATTGATTAAAACTTAATCCTTCTCTAAAATATTCTGGTTTAGAGGTTAATTTATGTACACAAATCAAGGACATTCTTTTAATTGAAAGCTAATAATATTGAGATCAGAGCCACAGATATTTTACATTTAATCTTTAAATGATATTGTCAGTATTTTATGATAATAAATGTCTCAACTTCCACATGCATTGCAATACCATGCACAATTCAGTGTTTGAAGTAGTTCAACACATTCAAAATGAAACCACTGCTTCTCACACTCATCTGACTCACATCTTATCATTGGCCTTCCATCATCAACACAATTGCAGCTGCACCAATGTGAAAAATTTCCTCAAAAGTTCAGGCATTATTACTTCAACATGGAAGCTGAGTACGAGTGATCTTTCTTGATTCCAAAATTCATGCTCTGGCAAAATTATTTGTTTAAAAAATACATTAGGACCCCAAATAACAAAATCACAGTACAATAGCTTCGTACAAAATATCTGAGCTTGTACTTGATAGTAATATCTATGTTTTTTATTCAATAAATATTCATTTCCACTTTCAATTAAGCATGAACTTTTCAATCCACAATATGTTTCAATATTTTGTACATTATTGACAAATAATACATAAGGGCATTTTACTTCCAAGCACCCACCTAAACAAAACTCACAAAAAACTAAGCTGTCAGGAGTTGCAGCTAATTGTGGCCACTTGCTGCTTACCACAAGGCCCACCTCATTCACATGAAATGGCTGGTGACCTTCACTTCTCATATAGCTTTCAGATACTTCTACAGCAGTACTTTCATGAGATATCCCCATAATATTGCTTTGGTATTAAATAAAATTTTAGTTCAGTAACAGATAGATTTTATCAAAGATAATGTAGGCTTTGATTTATTTGTCATACATGCTAATTTTGAATTAGATGCAGTTATCCTACCTACTTTTTGCAAAAACCTATCTGGATTTTCTGATTGTTTCCTAGTACCCTCTTCTATAATATTAATTTTTTCTTTGTTTATACACCACTCAATATTATTTGATAGTTTCATCAATTCAGAGTAACTTTTAGTTGTATTTGCTTCATCAAATAAGTTTATAGCTGGTAAAATGATGTTCTTTACATTTAACTCTGAAGCAAATGGTTTTACTACTCATATTAAAACTGCATCATGTCCTAATTCCGAGGCTTTTTCGAGTGAATTAACAATTTCATTGAGATTGGGGGGATTGGGCTTGCCCCTTAAATTTCTCAACAGGTAGATACTAGAGATACTGAAGGAACACACCACAAAGCTTATTGATCCATACAAGAAATTGCCTCTTTTTGTGTTCATATACTCAACTGCAAACAGTACTGCACCAACATAGCTGCAAACTTCACTATTGCCTGCCATACATGTACAGTGAGCAGTACAGATGGCTCCACTTTTCTCAGCTATACACCAAACATTCAATGGCTGCTGAGAGGCCTTCAAAGAATGCTTCACCTACAAAAGTCAGTATTTATCAGTTGTTCAATCTTAATATTGAGAAAAATCTTACCTTTCCAACTATCACAAAAAAATCACGTACAACTTGACACCACAAATACCTAACAAGACCACTTTCAAGGTACTTATAGGCTTGCAGGCTCTTGAAAACTTTCATTTGCTCTTTAGTGTAAAAGCTGTGAGCACTAGGTAGCTAACAATATCCATGTTCGATACTGGAGGAAAACTTTCTGCTATTTGATTTAGATCTTCATATTTCAGAGTACTGATCAACCGTATCTTATTCTGGTATCTGCAAAGAATGAACAATGAAACATAATTATGTAAACAAAACCACTTTACACCTTTTTAGCATACCTTGCACCAACATCTGGGTGTTCAGCCAATAAGCTCTTTAGAGATTTACTCTCCATTTCACACAAAATACGATAACAGTCTGGAAAACACAAAAAACACGGAAAAACGCTAAGAAAACTTGCTAGAAATTATACCACAAATGATATTCTTACGGCGCTGTCACGTATGCCTGGTCAGCCGCCATACTGGATCCACAGACTATACCATCACCCTGATTGGATCAGTGGATCACGTGGTTTGGATTCCCTACCCTAATAGGTCAAGGCGACCACAACGGCTACGGCACAGACGTAAATAATACTTGTTGCACTTTCTGTTATCCTATTTATGGATAGCCGATTCTATTCTACCGACAACTAACTCATAAAAGCGAGAAAGTATGGAATAGAATAGAGATGCGCATATAAAAATAGTAAATTATAAAACATCGATTTTTTTGCATCGATGTTGCTTTGCCATGTTTTTATATACCGGCGAAGTTAATTCAACGGAATTTAAATGCTATTTTTGTATCAAGGAGCTAAAATATTGCATATATTCATTTTATTTATTTTTCAAATGATCACTATTATCACTTCTGACAAATGAACAATAGGTTCTATCAACGACGATAGAACAACAGTGGGTTCTATGTACGTGTATGTGAGATTGTGAGATTACAGAATATTATGTATCGAGTCGCCATCTAATATAAAAGAAATAACCGCCGCATTTAGCCTTAGCATGAGACTTCACCACAATATAACATAAATTGTTTCACGAATCTGTTTATTCATTTATTTGTTTGGTGACGCCTCACTAATAAATAATAGTTCTGGGGTTAAATCCTGGAATATTATGATTATGAAGTAATTGAGGGTACCTTATTACGCCACTCAATATTTATTGAAGTGTTGGATTTTTGTGCTCAGATTAAAAATTATTTTACATTTTATTATTAGTCTTGGGAACAATTATTTCCTATAAGTAAACAAAACAGGTCTGCCCCTGCACCCACCAATGGAGATAATAAATATACATACTCAAGTACTATTCAGCTACTTTAGAAAGACGTCAAGTAGGTTAACTATGTATGTCACGTGCAGTGATATCAGTTAAATGAAGTTTTTGATAGGATTTCGGAGTTGTTGATCCACTTGAAGTTTAATGAATGACTTATTTCTATTCATGATATGTAAATTTTGTAAATCTTTAACATTATAAAAGATTTGATGCTTCTCAGTATGTTTAATCTTTTTAAAATTCTATTAAAAAGGCAAACACATCTAAAATACGTCACAAATCTTGATTTATAACCCGATAACATTATATGGTAAATATAGCGTCAACCTATAAGGCCATTTTCAAGGTCAAATGAAGTATTTTGAATGGAATTTAGGTGATCTAATCATATTATCCATTTACTATGTTTTCATTGAGAAATTTTTTGATATATCGCTGACTTGATTCCGATGTTTTTCTGATACCAATGGATAAAAACATCGCAAAAGTACCATCGATGTCAACAAATATGTAATAAAACATGGCTAATGCAATATCGATGCAAAAAATCTATATTTTATAAAAAATCGCATCTCTATAGAAGACACAAAACTGCTCGGTTCTTGCTCTAATGCGCTTGCGGCTTTCCACAATATGACATACGACATATGATGACAGAGCTTCCAAAATTTATAAAAAAACAGATATAATCAAGGAATAATATTGTGGTAATCTTGTTAAGTTTATTGTTTAAACTTCGCCGTTCTTCATCAGAATTCATGGTCCCCCGGCTCTATGCCTAACTTGAACTTTGTTGCAGGGGATCATTCCCTATTTCACTGCTTTTCTGCTTCATAACCTCATTTGTTCGATTTTTCCGCTTTTTCCAATATTTTTCTAGGTTATTTTAGCAAAACTGTACTACTGTTGTGTACCTGGATGCCAAATGATCAAGAAATGACCCTGTTTTATTATTGATCAGTATATGCAAGGCATTTATAATAATTTGTTTCTCAATTATTCATAATAGTACATAATATGTTTGCTGCATATTTTTTATGTTTTACTGACAAACATCTGCAATCTATATGATGGATGTTTATAAGAGATTATTCAGAAAATATTCATAGGACTTTGCTAACATATTGTATAACAATTTATTGTTCCAGCTTTCTCAGTTGTGGCTGTCTTGTAAAATGAGATATTTCTTAAAAAATCATTCAAGCATATCAGGAATGCTTATCAAGTGTGTGATCAGCATGTCTCTACACAGAGGAGAATACCAAATGGAAAAGGAAGAGTAGGATTCATCCTGAAGGCAGATGCAGTTTCATCTGTTACCTGGACGAGATAATTTGTGTATTGTACCAGAAGCCTGGAATAATAGCTGTATGTATGTATGTTATATGTGTATAACAGGATTAGTGTTATATTCAGTAAACATAGGAATGGAATTCTTCATTGATCCCTTTTTGTATTGTAACACATGAAAGATACTTATGGTAAAGTGTAGGACAAAGATATTAATTTATCATAAATATTTTGATGGTAAATCTTATGAAAAATAATATAAAATGTGAAAGTCATACATTATTTTGTTATAAGTAGTTTATAAGTTTCATAAAAAAAATTTTTCTCAAATTGCTCATACTGGAAAACTACATAGCTGCCTTGCTGTCTCTAAAGGAAATAGTTTGTTTGTTAGATAGATAAATTTGATTGATTTCCTGTATTCTGCATTAATCTATAGAAATGAAATAGGTCAGCTAGCTTTCTCAGGTATTTCCAAAGAAAGTTTTACTATGATGATTGTTTTTCCTATGATTGGGAGCAAATTTCTACTGTTATCTAGTTAATGGTCATATATTTGAAAATGAAGCTGTTTTTATATAATGTATGATTTTTTGTTTTTGTTTTTGACATCCTTTCATTTGCCCTAAAACTGCACTGAGTGCATATTATCACCACAGAATTTGAGCTCATGGCATTTCAGTGCATATTTGACAGCTATCAATAGTATCAGTCATAAATTATAACCTCTTCTATCTATGGCACCCAAGTGTAAAATCTATGGCTTAAAAACATTGATTTTGTATTTTTTTATCATGATTCCTTTGTATCTTCAATTTTATTTAGTAGTATTGTCTAAAATGTAACATATTTATATATATAAGTGTATATATATAATAACATGGATAATATGGTACAGGAAGTGCTTATTTTGAATCAACTACTAACATCCTACAGATGAATGGCGCTACATAAGGATAAGTTTCATAGTGGAATTGCAATTAAAATGCAACTTTGTGAGGCAATTTCACTGTGAAACTAGTGCCTATATACAACACTATCTTGAACAGTGTGTATAAGTGTTGTTGCTACATAGCACTATAAATTGATGTGATGGAAGCATTTCAGCAAGTCATCACACAAATATATTTAGGACATCATGCCCCTGTGATCGTTGTAATGGTTTAAAATTACTTTTGTAGACCTGTGCTGGAAGCTAATAATTACATACTTTTGTAATATTGAAACCAACATTTCAATTGAAATGAACCTTTTACCTCAGATTTTGAGGAAATCCAGTATGAAGCTAGTTGAATAGATTCAGTTCCAGTACACAAAGTGCACTTGAGGTATAATATAGGGCAGGACAATCATTTTTTGTGTGAAATTAGTTCATGTTTTCAAATCTATGTACAAATATTTCTGTTATAAGGATATTCACATGAAGACATTACACTGATCTTTTTTTCTAGGTTCCAACACTGCTGTTGTGGTTGTAATGTTGTGTAAATACCATGAATTAAACCATTTTATATGTTCATGAATAAAACCCATCAGTGTGCATTCAATTGCACCACCATCAACTCGATTAAACGGTCCTTAGAAAGACATGGGATTAACCCACTTTTGACGGAATGGATTTTAACCACCTTAGAGGGTCGAGTGGGTTCCGCTACAATTAATGAAGTATTCATAAGAGTCGCGGTAGCGCGAGGCTGTCCACAGGGCAGAGTGCTGTCACCTCTACTGTGGGGCCTGGTAGTAAATGAACTTCTCGTTAGGCTCAGTAACATGGGGGTGTATGTACAGGCCTATGCCGACGATGTCAGCATAGTGGTCAGAGGTAGATTCATTAAAACAGTCTCTGAAGTAATGCAAGGCGCGCTTGATGCAGTGCAGTAGTGGTGTAATAAGGTCGATCTATCAGTGAACGCTAACAAGACGAGCTCGTTATGTTCACCAGGAGGAGGAAACTCGACGGATTCGTCAAACCAACCTTCTTTGGGATACCACTTGTACTATCCCAATCAGTAAAATACCTAGGTGTAATCCTGGATTACAAACTGAATTGGAGACAGCATGTTGAATACAAGGTCAGCAAAGCTCGCAACTCCCTATAGGCTTGCAGAAGTGTCGTTGGCGCGAGATGGGGACTAAGACCTAAAGTGCTACATTGGCTCTACACAACAATAGTAAGACCATCCTTATTGTATGGCTCCTTAGTATGATGGCCCTGTGTAAGGATAGAGGCAATCAAAGTCAGACTCATAAAAATCCAGCGGCTGGCTTGTGTTAGAACAACGAGGGCTGTGCGGACGACCCCATTGGGTGCCCTTGAAGCACTGCTGAATCTCCCTCCACTAGATCTTGTGATCAGGGGAGAGGCCAGGGCAACTGCATTCCGGCTATGGAGCCAAGACAGTTGGGCTTTATCAATCCGGGTAACGGGCACTGTGCGATCCTTTTTGAGTTACAAAAGGAGACACCGATTTTGCAAACAAGGAGTGACATAATTACACCCAAGTACCTTTTTGATTGCAAATTCATGGTGGAGTATCCAACAAGAGAGGAATGGGTCACAGGAGGCCGACAGCTCTTCGGGAGAGGTGGGCAATTGTGGTACACGGATGGCTCACTGACCGAGGAGGGCTCTGGCTCCGGGGTCTTCGGACACATGACTCATCCCCCCCTTTGGGGATACACCACTGTCTTCCAGGCTGAGATCTTTGCAATTTTAGCGTGTGAAATTCGCATTCAGGAAAATCACTATTTGCTCCAATATTCAGGCAGCAATCAAGGCAGTAAGTGCCTGCAGGATAGCATCAGGGCTGGTCTTAGAGTGTAGAAAAGCTCTTGACGAGACCGCAGAGAGACACAGGGTCACACTAATGTGGGTCCCTGGACATTCTTTGATTCAAGGCAACATTATGGCGGACGCTTTGGCGAAGGCTGGATTAAAAGGAAATCTGTTGGGTCCGGAACCGGCTGTAGGGTTGGCCACAGGTAGAATTAGAAGCTAAGGACGAGTGAATCCAAATTCAACACTCTTTGAGGTGGAATAGCATCTCAGGACATCTCCGTCAGGCACAGGAATTCATTAGAGGGCCTGTAGCCAGAGAGGGGCGATTTTGCCTCTCTCTTCATAGGAGTCATCTTAGGTTGCTGGTGGGATTGCTCTCAGGTCATAATACCTTTAGGCGGCACCTGTACCTAATGGGGATAGTTAGTGACCCAACGTGTGCACGCTGTGACGATGAGGAGGAGTCCTCGGCACACATACTATGCCGCTGTGAAGCCCTCGGGCACCACATGCAGGCCATGATTCTGGAACCAGGGGATATAAGATGGGCAGGACCCAAGGCCATACTCAACTTGGCGAAAAGGGCTGGCCTTGGGAACTAGAGCTGATAGAGGCGCGAAAGGACCCGGCGGTGGTCTATGCACCGATGGTCCACATCGGAATGCCTCTTTCTATTCACTCCTTCATTCATTCATACTATTAGCTAAAAAAAAGCTCTTTCACGTACTAATATTGTAAAGTGAGGTAATGTATACCTTGAAATTTTCGAGACTCGTTTTCTCTGGGCATGTGACAAATTTTTTATTACTGCAAGACAAAAAAATTGAGCCAAATTAGCCGCTCTCTGAAATCTGCCGCCCTGGACTCCAGCCTACTCAGCCTGATGCTGGTAATCTAAACACAGTTTCCCAAATAAAATTATTTTTCTTTCAGTTACGCGTTTCGAATTATATTTAAATCATCGTCGGACTGTCAGATTTGATGCTAACAAGGCTACCCATATTACTTGCTCACTAACAAACTAGAACCTGTCATAGATACAATTCTAGAGCTCTCAAATCTAGCAAACTATTTATTCTGTCTAGCTACAATATTTTTCTATTTTTTTTTCTAATTTTTCTTTCTTGTGTCACTTATGGAGGCAATATTTTTTTGGCGACTACATTTACACTAGTGTTAAGAGAAACCCCTACAAAACCTAAACCATCGTCGTCAAAATGGCCTAGATATTTCGTGTGATAAACTATTTTATTTCTTAAGATTTTTCACGTTTTAAGATATTTTATTTCTTAAACTATTTCATTCTTAATAAATTCTATAACTTAGGATATTTCAGGAGTAAGTTAACCCAGATTACAAATAGATGGAAACTTATGGTAGTGTATCGATTTTATTAAAATTATGAAGTACACTCATTTTATTTTCGTTTCTAACTTTATGATTAGTATCTACTTATCTAGTAAGTGTTGTATGTATGAATAATGGATGTTATTTCACATGCAACATATATTCAATGCACTGATGTGTGGTTTGTTTACATTGCTGTTCCAAATTACTTGCGATAAGCTATACAATTTATAACAAATTTCAAAGCAATATACCGGGTTGTTCACGTTATTCGACACGAAGCATTATGGCTAAAGTATCTGATTAAAAAAAAAATTAAAATGTTGGATGGATAGGGACCCATTAAAGCTACATTTTGTTGTTTGACATAAAATACAGGGCATCCCATTTAAATTAAACAAGTTATAGCCGTTTAAAGATAGTGATTATTTAATCATAATTTTTAGACACTCTGTATAAGTTAGTGAAAATTTCACAAGTGCCAAATAAAACTTAATCAATTGGTAGAATTGAGCATCAATTTGTTAAAAAAAAGAAATCACCAGCTGAGAAATTAAGCATTGAAATAGATACTACATTTTCGCAAAATTAACGATATTTCAAAAACCATAAGGCTTAGGTGCATTAAACCTCAATTAAACTTACCTTAATTTTGATCGTACAAACCAAAAATGAAATAATATACAGGGTGTTCTATTTAAAAAAATACAACTTTGATAGGTTTCGTGTTTTGGGGACGCCCTGTATAACATGAAAATATTTTTAAAATGTAGCTTTAATGGGTCCCTATCCATCCAACATTTTTTTTAAATCAGATACTTTAGCCATATTGCTTCGTGTCGAATAACGTGAATAACCCGGTATAAAACCAACTAAATAAAATCATTTTGAATCCGGGCCTGTTCAAGTTCTCACGGCCAACAGACCTGAAACGGCTTAATATTAGTACGGAGGTTTACGTACACGTAAAATATATCCATTTATTGAAATATCTTGAAAATTTATATTTTTTAAAGGAAAGTCAAAAATTAGTTTTAGTCTTGGTTTTACAATTACTTTGGACTGTGTTCGAAGAAATTATTTTTTTTTCAGCAAAACTTATTCCTGTTAGCACATCAAAGAACAGATTATCAAAATCTCAAGGGACATGCAGATTAGACTTTAAATGCACTAGCATATGATAAAAGTGACCAATCAAAAATGTATTGTTGTTGCATGGATAAAGACCCATTATGGACATGCATTTGACGCTATCAAATACTAACAATGCATCAATTGCATCCAAACTATTCTTGGTATTGCTCCTTCTAGGTAAGTAATTAATTGAGATATCACTTTAATTTTCACTTTTTATTATTCATTAATTGAACTATTCACGTTTCCTGCCCTACTCTCCCTGTGGCATTAGTATTGCCAAAACTATCAGTAAGCAGGAAAGACTGACGTTGAATACATATGTAGTCCAGACACATCTCTAAGCAGGCGTGTGTCCTTAGTCAATTACCCCAGTTATGCCATTGGTTACCTATTTTATATAACAAGGAAAAATGTTATTTGCAGGATTTTGGATACTCATTAGAGAGAGATAATTGAGATGAGTCAATTAGTTCGAACAGATCTCGTTACAAGGGTTGATGTCCGAAATGTGAAAAGATCATACCACATTGATATTGCTGATGGAGTTAAAGACCAAAACGTTGCTATATCTTTTAATTTGTGTGTGAATCAATCAAGGACAAATATTATAATCCAGTATTATTCTATAAGAAGCAGGGGGTGGTGGACAATTTATATAATTTAGATTTTAGTGATTTTTGTTTAGTAGTAGAGTTCCAGAAGCAAATGTTTGTAATTAATTTTCTTGAAAGTTCAAACCATACAGAGTTTATTTATTTATTTATTCATTTACAAACATGGTCACCTAACAGACCTACATCAACTGCAGATCCAATGACAAGGCAACTCAAAATGACAAAAAATGTATACAATATAAAGCTACAAGCTAAATCTCATAACCTAAGAAAAAAATATATTAACAGATTAATTTTGACCTACAGCTGTACTGAATTAATAAAATGATATAGAGAAAAGAGAAAACATAAAAAAGGGAATAACTAGGAGCTCCAATGCCACAATCAGGGTAAATTACCCCTATCCATAAAAATTTCTGAGTATTTTCAATAATTTCTTTTGAATACGGTCAAGGTCGAGGAAAAGATATCAATATCAGAGCGACAGATGATATTGTAAGCATTCATACACCTGATTAAAGGCGAGTTAGCATAATAGTTGGTAGAATAAATAGGAACGTAAAATAGCAGCCTTGATCTAGTATATGGACGACTACAATTGAGCAGAAACTGGGAAATACAGTACTCAGAGTCAACTAAGTTATTGAAGACCTTATATACAAATAGTATGTCACTAAATTCTCTTCTAATGTGTAACTCATTTAGCTTATAAAAAGATAAGTTACTGTCATAGCTGTAATTGTAACGTGATCTAAAGAAGCGATAGTTTAATGTCTTAACTAGCTTGCGTTGTACAGATTCAATTTTATTTACATATTTATCATAATATGGATTCCAAATCGTACTGCAATAATCTAATATTGGTCTCACCAGTGTCGCGTATAATCTAATGACTGACCTGTGTTGTTTGAAATCTTTAGTGTTTCTTAAAACAAATCCCAGTGACTTCAATAGTTTTAAATCGTCAGCATACAGAAGAAAATTAGAACGTGAAAAACAGCTTCCAACATCAGATATGAAGATACTGAACAATAGAGGACCTAATAGTTGTCCAATAAAATTAATTATATTGAACTTGTGTGTTTTATCTCATAATTTTAAGGTTCGATAATCACAGGATATATGAATTGATAGAAAAATCATTTCGAATGGAATAATTCCCGGTTTTAACCCTCCAGTTTTAACAGAACCAAAAATCGGTTTTCTGAATTACCGGTTATCGGTTATTGGCGAATTTTACACATTTTTATGACAAATGTTATTTGCAATCTGAACACTATCAATAATGGTGAAATGAATTCAAAATTCATAGGAACGGCACATTGTTAAGAGTATGCTTAATATATACTTTTTGTCATGTTTACATACTTTAATAGTTTAATCTGCAGAAGTTTGTTGCAATGATTATGGGACCCCATACAAGGATATTTCATACTGACTGACAGATGATTATGTACTGATTAATTTATAAAACTTTTAGGTTAATTTTTAATGAAAAAACGCATCGTCAAACATGTCTAATTTTGTCTCTTGATGACCTCCCAGATTTTCTGAAATATTTAATTTAAAAAAATGTAGCTTTGTATAAAATTTTATACGTTAATCAGTTTACGAAATTTTCTGTCAGTCAGGATGAAATATCCTTGTAGTGAGTTAGGGACTCTGCATGTATTTATATCAATTGACGAACATGTTCATACAGAGCAACAAAATAAAATACAGAAGCTGAATTTTTTATTATACACTTATGTCTATCTGTAGAATGTACATAACAAAAAAGTGAAATTATAATTAATATCTAGAAAAAGCTTTAAAAATGTTTTATTCTACCCAATAATTTTTATCAACTCTGGTTATAAATACCCTCTCTGGTACATGATCATCTGTCAATCGACTTCTTTCACCTGACACCACCGCATTTAGTGTTGAAACCAACCTCTCTGACGCCACGGAACTACCCATGACAAATCTTTTGAGGCAACAAAAGCTAATGCAGGCATACATTGCTTGCTCTGACCCCAGTACTCCATTGGGTTAGCTCCCCGGGGCAAAACTGAAGGAACTATTTGCTAAGACTGGCGACATATAAAGCTTTCAGAATCTTGGGTCTGACAGTGTTGCATGACAAAGAAGGGGATTGGTTAGTAATGGTTTGAATCTTGTGGACAAACTTTCACTTAGTTTTTTTTTCAAAAGTTTTGGTATTTCATTATTTGGACTGATCTTATTCAGGGCTTCTTCAATATTACTGAGTAATGGTATGGTTAAACTACCAGTTAAATATTCACTTCCTGAAATTTCAGAAGTTGCCTCCTTGAATGGTTTTAATACATTAATTAATTCACCCAAAATTTCAATTTCTGAGCTAGACAGCATACGGGGAGCTTTTTTAGGTCAGGATTGGCTAATACACGAGCAATGTATGGAGACAGCTCTAGAAATCTGAGCAACATATTGTAGGTGCTGTTCCATCTTGTTCGAACCGACTGTACAAGAAGGACATTTCCTTCAGAAAGACCTTCTTTTTTTTGTTCCAACTTAAGGTTATCCATAAACAAATTACTGTGTCTTGCAAATGTTACAATTTGTTTAACTTCCCCAGTGAGTTGTTTTAAACCAGGGTTTCCAACATCCTCCAGCCCATCATTTATTATCAAATTTAAGATGTGAGCTAAACAATGTACATTTCTACTCTCCTCTAATAACATTCTGACAGCTTTAATCATATTTGCACCTCCATCAGTGCAAACAGAAACAATTTTTGATTTTGGAATATTAAATGAATCAAGAAGACCTTCAACCTCTGCACTGATGTAGTCTGATGTAAGTGACTCCATTGGTCTTCTAACACCAAGCATGATTGTTTCAAGCACGTTAGCTTCAGGACCTGCAAAGTTGTATAAAAATAATGTTTCAATTAGACAATAAGGGTAGGTACAATTCTTACAAATAAAATGTGCTGTAACCACTAAAAAGAGCATATTTCAGTATATCATTCTCATTCGGAATTTTCAGTACGATGTAGTATTTGGACGAAGGCTGAGTGTAATTGGCATTTCTGGCCTGTCTGACGATTATCAGTGCTAGTGAGCAAAACGCTAGTAGTGGATAAAAACCACCACTCGGAAATCATGATGAGACTCTCTATTTACATTCAAAAGATCTGTAACTCTCATGTATGTTTGGGAAAAACATAATTTCTCCAACTGGTGGAGTGTAGTTCATGTTAAAAGTTATTTCAAAGGGCAGATAAAAAATATACTGGCAACTCCTATATTATCAGCAAGTGATAATAAGCTGAACCTTTTGAAATGCTTTGTGGATTGTCGTCTTGATGTTTGGCATCAAATTCCCTCTACCAAAGTACCTACTTGCACAAGACACTATATTTTACCTAGAAAGTTGCTAAGTGATAATTTAGAAAAATAAATCGTTCATAAAAGGAATATTTCTGGATGGCATTTCACAATGTATCTCTGAAAAAGATATATCATTCAGAAAAAAAGTTAAGTAATCAAATTATTATAAAGATTAGTAATTTGAACGATATAGTCTGTTTGTTATAATGAACCCGATAATTTTGATATTTAAAACAATGCAATAGAATTCAGTTTTATTATAAGAACAAATTATATAGAGACATACTTAATGGAATGACCAAACTTACAACATATACATATGCAGCTAATAGTATGCAAATTTATAAGAAATACCATCAGAGATGCAAAAAAATAAAATATTGCATAGTTTTTACAAAAAACTAATTACCAATATAGTTGCCCCAATATTTTCAGAAATTGTTTTGAATGACTGTGGTAAAAGTAAAAATGACAATTTTCACATGAAAGGTACCTAAAAATATTAACATACAAAAATTCAATTACTGTTCACCACCTGTTTTTCATATATAGTTAAAATATTAGAATTAGTTTTTGTTAATATGCACTCATTTTGTGATTTGTATATTGTGATATATAGCTGTTTTTATAACATAGGTATAAAAATGCATGTTTTGTCTAATTTTTTTAATTCAATTTTGTATTCATTATGTATGTTATTATTTTATATAATTATTCTTATTTGTGGAAACTACAATAAAAAAAGTATTTTGACATAGATATGCATCAGAATCATCACTGATCCAAAATATGTTGCTTGTTGATAATTTGTTAACCTAATCATTTACATTGGAAGCTACCAAATATATGTATGTAAAATATTACACTGTATAAACATGGTTTCATCATCACTCCAATGATTTTAATTTCTTTTGAATGTTACTGTCAGGGGAGACTGAAATAATCACCCCCAAATCATTTTTAATGCTTGGACAAAAATTTCGTTAATATATATTGTATGATAGGTATCTTTTTCACAACTTGTTTTTAGTATCCCACCTTTTATCGTAAATGTTTAAGTTTTTTTAATATAAATTATCTAACGTATGTACAAAGTATTTTGTCAGATTATCTACGATCTACTATGTACTTTGTTTTATATTATCAAATATTTAATCTTTCGCGCACCATTTTTTTTGTTATAAAAATTTGCTATTACATATGGATTGATATTCATTACTAATGCATAGACGTACATATTTCTAAATGTGTTCAAATTAAATTAATTTTCTAAGTTGTAGGTGGCTGTGATTTAGGCCCTTGAGAATTGCGCCAATCAGGTCATGTATTTCATATTTACACTGTGCCAGTTTATCGTAAATTCTCATGAGATTTCACATCACTCAAAGCAAATTTTGGAAATTCACGGAATTTTTGGAAAAATTTTTCATCTCAATTTCAGCAGTACGAAAATCTGGTTCAAATTATCATTTCTAAACTGATACCATTGCATGGGAAGTACAGTGACGCCCTACTGGGTGCCACTTTTAAAGTGCTTATACAATTGGAATATATTTTAAACTACTTTTGCAGCTTTGTTTTTAGTATCTGTATTTTGGTTTTATGTTAATCTATGAAAATTGTATCTATATTACAAATTATCTCTTTGAGTGCCATGTGTTTTGGACAAATAAAGTACTTCTAGTAGTATGCCTGACAAAAATTCTAGTTGGGTATGGTTGGATGGAAGTTTTTGATTTTATTAGATTAGATTCATTAACATATATCCAGGTGGAAAAACAATGCAAAGATTGTACATAAAAAATCTCTTTTTTATAGAGCAAACACAACACTTTTTACATTGAAGTAGAATAATTTTTACTTTTACTTTCATACTATTAATGCATGTTTTTTTTGTTTTGTATGATCTTATAGTTTTATTATCCATATGTCTGCTCAGTTTATTGTTTCAATTGACATTTGGAGTTGAATGTAACTTGTGAAACTTATCCTGTGGTTAATTACTCTTTATTTTTGTAGTAAAAATTTTGTTAATTTAGCATGTAGATTTATATTGTTTAAAGGTATGGAACATATGTTTTTGAGTTTACTAGAAAAAGTTTTTTTATATTGTCATTCCAGTTCCATTCTAAAGATGATATCTTTGTTCATGGAATTTGTGTTTTCGTGAAATTTTCCCCTTAATTGCATGACAAAAGGATAAGAATAAAAATTATCTAAATATGAGTTTTTATTGATTTATAACCTTCTCCTTTCACATATAAAATTAAGCTTAATAAATTTCTCTATTATAATAGGAGTTATGTGACTGTCCAGCCTATATTATTGTTTATATACCATACTTTATTTTTGCTTAGCTCAGCTCTTTGGTTTATATAAATCAGAATCATCAGTTTTACCTGTCAGTCAGTCACAGTCTTTTACTAGATGTAATTCGGTTCGGTTCGGTTTATAAATGTATTTTGTTGCCGAGCAATAAATTTTTTAAAAACAAAGTTTTGTTCCTCGACCACTTAATTGGCGCAGCAGCAGTAGGATTTCCAAAGGGATTACAACCGATAATTCCTTGAGTCGTAACTTGATTGGGAACCTGAAGAACCTCCACCACCGACCGAAGAACGAGAAGGAACAGGACCATCGTGCCCCTCCGTTCTGGAACCGCCCACGTCAACATAGAGAAAACCCAGGCAGTACGGGATGAAGATAAAGATTTTTCAGAAAAGGTTATTGATTGATCGAACTTCAGTCGAAAACAATATAAATGACGATCCATCGTTCCGCGATTTGCATGAATTAGGTGAAAAAATTGAAAACGTAACAATTCATTCAGATGACAAAAGTCCTATACAAGAAATTAACCCCGTAGAAAAACCAATTAATGTATTTAAATATCAAATTTTTGTGAAAAGAGCTAGCCTATCTAGAAAATTCACTCTTCAAACTCTCTGGAATCCTAAGAAATTCTTATACACCCTTTACATAGTAAATAATGACCTAACTCCTATCATCACGTTTTTGAAAGATTACGGTCAACCAAAAAGTACGTCTGCATTTCGTTTTGAAGATAATGATGGTAACGATATATATAAAAATCTAGCCACTCTTGTATCTAACACATTCAAAAATTCCGCATTCAAACTGGTAAAGTGCAATAAAAATTTGGAAAATATTACAGAAATTTTGAGACAAGAAGAAATAATGAGATATAATCACGAAACAAAAACGAATCATCGAGGTATCGTTGAAACTACTAACCAAATTAAAAGAAAGTATTATTGGCCACATATAGATGATGATGTAAAATTGTATATCAATACATGCGATATTTGCCAGCGAACTAAATATGAACGGCATCCTCCTCGAATTGAATTTGAAATAACCCCAATTCCTAAAATACCATTCCAAATTATTCATTTGGACATTTATCAAGCAAAGAATAAGAAATTTTTAACAATCGTTGATAACTTTTCCAAATACGCCCAAGCTTTCCCAATCGAATCAGCAGATGGTATTTCAGTAATAGATAATTTAATAAAGTTCATGTCATTTCATGGCTTGCCCATCCAAATTGTAGCCGACTCTGGTACAGAATTTAACAATTCGTTAGTAAAAGAATTTGCAAAGCTCCATCGAATAAAGTTACATTACACTACTTCAAAAAATTCAAACAGTAACTCGCCTATTGAAAGATTTCATTCTACTATAACTGAGCCCTTACGTTACAATTTCCAAAAAAAGATGTTACAGCTTTAATGCCTTACGCAGTTTTTGGCTATAATCATTCTATACATTCGGTTACTGAATGGAAACCAATAGAAATTATAAATGGTCACTTAGATGTCCGAGATCCTTTTGATTAAGATGTAGATAGAGAATTGATGAACAATTATCTTCAAGAACACAAAAGTAGAACGAAATTAGTTTACGCCCTCATCCATCATAATTCAAAGTCCCAAAAAGAAAAAGTAATTAGAAAAGCCAATGAAAATAGAGAAAAACCTACTGACTACTCAAAGGAAAAGATAGCTTACCGACGTGACGTAAAGTCCAGAGGAAATAAACTCAAACCCCCATTTATTAAAGAACAAATATTGACTGATAAAGGTAAAAAACTAAAAACATACCGAAACACACCACAAAGGTATTTTCAAAAAACCCAGACAGAAAGTAACTAAAAATTTGTTACAGGATGATACTTCATCTGACAATACAATTGACGAATCAGATCACAGTCAAGGTCACCAACCTTGAAACCAACCCTGGTATCCTGCCCTTCCGTTTAGGCGACGCTAAAGTAAAAATTGGTACACACACGTTTTTGCATTATGTAGACTTTGAACCGATAAGAAAAGAGGTAAACTCGCTAAGCGCAGAACTACAAAATATACAGAACTATACTGAATATAACAAGTACAATTTAGGATTTATAACCCAAACACATCTGGCAGATATTGAACAGCATATTGTGTACTCAATGTCTAATTTGAAAAATAAATTAAAGTCAATTTATCCATCTTGGAATAATCAAACCCGTCAAAAGAGAGGCCTAATAAATGGATTAGGTTCTATCATTAAAATGATTTCAGGAAATTTAGATGATAATGATGCTCAAAAATATGATCAGGCTATTAAACAGTTACAGAAAAATCAGGAACATGTAATAAAAACAGCGAACCAGGAATTTTCCTTGACTCATGAAGTCCTTAAAAATAACAATAGGACATTTACCCTCATGGTCCATAACCAAGCAATAATACAACAATCCTTGGAGGAAATGCAAAAGAACAACAGTTATTATTTTACCTATTTTGATACACTACTTCAGATAAAGTTCAATTTAGATACGCTGCTTTCCATCAATAATTTGGAAAATGCCATAGCGTTTGCCAAAATTGGGTCATTGCACCACAGTATTATCTCAGTTAATGAAATGAAGTCCATACTCAGCACTTTAGTAAAACATCACAAAAAAGAGCAGTTGATATATTCAGAATTTGAAGATATATATAAGCTATATGATGTAATTGCAGTTGAAGCCTATTTTTCCAAAAATCGATTAGTTTTTGCTTTACACGTTCCTCTTCTACACATAGATAAATTCAAGCACTATCATCTTTATTCCATCCCTACCGCTAACCTTACTACTATCCTTCCCAAAAATTCCTATTTTACAATGAGCACTACAATGTACCAATATGACGCTGACCCCTGCCAATATATAGAAGAAAATTTTATCTGCCATGACAACAAGTTAGTCCACGCGACAGTAGAAGAAGAAGATTGCCTGTATGCCATATTAGAAGTCAATACAAAGAAACCAAATTGCAACCAGGTCCCTGTATCCCTTCAGAGGTCCTTAATTGAACAAGTTTCGGAATCCAAGTACATAGCCATCTTTCCAAAGCCAGAGAAGTTACTAATAAAATGTGATCAAGAAGACGTCATTGAGTTGCAGAGCATTTATCTACTTGAAGTGCCCTACCAGTGCAGTATACAGACTAAAGACCAGATATACATGAACGTAAGGGGAATAACCAAAGAAACGCCCTTATTACTCCCAGCCGTACAAATTCTACAGAAAACAAATACCAAAAGAATAAATCTCCAGCATATATTGTTAGACAAACTTCAAGAAACAGCAGACCAGATAGAGACGATAACTTCCAAAGACACTTCGCACTCTTACAAGTGGAGTCTACCCCTGTATGCAATTATGTTATTGGGAATTGCATACATCATCGTAACTAGACTACAAAAGAAGAATAGAAGAACAGAATCAGCAAGAGGCCAATGGTCCCTAGAAGCCCAGGATCAACCCTCGACGCCAGAAGTTTTGTTCAAGCCTTCCAAAACTTCATCTTAAGGGGGGGAGGAGTTATGTGACTGTCCACCCCATATCATTGTTTATATACTATACTTTTATTTTTGCTTAGCTCAGCCTTTTGGTTTATATAAATTAGAATCATCAGTTTTTCCAGTCAGTCAGTCACAGTCTTTTACTAGATGTAATTCGGTTCGGTTTATAAATGTATTTTGTTGCTGAGGAATAAATTTTTTAAAAACAAAGTTTTGTTCCTTGACCACTTAATTTAGGTAACAATTTGCTTGCATAGTTTTCATCAAATGGACCCACTATAATTATAAATGACTTTGACCTAGAACTTAGATGAATAAATGATTAAGTCACACAATTTTAAATTGAAAATTGCCATTCCCAATTGTATTTGACCATAGTAAGAATGGTTCTTCTTTAAAGTATCTCCAGTTTCTGCACTTACTTCCAGGCATGAGCAGGAGTAAATAAACTCTATAGTGTCATTGCCTGAAAAAATACTTTATTTACTAATGTGAACTATCAACAAAAAAATTGAGCATTCTGTTCCAGGAATAAAAGTGAGGAAGTTTTTAATTCAATCATTTGAATCAGAACCATATATGATACAGTACATTTTTTTTGAAAATTATTCATCAATCTTTATCATGTAAAATTATGTCATATCCACTTGTAGAATATTATAGATGTTTAGCTTACAGAACTTTGACAAAAGTTACATCATTTGAAAATTTACATATTTTTGACGATATTCTTATGACCACTGTTGCATTTTAGGCATAACTGGTTTGAAAATGTTGCACTGATGATCAAACAAATGACAATAGTCTCTAGTAAAGATTCCATCAATATAAGTTATATGTTGCCATATAAATAGCAAATTTTACTATCATAGGGGCATTTGATTTCCAATAATCTTGTTGGAACTCTGTCAGCCATTACAATACAATCTGGAGAATAGGCAAACCAGAGATTATAACAATAGATCACTAGGCCTGTTTCATAGTCTTGATATTTGTTCACTGCCTTGCGTTTTTCTAGAGCCTTCAACTTCATATTTCAAGCCATGTATATTGTCATTGATGTATATTAGCTCTTGAAGTTTTTTGGCCAGAAATAAGTTGTAGCTTTGGATTTCCAGTCTTGTTTTGAATATGTATCAATAGAATAACTCCTGGAGCCTAAAAAAATTAAATGTTAGTAGGAAAAATGATAAACAAAGCAGTTGAAATAACCTCTCAACAGTAGTGCTAACTGCTTTTGAAATATTAACAACTAAATTTTTGTTTAAGTACACTATAGGTTTATCCAGAGCAAACAAAATTTACCAGCTATTCATAGTTGACCTTGATGGCAAACCTCAGACCTCTGTTTTGACATTAACACTGTGGAAAGCCTTCAAATCTATGATTTATTTTGTTGTGGCTTTGCAACATGGTTTTAGCAAAACAATGTCAATTATCAAATTTAAGGAGGAAAATATGCTGAGCTTGCTGCATGAGATATAATTATCAGATCTACAGTTTCTTTTTATTCACTCTGCAAGTGAGGCTGCTCTTGTTTGTCCTCTTCTAAAAAAAATGAATTATACATTGATATGAATTTAAGCCTAATATAAAATACTTTCATATGACAAGACAATCTGGACTCATTACAAACAGAGGATAATAAGTTTAAACACTTGCAAGCAGTTTATAAAATTGGTTTAGCCTCATGTTCCTCCTCAACCAGCTTTTCCAACAAGTAAATATTAGATCAAAAACAAGAAACAAAAATTAATTTAGCATATTTCTTAACACATAGGTTTTTTGTGAGTTAGAGATTTTTCATATGCACTTTGTATGGTTAACTTATTTTATATTAGTAATAATTTTAATTCAAGTTCCATAATGAGCTATAATAATGATAATAGTACTCAATATAACTGTCAATTAGATTGAGATATATTGGAATTAGGTCAACTACTCTATATGTTATCATAATAAGATTATTGGTATTACCTGGTACATTTCAGAATATCTGTGGCAATAATGCAATACGTTTGCTAGCAGCATGTCCCTGATAGTCCAGCTTAACAGGTGCATGTAATCTGATCCACTTCAATCCTCTTATCTTTTACAATGGATAATTTTCCTTTTGTTTCATGTGGATTACTTTTGATTGCGATTGTTTGAAGGCACCAATGAGTAGGCACAAAGCAAATATCTCTAAACATTTCTCCGTCTGAGTTGAAGTTCCAATAAATATGACGTGTGTATTGCAAAATACATCCTGATACAGAACTGCTACATCACTTCATTGCAGATGGGGTAATGGATCGTCTCGAAAAACAATAAACCCCCTATGGATGATGTAACGTTCTTTGAAATGAAGAACTTAGTATTGGTGCAAACTACAGAGGTTGTGGCACCTTGCCTTGCCTTAATTAACACTCTGTATGTAATAGTCACGTAGTCATGCTGAAGAGCATCAATATCCCTAAAACAACAACAAATAGCATAACCTCACATTTTCAGTGCAGTGTTACCACAAGTCATAGCAAAAACCATGAAAGCAAAGTATCAGATTTTCAGTGCAGTGTTACCTCAACAAATCCGTGTTTTTGACCTCTTTGCTGTTTCTGTTCTCCTAATACAAGTTACAAGATTTCTAAAAGCCAGCTCCAAGGTTGCATGATCGTCTGGGAGCAATTACCGTAGAAATGATTTTCGGATAAAAATTATCATATGCCAGGATTCCGAGAGGGGGAGGGCTCTACACGTCATATTTTATAAAAAGCAAAAAGACAAAATATGACAAAACATCTTTCAAACTAAATATATACCATAGGTAATTTCCCTATAAAAGGCCACAATCAAGTGCATCCCAAAAACTCCCATTTTTGTTCAAAATGTAAATCTTTTCCACGCTTTTTATGTCAATAATACAATTAAATATTTGGAACGACTTTACAAACGATCCAAAATTCTCATTCAAATGATGGCAAAATGATAAAACGTTCAATAAAAGATCATTTCTCTGTCTTAAAATACCGTCTGTATGTATGGTATCAAAAAAATAAAGGTTACCTAATTAAAAAATATAAATAAAAACAAATAAATAAAAGCTGTTTGAACACAATATTCGAGTGTACACAAGGAATCTTGAACATTTACAATATAACAAAATAATTAATCAAAGTCCGAATCTGATTCGATCGTCATAAATGTTTTATCCACTTCTTGTTGCCTTTTGAAGGTATCAATTTAGTTGCATCTCCTTGTCCATTTACAAATCGAGATGCACGTATGCTTTTGCCGTTTTTCGTTTCTACTCTCAATTTTTTTCTGGCCTTCGTTTTTATTAAATCTGATTAAAAGCCGTACGATAGCAGATGATTATCGTTTATCGTACAATAGGCGTAATTATCATGCGTCTGGCAACCTTGGCCAGCTGTCAGTCAGATGATCAGATGAATCTCTTTTGAAAAGCAGCATCTATTAGTACATTAGCCAATTTATCTGTCGATGATCATCGTCTTGGAAACTAAATAGCATTTTTATCACATTGAAAATCTCTACAGTACAGATATATGAATATATATATTCCTATTTTTTCCGTGCACTGATGATAGAACACTAATTTCTGTGGATGTGTTCGTGGTCGTGTTCCATGACAAGTGACTCAAATGACTGTTGACATCGACGTAATCTAAGTTCATTATGGTGCGATTAATTCCAAAATCTACCCACCAATTATAAAAATATATGCAAATGCGTGTACATATACATAAAAGCAAGTGATAAACAGCAAATATAGGGCCAGTTGTATGGCGTTGGTTTAACCTTTCGGTCAGTTGACCGTGAGTTCAACCTTGAACGCGGCTCAGCGACAGATGTGTTGTGTGACAGCGGTTCAGCGGCTAATCAGCTGAACTAGTTCAACATTAGGTTGGCGACAACAAATTTAGGGTAAAGGCAGTTACATTTCATTTTATCACAAGGTTTAAAGCCACTAAAAGCAAGATAAACTGTCTTCCATCTCTGTTCTCACGTTTTCCCGCGTTTTTAAGGTTTGTGGTGAGACCACGGGTGAGACTCAATATTCCGTAAATCTTTTGGTTTATTGAAATCTTTTCCTTTTTCTTGCTTCCCAGCTTTTTGTTTGGTGAGTGTATATATATAAAGCTTTGGTGTCCAGCATGCTAACTATGGAATGTCCTTTTTTGGTGTAGGTCTGTAGGTGTATCTGGTGGAGGTATGGATTCGAAGAAAAGGGCGACAAATTTTTCGTAAGTTGAAGAAGCATTATTGGTAGAGCTTGTTAAAAAGTATAGAAATATAATAGAGTGCAAAAAATCAGATACAAATTCTCTTAGAATGAGAACAGAGACTTGGATAAATATTGCAAAAGAATTTAACAGTCTGAGTGGAGAAGTATATCGTGAAGCCAAAATACTGAAAAGCAAATATGAAAATTTAAAGAAAAGAGCTAGGTAACAAGTTTGCAGAGGAAAAAAGTTACCAGCTTAGTACCGGTGGTGGGCCCTCCCAAGACTTCAGAATAGATCCAATAGATACCTCTATTAAAGAATTAATAGGAACTCAAATTACAGGGTTTAATTCTACTTTTGATGATGATTCTGATATCACTGTTACAGAAGCATCTATTATGTTTGACAATGAAGTGATTGAGACTGAAGTCATAGGTATATAGAATATAATAAAGCTTTGCAGTATTATAATACTGCATAGTGCTAAAGAGGTTTAATTTATGTTTCAGACAATCAATCTGCAGCAGCATCAGCTATAGATCATTGTTACATGGAAGACAAAGTGATAAATGGTAAAGAAATAAGCCCTAGGGCCCCTAATTTACATCCCCCAGGCCTGGATTTTTTCTCCATGCCTCTGGTCACTGTTTTTCTAAAAATACTTGTAGCAAAGCTGTATATATGAATATATTGTTTCATTTTTTTAGACAATGGATTTGGTGCATCATCATCAACAGTAGCTGTGGATCATTGTTATACAGAGGAAAAAAAAGAAAAATGGTGAGTAAAAATAAAGATTTATTGTATCTGTGCACTAAATAATGTTTGCTGGGTAGCTTACAGTTAGAACCGTAATTTAATGAGTTCAAAGTATTTGGGTCATTTTTCTGCCAAAGATTTAGAAAAGTTTGAAATTGAAAAATTTTTTTTTTAAATTTTACAGACAGCATCTTGTATCTTTCCAAAAAATAACTGGAATATTGCTTTAGCAAAAGTGGGTTGACAAAGTAATCAATATTTGGGCTTTTTACTCAAAACAAAGGCATACTGCAAAAAATTTATAATACAAAAACCTACTTTGTATTGATTATTATTTTTTGTACAATTTTGAAAAACTGTAACGTCAAAAAAGTCTGAAAATATTTCAATTACTGTAAATCTAGTATACCTACATATTTTCTCATCTATATTTTTTGTAGATTGGGGTAAATACACTCCTCACTTGCTGCGTACTCCCAAGTCTACTCCGCTTCAAACCACAGACTCTTCAGCACGTAATCATGGTAATAATTGCTATTTAGTCCAGTGAAATGTTTAAGACAAAGTTTATTTCCATTTTAGGTAAAAGGTTACCATTCATAAAAAATCCGTTATCTCGCAAGATGGTAACATGGGCTGAATCAAAGGTAGAGCTGGCAGAGATACAAAAAAAGTGCTATCTTGAGCAGCACCAACTGAAGATGCAGCTCATGCACGAGGAGCATGAAGAAAGATTAAGATTGTTGCGTAATGAAAGTGAAATTAGGATTGAAATAATGAAACAAACTAAGAAACTAGATATATAATATAGTTCTATAGTCATAAGGATATTTAAATTTACTTTCAATTAATTTTGTTATTACTTAGTTTAAGATTATTATATACATAATAGATATAACTAGTATAAAACACATATATACAGTTCCAATTCAAATTAAGGGAATATAAATCTTTATTGGATAATTCATATACATTAACATGCAATATTTAAAACATTATACTAACAATTATATTCAAAATTCAATATATTGATTGACAAATTTACAGATGCTTTATTTTCAAATTCTCTACAATAAATTAGTAAAGTAATCTGTGATAAGAGCATGCCTTACTCTGTTATTGAGTCCATTAATGTTGCGATTGTTCCTTTGCAACAAGTACATCTGCAACTAAGTTTAAGGCTTCAAGCACTTCATCATTTAAAACTGGTTCAGGATCACCTCTTGTTTGTGCAATGTTATGCAGAACTACAGTTGCAACCACAATTGCCTCAACTTTCTGATGATCCAGACGAATTCCTAAAGCAAGTATTGGAAATCTACGTCTCCACACACCAAAACATCTTTCACTAACATTCCTAGTCCTTATCTGGGATTCATTATATAGATGCTCTGCTGGAGTCTGAGGTCCCAATACAGGTGTTAAAAGATAAGACTTTATGGCATATCCACTATCACCCAGTAAGAGACTACCTCTATAATGATTGTTCTCAAACTTTCTTCTAACAGATGAATTTCGAAAAATTTGAGAGTCATGTGTTGCTCCTGGCCATCGGCAAACAATATTCTGAAACTTAAGTTCTGCATTACATATGCACTGGACATTATATGAGAAAAATCCTTTACGATTTCTAAATGTTTCTGCCTCATTTCCTCCTGGTGACTGTATTTTTATGTGAGTGCAGTCCAGAGCACCTATGCATTTTGGAAACCTGCTTATCCTAAAAAACTGTTGTTGATTATAATGTATTTCTTCACTTCTTTCTGGCATAGATATATATCTATTTCTTAATGAGGCTATTGCAACTGCCACCTTATATACCAGCCTACTAGCAGTGGATTTGTCAATGCCAAGAAAGTCGCCGACTACTTGTAACATTGAGCCTGTTGCAAAAAACCTTAGGGTAAGGAGCACCATCTCAGCAGCAGTTAAGGCATGATGCCTGCAAAAGCAAAGCTTATGAAATGTTAATTTTATTTGTTGTAAGGGTAGGGTTACCTTTCACTTTGTGGTGAAATTTCATCATGTATCTCTTCTATAACAAACAGTACAATTTCTTTTGATAAGCGAAATCTATCGCGAAATTCGTTATTATTCCACTTTGTGAAGTGGTCTTCACGATTTCTGTAGACTTGTGGTTCTCTAGGATGTTCTACTAAATTTACAAATTCAAGAAAATCTTCGTCGTCGGTAATATTACCAAAGTTTTCCATTATTTAATATAATTACAAGAAAACGAGCACACATTTTTTTTTTGTTTACAATCACTTTACAACTTTGAAAACATAAAACCACAGCATAAAACGATTAACGATAAAACATTCCCTACAAATTAGGTTAGCTTGGGCCATAAAACGTCTTCGGTTTGTTGAACCGACGTTAAACGGTCACAAGTCACGGTTTAACTTGAACCAGGTTTAAACTGTCACATGTCTGTGAACTCCGTTCGTACAAACGACAAAGTTGAACCGTAGTTAAACTCGGTTCGTACAACTGGCCCATAGAAAAAGAGAAATGAATGACTATAATATAATGTAAAATTATTGTGTGAAATGTCAATTTGGCGACATCTATCAAAGAAGCACCCAATTTAATACAGTATACGTAATTAAAAGCTTTATTGTAGCATTAGCAGTTGTCTACGCACAGTATCCATTTACAGTATCCTTAAATGTGTTTAGGGTGATTAAGAAGATATCCGCATCAACATAATAAAAGTCATTATATGTTTTTTGAGCTCTCACTAGAGGAGCATTAACTCCCAAGTTTGTTCTCCGAAACGGAATTTTGAAAAAGGGTACTTGCCGAAACTGCCTTTCTGGGACATTAAAATTAATTCTAGATAAGAGGTACGGACTATCAAATATATTGATTACTTTATAAATAATGCACAGATCTGACAGTATCCTTCTATATTTATATATTATATAAGTATGTTAAATTCACCCCTTAGATTTTTGTAGTTTCCATTTTGCACAGGTTTACCAGTTTTGAATCCCAGTGTTCTTAAAAATTTATTTTGTTGTCGTTCAATGCGATTAACATATGTCTTATACGAAAGATTCCATATAACGGAGGCAAAACTCAGCTTACTATAAGCGTATGCATAATAAAGCGAAATCAAGGACCTTGAATTTTTGAATTCTTTTGATATTCTGCAAATAAAACAAAGTGTTCTATTACATTCGGATACTAAATTTTTTATATGTAATTGGAACGTCGTTTTTTCATCCATAAGCACCCCTAGGTACTTCACAACATGAGACTGCTTCAGCTTATTATTATTTATTTTATAGTTATATTCAATAATTTTTTTATTGCGTGTATATCTTATATAACTGCACTTATCTATGTTTAGGTATAAATCATTTTTACTGGAAAATAATGAAAAGGTGTTAAGGTCATTTTGTATTTTCTGCCTAGACAATACGAGTTGTTCAATAAAATTAATTATATTGAACTCATGTGTTTTATCTCATAATTTTAAGGTTCGATAATCACAGGATATACAAATTGATATAAAAATCATTCCGATTGGAATAATTCCCGGTTTTAACCGTCCAGTTTTGACCGAACCAAAAAAAACGGTTATCGGCTATTGGCGAATTTTAGCGACACATTTTTATGACAGATGTCATTTGATATCTGAACACTCAATAATGGTGAAATAAATTCAAAATTCATAGGAACGGCACATAGTTAAGAGTATGCTTAATATATACTTTTTGTCATGTTTACATAATTTAATCGTTTAATCTGCAGAAGTTTGTTGCAATGATTATGGGACCCCATACAAGGATATTTCATACTGACTGACATGATTATGTACTGATTAATTTATAAAACTTTTAGGTTAATTTTTAATGAAAAAACGCATCGTCAAACATGTCAAACCTAATTTTGTCTCTTGATGACCTCCCAGATTTTCTGCAACATTTAATTTAAAGAAATGTAGCTTTGTATAAAATTTTATACGTTAATCAGTTTACGAAATTTTCTGTCAGTCAGGATGAAATATCCTTGTAGTGAGTTAGGGACTCTACATGTATTTATATCAATTGACGAACATGTTCATACAGAGCAACAAAATAAAATACAGAAGCTGAATTTTTTATTATACACATGTCTATCTGTAGAATGTACATATAAAAAAAGTGAAATTATAATTAATATCTAGAAAAAGCTTAAAAAATGTTTTATTCTACCCAATAATTTTTATTAACTGGTTACACACAGCATTTAGTGTTGAAACCAACCTCTCTGACGCCACGGAACTACCCATGAGTTAAATATTTTGAGGCAACAAAAGCTAATGCAGGCATACATTGCTTGCTCTGACCCCAATACTCCATTGGGTTAGCTCCCCGGAGCAAAACTGGATGCTGCAAAAATAATTTAAGTTTGCTGGGGAAGGAACTCTCTGCACTACCAGGTTCAAAAATTTGGGAAGTACTGGCAAATTTGCTATCATGCACTGACCAACGAAAGCTTGGATTCGAACTGTCACTCTGTAGGTAAAGGTGGTGAAATTTTGCTTAAGTCTTTCAGGCAATTTTTTACTTCTTTACTTATTTGCGAAGACTGGCGACATATAAAGCTTTTAGAATCTTGGGTCTGACAGTATTGCATGACAAAGAAGGTTAGTAATGGTTTGAATCTTGTGGACAAACTTTCACTTAGTTTTTTTTCAAAAGTTTTGGTATTTCATTATTTGGACTGATCTTATTCAGGGCTTCTTCAATAATACTCAGTAAGTTTGCTGGGGAAGGAGCTCTCTGCACTAGCAGGTTCAAAAATTTGGGAAGTACTGGCAAATTTGCTATCATGCACTGCCCAACGAGAGCTTGGATTCGAACTGTCACTCTGTAGGTAAAGGTGGTGAAATTTTGCCTAAGTCTTTCAGGCAATTTTTTACTTATTTGCGAAGACTGGCGACATATAAAGCTTTTAGAATCTTGGGTCTGACAGTATTGCATGACAAAGAAGGGGATTGGTTAGTAATGGTTTGAATCTTGTGGACAAACTTACACTTAGTTTTTTTTTCAAAAGTTTTGGTATTTCATTATTTGGACTGATCTTATTCAGGGCTTCTTCAATAATACTCAGTAATAGTATGGTTAAACTACCAGTTGAATATTCACTTCCTGAAATTTCCGAAGTCGCCTCCTTGAATGGTTTTAATATATCAATTAATTCACCCAAAATTTCAATTTCTGAGCTAGACAGCATACAGGGAGCTTTTTCTAGGTGAGGATTGGCTAATACATGAGCAATCTATGGAGACAGCTCTAGAAATCTGAGCAACATATTGTAGGTGCTGTTCCATCTTGTTCGAACCGACTGTACAAGGACATTTCCTTCAGAAAGACCTTTTTTTTCTTCCAATCTAAGGTTATCCATAAACAAATTACTGTGTCTTGCAAATGTTACAATTTGTTTAACTTCCCCAATGAGTTGTTTTAAACCAGGATTTCCCACATCCTCCAGCCTATCATTTATTATCAAATTCAAGATGTGAGCTAAACAATTTACATTTCTACCCTCCCCTAATAACATTCTGATAGCTGCAATCATATTTGCACCTCCATCAGTGCAAACAGTAACAATTTTTGATTTTGGAATATTAAATGAATCAAGAAGACCTTCAATCTCTGCACTAATGTAGTCTGCTGTATGTGACTCCATTGGTCTTCTAACACAAAGCACTATTGTTTCAGGCACGATAGTTTCAGGACCTGCAAAGTTGTATAAAAATAATGCTTCAATTAGACAATAAGGGTAGGTACAATTCATACAAATAAAATTTGCTGTAACCACTGAAAAACTCCAACTGGTGTTAACTACAGTACAGATATCTGAAGTTATCGAAATATGTGGAATATCTGTCAGTTTATTTTTCACACTATTGGTAATGGCACTGCATGGAGCATCTGTGTTACCTGAAAAATATAAAATTCACTTTAATTTGACAACAGTATTTTTTGCTGGTAACTTGTATATAGGAGCAGCTGTTTTTGTGAAATGAACAAAACCATCCTTTTCTACTAACGAATGGAGAGCATTATCTTTACAAATCATATAAATCTTCTTTCACCTCCTGCAACAGAAATGTAGATATTTATAGATTAAAAAAATGCTAAACTATACATTTTTGAATCACTGGTTGTATTATGGAATGATAAACAGTAATTAGCTCACATGATATTTTTGATTGCTTTGGCATTGCTTTCAAACTGTTTTGAACCATTATGTAAGTTTTTTATGAGTTTTTCAAAACTGATAAATGTAGAAACCATTAATATTAGCAATATGACAAGCATGAACTACCACACATGCATATTTTGGTCCTCATTTAGATATTTATTAATGCAACTTAAGAGTCAACAGTGGAGATAAATCATTCTGAATGTGCTTGTACTACTAATAATACTACTCACTCTCATATCTAGATGTCCTCTCTATGGATTCAAAAAGTGTCATTTGTCTCTGTTTTTGGAGAAATGAGGAAGTGGAGTGAAGGAGGTTGTGATGTCGGTGATCTAGATTGCTGTGAAGCTTCAGCATCTGGTGACAAGGAGGACAAATTTGAAGATGTGGGCAAAGGATGATCAGAATTATCTTGACTCTCACTCAAGCCCCTTTTTCCTGCTCCACCCTGTGCATAGAAACATTATGTTATTAGAATGTAGAAAAAATAAAGTTTTAGAATATTGATACAATTATCAAATACTTGTTTCCAGAAATAGCAGTATTTTGTATTGAAATCAAAACTTTTTTACAATTATGCAATCTGAATAGAGAATTACAGGATACAATTTACATTTCGTTACATTACCATATTTTAATAAAGTGTGTGATTTACCTTTTTATCCTTTTCTGCATTCGGATGCTTTCGATTTAGATGTTGGCGTATATTTGTAGTTCCACCACCAGTTTTGATATGCTTGAGGCATAAATTGCATGTCGCCTCCTGGTTCTCGTTTTTCCGGATTGATGACATTGCTCAGGGCTCTGGTTTTCATACGCACTTTATATGAGAGGTACCAATGGTACCATGCACTACCATGTATGTAGTTTTAGTACTGTGCTGAAGAATAACGCTTCTTGTAAATCCACAAGTAAATCAGTAGAAAACTTTAAATTCAGTGGGATGAAATAACAAAAAACGGATACAACAAACTAAACAAAGTCAACAAAAAAAAGGGCAATCTCAATATCTCGAAGGGCGCAAAACAGTTATAACTGATAAGTGCACCACAAAAAGTGCAGACTGCAGATAGGCTACTCGAGTCTCGAAGTAGTCGAAGCGTGTCAAAAGTGTCAAAGTCAAAGATACAGCCACACAAAGCAGAAAGTTGCGGGATCGCATACATCCTTGGAACATCGACACTTCACTTACTATACATTTTACAATTTTTTAAAACAAAGGGGGAAATAGCCGGTTTTTTTCACCGGTTATTCAATATAAAAAGAAAAACCCGCACCAACTAATAACCGGTTATTATCGGTTATTTTTATCCACATAACCGGTTTTTCGGTTTAACCGACCGGTTATTGACCAGTGTTGCCAACCGTGGCGGAATTCCGCTACGGTAGCGGATTTTCAGCCCTTGTAGCGGCGTAGCGGCGGGATTACGTTTTTTCTTCAAAGTAGCGGAATTCGTACCTACCAGAAGGGTACGGTCATAACACTAAAATACTAAAATACTTTTATTTATAATTTATATGATCCTAAAGCGAGCAGCGAGCGGGCGAGTTTTTCATACATTTAATCGATAGACATAGAAGAGATTAACCGAAATTAACAGACTTGACATCAGCATCCTGCGACAACTGTTTTGTTTCAATGTTTGGAAACAGTGTTTCGTATCTACTCATTGCCCAAATCTACTGTTTTGACAGAATGAAATTAACTGAATCCGTCAATAACATGGGAATCAATGGATTCCAAGAGAAAATATAGCAAGCAATGTGATGACAGTTGAATTCAGGTTCATGTATTCGTGTGTGTAATTATATGCTTTAACTAATTTGAATATATTGTATCGTTCGTCGTTATTCATCATGTTTGTGGTAAGCCACACTAGACTAATAGACTTTTGTGAAGAGTATTAATAAGTTCAGGCAGCGTGTCTGTTTAGGGGTGCAGTAAAACTTAAACCAATAGTTGTTAATTTCTATATTTTATGTTTTAATTTCTTTTGTAGTTGAATGTTGAAGATTTGGTATTTAAAACTGTACTATTTATAGTACATATTATAATTGTTAGTGTTTAACTTATTTTCATTTGTTGCTTCTATGTTTGAACTTCTTGTAATTGGAGAGTTTTTTTAATAAATAATTTTTGAAACGAAAATACTGATTTTATATTTTATATATTACGAAATTTTGATACTGATTTTTTTTGCTTTGCAATCAAAAATTTTCGACTTTAATCACCGTAGCGGATTTTTTAATATGTAGCGGAATTATCAGCCTGCCGTAGTGGTGGGATGCTCTGAAAGGTTGGCAACACTGTTATTGACGATCCTAAACCAAACGACGTGATGACGTATTGACGTGTCCAGTATGGCGGCTGTGATATAATTTCTAGCAAGTTTTCTTAGCGTTTTTCCGTGTTTTTTGTGTTTTCTGGACTATTATCGTGTTTTGTGTGAAATGGAGAGTGAATATCTAAAGAGCTTATTGTCTGAACTCCCAGATGTTGGTGCAAGTTATCCTAAAAAGGTGTAAAGTTGTTTTGTTCGCCTATGTTATATTGTTAATTCTTTGCAGATACCAGAATAGTATACGGTTGATCAATGGCTTAGATCCCTTTACTCTGAAATATGAAGATCTGAATCAAATAGCAGAAAGCTTTCCTCCAGTATCGAACATGGATGTACCTAATGCTCACTCACAGCTTTTACACTAAAGAGCAAATCAAACTCATCAAGAGCCTGCAAGCCTATAAGTACCTTGAAAGTGGTCTTGTTAGGTATTTGGGGTGTCAAGTTGTACGTGATTTTTTCGTGATAGTTGGAAAGGCAAGATTTTTCTCAATATTAAGATTGAACATTGATAAATACTGACCTTTGTAGGTGAAGCATTCTTAGGAGGCCTCTCTGCAGCCATTGAATGTTTGGTGTATAGCTGACAAAAGTGGAGCCATCTGTACTGCTCACTGTACATGTATGGCAGGCAATAGTGAAGTTTACAGCCATGTTGGGGCAGTACTATTTGCAGTTGAGTATATGAACACAAAAAAAGAGGCAATTTCTTGTACCAATCAATTAGCTTTGTGGTGTGTTCCTTCAGCATCATCGCAAGTACCTATAGTACCTGTTAGAGAAATGCAATGGGGCAAGCATACAAATTTGTCTAGTAAGGAAGATATACTGCCAATCTCAATGACTGGAATTGTAATTGTAAACATGTATATGTAATACAGGACTGATTATTTATTACAATGAAACATTCATTTGACATCAAAAATATCTTTTAAATCCCAAAGCTAAACACTGAACAAACTTATAGTTTCTATAGAACATGTCTAATATGATATAGAACTTGATTGTTCTGTATTGAAAGATTTCTACTCCTGAAACTCAAAAATAACCAAGCACAACCTAGTATATTTATTGATTTTCTATTATGTATATTGGCTTTCTACGTCATAGCTATATCATCTTAACTTTTTAATAGCTTACCTTCAACACAGTAGCTTTGAACTTCTTCCTCTTTTCTAGCCTGTCCTTCTGTTCAACAGTCTTTTTGCCTTTTGAAACCATATGAGCTAAATGACCCATGTTTTGAGAGGGAACCCAATCAGGGTGATCCCCATCTTCAAGAGAAGCTGGTTTACCTGAAATTATTTCACATTACATGATTTTGCTCCATTTTATTGTGAGGTTTAGCATTAGAAGAATGTAAAATACAAAATAGTTACCTATTAGAAAAAGTTTACTGTGGACTCTCTCATTCTTAATTTTGGTCTCTGTGAAGTATTCCCTCTTTATAGCAGCCAGCCATAGCTCCCTACGTTTCTTGCTTAACTCAGTTTTATGAGTTAAAAATTGATGATTTGTAACAGCAGGTACTGAATAGGAAGACACCTGGCCTCTGTAGGAATGGGTTCCACATCCAACAACAATAAAAATCACAGGCATTTCATAGGACTGTAGTCTTATACACATAAACTATTTTAGATACCACTAAGTGAACGAAAACGTCGAAAACACAGCAGATTCTATAATATGATCACTGTCAAATGTTTGTCCACAAATGCCATATTAAATTTTATTTGACAGGTTATTGGATTGCGTAATATATCCCTATATAGGTGTGAATTTTGAATCACTGTGATTACTATTTGTAATCAGTTTTTCAAAACTACCTAAAACAAAAAGGAAAACCAGAGATATGAATTTGCTAATATGTTGTTGATAACTGTGAATATCATCAGCTACTTTGTGTGAGGAGCTTGATTATTTAGAAAGGCAATGGCATGCATTCCTTTGGGAAAAGAATTGAGGTGACCAGATTGTTTATCTGATTTTTTGATGCTTCACTCAAGAATTGAATGAAAACATACAATATAACAGCTTTTCATATTTTGCACAAGTATGAGGTCCATAGTTTATCAGGGAAAGGAGGTTTCTTGTCTGTGTATCATGCAAGATGCCTGAAAACACATACAGATGTAGCTATAAACATGGTAAGCTTATACATATTCGGATAGTTAGATTGAAAGTGGTACAATTTTCAGATTGATAAAAAGCTTATGCAGGCCACTGGAATGGTAAACAGGGTTAAGTAAGAAGTGGCCATACATTCAAGACTAAAACACCCATTTACACTGGAACTGTATGAGTGCTTTGAGGATATAAACTATGTGTATTTTGTCCTAGAGCTTTGTCACAAAGGGGAGTTGCAGAAATATATTAAAGGCAAAATAGGTAGCACATTATTCTCCAGATTTTTCTTACCATCTGCTTGCTGAGTGATGACATAATGAATAGAGCCATCTTAACCCTTTTCAGTCTCAGCTGTAAGTTTGAATTGGTACCTCTAGCATATTATAAATTTCATACCAGTGCTGAATAAGTATTAGGGTTATTTCACCATACAATAATGTAACATTGACTTGACTGTATATGTGTGTGTAACTTATCCTTTGGCTGTCTCTCTGATTCATTATATTGTATGGTGGCTGCTAACCGAATAAATATGAAAGAATATTTCCTGTCTTTGCCTGCTTTGGCAGCCTCTGTCAATGCACAAAACAGAATGAATTAATCTTGTAGATTGTAGATGCTCTTACTTTGAGAAACTTTTCCATCATTCAGATAAAAAATTGTTAGTCTGACAATAATCTGAATATAAAACGAAAAGTGTTACTGAAATAAAGAGAGTTTTATAAACTTCTGAATTAAACTTAAAATTTTTAATTGAAAATGAAAAAAGAATGATTATGAACTATAATGACATTAGTATTCATAACTGTTTCCAGGGTTGCAGTTTTATTTTCATCAAGAAAGTATTATAAACTATTATGAAAGGCTAGAATTCCGATGAACCATTTGCATTGTTGATAAATCTGTAAAAGGAAATAATTAACTGCCATACCATAAAGCTGCCTATTCTATGGTATAAAATGAAACAGCAGTGCAGTTCCAAAGTAGCAATACAATAATCCCGCATTTCCAAGAACAAACCATAAGGAAACTGTAATATGAACTTATGATGCATTTGTAGGCTTTGAGAACATTTACTAGACCTTTCCATGAGGCATACTTAACCAAACTGGGTCACAGTCTATTGAGGAATAATAGCAATAATCTTTCACCTTTATAAAGGCAGATTATTTGACCCTCTTTTTGAAATTTTTATGCTTTAGTTATAAGATTTTGTGCTTTTTTAATTGACAGTATAGGTTCAGAAGGCTTACTAATGTAACAGTTACCTCACACAAGTCTATTTCATATATTGAATTTTTGGTATCTACATTTCAATTTTTTTGCTCTGTGTGGCAGAGGGAACTTTTTCCTTACTGAAGAAGTTCCTGATGATTTTATATTTATTTTGTGAATTTAATTGTTGGCTCCTCACAGTTTATTATACCACATTTATTAAGGTAAATAGTATATAGCCAATAATTAAATTCACAACAGAAATGGATTATGACCGGATTCTTTATTTTTTGGACCTTTATATAGAGATAATTCATAATTCTTTCATAACATCAGTTTATAGAAAACTGATGCATACAAATAAATATTTACATTGCAAATTTAATGATGTAATGACTATGAAGAAGGGATTGATAAAGAGTGTTTTTGACAGGGCAAACATATCTCCACAAACCAAAGCATGTTTTATTTGCAGTAACAATTCATTGAAAACTTCTATTCTTAACTAAAGGACACACGTCCAAAACAGCACTCAGTAAATACATCTTTATAAAGTTGATTGATGATTCTGTTTATAATTTCACAATAGCCTGTGACCCAGTTTTGTAGAGAATGCTTAGTGGAAAAGGAGTATGTGGTAGTGTATTGTTTTTGGTGATGGTTTTTGTTAATGACATCATACATTTTAATTGTATTATATGGTTCACTGGATGTACAAGTTTGCCACAATTTGACTATGTTATTAAATAAAGCCAAATTATAGTTTGAGATGTAGGTGATGCTATGCAAAATGCAGGTTACACCTGTTGCCTTATAGTTTATATGACATTATTTTAAATTAAAATTTGGTTCTAATGAAGTGCACTGGAAAGCGGTTTGAATAAAAGTACATGTGCTTTTCAGCTTAATTCCTCATAAGAATGACTTTGATTTTTGTTAAGGAAATCACTAATTACCAAATCTTTTCAAATATTTTGATAAATATACCTGCCATGTGAGATTTTATTGCTTTTTTTTTTATTTGAGATAAACCGCATAAACCCTTGGGTCATTAGCGGTGGAGCTGATAACTATATTTTATTTAAGTATCTAGAGGCTTGCAGAAAATTAACTAAATTAAATACATTACATTGAGATCCTAATATAGATCTTAGTGAGCTACCTAATTCACAAGATATTCTTTGTAATTCTAGAAACGGACACTCAACTAAAATGTGTTTGATCGATAGCACAGTTTCACAGATTGCACAAATCGGTTCCGGTTCTTTAGCGATGAGGTATCTGTGGGTGGCTGCAGTGTGTCCAAGTCTGAGTCGAGTGACGATTACTTGATATTTTCTGTCGCTGGAAACTGTCTGCCATGGTCCAAACTTCGGCTTCAATCCTAGGAGTTTCGATGGTTTTGCCTGCCAGGTGGTATTCCAGCATTCAATTGCTTTGTTGGTCAAGTAGGTTTTTAGATCGGAAGCTGGTGGGTTTACAGTCGAGGATTTTATTGCTTGCTTTTGCTGTGTTATAGTATATTTATTAGGTAGTCAATAAAGAAAGACTGATGATACTTTAGGAAACAAATAAATAGTGTGTTACTGTAAAACAAATCTCAATAGTAATATTTTGTGTAGAAATTGCACAATTATATATGATATTAACAGTATCATAGAATATACTTCACTACTTTACCACAGTCATTCACTATGATCATAGAAGTAAATAATATAGCTTTTTGATGTCGCTAGATATACTTTTCAGTCATTTTATTTCTGATACAGCATGTTAACGTGAAACTTTCTGATTGTAATTTCCTCTATACATGTGACCTGCTATATACATCTTTCATCTTTTAATTAGACTCTTCAGCTTCTGTTAGTTTTTGGTCCGTGCTCAATTGCCTGACGAATGCTCAATTTGAAATTAGCGAATTGAAGCGCATGTTCGGCCGTCTGTCATAGAAAGGAGTAACCAGCACCTTTTGATTGTCGAAAAACACAAAAAAAAATCGATTAACTGTGGGCATGGCTTGTTGGGAATTTAAATATGCTCCAGCTAAAACCTACAGAAATTGAAGCACAAACAAAATAAAATGTTTATTGGGATCTCTCTGACGAGAGCAATTGAAAATTCGTATTGTTCGCAAAGTCAACCCCAAACGCTCTTGCTTCTCTTAACTATGGATCTTTCTTTTCTAGCAATGTGGCCCACATCGGTGGAGTGTGCTACTACTTACTTACTAAGCAATACTGAGGAGCCTAGGCGATATAGGTGAAACAATAGCAGATCGCATGAATAGTGGAGAGTATGGTATGTGGAATTTGATCATTTTTACATCTGAGCTTTTGCTGGAACTGAAAGGAAGATGAATGGTTAGATACATTGATGAAGTAGTTGCTTTTGCGAAGACCCTGTCATTTATACGAATAGATAAATAGAACTACAAAAATATCTCTTTATTCCTCTGAAATTAGTATTTTACCGGATTCGGGTCACATTTGTTATTTTAAATTGGCGAGACATTTTTTTTCTATTAGGTACAATCTATAGGATGCACATGTATTATATAAATTGATATTTGGGCACGTGGCAGCCTCAACTATGGATTGACCCGTCTCCTGTGCTTTCACCATTCAGATCCTCCTTAAGTGAAGCTACTGGCAATTACCTATACAGCCATACTAACAATGTCCCTCCTAAACAACAAATGCGCTGCTTTGGCAGTGAAAAGGATGTTGGTAGAAAGGAAGAATATTTTCAAAGTGACACCCCATGCCAGAACTGCATGATTTGCCATTGAGATGATGAACGAGTTAGCATTGAGGTAAAATTCAAAAAAACAATTTTTTAAATGTATTGTTGAATATTTATATGAAACGCATTCGGTGTTCTCTCACAAAGTTTGAAAACGAACTATGTGAAGTTTATTATGAAAATTTGTTCTATACATAATTTATAATTTTTTCATCAATAAGAAAAATCTTTGAAGAAGGGTAAAACTGCAATTAAAGACCGTTCTTGTTAAGTTCGCATATCCACTATTGAAAACAATGTACAGCAAGTATATAAATCCACTCGGACAGAAGATGATCTGATCAAATATATAACCTCTCAGTCGATCGCGCTCGACTGATTCAGCCCGATGTACCCTTTCAATGGAATGTTTGAATTGTCTTACACTTTTTCAGTTTGAATGAATTAATCATAAATGTATTGAATTTGGGCAGGTGGCAGCCTCAACTATGGATTCAACCGTCCCATGTACTCTCATCATTCAGATCCGAAATTTGACAATTTTCTTAGACATAGCTAAATTCATCAAATTTGGGCGGGCAAACTAATAAGGAATCTCCAAAATTATGAATTTTTGCATGTTTCTAAAGTATCGTATCTTTTTAGGGCGTTGATAAAAAAATGTTTAGAGTCTACATTTAAGTGTATCGTTATATACAACAAACAAGGAAGACTATAATTTTCATACATATATCAAAACTTTTACCATGAAATCAAATTTCCAATACTTGATAACTGATGTAATCAGCCATTGGGCACATTTCATAATTGTTATTGCTCAGTTGTCTTTCCGATATTCCATTCTGTGGTTATTACCTCTTGAGGAACTGAGGATGCTTCTGCCCAGACTCCCTTTCAGCAGGAGCAATTTTCATCGATGCTCCTGCTCTCTTGTGTCTGAACAATGGTTAACAAACTTATTTAATCTTAATACTTAATTTATCCTGACAAAAACACTGGTCTCTTGTGCATACTTTTAATAATATTTTTATTCAGGGCTATTATGTGATTTGTACCAGCTGGCTCCGAATGAGGTTCCCTTGGAGGAAGGCCCACTCGGTTTGCTGAAGTTAAAGATGCGTACATTTTCTATATACCTATATATATATATATATATATATATATATATATATATATATATATATATATATATATATATATATATATATATACATGCGCGCAGATATGTACGCACCTTAAGAATATCTTTCAAAATTCATCTAACAAACATAATATTAAACTTGATGAAAGATCAGTTAACAGCTATTGGCAACAAAGAAAGTTACGTTACGTCTCCTTCGCACATCTTTTAAATATTACTAGACAAACAAACCTTCAATGAATGAGAACAAACTGTTAGTTTTCTGATATATAAAATATATGTTTCCTTACTGGATGTAACAACAGCAAACAATTGTTGTATTCTATTAATTTTTTCTGCATTTGGCAATTTTACGTATGTGATCGTTCTGGCGCCGTTCATGGTGTAACTGCACTTGCTGCAGTTAGCTGTGTACTAATTTTTTCCAAGTATGTACCATTACACGCTCCGGGCGCCCCGTGGCTCCACTGGACCCCCGTGGTTCATCCCCCGCCCTCCCTCAACCCATGCCCTCCTTCAACCCCTCCCACTCCCCTAGCCCCGCCTCTCCCCTACCCTAGCCCTGCCCCTCCCCGTTTCACCTTACCGCAGCCCAATCTTAATCCAATGAAAGGGCTTCGCCTTGGATGAATTGCCTATTTTGAAAATCATTTATTGGTCATTAGTCAGAATGATTTTGCATTGTTGTAATCTTATGTGGAGTCGCAATATGCAGTATATATATCTTTTAATAGAAAAAGTTTAAAAACAGTTTGTTAACCATTGTTCATATACATTGATTATTCCTTACAACTGAACTGAGAATTTGATTTTACTTAATTTAGAATCCTCAGATAAGAAGAGAGTTGTCATGGATGTGTCTTTTATATTCAAGTTGATGAATGGGTTTCATTTTTACTTCATTATTCTGGAAAAAATCAATAAAAAATTCCTTCCAGGTTATTCTAAGACTGGACTGGACAGGACCCCCCACTTCATCCCTAACCCTGAAAGTCTCAAATAATTGTGACAATGTTGATATATTTAGGACACATAATTATGATGCCTTCATAGCTAACATTCAGTTGATATGCTAGATGTGTTCAGTGTAAAGTACCTTACCTTTCAATGTTAGTTGTTTTTATCTCATTGTATTCTATCTATTTTAATGTAATTGGGTCCCCATATGAATAAATAAATAAATATACATAATCTTTTCCAGTTATAGGTACAACTTCAATATACATTTTGTTTCCTCTAATTGCAGGACTGTTGAACCAGGTCCTGGTGCGTACTTGTGTTGCTGTCACCTTTAATGTGATAATATAAAATATACCTACACTAGTTGCATAAAATAAGAGGCAATTGAGGTCTTCATCTTCAGAAAGAAGAACTCAGAAGAAAACAGCAGAGCAGTCTATTGATGCTATTGAAGTAGATACAAGGTTTGTTTTAAAATATACATTTCATACAGTATAAGCAAATGCATTGTTTACAGGTCTGAAAATGAGCCACAACCATTTATCTCACACAAAAAAATTTGATGAACCCTTGCATAGTTCCATATCAAATGCGTCACTTGATGCTGAAAGCTATTATTTCTGATTAGATCTGGAGCAAGTTACAGGAAGCCTTGTACATCCTACAGAGAGGATATATAGATTTCTGTTCTTATTCTAAGTTATTGATGTACAATATTATTATAAATAGTATAAATAGAATGCTTAAAAAATGAGAAAAGTATAAATTATTTATTATTTATAAAATCAAGATTCAGCTATTTGATTCACTGTGTCACAGGTAACAGTATCAAATGTTGTAACAGCATAGATACATTTACTATATAAAATTATCTTTAGACAAATTATATCTAATATTAGATCAAGAAGTATATACAAACTTAGTCATGTAGATTGTAGATGCTCTTACTTGGTGAAACTCTTCCATCATGTAGATAAAAAGTTGTGTTATTATCACACAGTTTCACAAATAAAACTCTTCCTTTTAGTGACGAGTTTCGATTTTTATTAAAATCATCGTCATTAAAAGAAAGAGTTTTATTTGTGAAACTGTGTGATAATTAAACAACTTTTTTATCTACAAACTTTGTCTACAAAATTGTTTCAGTAGTTTTACAAACCGTATAATAATCCTAGATTGTACTGATATATATATGCATCAGTAAGTTGGCCAAGTTGGATATACAAAGCATTGTGCACGAAAGACTCAACTGATGAGCTATTTTTTCTGTTTAGAACAGATTGATTGTGTTTGATTTGAGGAATTTGGGCTGCGGATTTTTGTATGATGTTTTTAATTCTATAATGTAAATTGCTGTCTTGGTTAATCTATAATTGATCTATTTTCCTGTATTGTTATTGTAGAAGCTCCATAGACTTGTTATAATTTTGTGTAAGTTGTGAACTATGTCCTATAGTTTCCTCTATAATTTGTTTTCAAATTACTTTCAAGTTAGTTACATATCTGTCGTTAATTTTATTATCTATAAAAGTTCTGTAAATCGATTTTTCTCAACGAAACATAGGTATTTTCACAGAAAATATTTATTTTATTCAAACTTTCAATGTATTCTGTGTACAAACGTTTTATGAAACAAGAGTTTACAGTATATTTAATCCTAACAGTATGTATTATACTATTTTCATTGAAAAAATTGATTCTTTGTACAAATTAAGTTACATGGTGCATGATTTATTAACATGCTGCTGACACTTGTAATTTGAAAAAAACTTAATTTGTCCAAATCAAAACAATTGGATTATAAAACACTGAAAAGCTAAAAACGTTCAATTTGAAAAATATCCAAAAGTTCATTTAATTAGATTTGCAGCGCTAAAATCTGATAGGAATCTTCAATACCATAAATACAATTGCATGTGAAATACAGTCAACACAATTGGCGTCAAGGAAGTAAATTACAACCTAGAAATTTCTTACAATTTGAACACATTTAGGAATAGATAAGTAAGTCTATGTATTAGTTATAAATGTAAATGAATTATTGACACTTTTTTATATCAAAAACAAAAAACGAGTAAAAAAATAACTGATTTGAAACAAATCACATAGTTCATCATATTTTGAATTTTGATCCATATATCCTGTCGTATAGTAATTTATAATTCAAAAAACATAAGATATACTAACAGTTGGGTTAGAACACTCATTTGTATTTTTACTATAAATTATACTAAACAATACATTAAAACAGGAAAAACTATTAGTACAGCCCCGCGGCTCGGACCCCTCTACCCTCACCTCACCCCCACTCTCAACCCTTCACTGTCCCACCTTACCTCAACAGAATCTCGGGCCTCCGGGGATCGGGCCCCCACGGCTCGGCCAAACCTCACAATAAAATGGAGCGAAATCATGTAATGTGACGTAATTTCAGGTAAACCAGCTCCTCTTGAAGATCGGGATCACCCTGATTGGGTTCCCTCTCAAAACATAGGTCATTCTGCTCATATGGTTTTAAAAGGGAAGAAGACTGTTGAACGGAAGGAGTAGCTAGAAAACAGGAAGAACTTACAAGCTACTGTGGCAAAGGTAAGCTATTAAAAAGTTAAGATGATATAGCTATGATGTAGAAAGCCAATAACATAATAGAAAATCAATAAATATACTAGGTAGTACTTGGTTATTTTTGAAGAAAGGAAGTAGACATCTTTCGATACAGCACAATTAAGTTCTAGACATGTTCTATAGAAACACCCTAACAACAACCTAGCAGTCAAGCATGGCGCCAGTGGATTGTGTTATATGCAGTAAGACGGTAAAAGCTGGGTATTCAATGAAATGTCAGAAGTGTGCTCAATGACTTCATAGGGACTGTGCCAACTTGTCCATAGATGAAGTGAAAAACTTTGATAAAGAGCTCAGGATAGAAAAAGGCAAAAGGTTTTACTGCAGCATCTGCCTTCCTCAGAGTCCACACCGATCAACTATATGCAAGGAAAGCAGTACAAATGAACATTTTGAAGACAAACTACTGTAGAAGATAAAGCTGTATTTCAATGAGAAACTAGAAACGCAGATAAATAGGATAAGGGAAGAGAATGAAAAGCTATTGAACATTTACCACTTTTGGAGGAAAAAGTTCTCAAAATGTCATCCGTGAAAGACAGAGTTTCACAACTTGATCTTCTTTATACCAGAATGTGCAGTGTATAAGAAACAAAATGTCCCAGCTGGAGGTAATTCTTGAAGAAAATGATATACAAATATTGTGTGTAACTTAGCATTGGCTCTCAGAAAATGAAACATCTTTTATTTTTGTTGGTTTTAAATTAGTGTCATCTTTTCATAGATCTGTTTCAATTCATGGAGGTGCAGGAATTTATGTTCAGGCAGGACATAAATTGTTCCGAATTAAAGTATGCTAATAACATGTCATTGGAACTGCATTGTGAGATTGCAGCAATAAGGTTAAATCAGATTGTTTTAGTCACTGTGTACTGGTCTCCTAATGTTGTTTTTCAGCAGTTTCTGGATTCATTATCTCTCCTGTTAGATAAATCAGGGGTAGAGGGTGACATAATTTTAGCTGGTGATTTCAATGTACCTTTTAATACAAATTACCATCATGTATCACAGTTAATTAATATACTTGAATCGTATGGCTTAAGACTGACTGTGTTTCTTAACACGAGCATGAATGCATGTTTAGACATGTTTTTACCAGCATTTCAAACATTTCTGTAAGTGTGATTGATTTGGGTATATCTACACTAAACTAAACATTGTACATTGTATGATTTCTCAAAAGCATTTGACTGTGTTTCTCACTCCATACTAACTGATAAACTGCGCCTGTATGGGTTTGGTGACAATAGCACTGCCCTCAATCGTATCTGTCTGATCGACAACAGTGCGTCTCATTAAACGGAAATTTTTCTTCATTAGATTTTATTAAATATGGTGTACCACAAGGCTCTATATTGAGGCCTACTCTCTTTTTAATATAAATTGATGACATTGAAAACTGTGACACTGAATCCAAATTTATAATGTATGCTGATGATACATCAAGGATGCATCAATCAAAGACCCAAAACGGTATCAGTTCTGAAAGCAACCATAAATTAGATATTGAAACTTGGTGTCTAGCTAATCAGCTTCATATAAACAATAATAAAACTCAACAAATAGCATTTCAAACTACTAACAACGCAGAATCCAATATCAATGATAAGGTAAAGCTTCTTGGTGTATACCTGGACCCTACGCTTTCATGGAAACTGCACACAAATGAGCTATCCAAAAAAATTGTGCAAAATCATATTTAATAATAATAATAATACTTTCTATTGCGAAACCTAAAACCCATTTTACACAACATTTTAAGTCATGATTCAATTCTTACATGTTATCATGGGTACTTTCAGAACGCACTAAGATATGCCATTTTCACCTAGGGGCATTCGCCTCATACTAAAAAAATATTTTCTCTACAAAGAAGATGCATAAGAATTTTGGCTAATTTGAAGTATCAGGATCAATGCCAACATGCATTTGTCAGTTTAAAGATCCTTACTCTGCCTTATATCTATATACTTGAATGTCTAGACTACGCCAGAAAGAATGAGAATCTTTTTGTCAAGCATCCAAGTGTACATACCTACTTGACAAGAAATAGAGAAAACTACGAATTAAAGGACTTGAGGCTGACAAAATCCAGAAACAGTACTAATTAACCCTGTGTCAAGTTTTATAATTCTCCCCCAGTAGAAATCAGAACCCTGCAAATAAACCCTTTCTATGTCAAAATGAAAAGATATTTACTTGGAAAAGCTTCCTATTCTTTTGAGGATTACCTCCTAAACGATGTTTCTGATTTTTTTCTAACAGTTTTTAACGTGATACTTATAGTGTTTGTCTGTTTTTATTATCTTATTGTACATTATTTTAGTGTTAATCCAAATGAATGCTATATCACTATATTTTTAGATATATACTTGTATGCACTTCTGACGTATGTGAGCAGGTTTTTCCTGCAAAATATCAATGAACTACTATTACTATAAGTTTGTTTAGTGTTTAGCTTTGGGATTTAAAAGATATTTTTGATGTCAAATGAATGTTTCATTGTAATGAACAATATTCCCTGTATTACATGTGTATGTTTCTTACATGTTTTTTTGTTGTAGAGTAATGAAGAGGATGTGATGAGCAGTAATGCAATGAGTACTGAGCCACCAGGTGTTTCAACACATACTGACTTGACGATGGAAGAGCTGTGCTTGAAATTTTCCCAGTTGAGTTTTGTTGCCAAAACCATAGCTGAGCTTGAGAGAAAGATTGAGAATACATCATTTGGTCTGTTGGAAGATTGTGCAAAATGGAAATATTATACAGGTTTTGAATACAAGATTATTAAAGTGGTAATTTTTGAACTTGTGGAAAAATATATCCCATCAACAAGTACAACTGTTTTGAGCATGTTCAATCAATTATTATTGACACTTATCAGATTAAGATTAGAGTTGCACTTCAAGGACTTAGCATACCATTCCAAAATTTCTGCCACTACTGCATCTTCATATTTTATAAATATTATCCATGTTTTGTATAAGCGAATGAAGTCATATATAGTATGGCCAAGTCGTTCAGTTGCGCAAATGAATATAACAACATGTTTTAAGGAGGTATTCCATGACAAAACAACAGTCATAATAGATTGTTTTGAAATTTTTATAGAAAAGCCCCCTACTCTTCTAATCCAGCAACAATGCTAGTCAAACTATAAGCACCAACAAACGATTAAATTTTTAATTGGGATAACACCACAGGGTTCAGTGTGTTATATAAGTGAAGCTTGGTGTGGACGAACCTCTGACAAGCAAATTGTAGAGCTGAGTGGTTTTTTGAACAACATCAATTCTGGAGAGGTTGTTCTAGCAGATAGGGGATTTACTATCAAAGATTTTTTGGGTATCCTTCAGGCAAAACTAGTTATACCTGCTTTTACAAAAGGGAAAAATCAGTTGCATCCCATGGAAATAGAGGAAACCAGACAAATTAATTGCCCATGTTCGAATTCATGTAGAAAGAATCATTGGCATGATAAAAAATGAATTTAATATCTTCAAGGGTACTATACATATTAGTATGTTAAGCATACAGAATGATGGTGTTAACATTATAGATGAAATTATTACTGTTTGTGGCACTTTGGTTAATTTGTCAACCTATTATTAGCCTTCAAATGTCTGAGGAGCTTGTATGTTTATGGCAATCAACCACCATTTTTCCTAAACCATGTACCTTTTCAATCCTTCATAATTAGAAAAACCTCTAAAAAATTGTTTAATCATATATTTTCAACTTTTAATAACAAAATTGTGTACCAAATTTTTTTTTCAATTATGATAGGTGTTTAATGATGTGGTTTTCTGTCATGCCGAGAATATCTATATTTTTGTGGTTTGATGACTTGGAAATGTTGTCATCCATAACATGTATTTCTGTTATGGTATGTTCTGAAGGAGAAAATAGAATTAAAAGTGCATCTTAATCAAAGTGTAACATTTTACCAACCTTTACACTGCAACCTCAATAATTTCTACACTTGGTTGTTGTTCATTAATAATTTGAACCTATGCACCCCTCTATATGAATATTTATAGAGCAGAGGGTAGTTTTTTGACAATAAAAAATAGCTATGAACTAAAGATCTTGGGGTTGTAAAAATTTATATTTCTCTACTATATAATAATAAAATATTGGGATTTGCTTGCACCAGTTTGACATTTTCTTTCAAGTAAATCTCATTGTATTTTATACATTATTAATTAAAAGATTATCATTAAAACATTTTTTGTTGTTGAATGCCCTCAAGATTGGCTGTTAATAACAGTGCCTTGTATGTCTTGACTTTACTACATTTTGACCACATACAAAGATTTTCCATAGTTCTTATAATGTATATAACAATAATACAACTTTTTATGTCAAGCCTTTATTGATATAAATGTATAATTTATTGTGCTGTACTTATTGATTATCCAGTTTTAATCATATTATCAATTTTGTATATAATAATAGGTGTTTATTTGTAAATATATATATATATATATATATATATATATATATATATATATATATATATATATATATATATATAATGTGACTGATTAAAGGTGTTTTTAAAAATTATTAGTAATAAAAAATGTATTCTATTCAGTTTATGATTATGAGCAAAACAGTATTTCACAGAAATGTATTTTTGTTCAAAAAATTTATAAAAGAAGCAAATTTGGGAAGTTTTATATTCCTTATTTAAAAAATACTGGTAGATGGATTGACCAATAATCTCCCACTGAATTCAATTAAAATGATTGTTACCTTTAACTGCACTCACCCTGTATATGTACAAAAAGTGTTAACATAATTATGTATAAATCAAAGTATTATTTTAAAAAAATGTATTCACATAAAATATAGTGGATGTATAACTAATATGTACTATACAATACCTTGTTTATGAGTAATGTACAATGAACAATAATTATTTCAGTAAGGGTTTGTGTTATTTTTTGTTATTTGAAATAAATCTGTCATTAAAACATGGTTATTATTTTCCACTGTATACTAATAATCATTATTGCACAAAAACTTAATGATGGTAGTGCCACAGGAACCATGAAGAGATAGACATAATTAGCTATTTGGTCAGGCAATTTTTGTTAAGTTCTCAATTAGTTTTTAATATTTAATAACTTTATTTAAAAACAGTACAATTACCATCATTAGGAATGTACATTAAATGACAGTCTGAAACAACAAATCAGTTAATGCTGTTGAGTAGATATAAATGTCAAAACCATTGTCAATAGAATTGCAAAAATGAACTCCATTACATGAGTAACCACATTCAAAAAGAGAAGTTAAGTGCTGTGGTATTCATACTAGCCATTTCTCATAGTTTTGTTATTATTGATTAAAACTTAATCCTTCTCTAAAATATTCTGCTTTAGAGGTTAATTTATGTACACAAATCAAGGATATTCCTTTAATTGAAAGCTAATAAATATTGAGATCAGAGCCACAGATATTTTACATTTAATCTTTGAATGATATTGTCAGTATTTTTTGATAATAAATGTCTCAACTTCCACATGCATTGCAATACCATGCACAATTCGGTGTTTGAAGTAGTTTAACACATTCAAAATGAAACCACTGCTTCTCACACTCATCTGACTCATATCTTATCATTGGCCTTCCATCATCAACACCATTGCTGCTGCACCAATGTGAAAAATTTCCTCAAAAGTTCAGGCATTATTATTTCAACATGGAAGCTGAGTGCAAGTGATCTTTCTTGATTCCAAAATTCATGCTCTGGAAATATTCTATGTTTAAAAGATACATTAGGACCCCAAATAACAAAATCACAGTACAATAGCTCTGTACAAAATATCTGAGCTTGTACTTGATAGTATTATCTATGTTTTTTATTCAATAAATATTCATTTCCACTTTCAATTAAGCATGAACTTTTCATTCCACAATATGTTTCAATATTTTGTATATTATTGGCATATAATAAATAAGGGCATTTTACTTACAAGCACCCACTTAAACAAAATTCACAAAAAACTAAGCTTTCAGGAGTTGCAGCTTATTGTGGCTACTTGCTGCTTACCACAAGGCCCACCTCACACATGAAATGGCTGGTGACTTTCACTTTTTATATAGCTTTCAGATACTTCTACAGCAGTACTTTCATGGGATATGCCCCATAATATTGCTTTGGTATTAAATAAAATTTTAGTTCAGTAACAGATAGATTTTATCAAAGATAATGGAGGCTTTGATTTATTTGTCATACATGCTAATTTTAAATTTGATGTAGTTATTCTACCTACTTTTTGCAAAAACCTATCTGGATTTTCTGATTGTTTCCTAGTACCCTCTTCTATAATATTAATTTTTTCTTTGTTTATACACCACTCAATATTTTTTGATAGTTTCATTAATCCAGAGTAACTTTTATTTGTATTTGCCTCATCAAATAAGTTTATAGCTGGTAAAATGATGTTACATTTAACTCTGAAGCAAATGGTTATACTACTCACATTAAAACAGCAACATGTCCTAATTCCAAGGCTTTTTTGAGTGAATTAACAATTTCATTGTGATTGGGGGGATTGGGCTTGCCCCATTAAATTTCTCAACAGGTAGATACTAGAGGTACTGAATAATCACGCCACAAAGCTAATTGATCCATACAAGAAATTGCCTCTTTTTTGTGTTCATATACTCAACTGCAAACAGTACTGCACCAACATGGCTGCAAACTTCACTATTGCCTGCCATACATGTACAGTGAGCAGTACAGATGGCTCCACTTTTCTCAGCTATACACCAAACATTCAATGGCTGCTGAGAGGCCTTCAAAGAATGCTTCACCTACAAAAGTCAGTATCTATCAGTTGTTCAATCTTAATATTGAGAAAAATCTTACCTTTCCAACTATCACAAAAAAATCACGTACAACTTGACATTACAAATACCTAACAAGACCACTTTCAAGGTACTTATAGGCTTGCAGGCTCTTGAAGGCTTTCATTTGCTCTTTAGTGTAAAAGCAGTTGAGTCAGCACTAGGTACATACATGTTCGATACTGGAGGAAAGCTTCCTGCTATTTGATTTAGATCTTCATATTTCAGAGTAAAGGGATCTAAGCCATTGATCAACCGTATCTTATTCTGGTATCTGCAAAGAATGAACAATATAACATATGTAAACAAAACAACTTTACACCTTTTTAGCATACCTTGCACCAACATCTGGGTGTTCAGCCAATAAGCTCTTTAGAGATTTACTCTCCATTTCACAAAAAATACGATAACAGTCTGGAAAACACAAAAAACACGGAAAAACGCTAAGAAAACTTGCTAGAAATTATACCACAAATGATATTCTTACGGCGCTGTCACGTATGCCTGCTCAGCCGCCATACTGAATCCACAGACTATACCCTGATTCCTGATTGGATCAGTGGATCACGTGGTTTGGATTCCCTACCCTAATAGGTCAAGGCGACCACAACGGCTACGGCACAGACGTAAATAATACTTGTTGCACTTTCTGTTATCCTAATTATGGATAGCCGATTCTATTCTACCTACAACTAACTCATAAAAGCGAGAAAGTATGGAATAGAATAGAGATGCGCATATAAAAATAGTAAATTATAAAACATCGATTTTTTTGCATCGATGTTGCTTTTGCCATGTTTTTATATACCGGCGAAGTTAATTCAACGGAATTTAAATGCTATTTTTGATTCAAGGAGCTAAAATATTGCATATATTCATTTTATTTATTTTTCAAATGATAACTATTATTACTTCAGACAAATGAACAATAGGTTCTATGTACGTGTATATGAGATTACAGAATATTATGTATCGAGTCGCTATCTAATATAAAAGAAATAACCGCCGCATTTAGCCTCCTAGCATGAGACTTCACTACAATATTACATAAATTGTTTCACGAATCTGTTTATTCATTTATTCGTTTGGTGACGCCTCACTAATAAATAATAGTTCTGGGGTTACATCCTGGAATATTATGATTATGACGTAATTGAGGGTACCTTATTACGCTACTCAATATTTGTTGAAGAGTTGGATTTTTGTGCTCAGATTAAATATTATTTTACATGTTATTATTATTCATGGGAACAATTATTTCCTATTAGTATACAAAACAGGTCTGCCCCTGCACCACACATTTATTTGCTTCTTTTAGTTGAATGGAGATAATAAATATACATACTCAAGTACTATTCAGCTACTTAAGAAAGACGTCAGGTATGTCAATAATGTATTTCACGTGCAGTGATATCAGTTAAATGAAGTTTTTGATAGGATTTTGGAGTAGTTGATCCACTTGAAGTTTAATGAATGACTTATTTCTATTAATGATATGTAAATTTTGTAAATCCTTAACATTATAAATGATTTGATGCTTCTCAGTATGTTTAATCTTTTTAAAATTCTATTAAAAAGGCAAACACATTTAAAATACGTCACAAATCTTGATTTATAACCTGATAACAATATATGGTAAATATAGCGTCAACCTATAAGGCCATTTTTCAAGGTCAAATCAACTATTTTGAATGGATTACTTTATATTTCATTATATGTTCTAATAGTTCTAAATTTTTTTATTTTAAAATGCACAATGTATATATTTAAGTAGTTAACAGCTGAATATTCACAGTCAACAATTATCCAATTTGGGTAATCTAATCATATTATCCATTTACTATGTTTTCATTGAGATATTTTTTGATATATCGTTGACTTGATTCCGATGTTTTTGTGATACCAATGTATAAAAACAACGCAAAAGTACCATCGATGTCAAAAAATATGTCCATGTAATAAAACATGGCTAATGCAATATCGATTCAAAAAATCTATATTTTATAAAAAATCGCATCTCTATAGAAGACACAAAACTGCTCGGTTCTTGCTCTAATGCGCTTGCGGCTTTCCACAATATGACATACGACATATGATGACAGAGCTTCCAAAAGTTATAAAAAAACAGATATAATCAAGGAATAATATTGTGGTAATCTTGTTAAGTTTATTGTTTCCTTTTATATATCACCACAGTTATATTTATAAATTTTTGTATAGTGTTAGCAGTATCGCAAAAACCATACTAGCGTTATTTTTATAGTTCCACAAAACTACTTGTTGGTTGGGAATGGTCTACAGAAATATTGCTATATTGAATCATTTTATTCCGCACAGTGTCTCTAATGTCATGTTGGAGTGTTAGAATAACAATTTCATTTAAGCAACCTTTTAGATAGCAGTATATTATCTGATGGCATTAATGTTAGTAAAGAATTTTTAAACATTTCAAAACAATTCAAACTACTGACCTTCAGATTTCTGATTTTTTCTGACTAGTATTGTGGTTTGACATTTGATTAAAAAGCTTTTCCTAGTTACTCTGTATGATCTAATGAGTTTTGACGCCGCATGCCATTAAAACTTCGCCGTTCTTCATCAGAATTCATGGTCCCCCGGCTCTATGCCTAACTTGAACTTTGTTGCAGGGGATCATTCCCTATCTTACTGCTTTTCTGCTTCATAACCTCATTTGTTCGATTTTTCCGCTTTTTCCAATATTTTTCATGGTTATTTTAGCAAAACTGTACTACTGTTGTGTACCTGGATTCCAAATGATCAAGAAATGAGCCTGTTTTATTATTGATTAGTATATGCAAAGAATTTATAATAAAATTTGTTTCTCAATTATTCATAATAGTACAAAATATGTTTGCTGCATATTTTTTCATGTTTTACTGACAAACATCTGCAATTTATATGTTGGATGTTTATAAGAGGTTATTCAGAAAATATTCATAGAACTTTGCTAACATATTGTATAACAATTTATCGTTCCAGCTTCCTCAGTTGTGGCGATGTCTTGTAAAATGAGGTATTTCTTCAAAAATCATTCAAGCGTATCAGGAATGCTTATCAAGTGTGTGATCCGCATGTCTCTACACAGGCGAGAATACCAAATGGAAAAGGAAGAGTAGGATCCAACCTGAAGGCAGATGCAGTTTCATCTATAACCTGGACGAGATAATTTGTGTATTGTACCAGAAGCCTGGATCCTGGAATAATAGCTGTATGTATGTATGTTGTATGTGTATAACAGGATTAGTGCTATATTCAGTAAACATAGGAATGGAATTCTTCATTGATCCCTTTTTGTATTGTAACACATGAAAGATACTTATGGTGAAGTGTAGGACAAAGATATTAATTTATCATAAATATTTTGATGGTAAATCTTATGAAAAATAATATAAAATGTAAAAGTCATACATAATTTTGTAATAAATTGCTCATACTGGAAAACTACAAAGCTGCCTTGCTGTCTCTAATGGAAATAGTTTGTTTGTTAGATAGATAATTTTGATTGATTTCCTGTATTCTGCATTAATCTATAGAAATGAAATAGATCAGCTAGCTTTCTCAGGTATTTCCAGAGAAATGTTTACTATGATGATTGTTTTTCCTATGATTGGGAGCAAATTTTTACTGTTGTCTAGTAAATGGTCATATATTTGAAAATGAAGCTGTTTTTATATAATGTATGATTTTTTTGTTTGTTTTTGACATCTTTTCATTTGCCCTAAAACTGCACTGAGTGCATATTATCATCACAGACTTTGAGCTCATGGCATTTCAGTGCATATTTGACAGCTATCAATAGTATCAGTCATAAATTATAACCTCTTCTATCTATGGCACCCAAGTGTAAAATCTATGGCTTGAAAACATTGATTTTGTATTTTTTTATCTTGATTTCTTTGTATGTTTAATTTTATGTAGTAGTATTGTCTAAAATGTAACATATTTGCATTAATGCAAATTCATATAGCAGCATGGATGATATGGTACAGTAAGTGCTGATTTTGAATTAACTACTAACATCCTACAGATAAATAGCGCGACATAAGGATAAGTTTCATAGTGAAATTGCAATTAAAATGCAACTTTGTGAGGCAATTTCACTGTGAAACTAGTGCCTATATACAACACTGTCTCGAACAGTTTCCTGTGTGTTGCTACATAGCACTATAAATTGATGTGATGGAAGCATTTCAGCAAGTCATCCCACAAATATATTTAGGACATGATGCCCCTGTGATCATTGTAATGGTTTAAAATTACTTTTGCAGACCTGTGCTGGAAGTTAATAATTGTCACAAGAATTAAACCTATCATGCATTACATACTTTTGTAATATTGAAACCAACATTTCAATTGAAATGAACCTTTTACCTCAGATTTTGAGGAAATCCAGTATGAAGCTAGTTGAATAGAAGATTCAGTTCCAATACACAAAGTGCACTTGAGGTATAATATAGGGCAGGACAATCATTTTTTTGTGTGAAATTAGTGCATGTTTTCAAATCTATTCAAAAATATTTCTGTTATAAACTTTCACAATAGCCTGTGACCCAGTTTTGTAGAGAATGCTTAGTGGAAAGGGAGTATGTGGTAGTGTATTGTTTTTGGTGATGGTTTTTGTTAATGACATCATATATTTTAATTGTATTATATGGTTCACTGGATGTACAAGTTTGCCACAATTTGACTATGTTATTAAATAAAGCCTAATTATAGTTTGAGATGTAGGTGATGGTATGCAAAATGCAGGTTACACCTGTTGCCTTATAGTATATATGACATTATTTTATATTAAAATTTGGTTCTAATGAATTGCACTGGAAAGCAGTTTGAATAAAAGTACATCTGCTTTCCAGCTAATTCCTCATAAGACTGACTTTGATTTTTGTTAAGGAAATCACTAATTACCAAATCTTTTCAAATATTTTGATAAATATAGCTGCCATCTGAGATTTTATTGCTTGCTTTTGCTGTGTTATAGTATATTTATTAAGTAGTCAATTCGAAAGACTGATGATACTTTAGGAAACAAATAAATGGTGTGTTACTGTAAAACAACTCAATTGTGTAGAAATTGCACAATTATATATGAAATTTACAGTATCATAGAATAGACTACACTACTTTACCACAGTCATTCAGTATTATCATAGAAGTAATTAATTTAGCTTTTTGATCTTGCTAGATATACTTTCCAGTCATTTTATTTCTGTTACAGCATGTTAACGTGAAACTTACTGATTGTAATTTCCTCTATACATGTGACCTGCTATAGATATGCATCTTTCATCTTTTAACTAGACTCTTCAGCTTCTGTTAGTTTTTGGTCCGTGCTCAATTGCCTGACGAATGCTCAATTTGAAATTAGCGAATTGCAGCGCATGTTCGGCCGTCTGTCATAGAAAGGAGTAACCAGCACCTTTTGATTGTCGAAGAACACAGAATATTCGATTAACTGTGGGCATGGCTTGTTGGGAATTTAAATATGCTCCAGCTAAAACCTACAGAAATTGAGGCACAAACAAAATAAAATGTTTATTGGGATCGCTCTGACGAGAGCAATTGAAAATTCGTATTATTCGCAGAGTCAACGCCAAACGCTCTTGCTTCTCTTAACTATGGATCTTTGTTTTCTGGCAATGTGGCCCACATCGGTGGGGTGTGCTATTCCACCCTCACCTGGGCTAGGTATATAAACAAGGTACATATTTGCTCTCTAATGTCGTTACCAAGCAATACTGAGGAGCCTAGGCGATATAGGTGAAACAATAGCAGATCGCATGTATAGTGGAAAGTATGGTGTGTGGAATTTGATCATTTTTACATCTGAGCTTCTGCTGGGACTGAAAGGGAGATGAATGGTTAGATACATTGATGAAGTAGTTGCTTTTGCGAAGACCCTATCATTTATACGAACAGGACATTTTTTTTCTATTAGGTACAATCTATAGGATGCATATGTATTATATAAATTATAATTTGGGCAGGTGGCAGCCTCGTCTATGGATTGACCCGTCACCTGTGCTTTCACCATTCAGATCCTCCTCAAGTGAAGCTACTGGCAATTAACTATACAGCCATACTAACAATGTCCCTCCTAAACAACTGCGCTGCTTTGGCAGTGAAAAGGATGTTGGAAGAAAGGAAGAATATTTTCAAAGTGACAACAGTCTCGTGCCAGAACCGCATGATTTGACATTGAGGATGATGAACCAGTTAGCATTGAGGTAAAAATTAAAAAAACAATTTTTTAAATGTATTGTTGAATATTTATATGAAACGCATTCGGTGTCCTCTCACAAAGTTTGAAAACGAACTATGTGAAGTTTATTATGAAATTTTTTTCTATACTATCACACCCTTATTTGGGAGGCCGTCGAGATTTTCTGACGAATGAAGGATGCACGTTTATTTCATAAATTATAATTTTTTCGTCGATAAGAAATATCTTTGAAGAAGGGTAAAACTGCAATTGAACACCGTTCTTGTTGAGTTCGCATATCCACTATTAAAAACAACGTACAGCAAGCATATAAATCCACTCGGACAGAAGATGATCTATGTGTTAGGTCTCGGCGATCAAATATAAAACCTCTCAGTCGATCGCGCTCGACTGATTCAGCACGATTTTCCCTTTCAATGGAATGTTTGAATTGTCGTACACTTTTTCAGTTTGAGTGAATTAATCATAAATGTATTGAATTTGGGCAGGTGGCAGCCTCAACTATGGATTCAACCGTCCCCTGTACTCTCATCATTCAGATCCTCCTTAAATGAAGCTACTGGCAATTATCTATACAGCCATACTAATGATGTCCCTCCTAAACAACAAATGCGCTGCTTTGGCATTGAAAATGATGTTGGTAGAAAGGAAGAATATATTCGAAGAGACGCCAGTTGCGTTCCAGAACCGTATGATTTACCATTGAGGATGATGAACGAGTTAGCATCGAGATAAAATTAAAAAGAACAATTTTTGAAATGTATTGTTGAATATCAATATGAAACGCATTCGATTTCCTCTGATAGGGACAAAGTCTGAAAACCAACTATGTGAAGCTGAGGTTATTGTGAAAATTTGTTCATCAAGCATAAATTAGATACTTTTCTTCTGAATAATTTGATTTAGAATTGCAAGTTATTATTCAAAGCAATCGTTTTTTGCAGATAAAAGGTTGTTTAAATAACACACAGTTTCACAAATATAACTATTTTTCTTTCAGTGGCACGTTTCTATTTATATTTAATTCATCGTCGAACTGTCAAAGCTTAAAAAAAATATCTACATGATAGAAGAGTTTCAATAAGTAAAAGCATCTACAATCTACACAATCCTTTTTCTCAAAAACTAATCAAAATCAAAATAAATTGGAGATTTAATAAATCAATGAATGATTTAGTTCAAATGAGCGCGTGGCAAAACGACTTTCACTTAGTTTACTGTCTAGGAACCTTTTTTGGTTAGCTTGAATGCTTAAAACCTTTAACCACATAGATTTTGAGTAATTGCAGTATAAAGCTAAAATTGAAGAATCAGTTCAGGCCAGGACAATCATCTTTTTTCAGGTTTCAACACTCCTCTATTGGTTGTAATGTTATGTACATATCATGAATTAAACCATTTCATATGTTGATTAATAAAACTCCTATTATACTAAGTATATAATAAGTCTTATAGGCATTTTAATTATAGTCCATTATTTTATAAATGGGAAGATTCGTATAATGTTATAAAATATGAAAAATCATTTGAATTGATCAAGTTTATACTGGACATCTTTTTTGTCTGGCTATAATTTTTCATAAATATTTTTTCTGTGATTAAAGCATTATTTTTATGATAACAGTCAACTTCGTTTCAGTCTAACAAAGTTTCATATATATTTTCACATTATGAATGCAAAAACATACTGCAACCTATACTTATATGATTCTTGTATGAAATGTAGTAACATTTGAAGAACATTTCATTTGTAATGCTACAATCTCAACATTATTGAAGGGCATTTAGACGCGTTTAATCATTACTGTGAAATTAATGAAACTTGTAAAACATTGCACCTTTCATTGCAATGTAGATATAATATTGCAGCAGCCTAATTTTGTTTAGTGGGCAGTTATTACATTTTATGTAGGACCATATCATTTTAGACCCTAATGCAAAATACTGGATTTTTTTAACGTCTCTATATTCATTAAAATCCATCAGCAACTTTGCTGGCCGGCACGAATTCATTAGCGCAGCGTCCCATCATTCATTGTCATTGGCTCCGTCGCCAGCTGCGTATAAATAATCAAATACATTATAAAGCTATTTGATGCCATTATGAGTTGTATAACTTAGCTTGTGACTATAGTTGTTGAACTTTGTTGTGACTAAGGATAAAAAACGAATAATATTCAGGTACTGCCTTGTACCTGAATGTACAATCACTTCAGATAAAACTCTTGATAAACTGTTCACTACATTACTAAAGGATTGGGGAAGACAACTAAATATGTCTGTGAATATAATTTAAATATATGTATAGTAGGCGTTTTATTTGTAAAAAAGGGACAGACCAAGAAATAATATAAATATATCAAGTTTGAACTTCCACTTCACAACAAATGATTTAATTTCGAATGATCATAGGTATCAATCACAATAAAATACGTTCGATTAGATAAGATCGGAAAATATATTGTACGTTCGGTCTAATGAGTTTAAATAGAGAAGTACGCTCAGGAATGTTTCCAAATAATGGTTTTCGAAATTTGCAAGCAAGTCTTCTCTGCCAGCAGCAATAGCCCATGGACATGCTCTACAAAATGTATATATCTACAATAATTTATTTTTATATATTTAATAGATGTATCTTATCTAACTTTTTATTTTGGAAAGCAGAAAAAGCTGTAAGTGTGCAGTTTTTATAATTATTTGTGGAGCCCATCGCTGCACAACTTTGCTGTCTTTTGCCCATTTTTAGTAAGCAACATGGAACAAAATATGAAAATAACTTAATAACGATAAAATAACAAATAAAATAATAATAAAAATAAAAACAAAATAATAAAAAAACAACTATTTAAATCACTGGATAACCCAAAATTAATTCTGCTCTAACGGTGACTACGCATTGACTGAAATCGCTTGATAAATCTTTGTTGAGTTTGGCGAAATGGTTATCCTGACAAAAACGCGGAGTATTGGCTATATAATTACGTAGGCTGTTGTGCTTATGCAACACATACTGCACTGCAAAATACGTAATTATCTAGTAGTTAGGTCTGCAGGCTACAATCTACAATTTTGTGAATACGTTTTTCTATTAATGGTACACAATTTAAACCCCAGCCCTCAGGAAATCTGCACACCATCGAGGCGGAGAATAGCCTTCTCATAGCCGATACGTCCACGCCCCCTCCCTCCACCGCCCACCCCCTCGTTTATATATCTATACCATCAACATAAATATTCATTTGTCTACATACAAAGAGCATATTTCAGTATATCATTCTCTTTCGGAATTTTCAGTACGATGTAGTATTTGGACCACTGACGATTTGGACGAAGGTAATTGGCATTTCTGGCCTGTCTGACGATTATCAGTGCTAGTAAGCAAAACGCTAGTAATGGTTAAAAACCACCACTGGAAAATCGTGATAAGACTCTATTTACATTCAAAAGATCTGTAACTCATGTTTTTGTTTTAGGAGGGGGAAGGGGAAAGCTTTTATAGCCGAAGTGTGGGAGTCTCCACCGGCTACCCACTACCGTCATGATTACACAGTAGTAGATAGTACACCCGATGGCATACGCACTAAAACCCAAACCTCCGAACGCCAACCGCCACCGCGGAACTGTTTAACACATTACTTCACGGTAGCAGCCTTGTAGCTGGCGCCTACAATCAGGTTTGCCCAACCCATAAGAACCAGACTGCGGGCACTATTGCCAGCGCCCACAATCAGTCTCGCACGTTCCGGGCCACCTGCTGTAGGGCCCTTTCCTCTGATTTTTTCTCCCGTAGAACCATCTCTACAAATCCCGCCACAGCATTCCAATTCTGAGGGGATCGAACCATGCAGTTCACTATGGTACCTGGCGTAACAACTTCGCCCAGGGTCATCATCATTGATGCCTTCCACACGTTCCACCTTACGCAGGTAAAGAACGAGTGATCTGGTCCATCCACTGCACCTGGACAATAAGTGCAGTTAGGCGAGTCGAGTAGAGTCCTTTTGTGTAGATAGCTGTTGAAGTGACCGTGTCCCGACAGAAACTGGGTGAGATCAAAGTTGATCTCACCCCATTTCCTGTCATGCCACGGTGCCACTGGTCTGATAAAGGTGTGAGTCCATTTGGCTACCTGTGTATTTTGCTCCCACTGTTGTTGTCAGCTGTCCATCGTCTTTTGATGTTCTTCATTTCGCACTGCAGCGGCTGGTGTTGTCTCCTCTTTTCTCCGATACTTATTCTGGCGCTTTTTGCCAGCAAGTCTATCGGTGGCGTTCCCACAATCACAAGAATTGCACTTGTAGACACAGTTCTGTGTGTTTGGGAAAAACACCATTTCTCAAACTATAAGAAACTGGTGGAGTGTAGTTCATGTTAAAAGTTATTTCAAATAGCAGATAAAAAATGTACTGACAACTCCTGTATTATCAGCAAGTGATAATAAGCTGAACCTTTTGAAATGCTTTGTGGATTGTCGTTTTGATGTTTGGCATCAAACTCCCTCTACCAAAGTACCTACTTGCAGAAGACACTGTATTTTACCCAGAAAGTGATAATTTAGAAAAATAAATCGTTCATAAAAGGAATATTTCTGGATGGCATTTCACAATGTATCTCTGAAAAAGATATATCATTCAGAAAAAAAGTTAAGTAATCAAATTATTATGAAGATTAGTAATTTGAACGATATAGTCTGTTTGTTATAATGAACCCGATAATTTTGATATTTAAAAGAATGCAATAGAATTCAGTTTTATTATAAGAACAAATTATATAGAGACATACTTAATGGAATGACCAAACTTACAATATATACATATGCAGCTAATAGTATGCAAATTTATAAAACATTACCATCAGAGATGCAAAAAAATAAAATATTGCAGTTTTTACAAAAAAACGAATTACCAAGATAGTTGCCCCAATATTTTCAAAAATTGTTTGAATGACTGTGGTAAAAGTAAAAATAACAATTTTCTATAACATAGGTATAAAAATGCATGTTTTGACTAATTTTTTTAATTCAATTTTGTATTCATTATGTATGTTATTATTTTATATAATTATTCTTATTTGTGAAAACTACAATAAAAAAAGCATTTTGACAGGCTATATGCATCAGAATCATCACTGATTCAAAATATGTTGCTTGTTGATAATTTGTTAACCTAATCATTTACATTGAAAGCTACCAAATATATGTATGTAAAATATTACACTGTATAAACATGGTTTCATCATCACTCCAATGATTTTAATTTTTTTGAATGCTACTATCAGGGGAGACTGAAATAATCACCCCCAAATCATTTTTAATGCTTGGACAAAAATTTCGTTAATACATATTGTGTGATAGGTATCTTTTTCACAACTTGTTTTTAGTATCCCACCTTTCATTGTAAATGTTTAAGTTTTTTTAATATAAATTACTCGAACGTATGTACAAAGTATTTTGTCAGATTATCTACGATCTACTATGTAGTTTGTTTTATATTATCAAATATTTAATATTTCGCGCACCATTTTTTTTTTGTTATAACAATTTGCTATTACATATTGATTGATATTCATTACTAATGCATAGTCGTACGTATTTCTAAATGTGTTCAAATTAAATAAATTTTCTAAGTTGTAGGTGGCTGAGCCCTTGAGAATTGCGCCAATCAGGTCATGTATTTTATATGTACACTGTACCAGTTTATGGTAAATCCTCATTAGATTTCAGATAACTCAAAGCAAATTTTGGAAATTCACGGAATTTGTGAAAAAAATTTTCAAATCAATTTCAAATAACAGCAGTACGAAAATCTGGTTCAAATTATCATTTTTAAACTGATACCATTGCATGGGAAGTACAGTGACGCCTTACTGGGTGCCATTTTAAAGTGCTTATACAATTGGAATATGTATATTTTAAACTACTTTTGCAGCTTTGTTTTCAGTATCTGTATTTTGGCTTTATGTTAATCTATGAAAATTGTATCTATATTACAAATTATCACTTTGAGTGCCATGTGTTTTGGACAAATAAAGTACTTCTAGTAGTATGCCCGACAAAAATTCTAGTTGGGTATGGATGGATGGAAGTTTTTGATTTTATTAGATTCATTAACATTTATATACAGGTAGAAAGACAATGCAAAGATTGTACATCAAAAATCTCTTTTTTATAGAGCAAACACAACACTTTTTACATTGAAGTAGAATAATTTTTTACTTTTACTTTCATACTATTAATGCATGTTTTTTTTTGTTTTGTATGAGCTTATATTTTATTATCTATATGTCTGCTCAGTTTATTGTTTTAATTGACATTTGGAGTTGAATGTAACTTGTGAAACTTCTCCTGTGGTTAATTACTATTTATTTTTGTAGAAAAATTTTGTTAATTTAGCATGTAGATTTATTATACTAGAAGTTTTTTTATTTTGTTGTTCTAGTTCCATTCTAAAGATGATATCTTTGTGCATTGAATTTGTGTTTTGGTGGATTGTTCCCCTTAATTGCATGACAAAAGGATAATAATAAAAATTATCTGAATATTAGTTTTTATTGATTTATAACCTTCTCCTTTCACATATAAAATTAAGCTTAATAAATTTCGCTATTATAATAGGTAACAATTTGCTTGCATAGTTTTCATCAAATGGACCCACTATAATTATAAATGACTTTGACTTAGAACTTAGATGAATAAATGAGTAAGTCACACAATTTTAAATTGAAAATTGCCATTCCCAATTGGATTTGACCATAGTAAGAATGGTTCTTCTTTAAAGTATCTCCAGTTTCTGCACTTACTTCCAGATTCCATCAATATAAGTTATATGTCGCCATATAAATAGCAAATTTTACCATCATAGGGGCATTTGATTTCCAATAATCTTGTTGGAACTCTGTCAGCCATTACAATACAATCTGGAGAATGGGCAAACCGGGGATATTAACAATAGATCACTAGGCCTGTTTCATAGTCTTGATATTTGTTCACTGCCTTGCGTTTTTCTAGAGCTTCAACTTCATATTTCAAGCCATGAGATGTACATATATTAGCTCTTGAAGTTTTTTGGCCAGAGATAAGTTCTAGCTTTGAATTTCCAGTCTTGTTTTGAATATGTATCTATAGAATAACTCCTGGAGCCTAAAAAAATTAAAAAGTTCAGTTTTTATGTTAGTAGGAAAAATGATAAACAAAGCAGTTGAAATAACCTCTCAACAGTAGTGCTAACTGCTTTTGAAATATCAACGTTCAAATTTTTGTTTCAGTACACTATAGGTTCATAGAGCAAACAAATTTTACCAGTTATTCATAGTTGACCTTGATGGCAAACCTCAGACCTCTGTTTTGACATTAACACTTTGGAAAGCATTCAAATCTATGATTTATTTTGTTGTGGCTTTGCAACATGGTTTTAGCAAAACAATATCAATTTTCAAATTTGAGGCAGAAAATATGCTGAGCTTGCTGCATGAGATATAATTATCAGATCTACAGTTTCTTTTTATTCACTATGCAAGTGAGGCTGCTCTTGTTTGTCCTCTTCTAAAAAAGATGAATTATACATTGATATGAATTCAAGCCTAATATAAAATACTTTCATATGACTAGACGAACTGGAGTCTTTACAAACAGAGGATGATAAGTTTAAACACTTAAAATTGGTTTAGCCTCATGTTCCTCCTCAACCAGCTTTTCCATCAAGTAAATATTAGACCAAAAACCAGAAACAAAAATTAATTTAGCATATTTATTAACACAAGTTTTTTGTGAGATAGAGATTTTTCATATGCATTTTGTATGGTTAACTTGTTTTATATTAGTAATAATTTAAATTCAAGTTCCATAATAAACTATAAAAATAACATTAGTACTCAATATAACTCAACTATATTTATCTATATTGGAATTAGGTCAACTACTCTATATGTTATAATAATAAGACTATTGGTATTACCTGGTACATTTCAGAATAACTGTGGCAATAATGCAATATGTTTGCATGTCAGCATGTCCCTGATAGTCCAGCTTTACAGGTGCATGTAAACTGATCCACTTCATTCTTCTTATCTTTTACAATGGATAATTTTCCTTTTGTTTCATGTGGATTACTTTTGATTGCGATTGTTTGAAGGCACCAACGAGTAGGCACAAAGCAAATATCTCGATACATGTCTCCGTCTGAGTTGAAGTTCCAATAAATATGACGTGTTTGCTATTCTGACAAAATGCTCTACATGATGTGATGTTTTGTCACCAGATATCGATATAAATTTCTTTTACATACACACATATTGTTTTCCCATCCACGACCTGTTCTTCTATAGTGTGTTACTTTCGGAGTACCTGAAATATTGCAAAATACATCCTGATACAGAACCTCTACATCACCTCATTGCAGATGGGGTAATGGATCGTCTCGAAAAACAATAAACCCCCTATTGATGATGTACCGTTCTTTCAAAAAAGTACTTAGTATTGGTGCAAACTACAGAGGTTGTGGCACCTTGTCTTTATTAACACTCTGTATGTAATAGTCACGTAGTCATGCTGAAGAGCATCAATACCCCTAAAACGCACCGAGAATTCCACACCACAAATTACGATAATGAGCATATATCTAACAGCTTCTGCAGTACAATTCACTTGTGCAAAAAATATATAACAACTTTATTTGGTAATTCGGCACGTCAACAACAACAAATACCATAACCTCACATTTTCAGTGCAGTGTTACCACAAGCTGACGACAAGTCAACAAATACCATGAAAGCAAATATTATCAGATTTTCAGTGCAGTGTTACCACACCAATTCCGTGTTTTTGACTTCTTTGCTGTTTCTGTTCTCCTTATACAAGTTCCAAGATTTCTAAAAGCCTGCTCCAAGGTTGCAAGATCGTCTGGGAGTAATTACCGTAGAAATGATGGTTTTCGGATAAAAATTATCATATGCCAGGATTTCGAGAGAGGGAGGGCTCTACACGTCATATTTTATCAAAAGCAAAAAGAAAAAATATGACACTACATCGTTCTCACTAAATATATACCATGTTTAGGTAATTTCCCTCTAAAAGGCCACAATTAAGTGCATCCCAAAAATTCCCATTTTTGTTCAAAATGTAAATCTTTTCCACGCTTTTTTATCAATAATACAATTAAATATTTTGGATGAGTTTACAAACGATCCAAAATTCTCATTTAAATGATAGGAAAATAAAAAAAACGTTCAATAATAGATCATTTCTCCGTATTAAAATACCGTATGTATGTATGGTATCAAAAGAAAAAAGGTTACCTAATTAAAAAATATAAATAAAAACGAATAAATAAAAGCTGTTTGAACACAATATTCGAGTGTATACAAGATATCTTGAACATTTACAGTATAACAAAATAATTAATCAGAGTCCGAATCTGATTCGATCGTCATAAATGTTGTTATCCACTTTTTGTTATCTTTCGAAGGTTTCAATTTAGTTGCATCTCCTTGTCCATTTACAAATTGAGATGCAAGTATGCTTATGCCGTGATTCGTTTCCACTTTCAATTTTTTTCTGGCCTTCGTTTTTATTAAACCTAATTAAAGGCCGTACGATAGCTGATGATTATCGTTTATTGTACAATAGGCGTAATTATCATGCGTCTGGCAACCCTGGCCAGTTGTCAGTCAGATGATTAGATGGATCTCTTTTGAAAAGCAGCATCTATTAGTACATTTTCCATTTTAGTCTGTCGTCTTGGAAACTAAATAGCATTTTTATCACATTGAAAGTCTTCACAGTACAGATATATGAATATATAATATTATATATATATATTCCTATTGTTTCCGTGCACTGACGATAGAACACTAATTTCTGTGGATATGTTCCATGACAAGTGACGCAAATGACGGTTGACATTGATGTCATCTAAGTTCATTATGGAGCGATTAAATGGCACCATGCATTTCAGCACGTCATTGGATGATGCGTTACAGCCATTTCATTGGCTGTCCGTTATTTTACGCGCGAACTACGAATGGTGCAGACAGAACCATGCTAACTTTGCTTTGGTTTGCTATTTGATCCATTGGTCTGTGTCTGTGATTTTGGAATTTTCGCCTGTGGTTTTCTATTATTTGCTCTATCAAGCAGGATAACGATAATTCATAATGTCATTCGTGTGTATCCTTTGTAAAAATTTATTTTCAACACAATTCAATCTCAATAAACGTAGGAACAGAGTTCATAAAGTCAAATCTCAAGAAACTAGTTACGATAAATCTAAATGGTTACAACATAAGGTGAATCTTTTAAATCACCTGAAGTGTGTTCACGGTTTAGAATTTGAAGAGGAAGATTTAGAATTTTCAGAATTGCAAGGTAAATATCTTGTAAATATAATGCTGTAAATAAACTATATACTATAAGTATGTCGCTTAACCACCATGAATAGTATTTAAACATTATTTTATTGAATGTTATTTTTTACGTCAACATTTGGAATCATTTCAGGGTTTTCTGCTTGGAAGGAATTATTGAAAAAATACAAAATCGTCTTACATTGTTTCTAGGGTATATAAGATTGAACAAAATGTAATTACCTACCTATTACTCTTGCAATAGATCTTGTAAACCTAGTAAGTGCAATTTTTTCAACAAAAAATTGTAATACAATCTAGCATCTCATTCACGAGGTCTGTATGAATTGATAATTGATTCAGTCTGTTTTGAATTTCAAACGGAAAAATTATCAAAAATTAAACATACATTCTTTGAATAAGAAATTATTTTTTTTGCAGCAAAACTTATTCCTGTTAGCACATCAAAGAAGAGATTATCAAAATCACAAGGGACATGCAGATTAGACCTTAAATGCACTAGCGTATGATAAAAGTGACCAATCAAAAATGCATTGTTGTTGCATGGATAAAGACCCATTATGGACATGCTTTTGAGGCTATCAAATACTAACAAAGCATCAATTGCATCCAAACTTATTATTGGTATTGCTCCTAGGTAAGTATTTAATTAATTGAGATATCACTTTCATTTCTACTTTTTATTATTCACTTTTCCTGCCCTACTCTCCCTGTGGCATTAGTATTGCCAAAACTATCAGTAAGCAGGAAAGACTGACGTTGAATACATATGTAGTCTAGACACTCCTCTAAGCAGGCATGTGTCCTTAGTCAATTACCCCCAGTTATGCCATTGGTTACCTATTCTATATAACAAGGAAAAATGTTTTTATTTGCAGGAGTTTGGATACTCATTAGAGAGAGATAATTGAGATAAGTCAATTAGTTCGAACAGATCTCGTTACAAGGGTTGATATCCGAAATGTGAAAAGATCATACCACATTGATATTGCTGATGGAGTTGAAAACCAAAACGTTGCTATATCTTTTAATTTGTGGGTGAATCGATGTAAGGACAAAGATTACAATCCAGTATTATTCTGTAAGAAGCAGGGGGTGGTGGACAATTTGTATAATTTAGATTTTAGTGATTTTTGTTTAGTAGTGGTGACAAGTTCCAGAAGCAAATGTTTGTAATTAATTTTCTTAAAAGTTCAAACCATACAGAGTTGTCCAATAAAATTAATTATATTGAACTTATGTGTTTTATCTCATAATTTTAAGGTTCGATAATCACAGAATATATCAATTGATATAAAAATCATTCCGAATGGAATAATTCCCGGTTTTAACCGTCCAGTTTTAACCGAACCAAAAAACGGTTTTCTGAATAAGCGTTTATCGGTTATTGGCGAATTTTAGCGACACATTTTTATGACAAATGTTATTAGCAATCTGAACAATCAATAATGGCGAAATGAATTCAAAATTTATAGGAACGGCACATTGTTAAGAGTATGCTTAATATAGACATTTTGTCATGTTTACATACTTTAATCGTTTAATCAGCAGAACTTTGTTGCAGTGTTTATGGGACCCCATACAAGGATATTTCATACTGACTGACAGATGATTATGTAAACTGATTAATTTATAAAACTTTTAGGTTGATTTTTAATGAAAAAACGCATCGTCAAACATTTCAAACCTAATTTTGTCTCTTGATGACCTCCCAGATTTTCTGAAATATTTAATTTAAAGAAATGTAGCTTTGTATAAAATTTTATACGTTAATCAGTTTACGAAATTTTCTGTCAGTCAGGATGAAATATCCTTGTAGTGAGTTAGGGACTCTACATGTATTTATATCCATTGACGAACATGTCCATACAGAGCAACAAAATAAAATACAGAAGCTGAATTTTTTATTATACACTCATGTCTATCTGTAGAATGTACATATAATAAAAGTGAAATTATAATTAACATCTAGAAAAAGACTTAAAAATGTTTTATTCTACCCAATAATTTTCATTAACTCAGGTTATAAATACCCTCTCTGTTACATGATGATCTGTCAATCGACTTTTTTCATCTGACACCACAGCATTTAGTGTTGAAACCGACCTCTCTGACGCCACGGAACTACCCATGACTTAAATATTTTGAGGCAACAAAAGCTAATGCAGGCATACATTGCGTACACTGACCCCAGTACTCCATTGGGTTAGCTCCCCGGGGCAAAACTGGATGCTGCGAACATAATTTAAGCTCGCTGAGGAAGGAACTCTGCACTACCAGGTTCAAAAATCTGAGAAGTACTGGCAAATTTACTATCATGCACTGACCAACGAGAGCTTGGATTCGAACTGTCACTCTGTAGGTAAAGATGGTGAAATTCTTCAGGCAATTTTTTACTTCTTTACTTATTTGCGAAGACTGGCGACATATAAAGCTTTTAGAATCTTGGGTCTGACAGTGTTGCATGACAAAGAAGGGGATTGGTCAGTAGTGGTTTGAATCTTGTGGACAAACTTTCACTTAGTTCTTTTTTTCAAAAGATTTGGTATTTCATTATTTGGACTGATCTTATTCAGGGCTTCTTCAATAATACTCAGTAATGGTATGGTTAAGCTACCAGTTAAATATTCACTTCCTGAAATTGCCCCCTTGAATGGTTTTAATATATTAATTCACCCAAAATTTCAAGTTCTGAGCTAGACAGCATACGGGGAGCTTTTTTTAGGTGAGGATTGGCTAATACACGAGCAATGTATGGAGACAGCTCTAGAAATCGGAGCAACATATTGTAGGTACTGTTCCATCTTGTTCGAACCGACTGTACAATAAGGACATTTCCTTCAGAAAGACCTTATTTTTTCTGTTCCAACCTAAGGTTATCCATAAACAAATTACTGTGTCTTGCAAATGTTACAATTTTTTAACTTCCCCAATGAGTTGTTTCAAACCAGGATTTCCAACATCCTCCAGACCATCATTTATTATCAAATTTGAGATGTGAGCTAAACAATGTACATTTCTACCCTCCCCTAATAACATTCTGACAGCTGCAATCATATTTGCACCTCCATCAGTGCAAACAGAAATAATTTTTGATTTTGGAATATTAAATGAATCAAGAAGACCTTCAATCTCTGCACTAATGTAGTCTGCTATAAGTGACTTCATTGGTCTTCTAAGACCAAGCATGATTGTTTCAAGCACGTTAGCTTCAGGACCTGCAAAGTTGTATAAAAATAATGTTTCAATTAGACAATAAGGGTAGGTACAATTCTTACAAATAAAATGTGCTGTAACCACTAAAAAGAGCATATTTCAGTATATCATTCTCATTCGGAATTTTCTCTACGATGTAGTATTAATAACAATAAGGGATCATTGAATTTGAAACAAATTATTAACAAACCTACTCGAATTACTTGTTCATCTGCAACCTTGCTAGATGTAATTTTAGTAAAAGAAAATGTTTCATTTGAAGTTATTTCGGCCGATACTATAGATATTCATAATATAGCAGATTATGCACTTGTTTATTGTAAATTGAAATGTAGTGAAACTCCCCTTGAAGCATTGATCAAAAAAGAGATAAGGCTTTCAACAAATTTAGGACATCGGGTGACCAAAATATAAAAGTATAAGAACATTATAATTATAATATATTATAATTGCTTGATGTTCATTCAAAACCAAAGATAAGAATACCTCCAAGTCTCACAGATCCAGAAAAAATCAATGATAGTTTTCTGAAGTTCACAGGTACAACATTGTGCGCAGATGATGATATTTTGATTTATTATCAAAATAATCAAAAAACAAACTTTGAAAACCTCTTTAGTTTTAGTTTTGTGACTGAAGAGGATGTGTATGAAAATTTATTGGAAATTAAATCCAAAGCAGTAGGATATGATAACATAAACACAGATATGTTTTGCTTTGTTGTCCTCGAATAGTTCCATACGTATGCCATATAATTAATTGTTGTTTGGAGCGCAGTTACTTTCCGGATGTATGGAAAGTAGCTCGTGTACTACCACTACCTAAAACTGCTCAAGTTTATAGCTATGATGATTTACGTCCCATCAGTTTGTTGCCGACATTATCAAAGGTTTTGGAGAAGCTCTTAAGTAAACAGTTTGCGTCACACACAGAAAGGTATAACATCTGTGTGAACGTCAGTCAGGTTTTAGGCCAGGCGATAGCAGTACAACCTCTTTACTAGATATCACAGATGATATATTGACACTGTCAATCACGAAATACTGCTTTCTGTATTACACTATGTGGGATGTTCAGTGGAGGCTGTGACATTATTCACGTCGTATTTAAGTAATAGATTTCAATTTGTGGAAACTGTGTGCAAACATATAGAAAGGGGAGTACCGCAGGGATCTATTCTTGCCCCTTTACTCTTTCCCACATATTCATGTAATTTACTAAGTGATATCAATAACGTTAAGACCTATCAATATGCTGATGATATACAATTACTTTTCCATTTACATACAAGGATGTTGCCCTTGCTAACAATATTATCAATCTAGATTTAGAATTGCTGAATGAAATATCAAGGAAGCATCATTTAAAAATAAATTCATCAAAATCAGCTATAATCATTTTTGGAAAGGATCGTGATTCGGTAGAAAAAGATATAAGTTTAGTTATTAATGGTGAGCAATTGCAAACTAAAGTCTCCACAAAAAAATTTAGGCGTTATAATTGATACAAAATTACGATTCAAGGAACATGTCACAAAATGTGTGCAAAAAGCTTATATGAAACTAAAAATGCTGTACCCTCATCGACACCTCATGAAAACCACACTGTGTGACAGCCTAGTACTATCCCATTTCAATTACTGTGACTCTTTATATGGTCCGTGTATTGATAAGAGTGATGAACATCGAATCGAGCGAGTACAAAAGTCATGCTTGAGGTTTATTTATGGTATAAGGAAGCATATGAGGATATCCCATGAACTGCGTGATGCAAACTGGTTGTCTATGTCAAGAAGACGTCAGCTATATGCTTTGACACTGTACCATAAAATTTTGACTAATAAGTGTCCTCCCAACCTATATAAAAAATATCCTTTAGAAATGACGTCCACCACCTAAATCTCAGGTACAAATGCATTATCTCTCCACCTCCGCATAAAACGACAATGTTTTGCAGATCTTTTTTGTTTAACATATATTCCTTGTACAATCCAATTCCAGCATCTATCAAATTCTTAGCACCTAAAGCCATCAGATTAGCCATTACTAGACATTTGTTGGCACTGCAAGGTTGTGACTGACTTCTTTGACTTTCTTTTTGACTTGTTTAACTTGCTTTTCCATACTCAATGTATAACTTTTTTCCCTCCTAGTGGCTGTTGCTGTTGTTTTTTCTTCTTTCTTTCATATTTGTAATGAGTGATTTTTAGTTTAGTTTTCATTTTAGTTTAAGTATGAGGCCGCTATGTAAATCAGCAATGTGTTGTTAGCAGTCTCTTTTGCGGTTAAAAATTCAAAACTAATAAATGAATAAATAAATAAATATGAATATGGTAGGTCAAGATATAGTGAAATAATGTTTTTGATTTATTTATTGTTTTTCTTATTTTGTGATTTTATACGCAAATGAACAATTATTATTATTATTATTATTATTATATTATCTTCCCCTAGATATATTTAGATTAGTCTCGTATTATTCATATCAAGGTACCCTCATAGATAAATATTAGTTTCTGGCTAATGGGACAAGCTCCTACTGCCACTTAACAAAGAAAAATAAGCTGCACTGCATCACCCTGCATTCAAAGTTCAATATTCTTTATGTCAACAGATACTAAAGAACTAATTGAAGTTATGACATCTCTTGAATAAAGCATTCAGTAGGTTGTGATGGTGTATCAATACAGTTATTAGTTTTTATACAAGACTTTATCGCTGAACAGTTAATCTACCTCATAAATAGGTCAACATTTTTAAAGTTATAGACAATATCATTTCCAACAGAATAACTGCTTTCACAACAGAAAATAACGTTCCTACTTTATTTCAGCATGGATTTCAGATGAAAAAGTCTGTTGGGATGGCATGCTGTCACTATCTGGGTTATATATATGAGCAATTGGATGCTGGCAAGTATGTTGTCTCTCTACTCTTTGACCTATCCAAAGCCTTTGATTCAGTTAGGCATATTCTTAAAACTAGAATCTGTGAGTATCAGAGGTATTGCTTTGAACTAGGTACTATTTATATATGGGTTTTAGCAAGATGCAGGTTAAGATGAATGATGTGAGATCAGGAACAGGATAATTGGAGTTAGGCGTGCCAGAGGGCTCTGTATTAGGACCACTGCTCTTCTTACTTCATGACTTGCCAGAGAATATCTCATGTGGTTATATCACCATGTTAGCTGATGACACTTCCACCACCATATCTGGCAGGAATCCCTCTGAATTACTGAGTAACAGTTTCGCTGGCATTGATGTCGTACCGTTCCTGCATTTTGTTGCTGGCCAGCTGGATATGGGAACGTGCTAATTCGTCGATGTCATCCATCTTCTGATTCAGCTTACTGACGTAATCTTCTACAGTTTAATGAAAAAAAGCTTATTTTAATGTCTATGCCCATGCATTTCTACACATAGTCTATAGCACTGAATAGACACCGCCTTTCATTCATATCATTACCGAATAATATTATGTGTTCTGAAAATTTCCAGAATTTGTCCTGACAGAAATTTAATATTAAATTTTTACAAACTGATAAAAATCATTTGGGTTCCCATCAAAGTCTTGAACACAATTCAGATATTTTGGTTTGAACAGAGACATCTTATTGAATATTATGATTTCAGTACTTAATCTACATAGTCTTAAAATAGCTGAGTCTGTTGAAAGTATGAGATTATCAATAGCTTCAGCAATACTTTCTAATGACATTTAAATAGTTGCACACACACTATAGCAAGGATGGCTAATTTGGTTTGCTACAGCCAATGACATCTTTTAGAAAAACTTTTTTTCCTCAAGTAATGCAAAATACATCAAGAAACGGTTGTTTGAAATAAGGCCCCTTATCATCTATAAAAAAAACCGTCTTAAGAATAATACTTAGTATTGGTATAGACCTATAGACTATAGAGGTTGTGGCACATTGCCTTTATTAACAATCTGTATGTGATAGTCATGTAGTCATGAAAATAACAAAGAGTTGACAGTTTTCATATGTTAGAACAGAAGTTAATTGACTGAATCTGCCGTGTTTTTGACGTTTTCGTGCAATTGGTGGTAATTGAACAGTTGAATATAGTTTGTTCGTGGTTTGTTCATGTGTATAAGGCTCTACAGACCTACAAAATGCCTGTAATATGTATTGTTATTGGATGTGGAAGCCGTTCCAACAGAGACCAGTTGTCTTTCTATTGAGTACCTGCTGTTACAAATCATCCATTTTAGACTCATAAAAATGAGTTAAGCAAGAAAAGCAGGGTGCTATTGCTGGCTCCTATAAAGAGGGACGACCTTACAAAGACCAAAATTAAGAATGAGAGAGTCTGCAGTACACATTTTCTAACAGGTAACTATCTTGTATATTATATATCTCTTGATGATCAGGATCAACCTGATTGGGTTCCCTCTCAAAACATGGGTCATTCAGCTCATATGGTTTTAAAAGGCAAGAAGACTGCTGAACGGCAGGAGAGGCTAGAAAAGAGGAAGAAGTTCAAAGCTACTGTGGCAAAGGTAAGCTATTAAAGAGTTAAGATGATATAGCTATGATGTAGAAAGCCAATATACTAAAAGAAAATCAATGAATATACTAGTTAGTACCTACAGCATCTCAGAAATATCCCAAATAGGAAGAAATTTAACTTTTTACTTAAAGCCTATCTATCTATTAACAAAACTGTGTTTTTGGAGGTTTTTTAAGTTTTTTGTTTTTTAGATACCTGATACTTGTGTATGTATATAAAAAAAAGAGAGAAAGAAATTATTTTATTTTATATTATCTAGTATATGTGTAGTAAAAATAATTTTTGTGTGTAATGTATGGGAAGGAATGATGTCTTTGTTATTTTCATTATTATTATTATAATTGTTATTATTACTATTTATTCATTTTTTTGTTTTTTGTGTGGCTCAATTGTTTTTATTTATTTATTTATTTGGGTAGTTTTAGGATTTATTTGCACAAACATGCTCATTACAGGTACATTGGTACCTAGGGGCATGTATAACAAATGCAGAGATGCTCAAATATATTTTGTTATTATATATGTACGTATATTTATATATTATGTTGTTGAATAAATTGAATTGAATTGAATTGAAACAAAAAAAGATTGAAATGTCAAATGAATGTTTCATTGTAATGAATAATCAGTCCTGTATTACATGTATATGTTTCTTACATATGTTTTTCTGTTGTAGAGTAATAAAGAGGATGTGATGAGCAGTAGTGCAATGAGTACTGAGCCAGAAACAGGTGTTTCAACACAGATTGACTTCATGATGGACGAGCAGTACAGATGGCTCCACTTTTCTCAGCTATAGACCAAACATTCAATGGCTGTAAACAGGCCTTCAAAGAATGCTTCACCCACAAAAGTCAGTATTCATCAGTTGTTCAAACTTAATATTGAGAAAAATATTACCTTTCCAACTACCACGAAAAAATCACGTACAACTTGACATCCCAAATACCTAACAAGACCACTTTCAAGGTACTTATAGGCTTGCAGGCTCTTGAAGGCTTTCATTTGCTCTTTAGTGTAAAAGCTGTTGAGTCAGCACTAGGTACATCCATGTTCGATACTGGAGGAAAGCTTTCTGCTATTTGATTTAGATCTTCATATTTCAGAGTGAAGGGATCTAAGCCATTGATCAACCGTATCTTATTCTGGTATCTGCAAAGAATGAACAATATAACATATGTAAACAAAACAACTTTACACCTTTTCAGCATACCTTGCACCAACATCTGGGTGTTCAGCCAATAAGCTCTTTAGATATTCACTCTCCATTTCACACAAAATACGATAATAGTCCGGAAAACACAAGAAAACACGGAAAAACGCTAAAAAACTTGCTAGACATTATACCACAAATGATATTCTTACGGCGCTGTCAACATATGCTGGATCACATGGTTTGGATTCCCCAACTGAATGGTGTTATGCAACAGGGAACCAACCCTAAAATGTATAAAATCCAAATACTGGGAAGAAAAAGATATGTAGCCAATGCTATTATTCAATGAATTGTAGTAAATATATCATAACATATCTAATTCGTACTTTTATTTTTTCCTTTATTTTTGACTATATGTTCTGTTATCGGTGGCTAGCGCCATTGATTATGTTGCTTATACAGACCAATCACTATAACAATGTAAATAAGTAATAAGCCCCATTTTTATGAGATACGTACCCTTGAGAAAAATATTATTCATTTTAGTATTCATACTTACACTAGCGACAACCCTCTTTCAGAAAACGAGCATGAATTTGTAGTAAGGAATTACAGTGAAAATTCAAAAATTGTAAGCACATTACTATACAAGAGATGGATATTATCTACCTAGATAACAATAAACCCGAAATAACACAAGCAGAAGACAAAATTATTATGAGTGATGAAAAATATAATGACGAGTTTTCTGAGGATCTCAGTTAATCAGTAGCCACCAAAGTAGGAGAACAAGTAATGTAACATTACTTTCCGCAAATGTTGTTAAATAATGCAATAAAAATGATGTTTTTTTCGCTACAATTAAATAACACAAACTACGTTTGAAAGCATACACATATAGCTGTGAAATGCATGTCATCAGGTTTCGCTTAATATTAAAATTATGCGTGCTGACATCAAGTTTCGAAGGGCGGAATCATATGCATAAACCACAATTTTTTTATTAGTGGAAGGGCCGTACGTCATTAATATAAAATTATTATAATATAATTCACCTGGCATACCTATATAGTTTATTATTTTTTTCAATAGCTGACAGCAAATCATTTTACTTAGTACAGTTATGTATTATAGAGCACTGTCTACTACAACATAGATTCTTGAAACCTTTCTGTTTTCTGGTTCTTATGCTTAGGCACAGCCTGAGCATGCACTTTTCTCTGAAAGTAATTAAGTTGAGATTCCTACTAAGTGGACATTCTTTTTCACCCAATGATGCGGACGTCATCAACATAGAAAAGGCATTAAAATATCAAGAAAGAATAAATACACCAGATCAATATATTATAAGCGTTATGAAGAGTTACAGAAAGAATAAGCGTGATACTCATAGAATGAGAAAAACTTACTTCTTTGGCACATACGTTCTAGAGGAAAATATTACTAATAGGAATATAATATACAACAGGTAAAATATAATAAAATAGCTAATATATTCCTTAAATGTTTAATTCTAATCATAATAAAATTAATGGCTGAAGCTAAAACAAATAAGATTAGAAAAGGAGGAACCTATGATAGTTTATATGAAAGAAAGTTATAATGAGAAAACCCCTCATTATAAGGTGGACATTTAAAAAAAAACGAAGCGATGACCGGCAGGTTCTACAAACAGATACGAGTTGGTACCCCTTTGGCCAGATGGAAAACCAATTTCTGAAGCAGAATTAGCAGATCTGAAATCTATTGAACATCTAATAACAGTCGATGCTTTGCACTTTTATCCAAGAAGATTTTGAAGAGTTCATCGGTTCACTAGATTGTGACATAGAAGATAACAATTGAAACTTATACTCATATCTTGTGTTCTATTTTGCTAATATAACGTTGTCATGGCTGTTATGTATAGTTACTACCTGTTTTTTATTAAAGGGGTTACTTAAGCTTTTATCCATTATTATTCTGCAGGTTATTTCATAACTCTGTTGCTCAAGAAATAACCAAGCCACAAAATCAACATAATTATCGGAATTTTTTAAACTGATGTGTACCAACGCAAAGAAGTGAATGCTATCATTTCTGGGAACACTGCAGTAACAAAGGAACCACGCATATTTTCAAGGTTCCATATCTCATTTTCATGTAAGCGAGGGTTGGTTCCGTATTGCATAATACCATTCAGTTCTTCCTGTATCTGTCATGGATTACCTCCATATGCTCTTTCTGTTTCTGTTATCCTACTACAAGATTTGTGTCAAACAAGTGGATATTAGTAGTAACTTACAGAATTGCCAAATCGTCTGTAAAAAATTGCCATACAAATGCTGGTAAAATTATCGTCTTTGGATGAAAATTATCCTACGCTGGTGCGAGAGAAAAGGGAGGATAGTTTCTCAAAAGCAAACAGTGAAAAGGTGACACTACTTCATTCACAATTCTATATATACCAGAGGTGGGTAATTTCACTCAAATAGGCCCAATTCTGTATGCACCAAATGGTCCTATTTTTGGCCAGAGGGTAGAGCGGGGTGATATACAATTATGGTTATACTTATCCCATGCTTTTTATATCAATATTACAATGAAACAATTTGAGAGGGTTTCGAAATTGCAGTTGCGAAACCTCCTCTTTATGTAATCAAAGTTCACAGTCATTGAAATATAGTCCAAATAGAACAACGTTCAATAGAAGATAATTTCTTCATATTAAAATACCGCATGTATTTATCGTAGTAAAATAATAAAGGTGATTGAAAAAATATACAAAAAACATAAAAATAACTTTTTGAACAGATCATTTAATTGAAATCAAAGTATCTTGAACATATATTTCATGTAGCTACATAAAAACAAAAATTAATAAATCCCAATCCGCATCTAGATCATCACAAATGTCGCTACATCTACACTCGCCTCTCCAAACGTCGCGCACTATAGCGCTGCCTATTTGCAACTTACGAAGTCAAAGGTCCGAACACTTTGTTAAGTCTTTAGAAGGATTCGAATTAGTTGTATCTCCTCCTTTGTGTTCATTGAACTTAGTTTAGTAAACACTCGCTCGGCATTACAGTTTGGCAAACTTAAGATATTCAATGCATACTGTTATCTACAGAGTAAATAATCTTTATTAACAGATGGCTTGCTCCAAAAAATGGAAAAATAAAAAACGTAAGGCAATGTCTGATTATAGGCGCGATAGCTGGTCATTGTCGTTTATTGCATAAGAAGCGAAATGATCGTTCGTCTGGCAACCTTGGTATGATAACAGAACAGCCAGAAGGTACGGTAGCGATATCTGAATTTCTGACACAAAATCATATTATGTCAAAGGTAATATAATATACAGTTTTCTAAAAGAATCTAAACACTAGTTCACAAGTTATCCGACAGATAGTATTTGCTACCCTAACTTAACCCCAAATATGTGCTGTGCTTGCCACAATCTACAATATTTTTTTTTTTTCTCATTTGATGACAAAGCTTCGAAAAGTTATAAGAAAACATTGGGATATTGTGAACATCTTGTTAAGTTTAATGTTTCATTTTATATTATTATTATACTAGGGTGATGTTTATATTGTCATACAACTACTTGTGGTCTACTATAATATTATACTGGAATGATGAAAAAACAATTTTGACTTAAGATAGCAGAATATTTATTATCTAATAGCATTAATTTTAAAAAAGATATTTTAGAATCATAATTTTTTTAGTTTCAAACCACAAACTAGATACCTACCTTAGGGTTTCCTGTTTTGTTTATGTCTACTTGTGTTGTGGTTTGTGCCTGCTAAACTGAGATTTACTTGAGCGATTTTTCCACTTTATTCAGAGTTTTCCAAACTTATTTGAGCAAAAATGTATTACTGTCGTGTACTTCGATGCCAAGGGATGGCAAATGATCTAGAGGTAAGTCTTTTTTTTATTATTTATTAGTATCTGCTAAGTATTTATAATAAAGTTTTTCTCTCATTTATTCAGAATACTTCAGAATATCTGTTTGCTGTTCATCTTCTATGTTTTACTGTCAAATAACTGTAATCTATATGATGGATGTTCTGACAATATTAATAAGACTGCTAATATATTGTGTAACAAGTGTTCCATCTTTACCAGTTGTGGCTATGGCTTGTAAAATCTGGGACTCTGTCAAAGAAACTTCAAGCAAATGAGAAATGCTTATCAATTGTGTGATCAACACTTCCCTACACAGGCTAGAATTCCAGACAGAAAAGGAAGTGTAGGTTCCAACCTAAAGGCAGATGTGGTTCCATCCATTACCTGGGCAGGATAAGTTGTGTATTGTACCAGAAGTCAGGAATGATAGTTGTATTCAGTTATAAGGTGTGTATAACAGGCTTAGTGCATACTTTTAATTAATCTACAATAAATATTTTTATGTTAAATCTTGTGGTTAAATCATGAAAAATAATATTAAATGAAAAACATAATTTTGTTATAAGTAATTTATAAGGTCGATAATTTCATTTTTCTATGAAATTACCCATACAGGAAAACTACAAAGCTGACTTGCTGCCTGTAAAGGAAATGGCTATGATTATTAGATAGATAAATTAAATGTATTTCCTGTATCCAGCATTAATCTATAGAAATGTAATGGCTCAGCTAGATTTTTCAGGTATATCTAGAGATAGGATTACTTAAATGATTGTTTCTCTTATGATTGGGAGTAAATCTGGTTTTTAATTTAGTTCCCAAGCATATATTTGAAAGTGAAGCTGTGTTTATATAATGTATGCTTTTTTGTTATTTTTTGACATCTTTTCATTTGCCCTGAAGCTGTGCTGACTGCAAATTATCAGCACAGACCCTGAGCATTTCAGTACATATTTGACAGCTATCAATAGTATCACTCATAAATTATAACCTCTTCTATCTATAGCACCCAAGTGAAAAACCTGTGGCCTAAAATCTTGAGTTTATTGATTTATGTTTTTTCATTTTCATTTTTTTTTTGTATGTTCAATTTTATGTGGTAGTACTGTCTAAATTGTAACTTATTTGCATTTATACAAATTAATATAGTAATTTTGAATGAGCTACTAACATCTTACTGATTTATAGTGCTACATAGGCACAAGTATCATAGTGTAATTGCAATTAAAATGCAACCTTGTGACACAATTTCACTGTGAAACTTGTGCTTATATAATATAACAATAATAAATTGATGCATTGGAACAGTTTCACCAAGTCGGCACACAAATATATTCAGGACATGATGCCCCTTGTGCTTGTTGGAGTGGTCTAAAATTGCTTTTGCAGAGCTGTGCTGAAAGATAATAATCATCACAAGAATTGCTTCAAGTATTTTGGAGTATTAAAACCAAGATTTCAATGAAAATAAACTTTTTTACCCATAGATTTTGAGGAAATCCAGTACAAAGCTTGTTGGATAGAATATTTTGTTCCAGTACACAAAGTATTCTTGGGGTATTATTGGCCAGGACAATCATTTTTTGTATGAAATTAGTTTATGTTTTGGAATCTATTATAAAATTATTCACATGAAGACATTTACACTGATTTTTTTTCAGGTTCACAGCTGCAGTGTTGTAATGTTATGTACATAATGAAATAATCCATTTTATCTGTTGATGAATAAAACCCATTAATATACTAATAGGAATTTTATTCATAAGTCCATTATTTTCTAAATGGGAAGATTCTGATAATATGAAAATATAAAAAACCATTTGAATGGAGCAAGTTTATAATAAACATTTTTCTAGTCTACTTATCATCTTTTATAAATATTTTTTCAGATGTAGTTAAAGCATTATTTATATTATAATAGTCAAGACACCTTTGCTTCAATCTGACACTGCAATAAGCTTTATCAATAAAAAAATTACAAGTTCATTTTTAAACTTAGCTAAAATTTCAATATTTTCAATCCTTCACTCTGTATCCAATTTATTGTATAATTTCAATGCCATATAATTTGGACTCCGTTCGTAAAGACTCAGGTTATGATTTAGGAACAACAAATGCTTCTTTATTTCTTGTTCCATAATCACAGTTTTTTGTAAAATGCTCTATGTTGGTTTTGGCATATAGTAAAGCTTCTATCATATAAATGGATGGTGAGGTCTTCATTTTTTGAGTGAACCACAATCTGCAGGACTTCCTGGAAGCAATAACCAAAATGTCCCTTAATGCTCGTTTTTGTAAAATAAATACTTTCATCATCGCAAGTCGTGAAGATCCCCAAAAAATTATTCCATATTTAAGTTAGAAAAAAATTGAGCATAGTAAAATGAAAGCAAAACATCTTTATTGCATATGTATTTCAGTCTAGATAATACAAAACAGGCCGAAGATAGTTTATGGTATAAATTAGATATTGAAACTTGGTGTCTAGCTAATCAGCTTCATATAAACAATAATAAAACTCAACGAATAGCATTTCAAACTACTAACAACGCAGAATCCAATATCAATGATAAGGTAAAGCTTCTTGGTGTATACCTGGACCCTACGCTTTCATGGAAACTGCACACAAATGAGCTATCCAAAAAAATTGTGCAAAATCATATTTAATAATAATAATAATAATACTTTCTGTTGCGAAACCTAAAACCCATTTTACACAACATTTTAAGTCATGATTCAATTCTTACATGTTATCATGGGTACTTTCAGAACGCACTAAGATATGCCATTTTCACCTAGGGGCATTCGCCTCATACTAAAAAAATATTTTCTCTACAAAGAAGATGCATAAGAATTTTGGCTAATTTGAAGTATCAGGATCAATGCCAACATGCATTTGTCAGTTTAAAGATCCTTACTCTGCCTTATATCTATATACTTGAATGTCTAGACTACGCCAGAAAGAATGAGAATCTTTTTGTCAAGCATCCAAGTGTACATACCTACTTGACAAGAAATAGAGAAAACTACGAATTAAAGGACTTGAGGCTGACAAAATCCAGAAACAGTACTAATTACCCCTGTGTCAAGTTTTATAATTCTCTCCCAGTAGAAATTAGAACCCTGCAAATAAACCCTTTCTATGTCAAAATGAAAAGATATTTACTTGGAAAAGCTTTCTATTCTTTTGAGGATTACCTCCTAAACGATTTTTCTGATTTTTTTTTCTAACAGTTTTTAACGTGATACTTATAGTGTTAGTCTGTTTTTATTAAATATCTAAAGGTTGGTAAAAGGTTACACTTTGATTAAGATGCACTTTTAATTCTATTTTCTCCTTCAGAACATACCATAACAGAAATACATGTTATGGATGACAACATTTCCAAGTCATCAAACCACAAAAATATAGATATTCTCGGCATGACAGAAAACCACATCATTAAACACCTATCACAATTGAAAAAAAAAATTTGGTACACAATTTTGTTATTAAAAGTTGAAAATATATGATTAAACAATTTTTCAGAGGTTTTTCTAATTATTAAGGATTGAAAAGGTACATGGTTTAGGAAAAATGGTGGTTGATTGCCATACACATACAAGCTCCTCAGACATTTGAAGGCTAATAATAGGTTGACAAATTAACCAAAGTGCCACAAACAGTAATAATTTCATCTATAATGTTAACACCATCATTCTGTATGCTTAATATACTAATATGTATAGTACCCTTAAAGATATTAAATTCATTTTTTATCATGCCAATGATTCTTTCTACATAAATTCGAACATGGGCAATTAATTTGTCTGGTTTCCTCTATTTCCATGGGATGCAACTGATTTTTCCCTTTTGTAAAAGCAGGTATAACTAGTTTTGCCCGAAGGATACCCAAAAAATCTATACTATATATGACTTCATTCGCTTATACAAAACATGGATAATATTTATTAAATATGTAGATGCTGTAGTGGCAGAAATTTTGAAAAGGTATGCTAAGTCCTTGAAGTGCAACTCTAATCTTAATCTGATAAGTGTCAATAATAATTGATTAAACATGCTCAAAACAGTTGTACTTGTTGATGGGATATATTTTTCCACAAGTTCAAAAATTACCACTTTAATAATCTTGTATTCAAAACCTGTATAATATTTCCATTTTGCACAATCTTCCAACAGTCCAAATGATGTATTCTCAATCTTTCTCTCAAGCTTAGCTATGGTTTTGGCAACAACACTCAACTGGGAAAATTTCAAGCACAGCTCTTCCATAGTCAAGTCAGTATGTGTTAAAACACCTGGTAGCTCAGTACTCATTGCATCCTCTTCATTACTCTACAACAAAGAAACATGTAAAAAACATATACATGTAATACAGGGAATATTGTTCATTACAATGAAACATTCATTTGACATCAAAAATATCTTTCAAATCCCAAAGCTAAACACTAAACAAACTTATAGTAATAGTAGTTTATTGATATTTTGCAGGAAAAACCTGCTCACATACGTCAGAAGTGCATACAAGTATACATCTAAAAATATAGTCATATAGCATTCATTTGGATTAACACTAAAATAATGTACAATAAGATAATAAAACAGACAAACACTATAAGTATCACGTTAAAGACTGTTAGAAAAAAAAATCAGAAAAATCGTTTAGGAGGTAATCCTCAAAAGAATAGAAAGCTTTTCCAAGTAAATATCTTTTCATTTTGACATGGAAAGAGTTTATTTGCAGGGTTCTAATTTCTACTGGGAGAGAATTATAAAACTTGACACAGGGGTAATTAGTACTGTTTCTGGATTTTGTCAGCCTCAAGTCCTTTAATTCGTAGTTTTCTCTATTTCTTGTCAAGTAGGTAGGTACACTTGGACGCTTGACAAAAAAATTCTCATTCTTTCTGGCGTAGTCTAGACAGTCTAGAACAATAATACAACTTTTTATGTCAAGCCTTTATTGATATAAATGTATAATTTATTGTGCTGTACTTATTGATTATCCAGTTTTAATCATATTATTCAATTTTGTACATAATAATAGGTGTTTATTTGTAAATATATATATATATATATATATATATATATATATATATATATATATATATATATATATATATATATATATATATATATATATATATATATATATATATATATATATATATATATATATATATATATATGATAATAAGGTGACTGATTAAAGGTCATGGTGTTTTTAAAAATTATTAGTAATAAAAAATGTATTCTATTCAGTTTATGATTATGAGCAAAACAGTATTTCACAGAAATGTATTTTTGTTCAAAAAATTTATAAAAGAAGCAAATTTGGGAAGTTTTATATTCCTTATTTGAAAAATACTGGTAGATGGATTGACCAATAATCTCCCACTGAATTCAATTAAAATGATTGTTACCTTTAACTGCACTCACCCTGTATATGTACAAAAAGTGTTAACATAATTATGTATAAATCGAAGTATTATTTTAAAAAAAAATATTTTTTTGCCATTTGAAATAAATCTGTCATTAAAACATGGTTATTATTTTCCACTGTATACCAATAATCATTATTGCACAAAAACTTAATGATGGTAGTGCCACAGGAACCATGAAGAGATAGACATAATTAGCTATTTAGTCAGGCAATGTTTGTTAAGTTCTCAATTAGTTTTTAATATTTAATAACTTTATTTAAAAACAGTACAATTACCATCATTAGGAATGTACATTAAATGACAGTATGAAACAACAAATCAGTTAATGCTGTTGAGTAGATATAAATGTCGAAACCATTGTCAATAGAATTGCAAAAATGAACTCCATTACATGAGTAACCACATTCAAAAAGAGAAGTTAAGTGCTGTGGTATTCATACTAGCCATTTCTCATAGTTTTGTTATTATTGATTAAAACTTAATCCTTCTCTAAAATATTCTGGTTTAGAGGTTAATTTATGTACACAAATCAAGGATATTCTTTTAATTGAAAGCTAATAAATATTGAGATCAGAGGCACAGATATTTTACATTTAATCTTTGAATGATATTGTCAGTATTTTTTGATAATAAATGTCTCAACTTCCACATGCATTGCAATACCATGCACAATTCGGTGTTTGAAGTAGTTCAACACATTCAAAATGAAACCACTGCTTCTCACACTCATCTGACTCATATCTTATCATTGGCCTTCCATCATCAACACCATTGCTGCTGCACCAATGTGAAAAATTTCCTCAAAAGTTCAGGCATTATTACTTCAACATGGAAGCTGAGTGCAAGTGATCTTTCTTGATTCCAAAATTCATGCTCTGGCAATATTCTTTGTTTAAAAGATTCATTAGGACCCCAAATAACAAAATCACAGTACAATAGCTCTGTACAAAATATCTGAGCTTGTACTTGATAGTAATATCTATGTGTTTTATTCAATAAATATTCATTTCCATTTTCAATTAAGCATGAACTTTTCATTCCACAATATCTTTCAATATTTTGTATATTATTGGCAAATAATATATAAGGGCATTTTACTTCCAAGCACCCACTTAAACAAAACTCACAAAAAACTAAGCTGTCAGGAGTTGCAGCTAATTGTGGCCACTTGCTGCTTACCACAAGGCCCACCTCACATGAAATGGCTGGTGACTTTCACTTTTCATATAGCTTTCAGATACTTCTACAGCAGTACTTTCATGGGATATGCCCCATAATATTGCTTTGGTATTAAATAAAATTTTAGTTCAGTAACAGATAGATTTTATCAAAGATAATGGAGGCTTTGATTTATTTGTCATACATGCTAATTTTAAATTAGATGTAGTTATTCTACCTACTTTTTGCAAAAACCTATCTGTATTTTCTGATTGTTTCCTAGTACCCTCTTCTATAATATTAATTTTTTCTTTGTTTATACACCACTCAATATTTTTTGATAGTTTCATTAATTCAGAGTAACTTTTATTTGTATTTGCTTCATCAAATAAGTTTATAGCTGGTAAAATGATGTTCTTTACATTTAACTCTGAAGCAAACGGTTTTACTACTCACATTAAAACTGCATCATGTCCTAATTCCAAGGCTTTTTTGAGTGAATTAACAGTTTCATTGTGATTGGGGGGATTGGGCTTGCCCCATTAAATTTCTCAACATGTAGATACTAGAGGTACTGAAGAATCACGCCACAAAGCTAATTGATCCATACAAGAAATTGCCTCTTTTTTGTGTTCGTATACTCAACTGCAAACAGTACTGCACCAACATGGCTGCAAACTTCACTATTGCCTGCCATACATGTACAGTGAGCAGTACAGATGGCTCCACTTTTCTCAGCTATACACCAAACATTCAATGGCTGCTGAGAGGCCTTCAAAGAATGCTTCACCTACAAAAGTCAGTATTTATCAGTTGTTCAATCTTAATATTGAGAAAAATCTTACCTTTCCAACTATCACAAAAAAATCACGTACAACTTGACATTACAAATACCTAACAAGACCACTTTCAAGGTACTTATAGGCTTGCAGGCTCTTGAAGGCTTTCATTTGCTCTTTAGTGTAAAAGCTGTGAGCACTAGGTAGCTAACAATATCCATGTTCGATACTGGAGGAAAGCTTTCTGTTATTTGATTTAGATCTTTATATTTCAGAGTACTGATCAACCGTATCTTATTCTGGTATCTGCAAAGAATGAACAATGAAACATAATCATGTAAACAAAACAACTTTACACCTTTTTAGCATACCTTGCACCAACATCTGCGTGTTCAGCCAATAAGCTCTTTAGAGATTTACTCTCCATTTCACAAAAAATACGATAACAGTCTGGAAAACACAAAAAACACGGAAAAACGCTAAGAAAACTTGCTAGAAGTTATACCACAAATTATATTCTTACGGCGCTGTCACGTATGCCTGCTCAGCCGCCATACTGAATCCACAGACTATACCCTCACCTTGATTGGATCAGTGGATCACGTGGTTTGGATTCTCTACCCTAATAGGTCAAGGCGACCACAACGGCCAAGGCACAGACGTAAATAATACTTGTTGCACTTTCTGTTATCCTAATTATGGATAGCCAATTCTATTCTACCGACAACTAACTCATAAAAGCGAGAAAGTATGGAATAGAATAGAGATGCGCATATAAAAATAGTAAATTATAAAACATCGATTTTTTTGCATCGATGTTGCTTTTGCCATGTTTTTATATACCGGCGAAGTTAATTCAACGGAATTTAAATGCTATTTTTGATTCAAGGAGCTAAAATATTGCATATATTGATTTTATTTATTTTTCAAATGATCACTATTATTACTTCAGACAAATGAACAATAGGTTCTATGTACGTGTATGTGAGATTACAGAATATTATGTATCGAGTCGCCATCTAATATAAAAGAAATAACCGCCGCATTTAGCCTCCTAGCATGAGACTTCACTACAATATTACATAAATTGTTTCACGAATCTGTTTATTCATTTATTCGTTTGGTGACGCCTCACTAATAAATAATAGTTCTGGGGTTAAATCCTGGAATATTATGATTATGACGTAATTGAGGGTACTTTATTACGCTACTCAATAATTGTTGAAGAGTTGGATTTTTGTGCTCAGATTAAAAATTATTTTACATGTTATTATTATTCATGGGAACAATTATTTCCTATTAGTATACAAAACAGGTCTGCCCCTGCACCACACATTTATTTGCTTCTTTTAGTTGAATGGAGATAATAAATATACATACTCAAGTACTATTCAGCTACTTAAGAAAGACGTCAGGTAGGTCAACAATGTATTTCACGTGCAGTGATATCAGTTAAATGAAGTTTTTGATAGGATCTTGGAGTTGTTGATCCACTTGAAGTTTAATGAATGACTTATTTCTATTCATGATATGTAAAGTTTGTAAATCTTTAACATTATAAAAGATTTGATGCTTCTCAGTATGTTTAATCTTTTTAAAATTCTATTTAAAAGGCAAACACATCTAAAATACGTCACAAATCTTGATTTACAACCTGATAACATTATATGGTAAATATAGCGTCAACCTATAAGGCCATTTTTCAAGGTCAAATCAACTATTTTGAATGGATTACTTTATATTTCATTATATGTTCTAATAGTTCTAAAATTCTTTATTTTAAAATGCACAATGTATATATTTAAGTAGTTAACAGCTGAATATTCACAGTCAACAATTATCCAATTTGGGAAATCTAATCATATTATCCATTTACTATGTTTTCATTGAGATATTTTTTGATATATCGTTGACTTGATTCCGATGTTTTTGTGATACCAATGTATAAAAACATCGCAAAAATACCATCGATGTCAAAAAATATGTCCATGTAATAAAACATGGCTAATGCAATATCGATTCAAAAAATCTATATTTTATAAAAAATCGCATCTCTATAGAAGACACAAAACCGCTCGGTTCTTACTCTAATGCTCTTGCGGCTTTCCACAATATGACATACGACATATGATGACAGAGCTGCCAAAAGTTATAAAAAAACAGATATAATCAAGGAATAATATTGTGGTAATCTTGTTAATTTTATTGTTTCCTTTTATATATCACCACAGTTACATTTATAAATTTTTGTATAGTGGTAGCAGTATCGCAAAAACCATACTAGCGTTATTTTTATAGTCCCACAAAACTACTTGTTGGTTGGGAATGGTCTACAGAAATATTGCTATATTGAATCCTTTTTATTCCGCACAGTGTCTCTAATGTCATGCTGCAGTGTTAGAATAACAATTTCATTCAAGCAACCTTTTAGATAGCAGTATATTATCTGATGGCATTAATGTTAGTAAAGATATTTTTAAACATTTCAAAACATAATTCAAACTACTGACCTTCAGATTTCTTATTTTTTCTGACTAGTATTGTGCTTTGACATTTGATTAAAAAGCTTTTCCTAGTTACTCTGTATGATCTAGTGAGTTTTGACGCCGCATGCCATTAAAACTTCGCCGTTCTTCATCAGAATTCATGGTCCCCCGGCCCTATGCCTAACTTGAACCTTGTTGCAGGGGATCATTCCCTATTTTACTGCTTTTCTGCTTCATAACCTCGTTCGATTTTTCCGCTTTTTCCAATATTTTTCATGGTTATTTTAGCAAAACTGTACTACTGTTGTGTACTTGGATTCCAAATGATCAAGGAATGAGCCTGTTCTATTATTGATTAGTATATGCAAGGCATTTATAATAAAATTTGTTTCTCAATTATTCATAATAGTTAATAGTAAATATGTTTGCTGCATATTTTTTTATGTTTTACTGACAAACATCTGCAATTTATATGTTGGATGTTTATAAGAGGTTATTCAGAAAATATTCATAGAAGTTTGCTAACATATTGTATAACAATTTATTGTTCCAGCTTCCTCAGTTGTGGCTATGTCTTGTAAAATGAGGGATTTTTTCAAAAATCATTCAAGCATATCAGGAATGCTTATCAAGTGTGTGATCAGCATGTCTCTACACAGGCGAGAATACCAAATGGAAAAGGAAGAGTAGGATCCAACCTGAAGGCAGATGCAGTTTCATCTATAACCTGGACGAGATAATTTGTGTATTGTACCAGAAGCCTGGATCCTGGAATAATAGCTGTATGTATGTATGTTGTATGTGTATAACAGGATTAGTGCTATATTCAGTAAACATAGGAATGGAATTCTTTATTGATCCCTTTTTGTATTGTAACACATGAAAGATACTTATGGTGAAGTGTAGGACAAAGATATTAATTTATCATAAATATTTTGATGGTAAATCTTATGAAAAATAATATAAAATGTAAAAGTCATACATAATTTTGTGATAAGTAGTTTATAAGGTTCATAAATACATTTTTTTCTCAAATTGCTCATACTGGAAAACTACAAAACTGCCTTGCTGTCTCTAAAGGAAATAGTTTGTTTGTTAGATAGATAATTTTGATTGATTTCCTGTATTCTGCATTAATCTATAGAAATGAAATAGATCAGCTAGCATTCTCAGGTATTTCCAGAGAAATGTTTACTATGATGATTGTTTTTCCTATGATTGGGAGCAAATTTTTACTGTTGTCTAGTAAATGGTCATATATTTGAAAATGAAGCTGTTTTTATATAATGTATGATTTTTTTGTTTGTTTTTGACATCTTTTCATTTGCCGTAAAACTGCACTGAGTGCATATTATCATCACAGACTTTGAGCTCATGACATTTCAGTGCATATTTGACAGCTATCAATAGTATCAGTCATAAATTATAACCTCTTCTATCTATGGCACCCAAGTGTAAAATCTATGGCTTGAAAACATTGATTTTGTATTTTTTTATCTTGATTTCTTTGTATGTTTAATTTTATGTAGTAGTATTGTCTAAAATGTAACATATTTGCATTAATGCAAATTCATATAGCAGCATGGATGATATGGTACAGTTAGTGCTGATTTTGAATCAACTACTAACATCCTACAGATAAATAGCGCTACATAAGGATAAGTTTCATAGTGAAATTGCATTAAAAATGCAACTTTGTGAGGCAATTTCACTGTGAAACTAGTGCCTATATACAACACTATCTCGAGTTTGTATAAGTGTTGTTGCTACATAGCACTATAAATTGATGTGATGGAAGCATTTCAGCAAGTCATCCCACAAATATATTTAGGACATGATGCCCCTGTGATCATTGTAATGGTTTAAAATTACTTTTGCAGACCTGTGCTGGAAGCTAATAATTGTCACAAGAATTAAACCTATCATGCATTACACACTTTTGTAATATTGAAACCAACATTTCAATTGAAATGAACCTTTTACCTCAGATTTTGAGGAAATCCTGTATGAAGCTAGTTGAATAGAAGATTCAGTTCCAATACACAAAGTGCACTTGAGGTAATATATAGGGCGGGACAATCATTTTTTTGTGTGAAATTAGTGCATGTTTTCAAATCTATTTACAAATATTTCTGTTATAAAGTTTCACAATAGCCTGTGACCCAGTTTTGTAGAGAATGCTTAGTGGAAAGGGAGTATGTGGTAGTGTATTGTTTTTGGTGATGGTTTTTGTTAATGACATCATATATTTTAATTGTATTATATGGTTCACTGGATGTACAAGTTTGCCACAATTTGACTATGTTATTAAATAAAGCCTAATTATAGTTTGAGATGTAGGTGATGGTATGCAAAATGCAGGTTACACCTGTTGCCTTATAGTTTATATGACATTATTGTATATTAAAATTTGGTTATAATGAATTGCACTGGAAAGCAGTTTGAATAAAAGTACATCTGCTTTCCAGCTAATTCCTCATGAGACTGACTTTGATTTTTGTTAAGGAAATCACTAATTACCAAATCTTTTCAAATATTTTGATAAATATAGCTGCCATCTGAGATTTTATTGCTTGCTTTTGCTGTGTTATAGTATATTTATTAAGTAGTCAATTCGAAAGACTGATGATACTTTAGGAAACAAATAAATGGTGTGTTACTGTAAAACAACTCAATTGTGTAGAAATCGCACAATTATATATGAAATTAACAGTATCATAGAATAGACTTCACTACTTTACCACAGTCATTCACTATTATCATAGAAGTAAATAATTTAGCTTTTTGATCTTGCTAGATATACTTTCCAGTCATTTTATTTCTGTTACAGCATGTTAACGTGAAACTTACTGATTGTAATTTCCTCTTTACATGTGACCTGCTATAGACATGCATCTTTCATCTTTTAACTAGACTCTTCAGCTTCTGCCGTCTGTCATAGAAAGGAGTAACCAGCACCTTTTGATTGTCGAAGAACACAGAATATTCGATAAACTGTGGGCATGGCTTGTTGGGAATTTAAATATGCTCCAGCTAAAACCTACAGAAATTGAAGCACAAACAAAATAAAATGTTTATTGGGATCGCTCTGACGAGAGCAATTGAAAATTCGTATTATACGCAGAGTCAACGCCAAACGCTCTTGCTTCTCTTAACTATGGATCTTTCTTTTCTGGCAATGTGGCCCACATCGGTGGGGTGTGCTATTCCACCCTCACCTGGGCTAGGTATATAAACAAGGTACATATTTGCTCTCTACTGTCGTTACCAAGCAATACTGAGGAGCCTAGGCGATATAGGTGAAACAATAGCAGATCGCATGTATAGTGGAAAGTATGGTGTGTGGAATTTGATCATTTTTACATCTGAGCTTCTGCTGGGACTGAAAGGAAGATGAATGGTTAGATACATTGATGAAGTAGTTGCTTTTGCGAAGACCCTATCATTTATACGAACAGGTAAATAGAACTACAAAAATATCTCTTTATTCCTCTAAAATTAGTATTTTACCGGATTCGGGTCACATTTGTTAATTAAAATTGGTGAGACATTTTTTTTCTATTAGGTACAATCTATAGGATGCATATGTATTATATAAATTATAATTTGGGCAGGTGGCAGCCTCGTCTATGGATTGACCCGTCTCCTGTGCTTTCACCATTCAGATCCTCCTTAAGTGAAGCTACTGGCAATTAACTATACAGCCATACTAACAATGTCCCTCCTAAACAACTGCGCTGCTTTGGCAGTGAAAAGGATGTTGGAAGAAAGGAAGAATATTTTCAAAGTGACAACAGTCTCGTGCCAGAACCGCATGATTTGACATTGAGGATGATGAACCAGTGAGCATTGAGGTAAAAATTAAAAAAACAATTTTTTAAATGTATTGTTGAATATTTATATGAAACGCATTCGGTGTCCTCTCACAAAGTTTGAAAACGAACTATGTGAAGTTTATTATGAAATTTTTTTCTATACTATCACACCCTTATTTGGGAGGCCGTCGAGATTTTCTGACGAATGAAGGATGCACGTTTATTTCATAAATTATAATTTTTTCGTCGATAAGAAATATCTTTGAAGAAGGGTAAAACTGCAATTAAACACCGTTCTTGTTGAGTTCGCATATCCACTATTAAAAACAACGTACAGCAAGCATATAAATCCACTCGGACAGAAGATGATCTATGTGTTAGGTCTCGGCGATCAAATATAAAACCTCTCAGTCGATCGCGCTCGACTGATTCAGCACGATTTTCCCTTTCAATGGAATGTTTGAATTGTCGTACACTTTTTCAGTTTGAGTGAATTAATCATAAATGTATTGAATTTGGGCAGGTGGCAGCCTCAACTATGGATTCAACCGTCCCCTGTACTCTCATCATTCAGATCCTCCTTAAATGAAGCTACTGGCAATTATCTATACAGCCATACTAATGATGTCCCTCCTAAACAACAAATGCGCTGCTTTGGCATTAAAAATGATTGGTAAAAAGGAAGAATATATTCGAAGAGACGCCAGTTGCGTTCCAGAACCGTATGATTTACCATTGAGGATGATGAACGAGTTAGCATCGAGATAAAATTAAAAAGAACAATTTTTGAAATGTACTCGTATTGTTGAATATCAATATGAAACGCATTCGATTTCCTCTGATAGGGACAAAGTCTGAAAACCAACTATGTGAAGCTGAGGTTATTGTGAAAATTGGTTCATCAAGCATAAATTAGATACTTTTCTTCTGAATAATTTGATTTAGAATTACAAGTTATTATTCAAAGCAATCGTTTTTTGCAGATAAAAGGTTGTTTAAATAACACACAGTTTCACAAATATAACTCTTTTTCTTTCAGTGGCACGTTTCTATTTATATTTAATTCATCGTCGAACTGTCAAAGCTTAAAAAAAAATATCTACATGATAGAAGAGTTTCAATAAGTAAAAGCATCTACAATCTACACAATCCTTTTTCTCAAAAACTAATCAAAATCAAAATAAATTGGAGATTTAATAAATCAATGAATGATTTAGTTCAAATGAGCGCGTGGCAAAACGACTTTCACTTAGTTTACTGTCTAGGAACCTTTTTTTGGTTAGCTTGAATGCTTAAAACCTTTTACCACATAGATTTTGAGTAATTCCAGTATAAAGCTGAAATTGAAGAATCAGTTCAGGACAATCATCTTTTTTCAGGTTTCAACACTCCTCTATTGGTTGTAATGTTATGTACATATCATGAATTAAACCATTTCATATGTTGATGAATAAAACTCCTATTATACTAAGTATATAATAAGTCTTATAGGCATTTTATTTATAGTCCATTATTTTCTAAATGGGAAGATTCGTATAATGTGATCAAATATGAAAAATCATTTGAATTGATCAAGTTTATACTGGACATCTTTTTTGTCTGGCTATAATTTTTCATAAATATTTTTTCTGTGATTAAAGCATTATTTTCATGATAACAGTCAACTTCGTTTCAGTCTAACAAAGTTTCATATATATTTTCACATTATGAATGCAAAAACATACTGCAACCTAAACTTATATGATTCTTGTATGAAATGTAGTAACATTTGAAAAACATTTCATTTGTAATGCTACAATCTCAACATTATTGAAGGACATTTAGACGCGTTTAATCATTACTGTGAAATTAATGAAACTTGTAAAACATTGCACCTTTCATTGCAATGTAGATATAATATTGCAGCAGTCTAATGAGTTTAAATAGAGAAGTACGCTCAGGAATGTTTCCAAATAATGGTTTTCGAAATTTGCAAGCAAGTCTTCTCTGCCAGCAGCAATAGCCCATGGACATGCTCTACAAAATGTATATATCTACAATAATTTATTTTTATATATTTAATAGATGTATCTTATCTAACTTTTTATTTCGGAAAGCAGAAAAAGCTGTAAGTGTGCAGTTTTTATAATTATTTATTTGTGGAGCCCATCGCTGCACAACTTTGCTGTCTTTTGCCCATTTTTAGTAAGCAACATGAAACAAAATATGAAAATAACTTAATAACGATAAAATAACAAATAAAATAATAATAAAAATAAAAACAAAATAATAAAAAAACAACTATTTAAATCACTGGATAACCCAAGTACGTCCCTGGCAAAATTAATTCTGCTCTAACGGTGACTACGCATTGACTGAAATCGCTTGATAAATCTTTGTTGAGTTTGGCGAAATGGTTATCCTGACAAAAACGCGGAGTGTCGGCTATATAATTACGTAGGTTGTTGTGCTTATGCAACACATACTGCACTGCAAAATACGTAATTATCTAGTAGTTAGGTCTGCAGGCTACAATCTACAATTTTGTGAATCTGTTTTTCTATTAATGGTACACAATTTAAACCCCAGCCCTCAGGAAATCTGCACACCATCGAGGCGTAGAATAGCCTTCTCATAGCCGATACGTCCACGCCCCCTCCCTCCACCGCCCACCCCCTCGTTTATATATCTATACCATCAACATAAATATTCTTTTGTCTACATACAAAGAGCATATTTCAGTATATCATTCTCTTTCGGAATTTGCAGTACGATGTAGTATTTGGACCACTGACGATTTGGACGAAGGTAATTGGCATTTCTGGCCTGTCTGACGATTATCAGTGCTAGTAAGCAAAACGCTAGTAATGGTTAAAAACCACCACTGGAAAATCGTGATAAGACTCTATTTACATTAAAAAGATCTGTAACTCATGTTTTTGTTTTAGGAGGGGGAAGGGGAAAGCTTTTATAGCCGAAGTGTGGGAGTCTCCACCGGCTACCCACTACCGTCATGATTACACAGTAGTAGATAGTACACCCGATGGCATACGCACTAAAACCCAAACCTCCGAACGCCAACCGCCACCGCGGAACTGTTTAACACATTACTTCACGGTAGCAGCCTTGTAGCTGGCACCTACAATCAGGTTTGCCCAACCCATAAGAACCAGACTGCGGGCACTATTGCCAGCGCCCACAATCAGTCTCGCACGTTCCGGGCCACCTGCTGTAGGGCCCTTTCCTCTGATTTTTTCTCCCGTAGAACCATCTCTACAAATCCCGCCACAGCATTCCAATTCTGAGGGGATCGAACCATGCAGTTCACTATGGTACCTGGCGTAACAACTTCGCCCAGGGTCATCATCATTGATGCCTTCCACACGTTCCACCTTACGCAGGTAAAGAACGAGTGATCTGGTCCATCCACTGCACCTGGACAATAAGTGCAGTTAGGCGAGTCGAGTAGAGTCCTTTTGTGTAGATAGCTGTTGAAGTGACCGTGTCCCGACAGAAACTGGGTGAGATCAAAGTTGATCTCACCCCATTTCCTGTCATGCCACGGTGCCACTGGTCTGATAAAGGTGTGAGTCAATTTGGCTACCTGTGTATCTTGCTCCCACCGTTGTTGTCAGCTGTCCATCGTCTTTTGATGTTCTTCATTTCGCACTGCAGCGGCTGGTGTTGTCTCCTCTTTTTTCCGATACTTATTCTGGCGCTTTTTGCCAGCAAGTCTATCGGTGGCGTTCCCACAATCACAAGAATTGCACTTGTAGACACAGTTCTGTATGTTTGGGAAAAACACCATTTCTCAAACTATAAGAAACTGGTGGAGTGTAGTTCATGTTAAAAGTTATTTCAAAGAGCAGATAAAAAATGTACTGACAACTCCTGTATTATCAGCAAGTGATAATAAGCTGAACCTTTTGAAATGCTTTGTGGATTGTCGTCTTGATGTTTGGCATCAAACTCCCTCTACCAAAGTACCTACTTGCAGAAGACACTATATTTTACCCAGAAAGTGATAATTTAGAAAAATAAATCGTTCATAAAAGGAATATTTCTGGATGTCATTTCACAATGTATCTCTGAAAAAGATATATCATTCAGAAAAAAAGTTAAGTAATCAAATTATTATGAAGATTAGTAATTTGAACGATATAGTCTGTTTGTTATAATGAACCCGATAATTTTGATATTTAAAAGAATGCAATAGAATTCAGTTTTATTATAAGAACAAATTATATAGAGACATACTTAATGGAATGACCAAATTTACAATATATACATATGCAGCTAATAGTATGCAAATTTATAAAACATTACCATCAGAGATGCAAAAAAATAAAATATTGCAGTTTTTACAAAAAAACGAATTACCAAGATAGTTGCCCCAATATTTTCAAAAATTGTTTGAATGACTGTGGTAAAAGTAAAAATAACAATTTTCTATAACATAGGTATAAAAATGCATGTTTTGACTAATTTTTTTAATTCAATTTTGTATTCATTATGTATGTTATTATTTTATATAATTATTCTTATTTGTGAAAACTACAATAAAAAAGCATTTGGACAGGCTATATGCATCAGAATCATCACTGATTCAAAATATGTTGCTTGTTGATAATTTGTTAACCTAATCATTTACATTGAAAGCTACCAAATATATGTATGTAAAATATTACACTGTATAAACATGGTTTCATCATCACTCCAATGATTTTAATTTTTTTGAATGCTACTATCAGGGGAGGCTGAAATAATCACCCCCAAATCATTTTTAATGCTTGGACAAAAATTTCGTTAATATATATTGTGTGATAGGTATCTTTTTCACAACTTGTTTTTAGTATCCCACCTTTCATTGTAAATGTTTAAGTTTTTTTAATATAAATTACTCGAACGTATGTACAAAGTATTTTGTCAGATTATCTACGATCTACTATGTAGTTTGTTTTATAGTATCAAATATTTAATATTTCGCGCACCATTTTTTTTTGTTATAACAATTTGCTATTACATATTGATTGATATTCATTACTAATGCATAGACGTACGTATTTCTAAATGTGTTCAAATTAAATTAATTTTCTAAGTTGTAGGTGGCTGAGCCCTTGAGAATTGCGCCAATCAGGTCATGTATTTTATATGTACACTGTACCAGTTTATGGTAAATCCTCATTAGATTTCAGATAACTCAAAGCAAATTTTGGAAATTCACGGAATTTGTGAAAAAAATTTTCAAATCAATTTCAAATAACAGCAGTACGAAAATCTGGTTCAAATTATCATTTTTAAACTGATACCATTGCATGGGAAGTACAGTGACGCCTTACTGGGTGCCATTTTAAAGTGCTTATACAATTGGAATATGTATATTTTAAACTACCTTTGCAGCTTTGTTTTCAGTATCTGTATTTTGGCTTTATGTTAATCTATGAAAATTGTATCTATATTACAAATTATCACTTTGAGTGCCATGTGTTTTGGACAAATAAAGTACTTCTAGTAGTATGCCCGACAAAAATTCTAGTTGGGTACGGATGGATGGAAGTTTTTGATTTTATTAGATTCATTAACATTTATATAGAGGTAGAAAGACAATGTAAAGATTGTACATCAAAAATCTCTTTTTTATAGAGCAAACACAACACTTTTTACATTGAAGTAGAATAATTTTTTACTTTTACTTCCATACGATTAATGCATGTTTTTTTTTTGTTTTGTATGAGCTTATATTTTATTATCTATATGTCTGCTCAGTTTATTGTTTTAATTGACATTTGGAGTTGAATGTAACTTGTGAAACTTATTTTTGTAGAAAAATTTTGTTAATTTAGCATGTAGATTTATATTACTAGAAGTTTTTTTATTTTGTTGTTCTAGTTCCATTCTAAAGATGATATCTTTGTGCATTGAATTTGTGTTTTGGTGGATTGTTCCCCTTAATTGCATGACAAAAGGATAATAATAAAAATTATCTAAATATTAGTTTTTATTGATTTATAACCTTCTCCTTTCACATAATAAATTTCTCTACTATAATAGGTAACAATTTGCTTGCATAGTTTTCATCAAATGGACCCACTATAATTATAAATGACTTTGACTTAGAACTGAGATGAATAAATGAGTAAGTCACACAATTTTAAATTGAAAATTGCCATTCCCAATTGGATTTGACCATTGTAAAAATGGTTCTTCTTTAAAGTATCTCCAGTTTCTGCACTTACTTCCAGATTCCATCAATATAAGTTATATGTCGCCATATAAATAGCAAATTTTACCATCATAGGGGCATTTGATTTCCAATAATCTTGTTGGAACTCTGTCACCCATTACAATACAATCTGGAGAATAGGCAAACCGGGGATATTAACAATAGATCACTAGGCCTGTTTCATAGTCTTGATATTTGTTCACTGCCTTGCATTTTTCAAGAGCTTCAACTTCATATTTCAAGCCATGAGATGTACATATATTAGCTCTTGAAGTTTTTTGGCCAGAGATAAGTTCTAGCTTTGAATTTCCAGTCTTGTTTTGAATAACTCCTGGAGCCTAAAAAAATTAAAAAGTTCAGTTTTTATGTTAGTAGGAAAAATGATAAACAAAGCAGTTGAAATAACCTCTCAACAGTAGTGCTAACTGCTTTTGAAATATCAACGTTTAAATTTTTGTTTCAGTACACTATAGGTTCATAGAGCAAACAAGTTTTACCAGTTATTCATAGTTGACCTTGATGGCAAACCTCAGACCTCTGTTTTGACATTAACACTTTGGAAAGCATTCAAATCTATGATTTATTTTGTTGTGGCTTTGCAACATGGTTTTAGCAAAACAATATCAATTTTCAAATTTGAGGCAGAAAATATGCTGAGCTTGCTGCATGAGATATAATTATCAGATCTACAGTTTTTTTTATTCACTATGCAAGTGAGACTGCTCTTGTTTGTCCTCTCCTAAAAAAGATGAATTATACATTGATATGAATTTAAGCCTAATATAAAATACTTTCATATGACAAGACGAACTGGAGTCCTTGCAAACAGAGGATAATAAGTTTAAACACTTAAAATTGGCTTAGCCTCATGTTCCTCCTCAACCAGCTTTTCCATCAAGTAAATATTAGACCAAAAACCAGAAACAAAAATTAATTTAGCATATTTATTAACACATAAGTTTTTTGTGAGATAGAGATTTTTCATATGCATTTTGTATGGTTAACTTGTTTTATATTAGTAATAATTTAAATTCAAGTTCCATAATGAACTATAAAAATAACATTAGTACTCAATATAACTCAACTATATTTATCTATATTGGAATTAGGTCAACTACTCTATATGTTATAATAATAAGACTATTGGTATTACCTGGTACATTTCAGAATAACTGTGGCAATAATGCAATATGTTTGCATGTCAGCATGTCCCTGATAGTCCAGCTTTACAGGTGCATGTAAACTGATCCACTTCATTCTTCTTATCTTTTACAATGGATAATTTTCCTTTTGTTTCATGTGGATTACTTTTGATTGCGATTGTTTGAAGGCACCAACGAGTAGGCACAAAGCAAATATCTCTATACATGTCTCCGTCTGAGTTGAAGTTCCAATAAATATGACGTGTTTGCAATTCTGACAAAATGCTCTACATGATGTGATGTTTTGTCACCAGATATCGATATAAATTTCTTTTACATACACACATATTGTTTTCCCATCCACGACCTGTTCTTCTATAGTGTGTTACTTTCGGAGTACCTGAAATATTGCAAAATACATCCTGATACAGAACCTCTACATCACCTCATTGCAGATGGGGTAATGGATCGTCTCGAAAAACAATAAACCCCCTATTGATGATGTACCGTTCTTTCAAAAAAGTACTTAGTATTGGTGCAAACTACAGACGTTGTGGCACCTTGTCTTTATTAACACTCTGTATGTAATAGTCACGTAGTCATGCTGAAGAGCATCAATACCCCTAAAACGCACCGAGAATTCCACACCACAAATTACGATAATGAGCATATATCTAACAGCTTATGCAGTACAATTCACTTGTGCAAAAAATATATAACAACTTTATTTGGTAATTCGGCACGTCAACAACAACAAATACCATAACCTCACATTTTCAGTGCAGTGTTACCACAAGCTGACGACAAGTCAACAAATACCATGAAAGCAAATATTATCAGATTTTCAGTGCAGTGTTACCACACCAATTCCGTGTTTTTGACTTCTTTGCTGTTTCTGTTCTCCTTATACAAGTTCCAAGATTTCTAAAAACCTGCTCCAAGGTTGCAAGATCGTCTGGGAGTAATTACCGTAGAAATGATGGTTTTCGGATAAAAATTATCATATGCCAGGATTTCGAGAGAGGGAGGGCTCTACACGTCATATTTTATCAAAAGCAAAAAGAAAAAATATGACACTACATCGTTCTCACTAAATATATACCATGTTTAGGTAATTTCCCTCTAAAAGGCCACAATTAAGTGCATCCCAAAAATTCCCATTTTTGTTCAAAATGTAAATCTTTTCCACGCTTTTTTATCAATAATACAATTAAATATTTTGGATGAGTTTACAAACGATCCAAAATTCTCATTTAAATGATGGCAAAATAAAAAAAACGTTCAATAATAGATCATTTCTCCGTATTAAAATACCGTATGTATGTATGGTATCAAAAGAAAAAAGGTTACCTAATTAAAAAATATAAATAAAAACGAATAAATAAAAGCTGTTTGAACACAATATTCGAGTGTATACAAGATATCTTGAACATTTACAGTATAACAAAATAATTAATCAGAGTCCGAATCTGATTCGATCGTCATAAATGTTGTTATCCACTTTTTGTTATCTTTTGAAGGTTTCAATTTAGTTGCATCTCCTTGTCCATTTACAAATTGAGATGCAAGTATGCTTTTGCCGTGATTCGTTTCCACTTTCAATTTTTTTCTGGCCTTCGTTTTTATTAAACCTAATTAAAGGCCGTACGATAGCTGATGATTATCGTTTATTGTACAATAGGCGTAATTATCATGCGTCTGGCAACCCTGGCCAGTTGTCAGTCAGATGATTAGATGGATCTCATTTGAAAAGCAGCATCTATTAGTACATTTTCCATTTTAGTCTGTCCATGATGATCGTCTTGGAAACTAAATAGCATTTTTATCACATTGAAAGTCTTCACAGTACAGATATATGAATATATAATATTATATATATAAATATTCCTATTGTTTCCGTGCACTGACGATAGAACACTAATTTCTGTGGATATGTTCGTGTTCCATGACAAGTGACGCAAATGACGGTTGACATTGATGTCATCTAAGTTCATTATGGAGCGATTAAATGGCACCATGCATTTCAGCACGTCATTGGATGATGCGTTACAGCCATTTCATTGGCTGTCCGTTATTTTACGCGCGAACTACGAATGGTGCAGACAGAACCATGCTAACTTTGCTTTGGTTTGCTATTTGATCCATTGGTCTGTGTCTGTGATTTTGGAATTTTCGCCTGTGGTTTTCTATTATTTGCTCTATCAAGCAGGATAACGAATTCATAATGTCATTCGTGTGTATCCTTTGTAAAAAGTTATTTTCAACACAATTCAATCTCAATAAACGTAGGAACAGAGTTCATAAAGTCAAATCTCAAGAAACTAGTTACGATAAATCTAAATGGTTACAACATAAGGTGAATCTTTTAAATCACCTGAAGTGTGTTCACGGTTTAGAATTTGAAGAGGAAGATTTAGAATTTTCAGAATTGCAAGGTAAATATCTTGTAAATATAATGCTGTAAATAAACTATATACTATAAGTATGTCGCTTAACCACCATGAATAGTATTTACATTATTTTATTGAATGTTATTTTTTACGTCAACATTTGGAATCATTTCAGGGTTTTCTGCTTGGAAGGAATTATTGGAAAAATACAAAATCGTCTTACATTGTTTCTAGGGTATATAAGATTGAACAAAATGTAATTACCTACCTATTACTCTTGCAATAGATCTTGTAAACCTAGTAAGTGCAATTTTTTCAACCAAAATTGTAATATAATCTAGCATCTCATTCACGAGGTCTGTATGAATTGATAATTGATTCAGTCTGTTTTGAATTTCAAATGGAAAAATTATCAAAAATTAAACATACATTCTTTGAATAAGAAATTATTTTTTTTGCAGCAAAACTTATTCCTGTTAGCACATCAAAGAAGAGATTATCAAAATCACAAGGGACATGCAGATTAGACCTTAAATGCACTAGCGTATGATAAAAGTGACCAATCAAAAATGCATTGTTGTTGCATGGATAAAGACCCATTATGGACATGCTTTTGAGGCTATCAAATGCTAACAAAGCATCAATTGCATCCAAACTTATTATTGGTATTGCTTCTAGGTAAGTATTTAATTAATTGAGATATCACTTTCATTTCTACTTTTTATTATTCACTTTTCCTGCCCTACTCTCCCTGTGGCATTAGTATTGCCAAAACTATCAGTAAGCAGGAAAGACTGACGTTGTTGAATACATATGTAGTCTAGACACTCCTCTAAGCAGGCATGTGTCCTTAGTCAATTAACCCCAGTTATGCCATTGGTTACCTATTCTATATAACAAGGAAAAATGTTTTTATTTGCAGGAGTTTGGATACTCATTAGAGAGAGATAATTGAGATAAGTCAATTAGTTCGAACAGATCTCGTTACAAGGGTTGATATCCGAAATGTGAAAAGATCATACCACATTGATATTGCTGATGGAGTTGAAAACCAAAACGTTGCTATATCTTTTAATTTGTGGGTGAATCGATGTAAGGACAAAGATTACAATCCAGTATTATTCTGTAAGAAGCAGGGGGTGGTGGACAATTTGTATAATTTAGATTTTAGTGATTTTTGTTTAGTAGTGGTGGCAAGTTCCAGAAGCAAATGTTTGTAATTAATTTTCTTAAAAGTTCAAACCATACAGAGTTGTCCAATAAAATTAATTATATTGAACTTATGTGTTTTATCTCATAATTTTAAGGTTCGATAATCACAGAATATATCAATTGATATAAAAATCATTCCGAATGGAATAATTCCCGGTTTTAACCGTCCAGTTTTAACCGAACCAAAAAACGGTTTTCTGAATAAGCGTTTATCGGTTATTGGCGAATTTTAGCGACACATTTTTATGACAAATGTTATTAGCAATCTGAACAATCAATAATGGCGAAATGAATTCAAAATTTATAGGAACGGCACATTGTTAAGAGTATGCTTAATATAGACATTTTGTCATGTTTACATACTTTAATCGTTTAATCAGCAGAACTTTGTTGCAGTGTTTATGGGACCCCATACAAGGATATTTCATACTGACTGACAGATGATTATGTAAACTGATTAATTCATAAAACTTTTAGGTTGATTTTTAATGAAAAAACGCATCGTCAAACATTTCAAACCTAATTTTGTCTCTTGATGACCTCCCAGATTTTCTGAAATATTTAATTTAAAGAAATGTAGCTTTGTATAAAATTTTATACGTTAATCAGTTTACGAAATTTTCTGTCAGTCAGGATGAAATATCCTTGTAGTGAGTTAGGGACTCTACATGTATTTATATCCATTGACGAACATGTCCATACAGAGCAACAAAATAAAATACAGAAGCTGAATTTTTTATTATACACTCATGTCTATCTGTAGAATGTACATATAATAAAAGTGAAATTATAATTAACATCTAGAAAAAGACTTAAAAATGTTTTATTCTACCCAATAATTTTCATTAACTCAGGTTATAAATACCCTCTCTGTTACATGATGATCTGTCAATCGACTTCTTTCATCTGACACCACAGCATTTAGTGTTGAAACCGACCTCTCTGACGCCACGGAACTACCCATGACTTAAATATTTTGAGGCAACAAAAGCTAATGCAGGCATACATTGCGTACACTGACCCCAGTACTCCATTGGGTTAGCTCCCCGGGGCAAAACTGGATGCTGCGAACATAATTTAAGCTCGCTGGGGAAGGAACTCTGCACTACCAGGTTCAAAAATCTGAGAAGTACTGGCAAATTTACTATCATGCACTGACCAACGAGAGCTTGGATTCGAACTGTCACTCTGTAGGTAAAGATGGTGAAATTCTTCAGGCAATTTTTTACTTCTTTACTTATTTGCGAAGACTGGCGACATATAAAGCTTTTAGAATCTTGGGTCTGACAGTGTTGCATGACAAAGAAGGGGATTGGTTAGTAGTGGTTTGAATCTTGTGGACAAACTTCCACTTAGTTCTTTTTTTCAAAAGATTTGGTATTTCATTATTTGGACTGATCTTATTCAGGGCTTCTTCAATAATACTCAGTAATGGTATGGTTAAGCTACCAGTTGAATATTCACTTCCTGAAATTGCCCCCTTGAATGGTTTTAATATATTAATTCACCCAAAATTTCAAGTTCTGAGCTAGACAGCATACGGGGAGCTTTTTTTAGGTGAGGATTGGCTAATACACGAGCAATGTATGGAGACAGCTCTAGAAATCGGAGCAACATATTGTAGGTACTGTTCCATCTTGTTCGAACCGACTGTACAATAAGGACATTTCCTTCAGAAAGACCTTATTTTTTCTGTTCCAACCTAAGGTTATCCATAAACAAATTACTGTGTCTTGCAAATGTTACAATTTTTTAACTTCCCCAATGAGTTGTTTCAAACCAGGATTTCCAACATCCTCCAGACCATCATTTATTATCAAATTTGAGATGTGAGCTAAACAATGTACATTTCTACCCTCCCCTAATAACATTCTGACAGCTGCAATCATATTTGCACCTCCATCAGTGCAAACAGAAATAATTTTTGATTTTGGAATATTAAATGAATCAAGAAGACCTTCAATCTCTGCACTAATGTAGTCTGCTATAAGTGACTTCATTGGTCTTCTAAGACCAAGCATGATTGTTTCAAGCACGTTAGCTTCAGGACCTGCAAAGTTGTATAAAAATAATGTTTCAATTAGACAATAAGGGTAGGTACAATTCTTACAAATAAAATGTGCTGTAACCACTAAAAAGAGCATATTTCAGTATATCATTCTCATTCGGAATTTTCTCTACGATGTAGTATTAATAACAATAAGGGATCATTGAATTTGAAACAAATTATTAACAAACCTACTCGAATTACTTGTTCATCTGCAACCTTGCTAGATGTAATTTTAGTAAAAGAAAATGTTTCATTTGAAGTTATTTCGGCCGATACTATAGATATTCATAATATAGCAGATTATGCACTTGTTTATTGTAAATTGAAATGTAGTGAAACTCCCCTTGAAGCATTGATCAAAAAAGAGATAAGGCTTTCAACAAATTTAGGACATCGGGTGACCAAAATATAAAAGTATAAGAACATTATAATTATAATATATTATAATTGCTTGATGTTCATTCAAAACCAAAGATAAGAATACCTCCAAGTCTCACAGATCCAGAAAAAATCAATGATAGTTTTCTGAAGTTCACAGGTACAACATTGTGCGCAGATGATGATATTTTGATTTATTATCAAAATAATCAAAAAACAAACTTTGAAAACCTCTTTAGTTTTAGTTTTGTGACTGAAGAGGATGTGTATGAAAATTTATTGGAAATTAAATCCAAAGCAGTAGGATATGATAACATAAACACAGATATGTTTTGCTTTGTTGTCCTCGAATAGTTCCATACGTATGCCATATAATTAATTGTTGTTTGGAGCGCAGTTACTTTCCGGATGTATGGAAAGTAGCTCGTGTACTACCACTACCTAAAACTGCTCAAGTTTATAGCTATGATGATTTACGTCCCATCAGTTTGTTGCCGACATTATCAAAGGTTTTGGAGAAGCTCTTAAGTAAACAGTTTGCGTCACACACAGAAAGGTATAACATCTGTGTGAACGTCAGTCAGGTTTTAGGCCAGGCGATAGCAGTACAACCTCTTTACTAGATATCACAGATGATATATTGACACTGTCAATCACGAAATACTGCTTTCTGTATTACACTATGTGGGATGTTCAGTGGAGGCTGTGACATTATTCACGTCGTATTTAAGTAATAGATTTCAATTTGTGGAAACTGTGTGCAAACATATAGAAAGGGGAGTACCGCAGGGATCTATTCTTGCCCCTTTACTCTTTCCCACATATTCATGTAATTTACTAAGTGATATCAATAACGTTAAGACCTATCAATATGCTGATGATATACAATTACTTTTCCATTTACATACAAGGATGTTGCCCTTGCTAACAATATTATCAATCTAGATTTAGAATTGCTGAATGAAATATCAAGGAAGCATCATTTAAAAATAAATTCATCAAAATCAGCTATAATCATTTTTGGAAAGGATCGTGATTCGGTAGAAAAAGATATAAGTTTAGTTATTAATGGTGAGCAATTGCAAACTAAAGTCTCCACAAAAAAATTTAGGCGTTATAATTGATACAAAATTACGATTCAAGGAACATGTCACAAAATGTGTGCAAAAAGCTTATATGAAACTAAAAATGCTGTACCCTCATCGACACCTCATGAAAACCACACTGTGTGACAGCCTAGTACTATCCCATTTCAATTACTGTGACTCTTTATATGGTCCGTGTATTGATAAGAGTGATGAACATCGAATCGAGCGAGTACAAAAGTCATGCTTGAGGTTTATTTATGGTATAAGGAAGCATATGAGGATATCCCATGAACTGCGTGATGCAAACTGGTTGTCTATGTCAAGAAGACGTCAGCTATATGCTTTGACACTGTACCATAAAATTTTGACTAATAAGTGTCCTCCCAACCTATATAAAAAATATCCTTTAGAAATGACGTCCACCACCTAAATCTCAGGTACAAATGCATTATCTCTCCACCTCCGCATAAAACGACAATGTTTTGCAGATCTTTTTTGTTTAACATATATTCCTTGTACAATCCAATTCCAGCATCTATCAAATTCTTAGCACCTAAAGCCATCAGATTAGCCATTACTAGACATTTGTTGGCACTGCAAGGTTGTGACTGACTTCTTTGACTTTCTTTTTGACTTGTTTAACTTGCTTTTCCATACTCAATGTATAACTTTTTTCCCTCCTAGTGGCTGTTGCTGTTGTTTTTTCTTCTTTCTTTCATATTTGTAATGAGTGATTTTTAGTTTAGTTTTCATTTTAGTTTAAGTATGAGGCCGCTATGTAAATCAGCAATGTGTTGTTAGCAGTCTCTTTTGCGGTTAAAAATTCAAAACTAATAAATGAATAAATAAATAAATATGAATATGGTAGGTCAAGATATAGTGAAATAATGTTTTTCATTTATTTATTGTTTTTCTTATTTTGTGATTTTATACGCAAATGAACAATTATTATTATTATTATTATTATTATATTATCTTCCCCTAGATATATTTAGATTAGTCTCGTATTATTCATATCAAGGTACCCTCATAGATAAATATTAGTTTCTGGCTAATGGGACAAGCTCCTACTGCCACTTAACAAAGAAAAATAAGCTGCACTGCATCACCCTGCATTCAAAGTTCAATATTCTTTATGTCAACAGATACTAAAGAACTAATTGAAGTTATGACATCTATTGAATAAAGCATTCAGTAGGTTGTGATGGTGTATCAATACAGTTATTAGTTTTTATACAAGACTTTATCGCTGAACAGTTAATCTACCTCATAAATAGGTCAACATTTTTAAAGTTATAGACAATATCATTTCCAACAGAATAACTGCTTTCACAACAGAAAATAACGTTCCTACTTTATTTCAGCATGGATTTCAGATGGAAAAGTCTGTTGGGATGGCATGCTGTCACTATCTGGGTTATATATATGAGCAATTGGATGCTGGCAAGTATGTTGTCTCTCTACTCTTTGACCTATCCAAAGCCTTTGATTCAGTTAGGCATATTCTTAAAACTAGAATCTGTGAGTATCAGAGGTATTGCTTTGAACTAGGTACTATTTATATATGGGTTTTAGCAAGATGCAGGTTAAGATGAATGATGTGAGATCAGGAACAGGATAATTGGAGTTAGGCGTGCCAGAGGGCTCTGTATTAGGACCACTGCTCTTCTTACTTCATGACTTGCCAGAGAATATCTCATGTGGTTATATCACCATGTTAGCTGATGACACTTCCACCACCATATCTGGCAGGAATCCCTCTGAATTACTGAGTAACAGTTTCGCTGGCATTGATGTCGTACCGTTCCTGCATTTTGTTGATGGCCAGCTGGATATGGGAACGTGCTAATTCGTCGATGTCATCCATCTTCTGATTCAGCTTACTGACGTAATCTTCTACAGTTTAATGAAAAAAAGCTTATTTTAATGTCTATGCCCATGCATTTCTACACATAGTCTATAGCACTGAATAGACACCGCCTTTCATTCATATCATTACCGAATACATGTTATGTGTTCTGAAAATTTCCAGAATTTGTCCTGACAGAAATTTAATATTAAATTTTTACAAACTGATAAAAATCATTTGGGTTCCCATCAAAGTCTTGAACACAATTCAGATATTTTGGTTTGAACAGAGACATCTTATTGGATATTATGATTTCAGTACTTAATCTACATAGTCTTAAAATAGCTGAGTCTGTTGAAAGTATGAGATTATCAATAGCTTCAGCAATACTTTCTAATGACATTTAAATAGTTGCACACACACTATAGCAAGGATGGCTAATTTGGTTTGCTACAGCCAATGACATCTTTTAGAAAAACTTTTTTTCCTCAAGTAATGCAAAATACATCAAGAAACGGTTGTTTGAAATAAGGCCCCTTATCATCTATAAAAAAAACCGTCTTAAGAATAATACTTAGTATTGGTATAGACCTATAGACTATAGAGGTTGTGGCACATTGCCTTTATTAACAATCTGTATGTGATAGTCATGTAGTAATGAAAATAACAAAGAGTTGACAGTTTTCATATGTTAGAACAGAAGTTAATTGACTGAATCTGCCGTGTTTTTGACGTTTTCGTGCAATTGGTGGTAATTGAACAGTTGAATATAGTTTGTTCGTGGTTTGTTTATGTGTATAAGGCTCTACAGACCTACAAAATGCCTGTAATATGTATTGTTATTGGATGTGGAAGCCGTTCCAACAGAGACCAGTTGTCTTTCTATTGAGTACCTGCTGTTACAAATCATCCATTTTAGACTCATAAAAATGAGTTAAGCAAGAAAAGCAGGGTGCTATGGCTGGCTCCTATAAAGAGGGACGACCTTACAAAGACCAAAATTAAGAATGAGAGAGTCTGCAGTACACATTTTCTAACAGGTAACTATCTTGTATATTATATATCTCTTGATGATCAGGATCACCCTGATTGGGTTCCCTCTCAAAACATGGGTCATTCAGCTCATATGGTTTTAAAAGGCAAGAAGACTGCTGAACGGCAGGAGAGGCTAGAAAAGAGGAAGAAGTTCAAAGCTACTGTGGCAAAGGTAAGCTATTAAAGAGTTAAGATGATATAGCTATGATGTAGAAAGCCAATATACTAAAAGAAAATCAATGAATATACTAGTTAGTACCTACAGCATCTCAGAAATATCCCAAATAGGAAGAAATTTAACTTTTTACTTAAAGCCTATCTATCTATTAACAAAACTGTGTTTTTGGAGGTTTTTTAAGTTTTTTGTTTTTTAGATACCTGATACTTGTGTATGTATATAAAAAAAAGAGAAAAAGAAATTATTTTATTTTATATTATCTAGTATATGTGTAGTAAAAATAATTTTTGTGTGTAATGTATGGGAAGGAATGATGTCTTTGTTATTTTCATTATTATTATTATAATTGTTATTATTACTATTTATTCATTTTTTTGTTTTTTGTGTGGCTCAATTGTTTTTATTTATTTATTTATTTGGGTAGTTTTAGGATTTATTTGCACAAACATGCTCATTACAGGTACATTGGTACCTAGGGGCATGTATAACAAATGCAGAGATGCTCAAATATATTTTGTTATTATATATGTACGTATATTTATATATTATGTTGTTGAATAAATTGAATTGAATTGAATTGAAACAAAAAAAGATTGAAATGTCAAATGAATGTTTCATTGTAATGAATAATCAGTCCTGTATTACATGTATATGTTTCTTACATATGTTTTTCTGTTGTAGAGTAATAAAGAGGATGTGATGAGCAGTAGTGCAATGAGTACTGAGCCAGAAACAGGTGTTTCAACACAGATTGACTTCATGATGGACGAGCAGTACAGATGGCTCCACTTTTCTCAGCTATACACCAAACATTCAATGGCTGTAAACAGGCCTTCAAAGAATGCTTCACCCACAAAAGTCAGTATTCATCAGTTGTTCAAACTTAATATTGAGAAAAATCTTACCTTTCCAACTACCACGAAAAAATCACGTACAACTTGACACCCCAAATACCTAACAAGACCACTTTCAAGGTACTTATAGGCTTGCAGGCTCTTGAAGGCTTTCATTTGCTCTTTAGTGTAAAAGCTGTTGAGTCAGCACTAGGTACATCCATGTTCGATACTGGAGGAAAGCTTTCTGCTATTTGATTTAGATCTTCATATTTCAGAGTAAAGGGATCTAAGCCATTGATCAACCGTATCTTATTCTGGTATCTGCAAAGAATGAACAATATAACATATGTAAACAAAACAACTTTACACCTTTTCAGCATACCTTGCACCAACATCTGGGTGTTCAGCCAATAAGCTCTTTAGATATTCACTCTCCATTTCACACAAAATACGATAATAGTCCGGAAAACACAAGAAAACACGGAAAAACGCTAAAAAACTTGCTAGACATTATACCACAAATGATATTCTTACGGCGCTGTCAACATATGCTGGATCACATGGTTTGGATTCCCCAACTGAATGGTGTTATGCAACAGGGAACCAACCCTAAAATGTATAAAATCCAAATACTGGGAAGGAAAAGATATGTAGCCAATGCTATTATTCAATGAATTGTAGTAAATATATCATAACATATCTAATTCGTACTTTTATTTTTTCCTTTATTTTTGACTATATGTTCTGTTATCGGTGGCTAGCGCCATTGATTATGTTGCTTATACAGACCAATCACTATAACAATGTAAATAAGTAATAAGCCCCATTTTTATGAGATACGTACCCTTGAGAAAAATATTATTCATTTTAGTATTAATACTTACACTAGCGACAACCCTCTTTCAGAAAACGAGCATGAATTTGTAGTAAGGAATTACAGTGAAAATTCAAAAATTGTAAGCACATTACTATACAAGAGATGGATATTATCTACCTAGATAACAATAAACCCGAAATAACACAAGCAGAAGACAAAATTATTATGAGTGATGAAAAATATAATGACGAGTTTTCTGAGGATCTCAGTTAATCAGTAGCCACCAAAGTAGGAGAACAAGTAATGTAACATTACTTTCCGCAAATGTTGTTAAATAATGCAATAAAAATGATGTTTTTTTCGCTACAATTAAATAACACAAACTACGTTTGAAAGCATACACATATAGCTGTGAAATGCATGTCATCAGGTTTCGCTTAATATTAAAATTATGCGTGCTGACATCAAGTTTCGAAGGGCGGAATCATATGCATAAACCACAATTTTTTTTATTAGTGGAAGGGCCGTACGTCATTAATATAATATTATTATAATATAATTCACCTGGCATACCTATATAGTTTATTATTTTTTTCAATAGCTGACAGCAAATCATTTTACTTAGTACAGTTATGTATTATAGAGCACTGTCTACTACAACATAGATTCTTGAAACCTTTCTGTTTTCTGGTTCTTATGCTTAGGCACAGCCTGAGCATGCACTTTTCTCTGAAAGTAATTAAGTTGAGATTCCTACTAAGTGGACATTCTTTTTCACCCAATGATGCGGACGTCATCAACATAGAAAAGGCATTAAAATATCAAGAAAGAATAAATACACCAGATCAATATATTATAAGCGTTATGAAGAGTTACAGAAAGAATAAGCGTGATACTCATAGAATGAGAAAAACTTACTTCTTTGGCACATACGTTCTAGAGGAAAATATTACTAATAGGAATATAATATACAACAGGTAAAATATAATAAAATAGCTAATATATTCCTTAAATGTTTAATTCTAATCATAATAAAATTAATGGCTGAAGCTAAAACAAATAAGATTAGAAAAGGAGGAACCTATGATAGTTTATATGAAAGAAAGTTATAATGAGAAAACCCCTCATTATAAGGTGGACATTTAAAAAAAAACGAAGCGATGACCGGCAGGTTCTACAAACAGATACGAGTTGGTACCCCTTTGGCCAGATGGAAAACCAATTTCTGAAGCAGAATTAGCAGATCTGAAATCTATTGAACATCTAATAACAGTCGATGCTTTGCACTTTTATCCAAGAAGATTTTGAAGAGTTCATCGGTTCACTAGATTGTGACATAGAAGATAACAATTGAAACTTATACTCATATCTTGTGTTCTATTTTGCTAATATAACGTTGTCATGGCTGTTATGTATAGTTACTACCTGTTTTTTATTAAAGGGGTTACTTAAGCTTTTATCCATTATTATTCTGCAGGTTATTTCATAACTCTGTTGCTCAAGAAATAACCAAGCCACAAAATCAACATAATTATCGGAATTTTTTAAACTGATGTGTACCAACGCAAAGAAGTGAATGCTATCATTTCTGGGAACACTGCAGTAACAAAGGAACCACGCATATTTTCAAGGTTCCATATCTCATTTTCATGTAAGCGAGGGTTGGTTCCGTATTGCATAATACCATTCAGTTCTTCCTGTATCTGTCATGGATTACCTCCATATGCTCTTTCTGTTTCTGTTATCCTACTACAAGATTTGTGTCAAACAAGTGGATAATTAGTAGTAACTTACAGAATTGCCAAATCGTCTGTAAAAAATTGCCATACAAATGCTGGTAAAATTATCGTCTTTGGATGAAAATTATCCTACGCTGGTGCGAGAGAAAAGGGAGGATAGTTTCTCAAAAGCAAACAGTGAAAAGGTGACACTACTTCATTCACAATTCTATATATACCAGAGGTGGGTAATTTCACTCAAATAGGCCCAATTCTGTATGCACCAAATGGTCCTATTTTTGGCCAGAGGGTAGACGGGGTGATATACAATTATGGTTATACTTATCCCATGCTTTTTATATCAATATTACAATGAAACAATTTGAGAGGGTTTCGAAATTGCAGTTGCGAAACCTCCTCTTTATGTAATCAAAGTTCACAGTCATTGAAATATAGTCCAAATAGAACAACGTTCAATAGAAGATAATTTCTTCATATTAAAATACCGCATGTATTTATCGTAGTAAAATAATAAAGGTGATTAAAAAAATATACAAAAAACATAAAAATAACTTTTTGAACAGATCATTCAATTGAAATCAAAGTATCTTGAACATATATTTCATGTAGCTACATAAAAACAAAAATTAATAAATCCCAATCCGCATCTAGATCATCACAAATGTCGCTACATCTACACTCGCCTCTCCAAACGTCGCGCACTATAGCGCTGCCTATTTGCAACTTACGAAGTCAAAGGTCCGAACACTTTATTAAGTCTTTAGAAGGATTCGAATTAGTTGTATCTCCTCCTTTGTGTTCATTGAACTTAGTTTAGTAAACACTCGCTCGGCATTACAGTTTGGCAAACTTAAGATATTCAATGCATACTGTTATCTACAGAGTAAATAATCTTTATTAACAGATGGCTTGCTCCAAAAAATGGAAAAATAAAAAACGTAAGGCAATGTCTGATTATAGGCGCGATAGCTGGTCATTGTCGTTTATTGCATAAGAAGCGAAATGATCGTTCGTCTGGCAACCTTGGTATGATAACAGAACAGCCAGAAGGTACGGTAGCGATATCTGAATTTCTGACACAAAATCATATTATGTCAAAGGTAATATAATATACAGTTTTCTAAAAGAATCTAAACACTAGTTCACAAGTTATCCGACAGATAGTATTTGCTACCCTAACTTAACCCCAAATATGTGCTGTGCTTGCCACAATCTACAATATTTTTTTTTTTCTCATTTGATGACAAAGCTTCGAAAAGTTATAAGAAAACATTGGGATATTGTGAACATCTTGTTAAATTTAATGTTTCATTTTATATTATTATTATACTAGGGTGATGTTTATATTGTCATACAACTACTTGTGGTCTACTATAATATTATACTGGAATGATGAAAAAACAATTTTGACTTAAGATAGCAGAATATTTATTATCTAATAGCATTAATTTTAAAAAAGATATTTTAGAATCATAATTTTTTTAGTTTCAAACCACAAACTAGATACCTACCTTAGGGTTTCCTGTTTTGTTTATGTCTACTTGTGTTGTGGTTTGTGCCTGCTAAACTGAGATTTACTTGAGCGATTTTTCCACTTTATTCAGAGTTTTCCAAACTTATTTGAGCAAAAATGTATTACTGTCGTGTACTTCGATGCCAAGGGATGGCAAATGATCTAGAGGTAAGTCTTTTTTTTATTATTTATTAGTATCTGCTAAGTATTTATAATGAAGTTTTTCTCTCATTTATTCAGAATATCTGTTTGCTGTTCATCTTCTATGTTTTACTGTCAAATAACTGTAATCTATATGATGGATGTTTATAACAGATGTTCTGAAAATATTAATAAGACTGCTAATATATTGTGTAACAAGTGTTCCAGCTTTATCAGTTGTGGCTATGGCTTGTAAAATCTGGGACTCTGTCAAAGAAACTTCAAGCAAATGAGAAATGCTTATCAATTGTGTGATCAACACTTCCCTACACAGGCTAGAATTCCAGACAGAAAAGGAAGTGTAGGTTCCAACCTAAAGGCAGATGTGGTTCCATCCATTACCTGGGCAGGATAAGTTGTGTATTGTACCAGAAGTCAGGAATGATAGTTGTATTCAGTTATAAGGTGTGTATAACAGGCTTAGTGCATACTTTTAATTAATCTACAATAAATATTTTTATGTTAAATCTTGTGGTTAAATCATGAAAAATAATAATAAATGAAAAACATAATTTTGTTATAAGTAATTTATAAGGTCCATAATTTCATTTTTCTGTGAAATTACCCATACAGGAAAACTACAAAGCTGACTTGCTGCCTGTAAAGAAAATGGCTATGATTATTAGATAGATAAATTAAATGTATTTCCTGTATCCAGCATTAATCTATAGAAATGTAATGGCTCAGCTAGATTTTTCAGGTATATCTAGAGATAGGATTACTTAAATGATTGTTTCTCTTATGATTGGGAGTAAATCTGGTTTTTAATTTAGTTCCCAAGCATATATTTGAAAGTGAAGTTGTGTTCATATAATGTATGCTTTTTTGTTATTTTTTGACATCCTTTCATTTGCCCTGAAGCTGTGCTGACTGCAAATTATCAGCACAGACCCTGAGCATTTCAGTACATATTTGACAGCTATCAATAGTATCACTCATAAATTATAACCTCTTCTATCTATAGCACCCAAGTGAAAAACCTGTGGCTTAAAATCTTGAGTTTATTGATTTATGTTTTTTCATTTTCATTTTTTTTGTATGTTCAATTTTATGTGGTAGTACTGTCTAAATTGTAACTTATTTGCATTTATACAAATTAATATAGTAATTTTGAATGAACTACTAACATCTTACTGATTTATAGTGCTACATAGGCACAAGTATCATAGTGTAATTGCAATTAAAATGCAACCTTGTGACACAATTTCACTGTGAAACTTGTGCTTATATAATATAACAATAATAAATTGATGCATTGGAACAGTTTCACCAAGTCGGCACACAAATATATTCAGGACATGATGCCCCTTGTGCTTGTTGGAGTGGTCTAAAATTGCTTTTGCAGAGCTGTGCTGAAAGATAATAATCATCACAAGAATTGCTTCAAGTATTTTGGAGTATTAAAACCAAGATTTCAATGAAAATAAACTTTTTTACCCATAGATTTTGAGGAAATCCAGTACAAAGCTTGTTGGATAGAATATTTTGTTCCAGTACACAAAGTATTCTAGGGGTATCATTGGCCAGGACAATCATTTTTTGTATGAAATTAGTTTATGTTTTGGAATCTATTATAAAATTATTCACATGAAGACATTTACACTGATTTTTTTTCAGGTTCACAGCTGCAGTGTTGTAATGTTATGTACATAATGAAATAATCCATTTTATCTGTTGATGAATAAAACCCATTAATATACTAATAGGAATTTTATTCATAGGTCCATTATTTTCTAAATGGGAAGAATCTGATAATATGAAAAATATGAAAAACCATTTGAATGGAGCAAGTTTATAATAAACATTTTTCTAGTCTACTTATCATCTTTTATAAATATTTTTTCAGATGTAGTTAAAGCATTATTTATATTATAATAGTCAAGACACCTTTGCTTCAATCTGACACCGGAATAAGCTTTATCAATAAAAAAATTACAAGTTCATTTTTAAACTTAGCTAAAATTTCAATATTTTCAATCCTTCACTTTGTATCCAATTTATTGTATAATTTCAATGCCATATAATTTGGACTCCGTTCGTAAAGACTCAGGTTATGATTTAGGAACAACAAATGCTTCTTTATTTCTTGTTCCATAATCATGTAAATCACAGTTTTTTGTAAAATGCTCTATGTTGGTTTTGGCATATAGTATAGCTTCTATCATATAAATGGATGGTGAGGTCTTCATTTTTTGAGTGAACCACAATCTGCAGGACTTCCTGGAAGCAATAACCAAAATGTCCCTTAATGCTCGTTTTTGTAAAATAAATACTTTCATCGCAAGTCGTGAAGATCCCCAAAAAATTATTCCATATTTAAGTTTGAAAAAAATTGAGCATAGTAAAATGAAAGCAAAACATCTTTATTGCATATGTATTTCAGTCTAGATAATGCAAAACAGGCCGAAGATAGTTTATGGTATAAAGTATTGATATGGATCTCCCAGTTCAAATTTTCATTAATATGAAGTCTTGGGAACTTTGTGTCTGTGGCTTGCTCTACGGATTTTCCACTCTTTCGAAGCAAAAGGGATTTATTCTGTGTTGTACCTCTGGCGACAAAATTTAAAAAAATAGACTATTGAGGATTCATACAAAGCTTATTCGATGAAAACCAATTTACAAAATTGTTGAATACTTGCAGCATTTCCAAAATACAACGTTCCATAGTAGGTTGATTGCACAAATAAGTGTTATCATCTGCGTACATGGTAAGGTTATCTTCGTCTGGCATTATTTGAGGCAAATCGATCACATATATGAGAAAAAGGAGCGGACCCAATATCGGAACTTCAGGTACACCAATATTTATATTCATTGTGTCAGTAACTACACCGATATATGAACAATTTGTTTTCTTTCAGAAAGATAAGATATCAGCCATTTGTAGATGTTGCCTGTAAGACAATATTTGTACAGTTTATCAGTGAGTATAGAGTAGTCAACTAAATCGAAGGCTTTACTCAAATCAACAAAGAGTCCCATACATTTGTGACCATTATCCAATGCTACATACAGTTTGTTGATGAACTGAATTATTGACGACTGTGTGCTATGCTTCTTCCGAAATCCATGCTGAGATGGCGTCAATATATTATTGTGATTAAAAAATTGCATTATTTCATTGAAAACAGCTTTTTCAAAAATGTTTGAAATGGAACTAAGTATTGATATTGCTATAATTTCCCATCTCTTCCTCATCCCCCTTTTTATACAATGGCACAACTCTAGCGGTTTTAAATATATTTGGGAACACAGTAAGTGATATTGATGTATTGATCAAATGTGTTATAGGGTACACAATGTAACTGGCTGCTGCTATCAAAACTTTGCTACAAATCTGATCTACTCCTACAGAAGATGTTCTTTTCAGTCCCATTGTAATGTTAAACACTGTTTCCTCTGGAATTGGATGAATAAACATAGTGTCATAGATCTTCTTAGGCTTAAACTCATTCTCACAGCTATTTAAATTATTCTCAGTTAATATTGTGTGAGGTACATTAGCAAAGAAATTATTAAAAATATTTGCAATATTTACGGGATCAGATATTTCTGTATTATCAACCTTTAATTTCGTCACCTGTTTATTTTCATGCTTTACATTTAGCTGACTGTTTATCAAATTCCAGACCGCCTTACTCTGGTTGTTAAAGTTTTTATATATATGATCATAATAAGTTTTTTTCGCAGCGACAATAACCTTTCTATAAATTCTCTTATACCGTTGATAATACTCAATATCTGCCTCGTTTTTTGTATGGTAAACGAAATTGTGAAGATCCTTATGAAGACGTTGCGCAGATTTCTTGAAACCTACTGTTAACCAAGGTTTTGATTTAGATTTGCTAGTGTTGACATATTTCAATGGAAAATGTAGGTCTATGTAATAATTTGAGATGTTGATAAAACTCTCGAACCCACCGTTTACATCTGTACAATTGTATATTTCAGTCCATGTTTCCGAGCGTATGTGTAAAATTTTTTTCCATAGCTCTTTCATTATAAAACCTGCTCTTATTTGTCTTCAAATTATGTGAAACTCTATTCATAGTATTGATCCTGAGTATCTGACAACAGTGATCTGATCTCCGTTTCCTATTACATTTATAGAAAAGTGATTTTGATTTTCATTCAAAAAATATTTACATATGTAATCTATCAAGGTAGCAGATGTACGAGAAATCCTTGTTGGTTGACTAATGATTTTCCAGACTAAAACAAGTAAAAATATCGAACAGCGTTTTTTGTTCGCTTGAACATTCCAGCCAGTTAATATTCAAGTCCAAAAATGAATTAAGTGCGTTTAAAAATTCTCCTGTACTTGTTAACGGGGATCTGTAAATGCAAAAGATTAGATATCTGTCCTGATTCAGCTGCAATTTAATACAAATTTCGAATACCTTTTCAATAGCATAATTTCCAGTATTGTAAGATTGAATCTCATATGGCACATCATTTCCGCAAAAATTACTACACCTCCATTTCTATGCTTATTTCTCATATAAGAACTGATCGGTTTATATCCCTCGAGAGAAATGATAATTTGATTGTTTACTAAAAAATGTTCAGAAACACAAAGTATATCTACATCATGCTCTAATAATTCTATTTCTCGCATCCAGCTTGCTACCTATACCCTTGACATTTTGATGATATATAGTTAATTTATCCAGTATTTCATCAGCCTCTTTAGCCTCGGATTGTTATATTTTTTCTGTTTTTGTTTTTCCAAAGCAACTTTTTGGAGACTTTGCATTCTTTCGCATCAAACATTGAGTGATTAACATCAAAATTAAAATTCAGCTTACTGTTTGCTTCTTGACAATTGTAACATTTAAAAGATTCACTTATACAATCCGATTGTTCACCAGCAGAGTATTTCAGACAAAACTTTGATGATGCTTGCAAGTATCTATTTTGTGATTAAAACCGCCACATCTATAACACCTCAAGACACGCACGTTGGTGACCATCCTATGCACAGTGAAGATTCTTGCAGTATTTAAGCACCAGGATCACACTATAATAGCCATAAACCTGGACACCATCTTCTTAACTGTGAGTACCTTAATTTCAACCTGTTCTTCTTTCAGAAATGTGTTTTGTTTTTGAATGCTATCCACTAGCTTATCATCTTCTAGCTGTTCCTCAATATCCACTATCTTGATACATGGATTCCTTCTGTCAGGAATTTTTATTTGATACTGCTTTCCCATACTTTTCTCTACTTCTTTCTTAACTTTCTCTGTATCTTCTTTTGATTTATATTTAATAACAATGCCATCATCCTTGATGTTCCTGACTTGCGTGATCTTCACTTCCATTTCAGCTGGTTTCAATTTTTTTGTTATAACTTCTCTTGTCTTACTGCTATCTTGTTTCGACTTGGGTTTTATGACCACGGTTTCACCTGTAATAACACTTGCATACGATTTTTCGATGACTGTTCCATTTTTATTGTTGATTTTATGCTTTAGATCTCTTAGCTCTCTGAATATTACATCTTTGAAGCTAGCGAAATGATTGTTGAATTGCAAAACAAACTCAAAAATTGGCATGCAACTGTTACAGAACCATTCAAAACCCACGATATTTTTTATACTTTGGAAATCTCTTGAGCTTATCTTTGCACATTTCAAATGTAAAACACTTGCACATGGACCAGCACATTTTAGATTTCCTTCAGATTTTACAGTGTCATCAGTGTCATCACACTTTTTGCACATTTGCTCATCCGTCATGGTATAGCCTGTTGAGTGGCAGCGCACAGATTGTGTGTGCCAATAGATTTTCAGTTTTAATTAAATTGATGGATACCAAGATCGGTTATCATATATAATAACTCGAACAAAATAATTTTTCTACCAGGTTATCATTTTACTTACCACATAGCTCACGAATTTTAAACCTCACTCGACTTTTCACCTTACAAATACAGTAAATAAACAGGACACCACAGGACACAATCGATTTATAAATGAGGGATGAAGAAATGTAGTGAAAGCTATGCCTATTTGATACCTATATGAAATATTGTAGTACCATTTGAGAGGAAGGGCGTTTAGGCAGCATCTGCTAGTACTAAATAGCTTCACTAGCCTAGTCTCTTCAATAGATGTCGCTATGTATTAAGCTAAACTGGTTCATTATATCAGAGGTTTACTATAAAAGAAAAAAGGGCTTTTTTTGTTTGGTTTAGTTGGTTTGTTCTGTTAAAAAATGCCATGACCCTACATGGTTCAAAGTTATATTACTAAGCGAGAAAAATAAGCGAAATCATAATACCTGACCAAAATGAATAAAAAAATTAATAGTGATGGAGTGATTAAAACAACCTACTCTTTGATATACTAAGGTATTTTGGTTTTTACAAGTCTATCAGAAAAACGAATGTTATTTATATAGCTTTTGAGGTTACAAAAGGAAGTTCAAACTTTTTTGGGCACTTCGTATGATTGCAATAACGTGTGAATCTATAATTTTGTCATTTCTTTCACTGAGGGACACTGACCATGGCATATTCCTCATAAGCCTCCATGATCCATGGGCTGCAGCTTTGAACTGGTATTGATTCATTGATTGGCATAAAAACTAGTTTGGTTTGGACTGAAGAAGGATTTATCTGTTATTATTCTCCAATTCTGCATACCATTTTAGTAGGTCTTCGGTAAATAAATTAGATTTCATCCATGCTTTGCTGTTTGATCTGTACTTGACTGGAAGAGTTTTGTTTTTGCAATAACTGAAAACTGTAATTCTAACTTTGGACATTTTTTCCGCCTACATACATTTCTCCTTAGAAATTCAGTATTTTATCAGGCGCCAGTTTGTACAAAAGACCGGTCTTGTCGGTGTTAAAAATGTTATCACTGGTAATTTTTGCAAACATCAAGCAATACAGTTGTGTACCAGTTTTAACATCATTCATATCAACTGATGCAGACTCACCAACAAATTTTCCTCGAGACACAATTACTATTATTAAAATGTTCAGGTCAACTTCTGGAACACACAAAATCTTGTTCTCCAAATTTATATAATACATAGAATAAGGCCACTTGTAGGGATATTTTTTTGTGTTTTTTAAGTTAACCATTGTAAAAGTTCCCTACCTGTACAAAATTTGTGTTCACTTGGCCATACGACGAAAGGATTTCATCTTTTCTTCAAAGTGATGAAGACAAATTCATTTAATGACAAATATCACTTTATTTGATACCACTTTATATATTTTTTATGATATCGTATTTTCTTACTCTCCATTTTGAAAGTATTGTCCAGTAATGTTCGCAACGAAGTCTAAAACGCAAATGAGGTCAACACTAAAGCGATTTAAAAACTAAAAAAAATATGTCGTTGTGCGCGGTCTGTTCTGATTGGTTCCCGATGAGCGGTATTGTTTGTTGTCTGGTCCAGTCGTAGTCTATTGATCTTCTTTATGGCAATATGGCAGCCACTCATAAAGAAGATCAATAGACTACGATTGGACCAGACAACAAACAATGACCGACAAACAGCCACGTCAGCAGGCCGGAATACCGCTCATCGGGAACCAAACAGAACAGACCGCGCACAACGACACGTCACCGGACGGGGTATAAATAGGCATGAAAGGAACGTGTTCGCCAGTTCACCTGAAGACGATCGAAGATAGCATATCAATCGAAACGTCGTGATACTCAAAAATTTTATAGACAATGGAAGTCCGAAATCAAACTTTTGAAAAATCCACCTTGTTTACAAGTTTCAAACAACAGTAAAAAAAATATATAATGACACGTTTTTTTAACAAGACTAATGTGACGAATGATATTGCATTTTATTTTTACAAATTTCTTTAATATTTGGCTTGATTGAAGATAGCTGTAAAATAATATCTGGTTCGGCATTGAAGCGGTTGCGGTATTTGGTTTTAGTAAAAATATATGAAAAAAATCCTGTTTCACAAAGGCAAGTGCTCCTGTTTAAGACTGCACCAAAACTCTGCTTATGGTTGATTTTCAAACTTTAGTTTTAGTGAAGAATCGGAAGTCAAATCTACAAGTTTTTCATATTCTTGGCAGGAAAAAGTTTGCTGCTTTTCTTTTACTATATTCTTCACCCAAAAATGCTTTTCCAGATTCGTACCCAATCCATTAGAAAAGTACTGCGTTACCGAGCTATACATCTTTTTAATATGACAGTCAAACTCCTTAATTTAAAAGCTACTTAGTCAAAATTGTAATTTCCTTATAAATGATCTTATTTTTTCGTTTGCTGTAAACACTGTAACCTGTCTTCCTTGAAGTGACAAATTAACTTCATTAAGTTTAGAAAATATTTCTGCTAAACAGGCAAGTCTAATCAACTAGTTTTTATCACTTAATACGAGTATGCTTCGTAAATCAAAAGGATGCTCCTGAAGAAAAATGTGTTCGCCTCAAGATTTTTAAATTTTTAGATAAACTCTCTTAAGGATTTTTGATGGCAACAAAAAAGTAGCCTATTAGTTTTATTAAATGATTCTATATTTCCACAAAAGCTGCTTGCGGAGCCCCTACGCGTAGTTCGCGGAGCCCTGGGCTCCGCGGAGCACACCTTGGGAAACGCTGCTCTAGACGATTTTGTAGAAATACAGATATTCATGGTAGGAAGTGGCAAATTTAGCATTAACTAGATAAATATTATCAAGTCCGTTGGCGTTTAGTAGTAACTTCAACCAAAAATATTGACAAAAAGATGTATTAATGTGTTTATTTGTTTAATCGGAAAGAGCTAATCTAATTTAAAATAATCGAAAGGTGTCTAATTTAATTTTAATTGCTTAATCATAAATCAAATAACTATTGCATGTCCATGGACAAAAAAAGGAAACATGATTAGTTTGATAATTTATTTCTTGTCAGCATAAATTTTTATAATTTCTAGGATAGACTATCAATATGAAAAAAAAAACAAAATGTACACCCCGTTTTTATAGTGTGGTGATTTAATTTCTTTCACATGGAAAACACATCGAAAGTTTTATTTTTAGTTGCTTAATTCGAATAAATTATAAATGTTTCAAAAAAGCCAGTGAAGTACAAAGATTTGTTTTAAAAAGAATAGTTATAGTGACGGCGCGACGCCACTGAATTTGATAATTTTGATTTATTCAGGGCTAAATTAGCCTTTCTCCAATATAAATGACAATGCTGAGTTTCAACGAAATTTGATAACGATTCTTACAAAAAAACAATTTTTCCATAAGTCTGACACCTTGTACCTTGAAAACGAAGCATCACCAGATCAAGTGGCTTATTAACCCAGATTACCATGCTTGAGAATGTTGCACCCCTCAGTTTTGTAGCTAGGGACTATGGCCTCATGGCAAGCGCCGTAAAATTTGCAACCTCTTGTAAATCTATCTCGACCCCCCCCCCCCCCCGAAAAACCTGAAGATAAAAAACTTTTCTACTGAAAGTATTTCTCACTACTTTGGACGTTCGTCTATTCCGAAAACGCTATAGATAAAAAAAATCTCTTTAATCCCTTCTACTTTTGCCTAATTTATTCACTACAGTTTCTATTTGATTATATTCCCCACATACTATACTCACAATGTTGCACATGCCAAAAACTTTGGGCCTGAAGTCCGGGCTTATAAGGCTCCTGCGATAATACACCCCTGATTAAACCTATGCTTACTTTTCGTCTTAGAATAACTCAAGCGATTATCCCTTGAAGTTTTGACACGTAGTCTCTTCTGAGGTTTGATGTTTTGGTAACGCATAAATGTTTAATCGAATGAAATAAAAAAGCTTTGAGATAGGTACAAACAGTAGGTGCCTGCCGTGCCCCCTATCAGCCACCCTAAAGGTTGCAAACTAAAAAATAATTTTAACTATAGTGTATTTCAATGAAAATGCTGGGAATTGAATAACTCCATATTAAAACGTCCGCAACGGAAAACAAGTAATGTAGGGATAATGTTACTCAATAAGTTTTGTTCTTTTGGGAAAAAAGGGATCAAGTGAAACTATAAGAAGTATATTTTTATATTATTAATAAAACTGCGAGAATCAAGACCTTTTACCATAAAATTATCTTACGAATAATACAGCATCTCTATTCATTCATTAAATACTACAATTTTTCACCGTTAACTAATTTTAATTATAAGCTTTATTGACCTAACAGTAAGTTTTTCGAACAAGTACTAAAATATATTTTACTCTTTTATGACTTACATACTGTAGAGAAACCAGTATTATTTTTTCCCCATTTTCAACATAATTTAATATTTAGGAAAACGTTTTTTGTAGATTTTTATAATTTTTGTATTTTTAATTGCCAAACCTTAATGCGGCTCAACACTTCAAAAAGCAGTGTAGATATAACCGATGTTTGGATAGCCACAGCTGGTCTTGCCTCTACCTTAATTGATAGACCGTTACCACAATAGTTTGCAATAATGCAATGCATAATTCGTGAAGATGCTCTTTGGAATGTTTGCATTTACAGCCATCTCATCATAAATGAAGGATCTTTCACGCAGTGTTTATCCTCACCTATATTGAGATTTTTTATATCAGAAGCATTCCCTTTATTTAATGCTCTCATTACAATGAAAATTTATAAGGTGCTACATTGACCTGAATCTGGGGGACCTGGGGGACGTCGGCAATGCGCCGCTTTAGACTGAAACGCCGACAGTAGGCGCTGGTAGCTTTTGGAAGTTCTTTCAGTCTATATGTCAAGATGGATCCATGTGTTATTTATACGTTGATAATAAAGTGTCAGTACATCCCCCAACGCTGTGCTACATTTGGGGAGCGTTTTCTACACACTTTATGAAGAACTGTTAGACCAGGAGGACATAATTTTGAAGTAATTTTGAATGAGTATATCGTCGTTTAAATTACTCTTACTTCAGAACGACAACTCGTGAAGGGCAAGAGCGTTTTTATTATTTTCAAGTCTGTCAGACATTATCCACCGTTCATATCAAATTTTTATATTCGAATTTGTATTAATTTTTGATAGAAATTTTCTGAGTTGTAATAATTTTGAGGAAACACATTTTTCTAGAAGCGATTTCGAGGCATCAAACTTGAAACTGACGCACTCTTACCGGATTAGGAGTGCGTGAATGCGGAAAAAACTTTTCGCAAACCGCCGTGATGGGGAATTTTTCGGGACTTGGTAGTGTCCGTGGAATGGCAGTGATCACTATGGTGAGGTTATAGACACTCACAGCTACGAGCAAGAACACCGTAATTAGCCGCATTGCCCAAATTCGTCTGGGACGACCTTCACCGAGAAACCAGCTAGGATCTTTATAATCTTTATAAGAGTAAGAAATGCTGAAGGTCACTTGCAATTTAGAGTTTACCGGTTCTTGTTCCAAAGAGTATTGATGTATCGGTAGCGCTTGCGAATATGGATTAAAATAACGAGTTTGACCGTTTCTGAGCTTCTGTAGTAAATTACATGTAAACATCAGATTACTTCAAAACCCCTATAATAATTGTGGTGAATCAACTATAACAAATTTGGATCGATTTCTGTCAGTGATCGGATCATTGTTAAATTATTTTTATGATAGAGCTAATCCAAATTTTCAAAATATTTATATTATAAGTTCTATAATCTCAAAGTTGAAAGAAATGTAAGTATTCAATCAGTTGTAACTTGGAATCACCTGAAAACAATTGACTACAAATTTTGCCGATCAACGTGATGAAGTTTGCCTAAGCCTTGAGACCTTCTGATTTTGGGACAAATGCAAAATAAGTGCCTTCAAATGTTCCATGACCATTGCTTACAAATATTAAATATTTTATGCAGTTTCATCAATTTGCATTGCAAATTTACATCAGAACATGGAAATACCTTGAGTGAGGCCCTTCAATCAGTAATAGAAGGAGAACATACTCATTACTTCCAAAATCTTTCGTACAAATCCATATCTAAGCAAAAAAATTTCGGTAAGGCCAGCTTTCTAAAATTCTCAGAATGTTGTAAACTCTAAGCTTAGAGCAGTATGCCCAAACATTAATATACCTAATCAGATCTCTAATTCTTATACACCCAATAACTTTTTCCGTACAAAAAATGAATTCGCATACCAATTCAACTTAGTTCCAATTTCAACTTTTTCCAACAAATGCATACATGTTTAGCAATCCGAAACCCTAAAATCAGAATATTAATGTTTTTGAGCCGAATTCCGCGGATGCTAGAATGCTTCCTAGGCCTACATCGATGCAAAATTTTATCGTTGAAGAGCTATTCAACATCGAATTATATAATGACCTTGCTACTGGTAAAATATATGATAACTATAGTCCAGGGGACTGCTAATAATCTCGCATATCGTTTTGCTAATCATAACCAATTCTAGGATGAACCTGGCCTAAATATTGATCAAATATGATCAAACTTACCTCACAAAAATCCAACTCAAATGCTCCGTCGTGTCGGATATCCAACATATCGTTACTCTTTAGGTTCATTGACCGATAGGATTAGAAATCTGGCGTGGTGAGTTGCGTCAAGTTCATGGCTTTCATCCTCCGGTGCTCTGGTCGGTCTCAGGCGGAGACGCGCAGTCACTTACGAATCGTTCGGTGCAATCACTCCGACATCGGAGGTGGCCTCATGGTTTACGTTCCATCGATAGAATGATGTACCGGATTTCCTGTGGCTTGGAACAGATAACCAGCGAATCCATAAGAGTATCCAATCGCCATGATTTTGTTAGCCTGCTAGACCTGTATCTCACAACAAACCCCGCCATATAAACAGTTAATATATTAGCTCCACTAGGAACATTGGATCACAATACCATTTCAACCATCTGTAGAATGCCATCCCTAGATCAACAGCATAGCACTAGAAATATACAAAATGGAATGATCTCAGAAACTCTTACCAGTCCTTTCCATGGAATGATGTCTGTTTCATGTCGAGATCTGTCAGCTTGTGGCCAAAAAATAATAGAAACAATAACATCAGGTATGAAAGCCTGCATGACGCTCATTAATAAACACCCCTCAAAAAATAGATCTTAGCTTAACCGAAGCTGCAGAGCCGTAGTAACAGTTGAAAACCAATGGTATAGGGAATGGGGGACAAATCTTACTACAGAAAGCCACCACAGTTTCATCGAGGCCAGAAGCCAGTTTAAGCGGATCATCGATAACAGCAAAGAGGAGCACAACCAGAAAATTTATACGAAACTCTTCTCATGTCCTAAGTGGTCCAGATCATTGTGGTCTGTAGTCAAAACTGTTAGGCAGAACTTCTGCCATCCATCATCCATTGACGAGAGCAGATGGGCCCATCGCATCCACCCTATAAGAAAAAGCACTTTGGGGCAGGCTTTGCAAATTTGACAACGAATTTGCAGAGCGTGTACTGAAAAATACCAAAAATTAGATTTCATACCGAGATATAAAACGCATTCCATAAAAACTGAATTCTAGGAAAGCTAGTGGTGCTCCAGACCAAATACGAGCAATTCTCTTGGTACGTTGCATGGCAAAGCTTACTCCAGTCCTGTGCAAAATATTTAAACTTTCCTACCCGTGAGAAATATTCCCTACTCAGTGAACATCGGTCGAGTGCAACTTAAGCGTAAGAAAGGTAGAAAAATCATACTCAGCAACTTTAGACCTGTGACTCTGCTCTGCATCATGTCCAAGGTTACAGATACTATTATTAACTTGCAGGTTCTGAAGTAGCTATACCAAAATTATATCATCAGCGATCGCCAATATGGTTTCCGCAGGCATAGATCCACAATAGATCTTGCCTGCCTATGGACTGCCACTGGGTCTGTGCTGTTTGTTGGAGAAATTTATTCTATAATTAGTGACAAACTTATCAGTGTTGCTACAGAAAACAGTTTCGAAGAGTGAATGAGATTATGACTCGGTAAAAACACTTTGTAACCCATTTAAGACACCTTGATTACAACCAACATAATAAATGAGCTTTATTCGACGGTTGGATCACTAGCCCATACGAGTATTCATATACCTATTTCAAATTAGTTCGAAGTATTTGGTGTATTTAATAATAATATTATATGATACTTCCAGGGAATAATTTGAAAATTAGAAATATACGAGAAATATTCGAGAAGGCTAGGTGTTAAAGCCAATATCAAAAACCTAACTGTGAATATCAGAATATCTAAGATATGTAAACGGCAACAATGGCAACAGGATGAGAGCTACTGTGTGCGCCTAATTCATTTTTCAATTCAAGAACTAGAGTCAGCTAGAAAAGACATATTCGAAAATTATAAAGCATTTCCATTACGATCAGATCTTCAATTTCCGAAATATTATCAAGGTTAAATCTTTATGGCAATGAAAAGTCTTATAAATACTGAAACGAGATTAGTAGCCAGCAGTTAAGAAAATATCATCCTTTATTCAAATCATCCAGAACACGTTTGCAGCTCTCAACAGACTTCTCAGATGTGTCAGTTTATTCGAGATTGGTTATGGAACATTCAAGATGGGCATTTTTTCATATATTCGATCATCGAGCAGAGACAGCAGTCAGTCAGTGGTCAGACGTCAAATAGCCAAAATGAAATCGTGAATATAAGTTAGTTTATAAGTTGTTGTGTTACCAATAATGATAAATTAGTGATTAAGAACGTTACAAGTGGTGTCAGACGTTCGGATAACTGCGAACTGAAAGTGGCGGAATTGAAACGCGAGTTGAAAAAACGAGACTTGAAAACTAGTGGTGTAAAGGCAGTGTTAGTGAGTCGGCTACGAGAGTACCTGCTTGATAATGATGAGGACCCAGAGAGCAATTCATTTGAAATGCTTTTGGACCAGTTAGAAGGAGAAATAGCTACACAATTGTAGGTACAATAGAAGGTGCAACAAGATCGGTTAAAAGATGAATTGAAAGTACAACAGGACCAGCAACCGCACAATTAAAGGTACAATAGAGCCAGTTAAGAGATGAACTGAAGGTTTATACAGGGCAACTAACAGAATGCTTTGAAGAAATAACACTTGCTTTGAGTAATACTGTAGAACAAAAATTGAACAATGAGCAAGGTGCCTTAAAAGACACTATAGATAAGATCCAAGCGAAGATAAAAGAACTAGTAGGTAAATTTGCCGCACAAAGCAGAGACATCTTCAAGGCGGGAGATAACACTATTACGGGAGTCAGTTTGGATAACGGCTAAGCTCGCTTCGTACGTGAAACTGCCGACCGAAAACCAGAACGGGTCGATAAGGAGGGGGCATTATCGCATTGTGACTGTTGCTAGGACCCCCTGGTCATCATAGCGGCCATTAGGCATGTCAGTGGAAGCGCTTATGTGGATGGGATGGCGAATGATAAGATGCATCCATTTTTAGTTGATACCGATGCCACGACAATCATCCTACTTCCAAAACTAGTAGGCAACAGAAAGATAATGAATTCACGATGGCGCCTGCGTACTGCTACTGGAGAGGCTGCCACATTCTATGGTGAGGCTTCAGTGAAAAATCAAGATTGATAGCGTAGAATTTCAGCATTGTAGCAGATATAGAAGGAGAGGTGATGCTTGGTATGGATATCATGAACATGCAGGGTATCCAAATTTACTTCAAGAACCGTACCTTCAAGGTTGGACTTGAAAAATTATTTCTGGCTCCTCGGGAAGAAACAGCTGCCCAAGTGGTGTTGGAAGAAGAAACCCTATTGCCAGCAAGGAGAGAAGTCATCGTGAAGACTCGGCTGCAAGCTAGTAGTAGTAGTAGTAGTAGTGGGGAGGCAAAGCCAGGAAAGTAGGCCACTCTTGGCCCTTTTTGCCGACCCCGAACCCCAAAGACCATCACTGAAAAAAAAAACAACACTATGGCAGACTTGGTGACGTCCTAGTGTCTAACCTTCCAGACCTTCTAATAAAGGTCACGATGTCCGACCATTCCGCTAAGTAGCACTCTTCCCTGTTAAACTCTGCTGTGCCGAACACCTCAGTTCTAAGACTGCTGTATACGGCACATTCGCCCAGGAAGTGGAACGAAGTCTCGCCCTCCTCCCAGCACTTCTGACATATTGGATCTTTGACAACTCCGATGAGTGACATGTGTCTGTTCAGTCTGCAGTGACCTGTAAGCATCCCCACTAACAAGTGGAGTGAATCCCTCTTCCGGCTCAGCAGCCATAGCTCCCTACGTTTGTTGGGGCCCGCTATGAACCTCTTTGACTGCCTGCAGTCGTCTCTCTCCAGCCATGCTTTCGCAAGTTCGTTGTATGCCCAGGCATCCAGGGCATTACTAACCTGGCCTCTGCTAATGCCCAGCAAGGGTTCGGGGCCAATGCATGCGCCTCTTGCTCCTATCCTCGTCAGGCAGTCTGCTTTCTCGTTGCCTGGCACCCCAATGTGACCAGGGACCCACATAAGGGTCACGTTCTTGGATTGGGCTAAGGATTGGAGGGCGGCGCTGCATTTCTGGACCAGTGGTGTTCTGATCCTAGGGGATGCTACCGCTCTCAAAGCTGCCTGACTATCGGAGCATATATAGATGTCCTGCTCCGTGCACTGTTGTACTTCCGCTGAATATGCCACCATCAGAATGGCAAATATCTCTGCCTGAAAAACTGACGTGTGAGTTCCCAGCGCAACGCTTTCCTCCACGTCTCTGCCTTCCAGGTACATTCCCGCGCCACTGGATTCCATCTCTTCCGAGCGAGACCCGTCGGTGTAGCAGGGTTTATCAGGAACCTCCAACCACACCTGAGAACATGCAGCAAATAATCCGTAACGCAATTAGAAACATTACCCCTGAACTATTGAGAAGAGTGGCAAGGTCTTTTGATGCACGTCTTCATTTGTGCTTAGAAGAAAATGGAAGACACATTGAACATAAGTTCTAGTAAGAAATTAATGTTAGTAATTTTAATACCAGTTAAAAAAAAACTAAAATGTGATCTTTTCGGTGTTATATATCTAACTTTATTTTGGTTGTTATAATTTTAGAAGGGTATCTAAAAAATTGTTTTGACTTTTGAAGTACTTGTAATTAAACTTTTAAATTAATTAGTTCATTAATAATAAAGTCTAATGTCATTATCAAGGCCACCTTTAATTTTTATTCGTTGAAATTGTTATTGAAATAGGCGAAACAAGTAGTATTTGGCGAATAACTTTTAATCCGTTAGGAATTTTGATATGAATGTATTTAGAAAAAAGTTTTATTCCTTAATTCCGCATCGAATGCAATGAATAAAGAGGGGGGCTTATATTTAAAATAATAAAGAAAAAGTCTTTTATAATTTGAAAAGTTTGGCAGTCATGAACACCCTGTACAATTTAGATCAACCAATCTTGGTCAACAAGACATCCATCTTACTTAATAAGTTCCCAGTTCAAATGTGATAATTACGCACTATTCGTATTTTTCAGCAATTTTTAAAGTCGGTGATGCAAAACCGATTTTTTTTGCTCTTTATTTTTTTCGTCGCTTTAACCGCATCGATTTGGATAATATTTTAGGATAATAGAGATCACCATTGGAGACACCCAAATATGCAAAAAATGGGTAGTTCAATTTAAAAAAATATGTCATTATGACGTCACACTTTTTTGGGACACCCTGTATGATCAAGAGTATTTTCCTATAATGCAATCTAAGGTACAGATACAACATGCAAAATATTAAAATCCCAACTTAATTGATAACGGAGCTACAGAAGACGGGAGCTAAGATGCAGGACCCTGTATATATATATATATATATATATATATATATATCGATTTTGATAATATCTTAGGATAATAGAGGTCACCATTGAAGACACCCAAATATGCAAAAAAATTGGTAGTTCAATTAAAAAAATATGTCATTATGACGTCACACTTTTTTGGGACACCCTGTATGATCAAGAGTATTTTCCTATGCAATCTAAGGTACAGATACAACATGCAAAATATTCAAATCCCAACTTAATTGATAACGGAGCTACAGAAGACGGGAGCTAAGATGCAGGACCCTGTATATATATATATATATATATATATATATATATATATATATATATATATATATATATATATATATATATATATATATATATATATATATATATTTAGTATATGCCCCCCCCCGAAACGAAGTCCTAAATACGTGCCTGTGTCTTACTATTAGCTGTCACTGCTCGATGCTCCACTGACCAATTTCGAACAATCTGACCCAGTCGCGATGTCTAATGACATCTAGACACATGTGTGACCAATGTGTTTCCTCTTGTCGGTGCTTCGGCCTTCAAACGCTGGAGTTGACCAAGCTTTTTCTGGAACACTCTGGTAATGGCTTTTTGTTCAACAACACTTGCTGAGACGCTGTAGGCCAAGGAATATTCTACTGGAAAGCTGAACAGGTCCTGATGCACTTATTTAGTAGCCCCAAATGTCACTTTTCCACCGCCTTCGTAGATTGCCATGAATTCTTGGAAGACAACCCCGCTGTCCGTAGCTCGTGATTGTCCAAAGTATTGGCCGTCGTTGTCATGGTCTCCTTGATAGAGCGCCAGTCTGTTGAAATGGACAGCCTTGGGATTTCCATGGGAAGACTTGCAGATGCGAAAGATAACGTCATTGATCCTTTTCTTGAGAACGTAGGGTCCTTCCCAAGCTGCTCCAGCTTGTCGTTTTCTTTATTTCCAGTCGCCTCGAACTATCCATATAGCAGAACACCACTTTCGTACCATTGCACCCTTGCTTATAGTGACGGGGTATTCATTCTTGTTGAGCAGGTACCCCTTGTTTAGAAGACACCACTACCTTTCCCACCAGGATGCCACGAGCGACCTCTTCATCGTGATTCTGGGGTTCAACGAACATGGGGGCCCCATCATAGATGTTAGCTTGCAGCCAAGGTTAGGTTCGATAGGAGATTCTCGTTCGTTCTTCCCTCCAGGGAAGAGTGGACGGGAGGGAATGTAAGATTGCCGCACAACAGCTTGGTTTGAACGTGATATTTACGCACCATTCGTATTGTTCAGCAATTTTTAAAGTCGGTTATGCAAACCCGAATGGGTAGTTCAATTTAAAAAAATATGTCATTATGACGTCACACTTTTTTGGGACACCCTGGATGATCGAGAGTATTTTCTTAAAATACAATCTAAGGTACAGATACAACATGCAATATATTAAAATCCCAAATTAATTGATAACGGAGCTACAGAAGACGGGAGCTGAGATGCAGGACCCAGTATATATATATATATATATATATATATATATATATATATATATATATATATATATATCTGTGTGTATGTGTGTGTTACGTGTGTAAGAAAACGTCAAGAAACATTGCATTTAACTAATGAAAATGAAAGCGCAGTCACTTCTACAAAATTAATAAATATCTTCAACACTAAGATCTATGTCCCAGTGAATCGAAAGTACAGCTAAGGAGTTTAATTTTATTTTGGAAGGAAAATATTCACTCTCTTAGTCGAAAATGACCTCTTAACTGTAGCAGTGGTCACTGGTAGGGTGGATAAAATGGTCAGTAGATGATGGATGATTGGAAAAGTGTTTGTTACATATTCCAAGGAACCTGAGTGTCCGAGGTTTCAGAGCCGGTTTTAGGGTTTGCGAGGCTGTGAGCAAAAATAAATGAGGGGTCAAGAAAAATAGACTCTCTTATTTACTCATTATAATTATACAGATGTACCATTCGATAAAAAATAACTATAAAAATAAAATCACAGAAAATTCAAAATCAACGAAACTATGTTAATAGTAACCAAAAAAACAAACCTTCACATTTTAATATAATAATTTAAGGTTGCGTGCTTTTTTCGCAGCAAAATCGTCTATAAATTGTGAAAAATCTTTACCATTAAAAATTTTTTGATTGAAATTAACGATAGCCCAAATAATCTGTAGCGATATAGTCGAGCGTAGTTAATTTTTAATTAGTTTTAATTTGATGGAACGTATTTTAGTTCCTGCGTCGGCACGCGTCTGTGAGGTAATTATTTACTTATCGTGTAAAAATCACGCCAGCGCGGGGCTGGCCTTACCGCGGGGCTATGTGCAGTGCACATTTTGCCCCCCATATATCCGTTTCTGCGGAGTTTGTTTCTTTAGAAACTTGATTGCACCACATATAGTCACCTTGGAAAGCAGACACTGAATATTCCTCATCAAAAAATATAGATAAGGCTTGTAGTCAATAGCTTTATCAGGTGATGCAAACCCTAGTAGTAGGGCTTGAAATGCTGACAATACTGTCGTTGGAGTCTCGAAGCGGTTTTGCAAATTAACTATCAGCTGGTCGGTGCATGGTAAAAAAATAGCGACTCTGAAGTGAGCGGCATTATATAACTATTAATTGTTTCGGGGGGTCCGGACCCATAAATACGTGCCTGGTCAGACTTCAGACGTCAAATAGAACTATAAATCCTGGATATATGTGAATTATATATATTATAAGTTGTTGTGTTGTTACCTGTTGATATAAATTAAGGTTTAAGAACGTTACCATACAATAGGTGAATGTTATGGCGCTAACAGTATGGTATGTTTGAGAAGTCGATCTTGGAACTAAGCCACTCGTATATCACACGAATAGTTCCAATAAAAAAACTGAGCAGATAAGGTGGTAAAAAGCTCTGATACTATAAGAATATAATAATCTTACGTTAGAGATCACGTGTACAACAACTATTATTTGAAAATAAAATTTGCAAATTAGTTAAAGAAATAATCACTTGTGATAAGCTTTAATAGTGCTTCAAATATCAAATGGGATTACAAAAGATATTATCATAAAATTAAAGAGAGCGAAACAACTTATAAATAGGTCAGTTTGTATGTGGTACAGTTATATCAAACCTCAAAGAATGCTAGAAAATAAATAAAAAGAAAACCGAAAAACCTATCAATATTTTGCATTCCGTGGTATTTGAAGCTCTAGTACTAGAGCTCTTCTCTCTAACCGTAATTGTGTGAGCATAATAGTCAGCACATTTCGGCTTCGAAGGAATACCATATTTATTTGTCGCTTGTGGTTTCATCCACCCCCTGTGGCATCACGCGGAACGAGATCGACAGCGTCGGATGGACTTCAGCATACCGGTGTATGTCCTTTGTGATCGCATACATGTGGCCGGCCTGCAAAATGCTGGAAAAATCTCCATCTCCACACCGATAATGACTGAACCGCTGAATGGAACGACAATTTCCGTCTTGGTCTGCTCATATGAACCGCGGCGATCGGTTAATGCATATCGCTTGATCATATTGTGCACAAATCATGGATATATACTTTATATATATATATATATATATATATATATATATATATATATATATATATGTGTGTAATTCACATTCAGCCGTGCTTGGTTTGTTTTGTTTTTCATTAGAGAACCGGCATTGTTAGACATAGACCTTTTATTATGAAATATTTCGCACCATTTTCTTGACACTACTTAAAGAATATATCTTCTCGACCGTGTAGATTTTCTAATGTTACTAATAATAGATAGAAGAATCACACATGTTGAGAAACTGTCCACTATTATCGTACGCATATATTGCCAAACTGGTCGCATCGCTACTTAACTGTAATAGCAATAATTGACAAATCACATAGAATGCATCACACAGCTTGAATTTACCTTATTGTTCAAAGGAAATTGTTAGTGTTTTGAAAAGCAGTACAAGGTTGAATAAAGTTGTGTGTCTGAAGCCTCATTGTTATTAAAGATGGTGACATATATTTTATCTCTGGCAAATCATTGAAATAAAAAAAGTATAAGTTCATCCAAATACGAAATCTGGTAAGTAGCCAGGGTTGGATGGAAGGGCTGTACCTTAAATTAAAAATTAATAATTATATTTTTGACAAAAACAGCCATAACACCATTTAAAATAATATTTAAACTCGAACTAGGCGAACAGCAATGGCAGCTGTTTGACTCTAATGTAGTGAACCTCAATTACTGAAACATCCAACAGGCCACGGCCACGGGATATAGCGTTAATCGTATGGCTTTTGAGTTATTCATGGTTCTCTGCATTTTCCATTATATCGAAACCTTGTGATTTTTTTTTTTTTTTTGGCGTCGAGAGTCGTTGAATAAGTGACGCGTACGATTAGCTGGGCACTTAAATGTGTTTTCACTTAGTATATTCAGAGCATAAAATTTCTGATATAGTTTCTATTGAGTGTATTGTATGCAGCGTACATTTTCTCAAAACTGTGTTGTGATACATCATTCCAGTTGCAAGATATGCAACGACACTAATGTACTGGTGAGTTAAAGGCCATTTTCCAGTAAAAGAATCTGCAAATACCTGTACCGCAAAAAATTGGCATGCTATTTTGTATCACTGGGTAGGCGTAATAGTCCAGTGAATTATAGTCATATGATCGAAACATGGCGCCTGATGTGGAAATTTGCAGGAAGTGTGACGACAACTTCATAGTCTCAACTAAATCAGTTACATGTGTGCTTTGTAAGTCAAAATACCATACTGTGTGCATATCTTTTAAGGACACCTGGTTAAAAGTGTTGTCTGACTGTAAGAATTTGTTCTGGGCGTGTGATAAATGTAATGGAAATATTTTGCCAAAAGACAGCGCTGATGTTGAGATTTTGAGGAAAGAAATTGACTGCTTGCAGAGAGAAAAAGAAATCCTAAATAATTTGGTTTCTGAGACCAAATACTCTAATGAATTGCAAAAAACGATAATTCAAACACAAAAAGAACAATTGCTAGCACTGGACCAAAATTTGCTGAATAAAACTTATAGCGATGTGGTAAAAACTTCAAATCAAAATTCCAGAGGCGACCACAAACGAGATTCAAACTCATCTGTTCTTCTGATAAAATCCAAAAATAATGATACCACCGATGCTGACCAAATATTTAAAGACGTCACGCAGTTAGTGGGCACGGCTAAATTGAAGATATGCATAAATAATACACGGAAAATCAGGAATGGCATTGCCGTACACTGTGAGGACAAATCTTCTTTAGACACGCTAAAGTCCAGTCTTACTGCGCCGCTAGGGAAAAAGTACTCAATAGACGAGCCAAAAAAGTATAACCCCAGACTCTTAATTATGGATGCTCGATTGGAAGGCTTAGATTCTTCCGAAGACATAATAAATAGTATTGCACTCCTTAATGGTTTGGAAGACTCACATAAGTCTGAGATCAAAGTCGTCACTAAATTGAAAAGGCTGAGCAACGTCGATGTCGTAATAGAAGTTACTCCAGGGTTGCGAAATTTATTGATGCAGAAGGAATATGTATTTGTTGGCTGGAAGAAATCGAAAATCAAGGACCACCTACGAGTTTTTAGCTGTTTCAAGTGCTGTGGATTTGGTCACCTAGAAACCAATTGCAAAGCCGATCTTCACTGTCCTAAGTGTGCCGGTAATCATAAACTTAAAGACTGCATGTCTGATTCCGTACAGTGTTCTAATTGTCTGCATCACAACAAATCCTATAAAAAAAATTTAACTGTTAATCATAAAGCAACATATGCAGGGTGCCCTATTTACAAAAATTATCTAAATAAGCTTCAACAAAATATTAATTATGCGTAACTCTTATAAAGGTGATAAATCAATTATTCCTATAATTCCTGTACTATCGAGAATTCTTCTAGATTACCTTTTTAATCTTGTATTTATTTTGCTATATATCCTGCGAATGTCTGCTATGATTTGCAATCAGGTCAATATTATATCAGCCTTTAAATTGTTTTCTCTATCTATGCTTAATCTTATTGAATGTAACTCTTTTTGTGATTATCACCAATATATACAAGCTTACTGTAAAATATGGATACGCTGCGTTCTAGCCACGATCTCAAATTCTTCTATCATTCTAATAATGCTTCAAAGTCTACTATTCGTTCATTTCTTCAGGAATACAGTCATCATTAATTCGTGTTCCTTAAGACTTCTAATATCTTCACAGAATGGGAAGCTTACGTGAGCGAAAATTGAATATTGGACATTTAAATGTACGCTCGTTACTTTCTGACTTTGATGCATTTGTTAATATGCTTGAAATGGATAGTTATGATATTTTCGGAGTTACCGAAACTTGGCTTAATACAAATGTAGGAAGCGAGGCTTTGAGTATAGATAATTATACTTTCTTTCGTATGGATAGAAATGGTAGAGGCGGAGGTTGTGGCTTCTATGTTAAATCTGATCTTAGCGTGACTGTGCTTGATATTCAATACGATGCTCTTCCCTATGTAGAGCAAATGTGGATTAAGGTAGCAGTTAGCAGATCTGATATCATTGTCGGTGTTTTGTATCGCCCACCATCTCAGAATTTGACTGAATGTGTTACGGCTTTAGATAATATCCTACCTGCATTTTTGAGTCAGTATGATGATGTTTTTGTGTTAGGTGATGTTAATGTTAATATGTTCAATGATAATACCCTTAGTCAATGTTTTAATATGTATGGATTCACTCAGCTAGTCACGGCACCGACAAGAGTCACAGCAAATTGTTCAACTTTGTTAGACCCAATTTTTGTACACTCATCGCATAATGTGAGTGACATTCTCACCATAGATGCTTATTCTATCTCTGATCACAAGATAACATGTTGCACAGTTAAGATTATCGCTTGTGACAAGTTGGATCAGAAGTTTATTACCTACCGTGACTTCGCATACTTTGATGAAAACGCTTTTTTGAATGACTTGCATGGAATTGAATTCATAAAAATGTGCTTTATTCAAAACATTGACGACAAGGTAAAGTTTTTCACTGATGAACTACTTAGGGTTTATGATAAACATGCGCCTGTGCGAACGGTCCGAGTCAGCAAACAGAAAGCACCCTGGCTTACATATCCTCTTAAACAAATCCTAAAACAAAAAGATGAAGCTCTGGCTGCATATAGAAGCACCAGAAGTGCAGCAAATTTCAAACATTATCAGGAAAAGAGAAATGTTGCCTTAGCATCAATACGGCGTGAAAAGGCAGCCTACCTTAGCTATCTGCAGGCTCAAAAGAACACCAAGAAGATGTGGTCTGAATTTAAAAAGATGAAAGTTCAATCCTCAAAAGATTCAAAAATTCCCCTGCATCTTAGAGATTCCTCCAAAATCAATGATTATTTCATTTCTGTATTTGATTCAAAAGTAGTTCCTGATGACATTCATAATTATTATTCTGATAACTCTTTTAATGGTAGCAAATTTTCCTTTAGGCTGCTTGAACCGCGAGAGGTTCATGAACTTATCTCAGCTGTTAGATCAGAAGCTAAAGGTACTGATGGCCTAAGTCTGACAATGGTTAAATTGAGCTTGCCAGTTACACTTGTGTACATAACCCACATTGTTAATTGCTGTTTGGAGAAGGGCTACTTTCCAAATTTGTGGAAAAAAGCAATTGTAATTCCATTACCTAAAACAAATAAGGCAAACAGTTTCTCCGACCTTAGGCCTATTAGCATCTTGCCTGTTCTCTCTAAAATCCTGGAAAAGGCAGCACAAGCTCAACTTGCAAACTATTTTGATATCAATCAGGTAATACCTCAAAGTCAATCTGGATTCCGTAAACATTTCAGCACAACGACATCTTTGCTGAATCTTACTGACAACATCCTGAGAGCTCTAGACAAAAAAATGGGAGTAGCCTTAGTCTCGCTCGATTTCTCCAAAGCGTTTGACAAGATAAGTCACAAACTGATGATCGCCAAGCTTAGATATTATGGTTTAGATAAAACTGCCCTGTCACTCTTTTCTAGTTACTTGAATGAGCGGTCCCAGTGTGTTTCGGTGGATGGAAACAAATCTAGCTTCCAATCAATTTCCTCCGGTGTGCCTCAGGGATCAGTCTTGGGTCCAATGCTTTTCTTAATATACACTGCAGATTTGCCTTCAGATGTAACTCATTCACAAGTACAGTCTTTTGCTGACGATACTCAGCTTATTCACTATTTCGACACCGATGAGGCTGATCAGGCAAATAATGATTTGAACGAGGATCTGAAGAGGGTATGTGAGTTTTCTATCAATCATAATTTGCCTATAAATGCACAAAAGAGTAATGTTATGCTATTTTGTTCGAACACGAGAAAAATGGACACTGAACGCAAATTTAATATTCAACTTGGCGCTGATACACTACTGTTCTCCCAAAAAATTAAAATTTTGGGGGTTGTATTTGATGATTGTTTGAGATTTACAGATCATGTGAAAGAAAACTTAAAGAAAACATATATTAGATTACGTACCCTTTATGCTAACAAGTCATTAATTAATTTCAAATTAAGAAAAAAGCTTTGCGAGTCTCTTGTTTTGTCTGTGTTTAATTACTGTAGCATCATGTATTATCCCTGTCTCCATTCGATATCAAAAAAAAGGATGCAAGTCGTTCAAAACAACTGTGTAAGATTCATTTTTGGCTTAAGGCGCTTTGCTCATATATCAGAAGCATATGAAAGACTCAGTTGGCTACGCATATTTCAGGTGGTTAAATACCACTACCTTGTATTTATTCATAAATTATTGTTAACGTCTAAACCGATATATTTGAGAGAGAAACTGATTTTCAGGAGTGATGTACATAATATTAATATTAGGCATGTATGTACTCTTACTATTCCTCATCATAGCACATCTGTTTTTCAGCATTGTTTCACATATAATGCAGCCATGTTATATAATTCATTGCCCAGTCCATCTTACAAAAATATGAACCTTAATAACTTTAGGAAGCATGTAAAACGTTTGTGTCGTTGCTTTAATTATAATTAGTCATAAGTTGTCCCCATCTGTACATTAATATTTTTTCATCTTGTGTATTTGCTCAGTTAAAATCTTTTATTTTATTTACGAATCGGTTCCAACGTCTGTAACACCTTTATAACTGTGATATTTGTGGTTAAGTGTAAGAGTAGCTGATAGCTAAACTTCGCCACAGATGTCCACACTATATAATATGTACATGTTGTGCATTGGTAATAAAGGCGAGTTTATTTATTTATTATTTATTTGTTAGTTGCTCCATAATTAAATTTCACAAGTTATGCTGTTTTTTAAATTTAGCTTGAAGTATTTATATTAGCATACATACTTTTATTATTTACATTAGACATAGACAATCAAAAATGGTCAGTAAAAAATAATAATGTTTGATAGCTCCACTTGTATGAGATGAATTTGAATCAACCATTGAATTTGAATAACAATAGTTGTAGGTATATCAAAGACATGGTTTTTCTGTCACTGGATAGGAAGTTAATAATTTTAATATATATTAGTATATCATCTTATATTTTCTACAGGTCACTAATTGAACCCAGATACGACAAAATAAATTTACTAAAGTTTCAGCCGCCACGGTAGTGCCGCATGAAATAATTTTAGTTGCAATGACGTCTGCGAAACATAAAAATCAGTCATGGTTTTTCAAGTTTTCAAGACTTGTTTACCCTTTGTACCCTTTTTTCTGTAAAAACTACCGAATATCCATACGTTCCTAAATACGTATTAAACTATTTATTCATAGTCAAAATATTAGCTCTATTGAAATGACGTAGGTCTGGCGTCACCGGGTTCTAACTCTATTTGTTTTGGAAAGGTAATTAGACATTCTTCGTTTGTATACTTGACATACATATAGCATAACCCACTAACCTCTTATAATAATTTGAGAGATCATGTATCGTACCTGTGGGGATATGAAAATCTTCTTGATTATACTCAGAGATTATTCGCAAAAGTTGTATCAACTCAATATATAGGATCGAATTCTTTTACCTCTTTCAATACAACAACCAGAACAAGCTCTCAAGAACGACTTAGAGACCATAATTGCAGGCATTTTTTGCAGGTTACGTAACAGGTAGGTGTTCACGAGGTTCATCTCATGTCTCTCTTTTCTCTTTCTCTCTGATTTCAGGACATATATCATAAAATACCTTTTTGGGGTCTTTGATAAATAATATTTACTCAATATTTATGCTTAATACCAGAAAAGCTTCGTAAAATCTCAATTTTGCACCACAATGCTTTTGATGCCGCCATTAACTCAATTTTTATATCTAATCATTCCAATCTATAAAGGTTTCTTTCCCATTCATTACCAGACGCACTTTTTATATGGGCAGACATTCTGAACTCAACTTTGAGATTTAAGTTTTCGGTAATTTCAGGGCAATGTTTGCTAGTATTTCCTTTTTTTATTTTCAAACAACAAAACAATTTTATAACAAATAATGTAAAACATTTCCTCGAAGCATTGACAACATATATGGTATTCAAGGTCCACTTAAAATGAATATCAGGTGCTCCTCAGAATGATGTCAGCTGTACCAAACAGACTTTTGATTGATAATTATTTTTGTATCTCAGTTTTTATTATTTCTCGTAGGTATTTGCGTCCATCTCTAGGCATAGTCAACTTTTATTGAATGGTTCATATTCTTATATGTATACATAAATAGGTTAATTTCAACGGGTGGTCAATTCACTTGATTGCATTATTATATCAACATTGTGTACAGACGATATATAAAGTAATTATCTACTATAACTTATGTTAATAGGTCTCTACATCGGTATTCCGCTGACTGATTTTGTTGAATTGTTTATTATTATTTTGTTTTTTAATATGGAACAAAATTATTTTAGATATTTCAAAGCTATAATGGAGGAATTAACAGCTTGCTCGACGAACTTAAGAAATCATAAATTATACACCGGATAATTTATTGTGGATATGACTAACAATGATGACTTTTTTCTGTGTTGTCCTGTCGGTCTCGATTTTATAAGGATCTCTGCATGCACCAACTGCAATCTAAAGGTGGACTGTATTTGTTTCCCTATGAACTTATATCATACCTCTGCAGGTATGACCGAATAAAGAATACAGTATTAGCAAAGTCAAATAGCTGTATCTATTCCGTGTGGTGTATTATGTAAACCTCTCTGTCGTAACCCCTCCTCGTTGAAAGTTTATAAATCCAACCAAGTCTTGCACAGACATTTAGTTGTGAATTATGAATCATTTTTGTGTGTGTGATTGTAGCTGAACATTTTTTATTTATACTTTCGGTCCCAGTTCAAGACTTTTTTCTTATGTGGTGAGTTCCTCATGCACTTATTGGAATCTAAGCAGTGTCATTGCTGTATTTAATTATAATCATCATTTTTTATGTAGTTTAGGAATTACAATGGTCTTATAAATTATAATATGCGAAATATAGTGAAAGCGATTTTTTTGGTATAGCGTTGTTTTGTAATTTGTTCTATTGAACATTACATACTTTGTGTAATGATTGCATACAACGCAACATTAGATTGAAACTAGCATCAGGTATAGTGACACAGTATTTGCCAGACATTCATCTTATAGCATTTCCAAACGTCTCAACTGATTTTGACTTGAATCAAATTTGGTAGCTTATGATTGATTTAAGAACCTGGGATATATATACGCACGAGATCATTTGGTGAATGTATTTAGCTTTTCTAAATATGATTGACGAATAATCGAAATGATAAGTAGTTTAATTGAGGTTCAACAATTAAATTGGAATTTAAACATAACTTTTTTAAAACTTGTAACTGTAAACTAGGTGTTACAATGTCAAATAAATAGAGATATATATTTTGATTTGCAATAATTATTTTTAATAACCTCGATGCCAATTCTCTGAACAGTTTTTCGTACCTTTCAGTTTGTAGCCAAAGTTACATACTATCTAGATTTTTTATTAGTAGTAGGACTGATAGATATCTAGAGACAGACGCCAGAAATCATTGGCATTGACAAAAATATCTAGGAGGCAGCTATCAACGCCAATAACGACCACGTTTATAGCAAACCTAGCGCAGAAATTAAAACAGAATGGCAGCCACTAATAAGAAAATTTTTGTCAATGAACAAATGGACTAAATAGTGAAAATGGATAAAATGCCTTCTACATAAAAGGGCTGAATTAGTGTTTGTTATTTCAGTTCTATTTTTTAGGCTTCATAGTCAGTAGATGTCTGTAAATAAGATGCATGCCCGTTCCTCGATTGTTAATATTATAGTGTCTTAATTGTGGCTTCAAATTGCGTAGATAATAAAAACAAACCAGCGGAAAGTCAATACGTGACTATACTCTGATTCCGATTTATCTACTCATATTGTAGATTATACGATCATGCGTAATAAGGCTTTAATTCGTTGGTTTTCAAGAAACCTCTGATGAACCTGTCGGCAATCGGACAAACTTTATAAATATCACTAATCCGAGACCTGACGTTATCATTCTTTTCATTTCAATAGCATTGGATATTGATTGATTTTGCACACACTAGATTTGAGTTTGCCAGGTGATCGAATAATTTGATATTCGTGGAGCAAATAAGACGTCATTGGGTTGTACGACTGATCCAATGGCTACCGCGTATTTCCTTATTCTCAGTGGATTGAAGTCTGACTGCTGTGTGAATGGGTGCATTAGAATAGGTTTGTTGGGCGTTTGCTGTTATCCGCACTATCCGCAAATTTACCTGAAGCCGGATCTGCTTATTATGTAAGCGCCCATACGCACTGTGCGGCTGCCCGATTGTCCGGAGCCGAAGAGTTTATGCAAAATGAATGCAAACCGTAATTCCTCATAGAAATAAATTTTACACATTTTCATAATGACTAGAACGATGTAGTATTACGTGAAATATATATATTACCGGAAATACACTAGACGGCTTCTCACCTAAATTCAGTAAGTGTGTCAAATAATTAATGGGTTATTTATACGTCTTCTAAATGATGATGATTTTGTCATGGTTAAGGATTCAGATTGCTCTATTTTCGTAATTCTCTAAATAGTTCGCTAAATGATTGAGGTTTCAGTATTTTTGTAATTTCAGAAAAAAAAAATATGTAACATTGATATTGGTTGTTATGTTCAATTTGTTGTTTTCAATATATATCAATCATTCAGTGTTATGTAATAATATGTACAAAAACCGGTTTTCTTCATACATTCAATCATCTAGATTTCCGACTTTTCAATTGTCTATCGGCAACAATTAGTAGTAGTTAATCGAGTATCCATCTTAGAATCAATTCTATTCAGACCAATCAAATCCAAAATAAATACAAATTCACGGTATTCTAACTTATTTTCCAGAACCACCCCATGAACATGACAACCAAAAGCCTTCTAGCGCCGAAGTTTTTCCGGATCCTGAGACGGCATTATTCTACAGATCATCCATACTCAACATCATTGAGTTTCATAGATATTTCTACCAACGAAGATGCCTTCGAGTACAACATAAAAAATGATGAAGCTGCTGCTAAAGATTACTCGAAAATTCCAGGCCCCAAAGAGCTACCTATTATTGGCAATGCTTGGAGGTTTGCTCCGATTATAGGTGAGCGATGAATGGGCGTCAAAAGCATATACCTATACATACAGTTGCCAACACTCAAGTAATATTGTCATATCAAATTGGAACCAATACATCCAAACATATCCGATACCATCACTTCCCCGAAAACCTGGACAAAATTTATGATTTGAACTCCATTTTCCTATTTTATTTTATATAAAATTCTTACCACAGTATACATATCGAAGTTCACGCTGTTACAATATCAGCGAATATTACTTTATTCGACATAGGTACAATATGCATGCAGGATGACAGTAACTAACAGAAAATCAATAAAATTATAGTTCTGAATTATGAAATTGGTTGAACTATCCGGAAAATTTTCCTCTTTCTGTTATAAAACAAATACTGTTAAGATTTTTGTTATAACGACCATCAATTAGAGTGAATAGCGTCATACCTCCTATCGTGGTAGTGCTCATGGATACCCTGTACAACTGACTCATTATATTTGCCACTGTCCGCTAATTGAAACGACATTCGCTTGAACGAATCTTTACTGGCTTTTTGGCTGTCTCGACGGCCTTTATCAAAGTACAAAACAGAATGCAAAAATTTATAATTTGGTTTAGAAGATAGAATGACATTACTATTTATGACTTTTTCCAATGTAACAGTTTTGTTTTCAATAAGACCTTACGAGTATTATGAACTTTTATGAAATGCTAGAATACTTTGCATTGTTGATAAATAAAAAGAGGAAATAATGCTCCACCACACGATAACCACAAAGCTGGCGGTACCGCGAGATAAAATGAAATATGCAGCAGTGTGATTCCAACGTATCAATGCCCCATTTGGGATTCAATAATAAACCATAAGGAAACCTGGACAATAATTTATGGTAGGTATGATCTGTAGGTTTGGAGAACATTGACTAGACATTTTCATGAAGCAAACTCAACCAAACTGGGTGACAGTACGTTAAGAACAGAAATAAAATCATCGTTCAATTTCATAAAGGTTGGTTGAGAATGATTCGTGGATGGATTCTGTCCATGTTATCCAAACCTACAGATGCACCATAAGTTTTTATCCAGGTTCCTTATGGTTTGTTCTTAGATCCCAATTGGGGGGTATTGCGTCGCTACCTTGGAATCGCATTGCAGTATGCCTTACTTTATCTCATCGGACAGGCAGCTTTATGGTTCGTGTGTGGCTCTAAACTATTTTATTCCTTTGATAAATCAACAATGCATCATCTGTATTCTAGCCTTGCATTATAGTTCATACTGAGGTCTTATTGAAAACAAAACTGTTGCCCTAGAAACAATTGTAAATATTAATGTGAAGACATTTTCAACATAAAATTTTTCATTTTGCTTTGTAATTTGATAAAGGCTGTCAAGGCAGCCAAAACCAGCGGAAAATATAATAAATCAGAGATAACCACAGGACAAGTTTAAGAAGTTATATTTCCCTATCCCCCGTTTGTTTGATTCTGATGGATTTGACACTATATATCATAGATAGGGAGACAGCTACTGTTTCCGTGAAATAATTTCTCTAAAGATTTCTCCAGATGCCTGAATATAAAAAATGAAGTGAAACAAAAAAGTATATGTATACAATAAACAAGTTGACTAGCTAGAAATTACTACCTTGATTATCCTGGCTACTTTTGTGCATGTTTTGCACATATTCCTGACTCCAGAGATGTGTATTTCAAAACATTGAATATTTATATTTTCCTGTGGACAATTTTTTGATAAGTAACCTTATATTCGGAGCATTCAAGATTCCAGATGAGTAATCTATTTCTACATCTCGAATGACCTAATACGTATATGGCTTTTCAATGATGCTACCTGTTTTATTTGAACACTGTGGTACACATTGCGTCGCACAGTACACCTGTCCATAATATTCAAAACTGTAGAGGTCCTTTGTAAGGTTCGACACATCCATTAAATATATTGCTATCCTCCGGATTGAGTCCAGAAAGCGATTCAAAACTCATCACCACACATTTCAACAGCGTTCCAAAATTGATTTGATCTGAGCCTTGTAGTTGTTCCGGGAAATACCATTTTCTGGAATGGAAGAGAACCCTCAACTTTTGGGAGGCCGGCACTAAGGCCGGCAACATTATCATGCCAAGATAACTTTTTGACTTGTTGACTAAGTATTCTATGCGTTGAGTCTTTTTATAGGTCCCAGTTCGACAATTTTCACGATATCTTCGTTATCTATATAACATGTTGCTCCCGCTGATGAAAAGATCTCTTGCAATGATAATTGCATGGTTTTATACACGAAATAAGAGTGTTCTAATATGCAAAGCCATAGATTGTACTATATGTCATTTCTAACAGTTCATGGATGTACAGCAAGATGAAGTTAGAAACATGGACATGGTAAAAACATCTGAAGTTTAACAATCTGCCACTAAAAATCAGGGAATATTTTTTCTGTCCTGAGATATGAAGTATTTGTTTTATTTGTGATGCATTGTATTGTATCTCCGTAATATTTGTGCTAACGGCAACGCTGTCTGACCATAGGCCGCGCAAGTACGTTGTCTTTTGTTCTGAATTTAGTCAACATCGTAGAAAATACAGTTCACATTTCCTCAAGAAATTGAGTTTTCTTTTCTTCAAACCAACCATACAAGTTGGTCCTTCGAGTGGGATTTGAACCAGCGACCTATGAATTTGAAACAAAGGTTGTAACGCGACTGATCATCCATCCAGTGGGGAACACCGCTGAGAGTTTAAAGAGTTTGCAAAGGACCGTGTGAGCTCCGAAGCGGAACGCTTCAGCACGATTTACTGGTATTTGGTCTGAACCATTACCTTTTCTAAAATTCTTCGGAAATGCATTCTATATTTCGCTATTGACTTAACTTCTGACATTTTTTAGCTATCACTGATGGTAGCGGATAGTCCTTCCTTGTAAGTTTGTTGTAGAATTAGCAGAAAAATATCTACACCAATGTTTCTTTATTTTCTTTTGCAGGTGGAGACAATTGAAACAGCTTAGTTATGATATAGGCGAGAAAGAGACTAGAATATTCGACGAGTTAGTACATGAGAGGAGTTTATGCTTAATTTTCTGGTTGTGTTCTTTGTTTTAATTGACCACCCGCTTACAATAGTTTATGGTATTGATGAAATTGTTTTTTTAATTTTTTTTCCATCTCCAGTATCGTTGGCTTTTAAACTTTACTGCATATATGCAGCTCCGCTTATGCCATATCTTATTTTTGGCGAGGGGTTGGTCAACGATAGGAATTCAGGTTTCGATACCTGATATTGATACCTATTCTTACCCTGGGTTGATGGATCTATGAATTTGAAGCAGACATCACCCCATAAAAAGGCTGACAATAATTCTTAAGGTAGTCCCACTTCGTTGATTTTTAATGCCAACTTACGCGTGCTCTGGTATGTATTTGGTCCTTTGATGCTATTTTCTTGAGGGTTGAAATTATATCAATTTGTGGTCGGATATTTCTAGTGGAGCGGATGTATTTACTAAATACAAGTTAACAAGGCTATAACAAATATTTGTTTCAAGCCACAGCTGATAGTTAAGGCTTCAACTTCCTCCTCGTGCGTTTTCTCATAATGTTTTGGTAAATTACATAGATTGTTTCTTAGTTGGGATGATCTATTTATGAAATGCCACCACCAGTGGCTAAGAGTCACCGAGCAAGGCCTCGCAATTTGTGAAGATGACACTTAAGATGTTCCTTTGCTCTGATGGCCTTGCCTTGAGGGCTGCTGTTTTAGCCTGTGGAGTAAGCTAGCAACACAATTTGATAAAGGAGCTTCGCTCAATGAGCTCCGGGAGATCCGAACGGCTAGATATTTTACGTCCCAATCATGGGAGCACCATTAAGCATTAGTTATTTTACAAGCGTCACGTTAGGAAAAACCGGCAAATTGGAATAGCCACAAAATGAGGCGAACTCAAACTACACCAAGTCCGGAGTGCTTCCTTATGGAGTTCTTGGATCTTCGTAACGGTCTCACTAGAACCCATCCACAGAATCAGCAGTTGTGGTTGCTGTTGGCAAAGGTGAGAGAAAAGAGAAGAAAACAGCCTCAAAACATCTGTACCCCACAGCCGCCATCGTTTATCAGTCATTAAAATATTTTGGCGAGACATCGTGTGATGCGTGCCGCTCAATTAATTACTGTTTAGTTGATGTTCCCACCTACATACCACCTGTCAAACATATATTAGTCCAAGGTAGGTGCGACTGTGTGACTTACCCATTTCATTTCACTGGGATGATTTCTGGTAAATGTTACTCTATGTCTATTATGATATCGTAAAATAATGCAGTAGTGATCCTCATTTAAAATACAATAACCTTCCTATATTGCTAAAAGAATACATTCGGCTTGATCCTGATTGGCATCTGAAGGGAGCATAGCTGATTTTGTTGTCATACTTACTGATAAATTACTCGATTTCAACTTGACATTGATGGTCATAACCTGTTGACTAAAAGAAAGGTTGGATTATCCTCATAAGAATGATATTTTTCAGAGCTAGTAAATTATTTGCTGGATTGCGACAATTACTTTAGGATCTTCTTTTTCCAATTCACTGCTCGCTCGTTCATTACTACCTTTCATCACATGGTGCTCGGTCGTTGATTACTACCTTTCATCACATGGTGTTGACTGTTGTGCCTGGAAGCATGGTGGAAAAAAAATACAAAATTGTCAAGCCAACCATCAGCTTGCTACTCTAACACTGTAAACGTTCATTCAGTTCGCATTGCTACCCAGACATAGCCTCAATCTTGGTTGAAAGATTTCCATGGTATTGGTAGAACATCTATAAAACACAGGTGGTGGTCCCACCTACAAGCACTGGAGGAATTTAAATCCAGCTGAATAATGCCTGGCTGTATATTCAGTTCGTTTCAGAGGTTTTCATGTACTGGTAATATTTTGTATTGCTTCCTTTTGTTGGTGGCATATTCTGCAGTTGCCATCTGTTATGTATAGGTGTTTTATTATATAATTATTATTGTTTTGGGTCGCAATTACTTGGTTCAGTTGTGCTTCAATTTGTGTGCAGTCTATGACATGTTTTAATAGAAACCTAGAGACCTGTATGTAAAACCAATTGGAGCTGAAGAATCTCCCTGAAAGATACTGCGTTATATGTGTAAATATTCTGTTTAGATATGTTTGATTTCTATTTTCAGGTATATGTACTCGTAGGTTAGCCATGCAAGGCTGGTTTGTGTAAGGAACCGCCTGAGGCTTGGTTTAATCTTAAAGACATGTAGAACAAGGATTAGCCCGTTCTGGGGTGCAAAATCAAATGCTATTTTATAATCTATGTACCAATTGTGAAGATTGCTGTATCATTTTTTGGTCTGTTCCAATGATCACTCTATCAATTATAAGGTGTTCCTTTCAGCCTTAGCTTCGATTTCTAAATCCTTTTTTTCATTCCGTAATGAATAATGTTGTTCTGTGTAAGATGATGTTCTATTCTGTTGCATTTTGTTGTTATTATGACCTTGCGCAAAGTTGGGAGGCAGGGAAGGCGATAACTGGCTGAATTTCCGATATCTGCATGTCAAATATTTCTGGTACTGGTGTCTGAGTGATCTGGATTTGAGTCTATTCACTGTTGTTTTGAAATGTCATGTTTGTCGTTATATTGTTTATAGTGTGCTAGATCTCTTCTGATGGTGCTGATTTTATTCTAAATTCTTATTTGCCAACGAGGTTCTGGTCTTTCTCTTATGCGATTTCTAGTTATTTTTCGTAATTACTGATTGTTACTCATGTTTGTGGCAGCTGCTTTAGCGTAAATTACGGTATGTATGCCTTCTATGTTGCTGTCACTTATTATGAATTATGGTATTGCATTTATTTTTAATAATAAATAGAAATTTTAATATGTGTTGTGTGTTTCACTTGAAAATTCATTTGGATAGTAGATCTCTATGTGTAATGAAAGGGGTAGAATATTGATGTGCTCTTGTGGGGTTGAGTAATCTGTGTCGCTGAGCGCTGTAGTATGTTTTTTCATGTCCTTACGTTCTGCGCTTATTCTTTGCTGTGTTTTGATATTAAGTGTTGGGGCTATGTTTGGGGTTTGGGGGGAGTTATTTTGAGTATCAATTGTTTATGTGCCCGTCGTTAGTTCATTCGCTGATGAGATACTGTATTGAACTGTATTTATTTTGGTATCTACCAGACGTCTTATCGTTTGTAGTTAGGGTGGTAAGTCGATTATTTTCTTTTCTCGCCAACTAGCCTTTGATCTGTTATGAGTGCACACCATGAGGTGAGTTGTCGCTGGAATCATGTGCCCTAAGTAGACGAAGCGATCCAAAGATAACTGCTTACCTACATCCTGCTAATAATATATTTACCGATGTATGGCTTGCCTGTATAGATTTTAGAGCAGTGGGCAGCATATTCCTCATTCCATCTAAGGATAAAAAACCATAACTACCAGACTAACAGTGTGGCCTCAATAAAGACTGCGAAGCTGGCTGAAAAGCTGAGAACGTCCTTTTATAACATATGCATTGGGAAAGTTGTTTGTTATAGAATTCTCTAGATAATTAGTACAGATAGAGGCCGATAGGTACAATTTTTTACTTGCAAATAGCCTCCAATGTTTTAAAAATAAGTGTTATTATCATTTTTTCACTCATAAACAATGTCAGATATGAGACTGAAAAAATTCATAAATTCATTCATTTCAGCATGATAAGTTTATTACATTTCAAGTAATAAACTATCAAAAAAATGTATATTATCAGAATAATAAAGAATTTTGAACTCTTCATGAGCACTTGCTTTAAAAAATAATGAAAATGTGTTCTTCAAGCTTCGAAGGCTACTTTGCCAATGCATGTATTACATTAAAAGTTAACAGGAGATAATAAAGGAAATAGGAAACATATTTTACTAATTGGTAATAATAAAATCAAGCGGGTCATCAGTTTATAAGCGAACTTGTGTGATTAACGACACCCCAAAGTGAAACGATCCGACAATAACCTCGCCTATGAACGAAAAAGATTATTTCCCTCGCCGTTCAGGCTATATATTGAAAACTATATTGTGGTAAATTTGCAGTTCTGCCCTCATTAGATCCAGATTTGGTTGGAAAAGTAGTTCTCTGATGACAATGGCGTAGTGTTTGTCTAATTTGGGGTTAAAAGTATCAATCTTGACATGTGTACCAACCGGTGTAAGGGTTCTTGGTTATTTTCAAGTATTCACATCAAGACAACAAATAATTGCGAGCAATCTACGACAAGACCACGATTGGTGTCACTTGACTGATTCAATACAGGGATAATATAACCACTCAGCCTCTCATTTTAAAAGTGTATTGTTTTTTGATAATTTTTGCGCCACTTACAGAATTTTAGACATGCGCTATATCAAACCAGCTATTATCTAATCTTTCTACAGAACAAAATCTAGATTTACAGATAATGAATAATAATATGTCGACAACAAATGAGCGAAGAAGATTTTCAAGAGTGCTCGTATAAATTTGATAATATTAACAGTGCGATTCTAAGAGCTTCCAAAATCTTCCCAAAACGTTCATCAAAAAGAGCAGGTTGCCAGCAAAATCTGTTATATGGAATTTTTATATTATAGCACTAAATTTCACATGGCGCGCTTCGCCATAGTCGACGTTTCACTCTATAAATTTGAATAGGGCAGAACGCATCACATATACTCCTCTCACTGTTCTTTTGTGTAATTCTGTCTTATAAAGCATTGAAGTTAAATGATGGAAGACACTCACCAAATATGAAATATTACTGATTAGTATTTATGATTTATTTAAAAATTCCTTGTTTTCTAATATCAAGGTTAATCTTAAGCTTAATCTTAGTTTATATTTATAAAATAATCGTATCAAAGCTTCAATTTCCTACGATTCGATTAAAACAGACAAGCAACTGTTTTTTTAAGCTGAGCTTTCTCCAAAACACCGTTTCCAAAATGTCACTTTTTCATTACCATTCAACTTTTAAATGTTCAAATTGATATAAAACAGGATAGCTCCAACCATAGAAATCTTAAGCAATTTTGACACTACGACCATTTATATCAATACCTACTGTTCGATTGATGTAATGCAAGTGACATATTTTGGAAAAAATCAATAGAGGAATAAAAAATATAAGGTTATCAGAAGGTAATTGTTATATTTCAACTTACAATACATTTATACTTTTATCAAAGTAATTTATTGACAGAATGTGAGAAAAATCGATTCTAGCACAGACGTTCGATATGTCGTTCATTTTGATGCTGTACTTAAATCCAAATCCGGGCCTGGGGTGAACCTGAAATCCAGGTCCCCTGAATACCTTAAAATCAAAAAACATACCCCATTGCAGACCTCAGAAAACTGATACGTAACAGTATAAACAGTTGAACATTTTAATAGGGCCTATCATTTCCGGGCTCCTTCAAACGCACGCCCCCTCCTTCAAACTCCGCGAGCTATTTGGGAGACAGCTCGCCCCACCCCCCTCTCAGCATCATTCAAAATGTTTTGTGAATATGCCGCCATTTTCTCCCTAATACTCTTTCAATTTATCTGGCGTTGTTGGTCATGTATTAAACACTTTTTTTTTAAATAGCTTCAGTGGGTTTATATGAAGTGATTATTGAGGCCACGAATTTACAAAACGTCTGCCATGATCTTGAAAAACAACAGTAAACAACTCATTAACTGATCGATAAATACATCGTATTTGTTCGTCAGTCTTCAAAAAAGTATGGTCTTATGATAAAATTTGCTGTTACACCGCATCAAACGAAAATCGAATTATTGCAGCAACCACAATCCATTTACTTTTGGTTCCTTGCTTGATTTCTTGAAATTATATGATCTTAAGATAGAGCCTTTACTTTATGATGACCTCATATTGAAAAAAAATATCTATATTTTCTTAGGTCACTATAAGATACAAGAACTGGACAAAGTGATGATCTCCCTGTATCATCAATATGGAAAAATAGTCAAAGTTGGTGGATTGATAGGTCATCCAGACTTATTGTTCGTTTTCGACGGTGATGAGATCAGAAGGGTTTTCAAAATGGAGGAAGCCATGCCGCATAGACCTTCCATGCCATCTCTGCACTATTACAAGCAGCACTTGAAGAAGGACTTTTTTCATGGAAACGAAGGAGTTATTGGGGTGTAAGTGTACTTAACTTTTATACGTTCCTCAGCAGGATGTTTACTCAAACATGTTTATTATAAGATAGCATGAATTACAATATAATCAGATATTACCTGTTGAGTTGCTCAACTGTGTTTTGAAACGAAAGCGTATAGCAGAAAAATAGAATTTTTTCATTATCAAATATTTTAAGTTTGCTCAATTTTTCGTAAAAACAGCTTCACAATCCTTTTATCTACATAAAAGAACATATTGGGAAATTGAAACTACCAAAATGATAGATTCACAATTTCAATATTTCTGTAACACAGTGTTTTATTTTGAAACATATAAAATAATTCTCAAGTTATTTTCAACTTTTCGACGTTCTGTTACGATTTCTGCCATATAAAATTTTTGTCATAAAATAAATGCATATAAGCATTTTCAGCTTCAATCGTTAATTTGTAAATCACAACAAATCCTAAGCAAAAACCATTTAGGCAATTTCCAGACTATGCTACATTTTATATTTCCATAGGAAAAGTGCCTTTAAATACAAAATAATAACTTGTTTAGAAGCGACAACTAATTTTAAAATTTGCATTGCTTTTCGTTTAACATAAGTAGATTATTTGTAGTCTAAATAGATCGCATAAGCTTACAATTTCAAACAAATATGCATATAAATTACCTCAAACCTCAAAATATTTGCTATTATAACACAAATAATATTGTAACAAGGTGATAGTCATAAAGATGATTTCCCGTAGCAGGTAATTGCGTAATGTGTAACAGGTGAATTTTTCTATCTGATGACTTATATATTTACAAGTTGCACAGTACTCATTTTCTTGAAATATTTTGAATTATCAGCACTCTAGAATAATATTGGAATATCAATATAACTTCTCTCTGAGGCTAGCAATATTATGTTCCGGACACCTCTGACACGCGCGAGAACTGATTGTGGGGCCCGTCACCCAAAAGGGACGTTTTTGTCTTTCTTTTGATAGGAGACAAAATAAGATTGTTGGTAGGTCTAATGTTAGACCACAAAACCTTTAAACGTCACTTCCATTCATCGGGGATGGTGCATTTAAGGTACCACAGGAAGACTGCGACCTAGCGTTCTGGAATCAAAAGGTGTAGGATCGGCAGAACATAGGACGATAATCTCCTTTTTGAATAGAGCCTTGTCTTAGGCTCTAACATGAATGTCGGTGAATCATTGCATATACTAATGGACATAATATATATGTACTATATAACACCATCACTATTAGTATTAGTATTAGTAAATTAGTAATTCATCATTATCACCTTGTCACAATTCGTCGTTGTGAGCTCATATTTATCTGTTAGGTTGTAATATCTGGAGTTTTCTAATACTCGTAGAGTGAAAAAACATATCACTCAACAGTAAATTCACGTTTTTGAGTTGGATACTGGAAGATTTTGACTATTCATCTTTAATATCACTGGTTTGTATGTCATTTCAATTTTAATATATGTGTGTTGATTTATTTATTTACATAGAGATATAGCACGTAAGGATGTAAGAGAAAACTCCTTTTGTGTGCATTATAATTACATGATGTTGCTTGAAGCTTGAAAGGTGGATTGTTCAAAAGTTTGATTTCGGACTTAACATTGTCTATAAATTTTTTTGAGTATCACGACGTTTCGACTGATATGCTATCTTCAATCGTCTTCAGGTGAACTCAGGTGAATGATGTATTTCCTTCTAAGTTATTCCAAATTCAGTGGCTGTTTCCAGCTTCAGATAGTAAACAATACTTAATGAATACAGTTTAATAATAAATCAACTACGAACAAAAAAAACCCTTGATAGTTTATAATATAATTTCATGGACATAGAGTTAATGTAGACTGATGAGATCATAGTATACCGATTAAACCAAATTCACCTACATCCAAAACTGTTATTCTATCACTTTTTTGAGCCGCTAAGTAGCCCGTTAGTTTTATACTCAAGAATTTTTTTTTCAATTATAACGCTTGTTTTTCTTTTCCATAGTACAAAATTAGCCAAATTTATTACCGGACAAACGGCAGGTAGACAGACAGTACGACAGAAATGAGTGGCATGGTTTTTCGTGATGTGTTTTTCATAAAATCGTGAAGAACACATAATATCTGAATTTCGAAAATTTTCATGATTGCAGTACTTCCGCCTATTAACGTGAAAAGTAAATGGAATGTTACCAATACGGTTAATAGCATTTAAAACTCACCGTCGGTGATCATTACTATATTCGATTTTATATTCAATTTGCGTTTTATGTATGCTTGAACTTGAACCGAAACGAACTTGGTACGCTTTATAGACCATCGTAATAAAACTTCAGTCAAGACGGTTGAACCAAAAAATCTAAGATGCTTCAGGCAGTGTACGAGTTTAGAATTCTTGAGATTTTTAGGTATGAAGAACTAAAGGGCCAAACATGCTTTTCGTGTTTCTTGTACTCATTCGATGTCTTCTCAGTATTCGAATACAATATATTGCTGCTCTTCAACGGTTTGTTATTCTTCAATCTTCTCGCCGAAACATCTTTCTATCACGCATTTCAGGAACACCTGTCTTTGAGAACGCTGCTGACATAAATCTGATAAATCGGTTAACAATTGAGAGAAAATTCAATCTATTTAACAGAAATAGCATTTGTCAATTTATTTCCTACATAAAAAAATTAAGAAGGTCATACAATAAAATATACATTCATCATGTAAAACTTTTGTAACATAATACACAAACCATGAAATTCCACAAAACTTAACACAAGTTCCAAAGAGGTACAAAGCTTAGGAGATTTTTGATAGATTATATGAAAACATACACAATAGGTCACAAGGACCGCCAGAAGTATAAAAAGAATCAATTATTGACTGGAAGACTAATTTCACTTCAAAGCGTTGCCATTACAACCCTTTTTGGAGCGTTTCAAGCATGTTAGTTCGTGGCATTTATTGCAATCATACCGAGTTTCTCTTCGTTTCAGGTACGGTCAAAAACACCAAGCAGATAAAAATATTGTGTAATTAACACACAGTGAAAGAAAAAGAGTTTTATTTGTGAAACTGTGTGTTAATTATACAATCTTTTCATCTGCATGATAGAAGAGTTTCACCAAGTAAAATCATTTACAATCTACAGAAGTTTTTCTTATTTACAGTCTGTCTTTAATATTGGCCTGATAATGCTGGTATTTTTGATATAGCAATCCCATTGGAACAAGATATATTGTCGTTCTTCAATATTTTTTCTTTGGGTGCCATTTCCTCCAAATTTTCTATTAGTCCTCGTAGTTCAACTGGCATACTGTTTATATGTAATCTTGCTTTAACAAAGTACGTAATGAAAAAGTCCATATAAAATATGGGCATTAAAACATGTCATTGCGATCAGTTGATAGAAAATAACTAACGACCATCTTTGCGTCTTACGATTAGTAGAATATATGCTGCATCACTCTATTCTACCTTTTGTGGCATTATAAACGGATATTATTTAGGCTTTCCATTGCCCGAATCAATATATGGACTATGCTACATGGTAGGTAAAAAAAAAATGTTTTGTTTTTCCTTGAAGCATGAAGACAGCAAAGTCCTCCTAGAAAGACGTAGTGATAAAAACTGACATTTTAGTCTCCTCGGGCCTGAAAGAATTTGTGGTTAATTTTGCTTTTGAGTTCCTAGGATCATTAAATTGTTCTCAGTGATTATTCTGTCAGTTCGGTTGAACTGAAACAATTGTTGAAACTTACATATATTGTGCTTTGTGCTAAATAAGCCTAGAGAAATTATAAGTACGGATTCATAGGGCTTGCTGAGTTTTTTTGTGATGTAGTCAGTGGCCAGTGTAAATGTCGGCATTATGTATATAAGAATTCTGGACATCAGCTAAGCTCATCATTTTGATTCCTTATGTAGCTGGTTTGCTTGGAATATAAACACAGAATTTCACCCATCCTCGAACTAGGGATTCATTAACAGTTAGGTGTGATCACGTAGTCTGTTGCTGCCCTCTCATTTTTAGTAGATGAGTTATCGGAACTTCGGGCATGAATTAAAATATTTAGTCGCTTGAGTGTCATGATTGACCTAAAATTCAGTCGGACTGTTATTGACACACAAAAATAAGTATTATTTTATTTGGATGATGTGAAAATGCTGCAGAAAGTCAAGATACCCATGAGTGACTTTATTTCTATGAGGGAAGTGTCTTTGTACATTATATTGTCAAAGTGCACGATTTTACCCTCATTTTTTCTAATTTGGAATTTGTGTGCAAAAAAAATTTGATGGCGAGTTCAAAAACTTTCCCAGGAAAACGGTCTTTACGTAGAAGTAGAGCAGGGAATTGAAGAGCAGTGGGTTTAATTAAAAAAATAATTGTGGAAGGTGTTTCCCTGTACTACCACTGGTGCAGAAGACCATTTTAAATGCTTATTTTTGGGTAAGAAATTTTTGTTTCTCCTCAATTCCCGAATCAAAATGACTCTCATAGGGTATTATAGGTTCCTGAGCGTCATGAGCGTCTGGTAGGTAGGAATCTCCTGAATCGACGCCTGAATCAGATTATTTTTGATCCAGTGATCCATAGGTCAATGCAACAATTTCCCTGGACCGCCTCGATAATGCGTCATACATTTTCATCTAAATATTTAAACAAAAAGAGATCTATTCATGATTTGGAATAATCATATATTTCGCAAAAAATGAGAAACACAACAAACATATTTTCAAGACTTCGAGCGACGGCGACCTGAGTCTCTCATACATGTGTTCCTCAAATTGTTGAAAATACTATAACGTTACTTGAATCACTAACTTATTTTAATTGGTAACACAAAAACTTATTTATATGTTCATTTATATCCACGATTTCAGGTTCTTAACTATTTGACGTCTTAAGCCTGACTGCTGTCGCTTCTTGATTCTCCAATATATATAAATTCCCATCTCGAATGTTCCATACTTAAATTTCGAACAATTTCGACATTCGAGATGCCTTTTTTCACAACTGCTTATATTCTGGATAATTTAAATACAGGGTAATTTTTTTTAGCTGCTACCGCATTACAATACTAATTTCACAATTTTCTTTCTATTGTTTTCAATTATGAGTCTTACTTCATTTTTGGGTGTAATTATCTTTTTCTGAAGGAGGCTAATTTGTCCCGCTGCTGTTTCACCAAGCACTACATATTATTATATACTCATTGAATAATGATCATAACTAATTATCAAACTGCTAATTATTAGCCTCTTAAAAAATGGCGTCAAGTATCTTTTTTTGTAATTAATATGGGTTATCAGTTTTTGAAGTTTTTAACCGGATTTTAGTTCACTTGAAGTGAGTTTAGGCAAACATAAAAAAATATTGAAAACTCGACGATCTTGAAAATTTTTAAAATAACAGATTATTATGTTGTTTCAGATCATCAATCTTTTTAACATAACTCCAAAAGGTCAACAGTTTCAAAATCCTAATCAAATCTTGATTTATAAATTGAAATATATGCTGTGGTGAGGAAAATTTAGTGTCAACCTAGTTGACTTGACTGTTTCATATAGGCTTTGTTACTAGGTACCTAGTACTGGATGTCTGATGTCCGGAAAAATGTCCTCAAGTGGTATTCATTTTAATAATTTTCCTGGTCTATTATTCGATACTTATTTTCTCCTTCACCTCGAATTCATATACTTATATTTAGTTTTTGTAGAGTTACATTCTCATGCAATATAGATTTAGTGATATATCCATTACCTTTACATTAGAGTTCGAGCTCGAGCTTTCTACTAAACATGCAAAGGCGATTTTTATGTTGTCTAGGTGTAAACATTGACATAGTTGACAAATTTGACCTAGTATGAATATTATAATTTCCATTGAACTAACCACTCCTATCTTTATTATGGTCAGAGGGCCAGTGAGATTTTTGGGTAATAATTTTACCAGTCGTTATATATCTGTTCTTTTAGTGACGCAAACAACAATTTTTAGTTTGGCTAACATTGTCGTATGGGTTCAAAATGTAAAAATAAATATTCTGGATTCACTACCGTAAATGATGATATTTATTTAAATAATAGTCTGGTATCATATATATACTTGACTTGCCGGTCAAGCACCCTTCCATCTGAGTTACGTACAATAAGTGCTAGCAAATGTGTTAGACGTTAGACTCCGCGAAAACCATTCTTTCTGCAAATTTCAAATTCCGTCTGTTGCTCAGAGATTTTGGAACACTGTATCTGTAGGGCAAACGAAAGGAGTTTGCTGTATGTTCGTTATTCGCTAATGATTCCTTAGTTTTCAATTTATCACTGGAAGTTCATAGCAATAACGTATTTTAACATATTATCAAAAAGTTTTTTGACTTATTGTGATTAAAGGTGAGGATGTTATATTGATGTCATCTGTAGATTCAGTTAATCGAATTCTGTCTCACTGCTTTTCTACATAACTTTTATATTTCAGGCACGGTCAAAAGTGGGAAGCATTCAGAAAGCAGGTTCAACACATTTTACTACCACCAACAACAGCGAAGAAGTATATAGAACCATTGGATATTATAGCCACAGATTTTTTGAATAGGTAAGTGGTACTAAGGTCGAAAATCAATTTTACGTACAAAACAATAAGCTGTTATCACTGCTTAGATGCAAATTTTTACAAACAACGTTCCAAATCAGATCTCTTTTCACATATTGTATTTAGTAATTCCAAAGGGGATAGTTAAGCAAGCATAAAATAATGTTTTAGACAAGGAAAAGCTTCCATAGCACTTATTTGGGAAAAGGTTGATGGGTTGGCATGTGACCGCTCTCCCTATTATGTGAAGGACATAGTGGGATCTTGGAAAGTAACTTGCACTACCATTACCTCTCCTCCAAAACACGTCGTGAGGCACACGTGAGATATTCTACAATCGATGGGGACAAAATGTAATGTCTACATTACCTGTTGCACACGTGGATCCATATCTAGCCTGACTTCCATGCGGGTGAAGGCTACCGTTCGTATCGATGTGGGAAGTAGATAGTACTCCTTTTACCTGTGCCATTATTTAGGGCAGCGTCGCCATCGAAAAGTCTTCACAAGTCTTAAGTGCAAGCTCTCCACTATGCACAGACCTACTATAGATATGCATGTTTCCTCTTCAGCCTGGACTAGTAAGTATAGCCTTGTGGTCTAACTGAAGAGAGCAATTGGCTGGTATTTACGTAAGCCACTAAGATGGCGCTTGCTATCTTTTAGAGAAAATACTGAGTGTTGATCTTCAGGAGTCTGTTTGGAGGTACGTACCTGAATAGATCAATCGAACAGCCTGTGTGGCGAGTTAGAGGCAGTGTGCACTTTTTTTTGGAGTGTGTACTCTTTACTGGAGCCAATATGTACCTTTTGCAGTCCTCGTGGCACTTTTGGGTTGCATTCTCCTCTGGTGTGCACAGATACGGATGCGCGGTGCTAAGAGATTGTGCTTGATATCTTTAATATTGAGATGATCCCCAAGCTATGTTTCTAATCCTTCATGTATTTCGAAGACATTTTGGGCAAAACTTCATATCTCGTGATAATACCAGTATCATAGCAACTGAGTTGTATAATAAAAGCATAGTGGAATTGTGCATGTCATGTAGCGGTTGAATATGGAGGTCACTCAAAGACGTTTTTCCAAACGCAGGCTTGACTTCGACAATTTGGCTCTATCGCCATACCGAGAGGAGAGACTCTAATATTTATCAGTCACCAAGTAAGTGAATTTCCAACACATCCTGACGGTAAAGTTCAGACCGAAATGTCATTTTTTATTGACCTACAATTTTGCTCAAAAGTTGGATGACTGACTAGTTTACAAAAAGTGATGTACACTGCCTCTGCTGTCTTCCTCTTACAAATGGTTATGGAAAAATAAACTAGGAAAACAGGACACTCGAACTTTATAGAATATCACTAACGTGAAATATTTAGACAGTAAATTATACCATCTACACATCGTATAGCCTAGTAGATAAAGTGTACAAGTATTTTACGCCAGGTAGTAACATCCGAACATAAAAAAGGCATAGAATTTAAATTTTAACGACAAATTACGAAGGTATTATTTAGGCTCTTCGGAAAGCAGGTAAACTGTATTTTCCTGCAGTCATACCGGCAAATTAAATATTTTGATGAGTTTTAGAACTATTGATCCAATTGAGGGCATTTTGGAAAAATGATAAATTAGGAAGGTGTGCACAAGAAAATTAGATAATTTTGAAAACTTTTCTAGTTATAAGAAATTCTTCAAATGTTGATGTCTAAACTGCTATATCATATCGGAATTGCAGCGCTAATATACTCGTACTGTATGCTATGTTCCTATTCGCTCTGAATAAATGTTTTTTCATATGACTGTAAATATTTCTAAAACTCGCACAGATTCGAAGGAAGTAAAGTTTAATTTGTTTTAGCCTGTAATTAAACTAAAAATTTTCAATAAATTAGTTCCAGTTTGCTTAAAGCAGTTCAATGCCTTGAAGAAGTACATTAAGCCATCATGAAGGTACTTTGAAACGAAATACACATTTCGTTAATGAGTTATGTTACAACATTAATTCACATGTGCCCAACCTCGCATGAAGACTGCTTCCACTTCCTTACAAATGTTAACAAAATCAGGTTAAAATCAATTAAACTAATCAGTTCAAAACTAAAATTGATTGTTATACGTTTGAAGATGTCCAAATTATCTTCTTTCCTCACGCAAAGGCAGATAGCCTATCGCGCTTCATAAGCACTCCGCGAGAATGAATGTCTATTCACATTGACCTTAAAATTCTGTTGTAACCATCGGGCGCCCGGTAGCTCATTCCGCAACACCGAGGTTCTCCAAAATAATGACTTTTGGAACAGGCTCATTCGGGACGTTGTAAGCTCGACCTGGTGAAGATGAGCTCGTTTAGTATTTGCTGCACTAGCAACTCTTGGAGTTGGAGTCGGATATTGCCGACTGTGTAAGTCGTTTGAGAGGTCAGTCGTATCCACAAGACGTATTGCTCGCTTCTGGATTGTGACCGAAAGCTTCAGAGAGCGCTTTGGACGCATATCCACACATGCGAGTAGTACCCCACTGATGGTATGATCTGGGCCTGGTATAGTAGCAGTAGCTTTTCCGGAGAATACAATTTTTTGAGCGGAAGTGAACCCCCATTTTTTGTAACGCCGGCCTAGCAAGGCCAACCACATGAGGTTCAGATTTAACTTGGCGCGGTACGTCTTTTTTAGAACTTTGTGCACGAACAGGAAGATTACATGTAATTCGAACTGTAACATCAGTTTTTTGCTCAGGAAACGTTGGTCCACTTTAGAGAAATTCAGAAGAAATAACAAAGCCAAACTGTTTTTCACATTTTTTCATTAATGAATATTCCTTACATCATCACATCTAACTTTACTGTCAGCAGTGACAGTAGACTTCTAGTTAATAGGACTAATTACAGGCTTTGGCATGCTTGTGCCGATGTGCGCTCGGAAACCCTCAGGAGTGTTGTTCGATTGTGAGGTGAACGCCTGTCAGATCGATTCAATCACTAATTCCGTGGCAGTAAATCAGTGATTACCTGTAACTAGTCTATGATAGTGGTACAGGAAACATAATTTATTTATCACCTGTGATTTGACTCCACAATGACGCCACGCGGAATGGGATCGGCAGCGTCTGATGCGCATCGGCATAGTGGTGTATGTGTATCGTGTTTATAACGTTACAGACATAATCAGCTTGAACTGTAGGTACCTACCTTGATAATAGAGCAAGAGCTGATAATGGTCAATACTCATTTTAGGGCCTACTGAAGACAAAGGGATCAAAAAAAAATTTACGTATGTGACGGCTCATTTAAACTATTATACCTGCTCTTCATGACACTCGTGTCTGTAGTTGTACGTGAGGTCGTTATATCCGTAATTATTTGTTCTAGTCTTAACAAAATTCAGGTTTGGCTATTCGAAAAGTCCACAATAAAACATAGCTGGTATTTTTCTTATGATTCTAATAAATATTTCTCCTACAGTATGAGAATTTGTTTAATTCCCATTACAATCCAAACGGCGTAATGTACAACTTATCCAAGGTGTCGAATATGTAAATTTTCGATAGTATCAGGATACATAGCATATTATAGACCAGGAGCACTTTTATTAGTATTGTGACAAACGGAGCCTAACCTGGCGGTGGACTGTAGTCAACTGCTGAAAAAATATAATCTTGATCCCAATACCTGCGTGACGGGATATGTGTAACTAAATTTAAGTTTTTAGCCACACACTCATCCATTAATAGTAATTGCTTAATTATATACTCACTCTTTTAAAAGTTTGATTTCGGACTTCCATTGTCTATAAAATTTTGAGCATCACGACGTTTCGATTGGTATGCTATCTTCAATCGTCTTCAGGTGAGGTGATATACTCACTTATTGACATCAATTTGAAGTTTTGGCACACTCATATCTTACTGCGATTCCGCAAGTAAACTTCAGTCCCCCAGATCGAGTCTGTATGTCATTTATCATATGAACTTCCAAATTATACAAATACCTGTTTTAGAAGTAAGTCAAATTGTGTAAGCACGATGCAAAATACATAACGTTTTTGAATTAATTCACTCCCAATACAAATAATTCTATAGATTTTTGAGAAAAAAAAATACTGAAGTACCCCATTTCAGGTGAATTTTTTAATTATTTTCCTTCCTGCCGATCTTTTTATAATATATATATATATATATATATATATATATATATATATATACTAATACGCTATTTAGATCAAACATTACGTAATCCTACTATACATAGAAAAATCACATTAATGCAAACTTTTCCTTTGCTCATTTTATGTAACAGCCGGTATTTGGGTTTATCTCATTATCGTATACCAGTTCTGTTATGAAAGTGTCTTGAGTAAATTATATAATGTTATCACATTCTGCATCTCGAACTCAAGTAGGGCAAGTTCAGACTAGTAGGACGTCTACGGTATTTTATGGTATATTTCGTGATTTCAAATGGAATTACTTAAAGGTGCGTTATTTGGTGTGGTGAATTTGGAAATGAGTTTTGTTTTCTTATGTGAACGTACAGAACAGTTATAAATGGGCTTGGTTAACAATATCAAGATGAACAATATTATGTTTTGAAATTGAGCACCTCTAAATTATAGAGTATTTGTATGAAGAGTTTTGTTTCATAGAGAACCTCTCGTAAAGGAGAAATGCCTATAGTGCTCCATAAGCGCTGCGAGATGATAAATGTCTATTCACATTGTCCTTAAATCGCTTCAAATTGTGACAATGCTGAGGTTTCCGAAAGGAGTGACTTTTGGAAATAAATTTGTTCGCTGTAGAATGCCGGCGTTGATTTTAAATACATTGCGAGCATATCGATCGATCCATCTGCCACCATAATTGGGCATCCTGAGAAAAGCATCGAACCATCGGCGTAGACCTGGTGCAGTGGCGACGCCAGCTTTTTGCAACGTGGGTGTCAAGGAGGGGCCACATATTTTTGGGGAGCCAGATGGAACTAAATCTAATTATTGTTCTCATCGTGTATCATCTGGCCCGTCGACGAAAAATGCGGCCTGGTAAACCTAACAATCGGATTCGCTTGGAAAAAGCCAGAAGAGCAAAAAGATAACCTCTAAATACTGGTACGGGGATCGTAATCTCGGCTAATCCACTGTTTGCCACTCCAGCTTAGTTTTGGCTAACTCAGTGGCAGTCCATAGACAAAAAAATTGATGAAAAGGCCCTCATGCCACATCTTATCGAAAGCTTTCTATATATCGAGCGATACGACTGGAGATACAATGCATGAATTTCAATTGCTCTCATCAAAATATGCAGCTTATTAAAAACCTCTCATGCCATACTATCGGAAGTTTTCGATATATCGGGCGCGACGGCTCGACACTTTCCATGAACCTCAATTGCTCTGCTCCACATATGGAAGACGTAGGCCAGAAGATCTCGTGGATGCCACGCAAGAAAAAATAGAAGTAAATCGTTCCGCACGCACAATTATTTTTTCGTGTGCTTATGCTCCGTAACAGCCTCCTAGTTGTTGGCGCTGCCAAGACGCGTAACTAATTTCAGTCGGTTTGTCCGTCAGAGATATAAAAAAATTAAGAAATGAATAACGCTTGAATGTGTTTTTGGACATATTTGAGGCCCCATGAATATATGTTTGTAGGGGTAAGAATTTGAGGGTGTGAGGTTTGTGCGAAGGGGCAGATCTCAAAATTTTGGCATTGGTAAAAGTTACTGTTATTGAATTGGAATGAAGACGGATCTTTTATCTCTTAAAAATAATATTATATACCTTCTGCTTCGCATTTTTGGGCCTGAAACTCAACTTGCTAAAAACAACTCGTATAATTCCCTCTAGAATAGCATTTATGTCAGCCAGAATTCGCAATTTTAAAGCACTCAGAGGGCGTAGTAATTTACACTTTGAACTTTGAATAGCCCACAAGAAATATTGATCCTAATAATTATTAGGAGTCAGGTGAGGGCTGCTTAGAATAGACTTTTCCGTAAAAATGTCTAGTAGCATTGCCAAATATTTTTTGGCGTTGGAGGCTGTGCCCCCATCTTGTTGAAACTAGGTTTTGACATCATGGACCACAATCACTGGTCGGAATGATATTCCAACATGCCAGTCGCTATCCACTGTAATGGTTCGATCTCGATTGTATTAAAAATGAATGGACCAATACTTCAGTCCGCGTCTGACTCTGAATACGTCTATTGCACACCACACCTTGAGCTTGGTGCTGTGATGTGGGTATTCGTACTTTTTTTCAGGATTCTCATCGTCCCAATAGCGCCAGTTCTACTGCTTTACTGGCTCATTCAAATCGAAATGGTAACGATTATTGATATTTCAAATAAAACTCTACGAATAGCGCGCGATGTTTCTCCGTGCTCTGTGGACATCTCGATTCTTAATAAATCGTCGACCTGGAAAATATAACCGTAAATCCCAGCTATTCTCCGAACTTGTTAGACATAGACTATAGTTCACACATTTATAATAAAAAAAAAAAATAATAATAATAATAATAATAATAATAACAATAATAATAATAATATCGACTTTATTCAAAGAATGTACCAATAATAGTTGTAGCTAATTGAATAGACGTTTAGCAATTTGCCATTGTTACACTTTAGCTAATTAAGAAGAGTTTAATATAGACTACTTCCAAAAGTCGATTATTTGTAACGGGTAAGAGTAATGGAACGAATGTATTTTTATTTGTTTTGTTTAGTAGTAGTAGTGGGCAGGAAAAGCCTCGCAAGTAGGCTTTTTTTGGCCCTTTTTGCCGACCCCGAACCCCAAAGACCATCACTGAAAAAAAACAACAACACTATGGCAGACTTGGTGACGTCCTAGTGTCGAACCTTCCAGACCTTTTAATGAAGGTCACGATGTCCGACCATTCCGCTAAGTAGCACTCTTCCCTGTCAAACTCTGCTGTGCCGAACACCTCAGTCCTAAGGCTGCTGTTTACGGATCACATTCGCCCAGGAAGTGGAACGAAGTCTCGTCCTCCTACCAGTACTTCTGACATATTGGATCTTTGACCACTCCGATGAGTGACATGTGTCTGTTCAGTCTGCAGTGACCTGTGAGGATCCCCACTAACAAGTGGAGTGAATCCCTCTTCCGGCTCAGCAGCCATAGCTCCCTGAGCTACGAACCTCTTTGACTGCCTGCAGTCGTCTCTCTCCAGCCATGCTTTCGCAAGTTCGTTGTATGCCCAGGCATCCAGGGCATTACTAACCTGGCCTATGCTAATGCCCAGCAAGGGTTCGGGGCCAATGCATGCGCCTCTTGCTCCTATCCTCGCCTGGCAGTCTGCTTTCTCGTTGCATGGCACCCCACTGTGACCAGGGACCCACATGAGGGTCACGTTCTTGGATTGGGCTAAGGATTGGAGGGCGGCGCTGCATTCCTGGACCAGTGGTGTTCTGATCCTAGGGGATGCTACGGCTCTCAAAGCTGCCTGACTATCGGAGCATATATAGATGTCCTGCTCCGTGCACTGTTGTACTTCCGCTGAATATGCCACCAGCAGAATGGCAAATATCTCCGCCTGAAAAACTGACTTGTGGGTTCCCAGCGCAACGCTTTCCTCCACGTCTCTACCTCACAGGTACATTCCCGCGCCACTGGATCCCATCTCTTTCGAGCGAGACCCGTCGGTGTAGCATACCAAGCTGTTGGGCGGAAATCTTACCTTCCCTCCCATCCACTCTTCCCTGGAGGGAAGAACGAACGAGAATCTCCTATCGAACCTAACCTTATCATCGGCCCTTTCCACCCTGAGTGAGGAAATGGGGAGATTGATCTCTGCCACCTCCTCAATCTTGGCGTGGCCTACCAATGGGGCCGACGTGGTCCAGGAACCCCGTCCCGCATTCTCAGACAGGTCGTCATGGCGCCTCGCTTGCACCAGATGTTTAGGGGCGGCAAGCCTAAAAGTACGTCCAGGGCTGCTGACGGCGTGGTTCTCATCGCTCCCGTAATCCCCAGCGCTGCCATTCTTTGGATTTTGGCCAGTCTGTTGACTACCGTGGCTCTTTTGGTGCAAATCCACCAAACCAGGCACCCATATTGAATCCTGGCCCTGATCACCGACCTGTAGAGCCAATGCAGTACCTGAAGCTTGAGTCCCCAGGTTCTACCTACAACCCGGCGTAACTGTCACATGGTAGCAATCGCCTTCTTGTACAGAAGGTCGATGTGCCTGTTCTATGACATCCTGCTGTGCAATACCACCCCCAGGTACTTCACTTCGCTGGCTAATGTCAGTTGTGAGCCCTGTAGGGTGGGCGGCTTAAAGTCTCCTATGTTCTTCCTGTGCATGAAAAGGACCAACTCTGTCTTGGCTGGGTTGACTGAGAGTCCAGTTTCCGCACACAATTGACCTAGTATATTACAGGCTGCTTGCATTCTCTCGCAGACGACGCCCAGGAATTCATCCGAGATTAGTACCAGCCCATCGTCAGCGTAGGCTTGTGAGTATAGTCCAATGGCGCTGAATTTTTCCAGGAGGCCATCCATGACCAGCCACCAGAGGTGAGGGGAGAGGCAGCTCCCTGTGGGCATCCCTCGCTCACCTCCACCTCCAGCCTGACCTCTCCTAGCGAAGCGCTTACTGTCCTGTCCCTGAGGGCAGCTCTGACCCAGCAGACAATGGTGGGTGGAACCCCCCTAGCCTGCAGGACGCCGCATATAGTTGAAGTGCGCCCTTTATCAAAGGCTCCTTGCACGTCGAAGAAGACTCCCAAGGCTATTTCCTTGCAGTGTAGAGCTTTTTCGACCTTCCCCACTAGAGCGTGTAAGGCGGACTCAGTGGAGCGTCCTTGTCTATAAGCATGCTGATTTTGATGTATAGGGTATTTCACAAGAGCCCCTTCCACCAGATATCTATCAATAATCTTCTCTAGAGCCTTCATAAGGAGGGAGGTAAGACTAATAGGTCTGTACGATTTTGCTAGCGAGTAGTCGGTTTTCCCCGGTTTGGGGATGAACACAATTCTCGCTGCTCTCCAGGACTTAGGTACATAACCCAGCGCGACTGAGCCCCTAAGCACTGCTACAATGTGCGGTAGCAGCACGCTCAGGTTCTTTTGTAACAGCGCGGGGAAGATGCCATCAGGTCCCGCTGACTTGAAAGGACTGAACTCGTTTATGGCCCAGGAGACTGCCCCTCTCGTGACTAGCTCTTCGGCCAAGCCGGCGGCCTTTGCGCAAGGCTTAAGCTTGGTCTCCGAGCCGGTCGCGGTGGACTCTCCCGGGAAGTGCGACTCCAGGAGGTGTTGGATGGACTCCTCCATTGAAGTAGTCCAAGTGCCATCTTCTTTCTTAAGGGAGCTAATTGGTAGTCTCTTCTCGCAGCTGAGCATTTTCATCAGTCGGGCGGAGTCAGAGAGGGACTCCAGCTCTCCGCAATAGCTCCGCCAGCTGGCTCTCTTACTGCTGCGTAATTCCTTTTTGAACTGCTTTCTTGCCTCTTTGAAGTTCTCCCAGGAGCGTTCATCTCCTACCTTCAGCGCTTTATTGAGGGCCCGCCTGGAGTCTTTTCGCAGTTTCGAGAGCGCGGTAGACCACGAGGGGACCTTCCCTTGCGCTGATTTCCTCAAAGGGTATGATGCCTTATATGCTGTACGTATGGTGTCTTCCAATTTGGTGACCCCCACGTCCAGATCACTTTCCGTCAAAGGCACTTCCGTCGGATCCTCGTGGTCGGCAGTTTCTGCTGCGGTGTACGCCGCCCAGTCTGTGACTCGTGGATTCCGGCAGTAAACTTCTACGGGTTGGTCTGTATCGATCTCAAGTCTGATCATTCTATGGTCAGACAAGATTATGTCGTTGACCACTCTCCAGTTCTTCACGATGTCCTCTAAGTTGGGACTAATCACCGTTATGTCAATCACTTCCTTAATGATGCGATTGAAGAAGGTAGCCTCGGAGCCTCTGTTGAGAATGTCCAGATTGCGGGACGCTAGGTACTCCAGTAGGGCTTCCCCCCGAGCGTTAATATTGGAGCTGCCCCACACTGTATGGTGCGCATTAGCGTCAAGTCCGAGTAGCATTGGCAATTGTTTTGTTTAGGCAACGTTAAGGTCATTAGGTAATGGGAAGATTCCTTGTAGACATATGGTTATACATATATAATACATATTACTCGTTCTAAGAAATATAAATAATCTTCTGACAAAATAAAAAATATTTTTGACCCACTGACAGAGTCAGTAGCTATCATGCATGTTTTCTTCCTTGTTAGATAATAGAAAAAAATAGTGTTTGCCATGACGAATCAAAGTGGTGTATATATTAACGTTTCAATCAAGGGCCCAGTAGAATCCAGTAGAATCTAGAGAAAAGCACTAGAATTTTCGCAACGTGTTTTCAATAGAAAGACCACACTTATACCAATACGTCTGCGAATAGGCTTCGAACTCGAGTTGGTCTAGTTTCAGATGGCCTCCATGTAAATTCATCGGTGTAATCAAAAATATCTGAATTTTGGTGATCTAGCAGCTGTTCAGTTTTGGCCTTATAGGTGAATGTTTAGCGTCAAGCTAGATTGGAAGTCTCCTGTATCCTCCAGTTAGACTTGATCTACTTTTTTGATTTTGCTACGTCTAGCATACACTATACTATGGAATAGCTAATACGGGACTCTATAAAAGCTTGATGCATAGTTATCAGGGTATTATTGACCAGTGTCCCCAGCGAGTTCGTACCATAGATTCAAACAAATTCAGTCTCCCTGCAACGAGTTAGCAGATGATTTATATGTGGTCTCCAATATAATTTGTAATCAAATATAATTTTAAGTAATTCCACTTTTTGTTTGATGGTTATGCTATGCCCACGTTTTGTAAGTTTTGGATCAGTATGCACAGGCTGTAACCCGCATAAGTGTGTACAAGATGACTTCGTTAGTGAAAACTGTATCTTTTAGATGCTGCTAGCTCATTTAGCCTGTCGATCTCACTTTGTATGTCACTGTAGTTATTGTTTTCGATGTGAACTTGAGCATCCACCGGATAAATGGTTTTGCCTGAATCGAAATCGGACTGCGGCTCTCCAGATACCACACAAGTCGGTAGGTGATCATTGGCTCAAGCAGTTTGCCTAGACAGTAGGTTAGAAAGAGCGGCCAATAACTATCTGACTGTGATGGATCCTTGCCTTGTTTCAGGATCGGTGTCACTATAGCTCTCTTTCAGGTATCTGAACATACACGACTAATCTGATAAAAGATGTTATTCTAGATACTAGTCATAGGGTTGGCAACGGAAGAAGATGATTTGTAGTATACTCCTCGTCAATGCAATATACGTCATTTGCGTACTCTCTTCACTATTCTCCTTTCGCAGTTGTGTCGTTAATGTGGTAAATCAGGGCATAGTTATTTCCAACCTATCCTCCACTAAACTTTGGTCGATATGACAATAGAACCAGCAGACCGTTCACTATAAGAGAGTTGCAGTAACCCACAAGTAAGCTGTAAGAATATAAAGCTCCAGACCCGGATGGAATACCTCTAGAAATCAAGAAATTAGCGATGGGAGAGGTGCCAGCGATTTTTCTCAAGATAGTTAGTGAGGCGTGGCTAACGGGAGATTTGCTAGTGATCTGGAAGTTAGCGGATATAGCGCTCATCCAAAAAAGGACAATTCTTGTGATGTTCCATCAGCATACAGAAACATATAATATTGTAGGATGCAGCAAGCAAGTTGCTTGAGCACCTTATATTATATCGTCTAATGGCAGATACTGAGGAAGCATGGGCCTTTAAGACAGGCAATATGGCTTCCGCAGAAAAGTATCCACTATAGATGCAATGCAGAAGGTAATAACTATATCAAGGCAAGCGGACTGTATTGTCAATAGGAGAAACACTTGAGGTACGTAATGCATTTATTGTAGTGGCAAAATAGGAAATTGTTAATAAACAAGAAGGTATTTCATCTGATATCCGTCCCACGACTACTCGTGAGCTTCTTACACGACCGCAAAGTCAGCATAGAACCTGGAAGCTAGCTCCTCTTGGAAATGAGTGAAGCCGTGCCCCAAGGCTCTGTTTTGGATGCCACAATATGGAACAGTTTCTACGATGGGATACTAGATCTAAACATATAACCCTGGTAGGCTATGCTGACGATCTAGGGATTTCTGTGGTCACCAGAGACGAGGCAGAACTTACACAGAAAGTAGCCATAGAGGTAGTAAGCTGTTAGCTTAAGCATAGATCAATGTCTAGCCCCTGGAAAGACAGAGACAGTTCTCCCCACCATGCGGAGGAAAATATACCAGATTTACTTCTTTGTGGTGAGGGCAAGAGGTGCGACCACAAAGGACAGTCAGATACCTCAGTGTATGGCTACATACTAGGCTGACCTTCGGAGAGGAACATTATCTAGGCTGTTGACGAATGCAGTCAGCCCAAAAGCTAGCAAGAGGGCACTGTTAGGTTCGGTTGCTTTCTCCACTATGCTGTATACCGCGCCAATTTGGGAAAAATCCATGTATGTCAAGAGACACCTGGCGGAGTTACAAAAAATAAATAGAAAGATAGGCTTTCGAGTATATAGTGCGTACCGCACTATATCAGCGGATGCAGTGAAGGTTGTCTCTGTAGTACCACCAATAGATCGCGCAGTCATCATAAGACCCGTCCAACACTAGAAGAGTCAGGATATAATCGGCTTGTCGGAAGGTGGCTACAGCGATGGCTAACTACAAGCATGGGTTTATGGAGAAAGAAACTTATACTGAAATGCGGAGGCACAAATGGCGCCTACCACACTTTCTTTCAGTGTCCGCGATGGGAAGCGAGCGGGCGCTTAGCTATAGAGTCTAAGACTCAGAACATGATGACTCTGATGCTGCAAACGCAAGACAACTGAAATATCTTGCGGATATAGTCCAAAAGGCAATAGAAAACAAAGAATTGCAGGCTTTGTTACCAGACGGTTATAGAATAGAAGACTAGAAGTACAGACACAGTGGACCACCACACGTCTCGTAGTAATGCGAGAGCATTAGCTAGTATGAACCGAAGGATAAATAAGACGACCTGACTCCATGAAGTAATGCTAATGCGGTTCCGGAGAGAAGAAGGTTGCGTGCAGAGTTTTTTTTACTGCGGTAGGACCCACAGTGACCGCAATGAGCGGTGCGTGTATTTTTCAAACAAGAAGAACCATCATGTTTTTTCTTGGCGAAAGGAGTTTTCAAAGCACCTTTCAAAGACCCATGTTCGCAAGAAGCTGTGCTGTGTAGAGTAGTCTACACAAACAGCTCCCTTGTCAATCCACTCTTAACTCGGAAACCAGTCTTCTGAATAAATGCTCCATGGATTGTCGTCTCCTATCTCCGCTGCCACCTCAAGAAAGAGAGAAGCTGTTCTTCTCTCTTTCCTATAAACTTCAGGTCTCTCCTACACCAGCAGATCGATCGGAAAAACTCCAGCCACCTTATCTCGATACTGTTCTATATGCAGAAATTACTCGCATTATCGAGCTTATATTAGTTTATCGATAAAATTGACATCAAGGGATCAGTCTGTTTACTACAATGAAATCAGGGTTTCGCAGATATTTTCCAATCTCTAATGTTTGCATACCGTATGATTGGTAAATTTTGATCTTTCTATATTTGATTATCATAAACTGTTTTTATAGTTTTGAATACCTTATTGCAAATGCTTCAAAAATATGTAATTGTTTCCTGTTGTGTGTTTGCTCCTAATAACTTTTTTCAGTTTGTTTTTTATTCATTAAATGAATACCATTTTTGGATAAGAACAGTAGAAGAAGAATTGTCTGCATCAATTTTTCTAGACTTAAATCTAACCAGACATCTACTGAATTTTGCAATATATAGGAAACCAACGCATACAGAAACAACAGTTCCCACAGATTCATGCCATCGTATCAATAATAAATTATAAGCATATATCTCGATGGCACATAGAGCATTGGATTTACCATTGAGCGACTCATATATTCAAATTGATAACGGAATTATTGATGAAATAGCTTATAATATTGGGTATTGTCAAAAATATGATAGATCACAGAATAAAAATGAAAAAAACAATACAAAATGCTATTAGGAGCATAATCCACATAACACATAACATAAAACAAAACGATACACTACAATTACATATTTTGGAAGCATTTGCAATAAGATATCCAAAATAATAGAAACAATTTATTATCATCAAAAAAATATAGATAGATAGATCATATTTAGTCAATTAAAAGAGATATAACAAGATAAATGTAAGTAAGGTATTTGTAAGATTCCATGTGTCTTCTATAAAACTGTTTATATATGTCGAACAGCTGTATCATTTACAACAATATACAAAGTACGTTCAAGCATCCACGAAGATCAAATTTAGCCAGACACGAACTAGATACTAATCATAAGGTTAGCAACGGAAATAGAGTTAGTTTGCTTCATAATTGTAATAATATACATGATTCAACCTTGGAAACATTATAGATTCAAAGATATCTGCGAAACCTTGATTGCATTGTAGTAAATGAGCAGATGGACCTTTTTGCCTCAATTTTCATCGATACACTACTATGAGTTTCTATCTATTTGTATTCTATGTTAACATACCCTAATGGCCTAATTACCTGTTTATACTAATAACTTCACAGACGTGTGCAATTTACTAGTTGGGCATATGAGTGGATACAGGGTCTTCAACATTCCGTTTGCTTTGCATCGGAGTTGCGTAATGTGGTTCTGAAATGTCAGTCTTTTATCTATTGTAATTCCCAAATATTTAACGGTTTTGCTTTCTTGGACTTTCTTGTTACTCACACATAATGGTCTAAGAATTTTGATTTTATATCTAGTAAAGTTGATGGTGCAATTCACAACTTCTGGTTTTTCGGGGTTAATTGATATTTTGTTCTGTTCAAAATATGGCAGTATTTTTCTATTGATGTGTATGTCCACCTTTCGGCATGCGATCTCAGATTGAACTGCTGTAGCGTAAACACATGTATCGATCGCGTAAAGTGCTGTATTGGTTTTTTCGAATTTTGGTAAGTCAGCTATGTACAGAGTGAAAAGCACCGGAGATAGTGAAGATCCCTGAGGAACTCCAGCTTGCATTTTGAAGTTTCCATAATAATTTCTGTTAATTCTCACAGAAAACCTTCTTGAGGACAAGTATGAATCGATCAAGTTTACTAAAAATGAGGAAAATCCAAAGTCTGCCAATTAATCTCTTAGTTTGTCAGTCCAAACTTTATCAAATGCTTTTTCTATGTCTAACAAAGCTATAACCGTGCTTTTGCCATCATTAAATCCTTCTTCGATGTGGTGCATAACTCTTGCTATTTGCTCCATTGTACCATGACCAGATCTAAATCCAAATTGTTCATCTGGTAAAATTTTTAATTTTTCTTCCTCATTGAGAAGGATGTTTAAAATAAAACGGTCAATTACTTCTGCGATGCTGCTTAATAAGGAGATCGGTCTGTAAGAGTCAGGTAAACGGGGATTTTTGTTGGGTTTTAGTATGGGACATATTATTGCTTTTTATCAGGGGACTCGGGTAATGTTGCAGATGAATTATAGCGCTTATGATATTTGTAAGCTGCGTTATCGCTTTGTAAGACATATGTTTTAAAGTTACTTTATCTATGCCGTCTTCTCCCGGCGATTTATTGTTGGCAAGCCGATTAATCTCATCGCATACCTGCTTGGGGGGATGCGATGGGTTTTTTAGTTTCCTGATTTTTAATATTACTATCCTGATAAGCTCGAAATTCGCAGACTTTTTGGGTGGTCTCATAATGTTCTTTGGCAGTGTCAGGTAGTGTTGTCCATCGTTTCTCCAAATTTTTTCCTATGCATTCACCTTTATCTCTATCATTTATGAATGATATTCCATCAGCCTGAAGGGCGGGTAGCTACTGTTTACCTGAGTTTTTAAGCTGTCTGGATATCTTCCAAATATCTTTATCACCTTTTCCAATATTTTTTAAGCGGTTTTCCCATTTTTGTGAACGTTCATTTATGATATCTGAGTTTATATCTCTAGATAATTCTATATATAAATTTTTGTCGTTAATATTTGGTATTTCTGCCATATCTTTCATATATGGTCTCTAATTTTGATTTTTTCTTTTATAATGCTGGATATGTTGTCAAAATCTTCTTTTATAATTTTTATTTGTTTTCATTTTATTTCTGATTGTTTGAATGGCTTCTATGAAATTTTTTGTTGCTTCTTCTAGATCTTTACATGTTTTTATATTTTTGATAGTAATATGTTTATCTAATTGATATTTGAAAGATCTCCAGTTCGCATTTCGGTAATCCCATGTAAACTTTGTACCTTTATTAATTTTGTATTTTACCTGAAAGTATAGCGGGTTGTGGTCAGAGGAAAGATCATTTAGAATGCTTATTTCTGACATGTTTTCTACATTTTCATTTAAAACTAGGTATGTCCAAAACTGATGGTGTGCTACCATTAAATGGAAAATGTGTTGGGCCATCTGGATAATAGAGAACAATATGACCTCTATCTTCAATATAGTTGTTCGGTAATGAACCATTATAATTATTACTATAGTTCCCCCAGTGAATGTGTCTACATTTAAAATCACCCATTATGATGATTTTGTTATGTTCATTGAATATGTTAAGTTCTTTCTCGTCGATACGTATGATTGGATTTTTATATATCGCCACCAATACTGGTCAATTGTTTAATTTGATGGAAATATATTCGAAAGCTATGTTATGAAATCTTACTTCGGTGTAACTAATACCCTATTTGATGAATATTATAAGACCACCCCCGGCTTTCGCTCTTATTTGATCGAAATTTATCGGTTTATCTTTTCGTATCTGATTGTAACATCTCATTTTCCTGTGATCCCGATCCCTGAAGTGCGTTTCCGCAACCGTAACAATATCAAGTCTATGATGCTTTATAAAATTTACAAATTCGGCCTTTTTATTATTGAAGCCATTTATGTTGATGTATGAGGCATTTATGTTGTTCATCCTAAATATTATACTTATCTAGACCCTAGACAAACTATATGAATGTCGTGAATTTTTACTACGCGTTCCTAGCGGTCCCTAGTAGACGGTAAAGGTCTTTGAACGCCTCCAGCAATTCTTTCAGGTACACTATTTCCTTGAGTTGGTCAACTTCTTCCGATATGCTCGTGAATAGTCCTATTCCATCATTTGGTCCCTCTAAGGTAGGCTCTCGAGGTTGAGCAGATCTCCTGGCAGCTGGGTTGTCTTCCCTTCTTGCTTTGGGTAGCGGTGGATAGTTGATAACATCCATTTGGAAGGTAGTTGCTGCTGGGCATTGGTTCCAAGCGTTATTCAATGGTAAAGGTGCCGGTTTTAGTTGTTGCTTCCCCAAAGACCGTTTTTCGTCAACCACCTCGATTTTTTTCATATATTCAGGGCATCTCGAATAGTTGGCAGAATGTGCTCCTAAACAGTTAGCACATAGGGTCGGTATGTTCCTACTTTTGGTGCAGGCATTTGTCCAATGCTCTTTTGCACATTTCAGGCATCTCGGCTGTCTTTGACAGTTTTCTGTTCATGCCCGTGCCTTTGGCATCTTCGGCACTGGATTACCGGGCGTTCGTTGTGTCTCCTTTCCCAATGTATTCTGGTGTTCAGGAGCAACCTTATGTTAGTGTTTAGGTATCTTATTTTTGTTTTGTTGTTGGTGACCAGCAAATATAATGGTATTTCTTTTGTTTTCATTTTATATATTTTGTGAACTTCGAAGTGGTGTGAGTTTTCCAGCTCTGCCTTTATTTCGTCTAGATCTGGCTGATAATCTAGACCTTTGATGACAAAAGCATGGTGTTTGTTCGCCTTAGGGGTGTAGGACGTGTAGGTATGGAACTCTACGTCTGTGCTTGCGAGTTCCGACTTAATTTTGTTATAGTCGCCGATCTCTTGGAGGAACAGCAACGTTGTATTTTTTGTGTATTTGAAGTAGAAGGGTCCATATATCTTCTCCTTCAGTCCCTTGATAACCTCTTTGTTATTTTCCACTATACCAGATAAAACTATTGATGGAAGCTCACTGTTTTCCAATTGAGGTTCGTTTCTCTGGTCCACTTGATCTGGTTTTCTGGTTGTTGGTGTTTGTGACTCAACTATTTCAATGTTTTCGAGTGGCTGGTATCTATTTTTTGTCGTAGTGATAGCCGCCTCTCTGCTCTTAATTTTTTAATTTTTCCTGAAAACACAAGTCTTTTTTGGAAATTGGAATCCATCGTCTAATGTTGATGAAATAGTGGTGGGTGTCAATTTTCTTTTAATACCTGTGTGTTCTACTTCAGATTCTTGATGAACCTGAGCTTGTGTGGTGTGGAACGTTGTTTGCTGGGTGTTCTGAGAAAGGTCCATGCTTTTGTTTTCAATATCTTGTTTTTGCGCAAAATCTCCAGGTAATTCTTGCCTTCCACACTCGTCATCATCGTGGTGCTGGTTTTGTCATTGTTGATATCCAGATTCTGGCCATTTTCACTGGTCACATTGTCACGATTAATGTTTCTGAGCATGTATTTAATCGCGTATTTATTTAGTGTCCTATCATAATTCGTATTGAGTTCGGATTCCAAATGCATCGGTATTGATAGTGGTACCGATGGGTTTTTCCGTACCCTGAACTTGTGTTCCAGATGACGGTCGGGGTGCAACTGCCGTCCCGTCTTTAGCCTAGACTCGTCAGTATAGCATACCGGTCCAACTGTAGAAAGCAATTGTATGGTATATACGTAAATCGGTCAAGGGTGTGATAGCAACATCAACACTCATCTCCAAGCGTCGCGCACTATGGCGCTGCTCATTGGCAACTAACGAAGTCAAAGGTCCTAACACCTCGATACATTTCGATTTTGTCATACAAATATAAACCATATAAGTTTCTTTGTATGCCGAATTCTATGGCATAGTATACGTCTTTTTCCAAAGGGGGCTAATTTGTTGCACTTCTATTTTGGGAATTTTTACTACAGATTTCTGGATTTTCACTGAATAGAGATCATAGATAATAACGAAAGTGTTATTGCCGCCTAAAAAATTGTGGATTGAGTCTGTATTTAATATGCAGCTGGATGAAACAATTGAATATTTTGATTGGATTTTAGATTTGTTGATCCACTTAAACTATTTTTGGAAATATCAGATTAGAACATTTAGAAAACTTGAAACTTTTGAGAATATTTCAAATCATGAAAGATTTGAAGCTATTCAATATTTTTTTGTAAATTCAATTTCAATGATCAACAGTTTCAAATTGATCCTACTCCTTATTTCTAAGCAGTGATACATTGTGTGGGAAGTACCGTGTCAGGCCACTTGACGCTATTTTCAAAATATAACCAATGCTTTTTCAGGATGGAAGACATGCTGGATGAAAATCGAGAACTCCCAGGAAATTTTCTTCATGAGATTTACAAATGGGCGTTAGAATGTAAGATGCATTACTTAACTTCATGGTATACAGTATTTTAGAGAGTATATCTCGAACATGAAATATTGCTACTATTCATTTTCTTATTTCTGATCACTTCCAGCTATAGCTCAAATATCTTTAAACACAAGATTAGGATGCTTGGAACCATTAGCAAAAGATTCGGAGTCTCAAAGGATCATTCAATCTATAAATACCTTCTTCTGGAACGTGGCTGAAGTAGAGCTGAAAATGCCAGTCTGGAGAATATATAAAAACCAAACGTTTAGAAAATACATTGGAGCTTTGGAAGATTTCAGAACGTGAGTATGCAGATGATTTATGAGTCTCTAGACCTTATATCTGGCGATTTATTTTTTATTTTAAGTGTCGTTGAATGCCGACTCATTCGGAAAGCTTCAAATCCTAATCTAAGAATGAATCGTATAGAATATGCAATTAATAATTTGTATTACAAACTTGTGTCAGCAAGAATTGTAATAGTAAAGTTATACATGAGAGACTTCTGAGGCTTCGAATTTTTGAAGCTGTGGAAGAGTAACATCCCTACAGCAAAATTTGACAGTTTTACAAAATGCTTTTCCATTCTAAATCTAGATTAATTACATATGTATACCTACGTTTACAGCATAATAACAGAGTTCATGTTAACATGCACCTTACTATCGAATCCTATGTAACACGCGGTACGCAAGAAAGACTGCTGACAGTGAGATTATGTATGTACAAATCAGAACTATAAGATTTAGCGATAAGTGGAAAGGTAAGAAGATAAGAAATATAAGTGATGTTTAATTTATCACGACGATGTTATAAATATTATAGCATATTAACATCAGTTCAGTATTCGGAATGATTTTAGATTTTTGCATGTAAAAGCCCATTAGGTATTTCAAAAATTAGTTTCGTATTTAGGAAAGCATATGAGTTACTCCACGATGCAAACTGCGGCGCCCATTCAGTTGGAGATGGGATGAAGTGGGATGAAACGCGATGGGGAGAAAGTATAAAAGCACCATTGTATCAACCCTTCGTTACTTTCACCTTGAGATGATTGAGAATACCACATCAATCGAGACGTTGTATAAAATATCAAGACAATGTTACTAAAAGATCATTTGAATATAATTTTTTCAGTATCGATTCGATTCATGATTTTTCTATTGGTCATGAGCATAATTGCTTCTAATTGTTTTAGCTTCAAACGTCTCACGTCATTTTTTTATGTATTCATGTGGTAAAACAATATTTCGCAACTTACTTGCTTATATAACGGAGTTAAAAAAACTTCATATGCAAGACACAATTCAGGGTAAATTTTTTCATGTAGTGTTCCAGTGAAATTGTCTAGCGTAATACAGGACTTTTAAATTACTTCCCAATTTTAGATGACTTTCTTAATATCCATTTTTTCCATTTTCCTCGTTTCTAAGATTCGGTTTGATGAGCTCATAGACTGGGGTGTCATTATGAAATGCCAAGATAATGTCTTTAACACCTTGATATAGCGTAGTAGGATTGTGACATTATGGGTAGAGAACTCACCCGATTCCAATTGTAGTGTATATAGACAGGCGTCATAAGTTAAGAGATGCACTCTTATCAACGTTAAGGTGTACACTGGTACAGATTTACGTCCAGTAGCACAACGTAGCTCTATGAGTGCTGTTTTATGATTTGAGGCATAAATGAGATACATATTCTGTCCTACACTCTAGGAGATATGGCGCTGGAACCACTAGTTCTCCATACTCGTTCTTGAACATGCTACTAAGCCCGACATTGTCCTTCTCGACTACTAACACAAGACGATGTAATAAAAAGCTAAGAAGATGGAAGGTCTCTTAGCATTGCTCAAGAGCACAAAATAACAAATAAGTCATTATGTGTATATTCTAATATAAATTAGTGGTGGAGTTCAAATGGATATTTATATAGTCAATAAGTTTCACCATTAATATAATTATTTCATTGTAGGTAGCTGTATAGTAGGCGCAACGTTGTCTTATATAACAGTCTTAATTTTGAAATATCCAGAAGGCCATTAAATTTTGTTCTAGTTATCATTATCTGACTCTGTGTTGAATTCTTACGTAATGTATTTGTAAATGAACGTATAGGAAATAAGCTATTATGAAGCTAGCAAATGATTTTGAATATTTAACCACTCTAGTTTATGGCTTCCCCCAAGTCATTTCTCCAGCTTCTCCGTGACGGTCCTCACTCCCTTCTATCCAGCGATGTCCCTTTAACATTTTCTTGTATCATCTGTCTTTTATCAATCTTGCAACATGCCTAAACCAAATCAATTGTCTTCTTTCTATCTCTTCTGTACGTGTTACAGTTCATCTATGATTTATCTAATCTCTCAGTTTCAAGATACTTGCTCACCCTACTCCTCTTATACCTTCATTTTCTAGAATAGAGTTTTCGATTCCTTCATTTCCGACAAAAATATACTCACATTACGCCATATTGATAGTTAAACCCGTTGATTCATATTCTTCTTTAGTTTCCCAACCATATATGAGAGACCTTCGTTTTCTGCTAAGACGATTAGGTTGTCTGCAAAATATAGTGTGCACATTGCTAGTTTCATAATTTTACACTTTTTGACTACGTTACTGGGATCTGTCGAAGTATAGTAATTTAAAGAGGGTGGGAAGTAAAATTGCCATGTAGATACCTTGTGTTGTTTTTTGGAATGAAGTTCTTGGTATATACCCAAGTTTGATTGTGGTGGTGATTTGTTCATATTACCTTTCAATCGGTTTCATTAAGTTTCAAAAATGTCTTAAATAGAATTTTTTTGTTATATATTTTAACCGCTAACGTCATTTCAGTTTTTGCTTTGTTAAATGTGTAATTAATTCGCTGGGATTAGTTTTTTAAATGAGAGTGTAGACAAAAACATCGTGGAATTAATTACACATTTAACAAAACATTAACTGATATATATATATATATATATATATATATATATATATACGTCATATCCGATTGAATCAGAAAATCCAAATGACTGTAGAGAAACAAAGTAACAACGGAGGGAGTCAGCACTGTGCATCTTCAGGTTCAATGGCGTGCGAGATTTGAGGACTACGGTAAACCAATGTAGTTAGAGGAAAAGTGAATTTGTTAATGTGGAATAACAATAACGGAAGGGGAGAAAGGGGACACGAAAATAAAGGCAAGAGGCGCTTGTCCTAAGAAGACAATTTCCAACAACAAATATAACATGGGATAATAGGACCCACTGATCAGAAGCCAAAATATTGACACCCAAGTTGGAAGGAAAACCAAGCCGAGTAGAATTTTTAAAGAAAAAACTAGGAGGAACGCATTCTCGCCAGCTTAGTATGTCATCCAGGCGTATAGAAAAACTAAACTACAGTGGTTGAAGTGCCCAAAGCTTTGCCGCATTTTCTTTAAAGATATTGCCTCCCACGCGAATAGGGAAGAGAGTACTGAAATAAAAAATAATTTCGAATGCCAGATAGTGCAGCCGACAAGACGTCGGCCGCAGCTGGGTAGTATATATCATTAAGTTTAATAAAATATAAAATATACATCACAAATAAAAACCATTTAACTATTTGAATGTTTTCTGTTTGTCGTTTGTCCGCTAATCCTATGTCCCTCTATAACTCTAAACATACTGATGCGATCCTAAAGAGATTTAACATTAGATTACTACTGGGTCAAGAACAAGCAAAGTAAAGCCTGTCAATAGTTCTTGAAAACTAATATTGTGCTGGCACAGAAGTCATCAAAGAACGGGTAATCCTTGGCTCCTTCTATAGCTCTCTAAGTACGGTTTGGACCTCAAAAAAAAATTGACGTCAGTTAGCTACTGGCCCGATGACGAAATACTTCATAGCTTTTAAAACCTATTTAGTGATGACGGATCAATGATGGAGGGCGGAGAATATAAAAATAAACAAAAATACTCAAATTTCGCTCTTAAATGTTTTAGTGGTCCTTAATCACTTATAAATTTGACTGTTTCATCATGTCAAGAATGTATTCGTTCTGTTTTATAATCGTCTTAAATGAATAACATATTAAATCCCATAATCAATACAATAATTATTTCGTATGCCCTATCATAGACTAAATGCCAGATTACCGAGACAGCAGACAGGTTGAGTCCTCAAACTTTATTAGTGAAATCAAATAGAAAAACACAACACAAAGTTTTGCTTAAATTCAAAATTATTATATTTATACTAAGTTTATTCCGAACGTTCTTCCGAATCGAAATTTCGATCTTCTTCAAGTCCCAGAAATAAATCGTCGAGAAAAGCTCGAGCTAATTCCAAAACATTGGAGGATGAGCTTGAGTCACTAAATAAACACAGTTGATAGAATTTCACAGAATATGTCAGTTAGAATCTTATGTTTATCTATCTATCGTATTTTGAAGCATTTTCTAAAAACTCAATACAAATTTGAATGAAAAAGAAATTGTAATTCACATCATATACACTAGCAGTACCATTATTCAAATTTGACGTTAGGTTAGGTTTGTTATGTCCTGTAGTGACTTATGAAATTTGAAAACTGATGCCGTATATGATTTGTGATTAGAAACAGTTTAGATAATTATATGATAAAAAAAATCAATCGTCTAGTATTTAGATCCAGTTCGAACCGTGGAATTGGACGTAGATCTTGACCATTGTTCCATCAATAATTATGCATCGAAACCTTTTTGGAAAGGTTGTTTTTATTATCCCAATTTACTTCACTCTATCACATCAAAAATTTTACATTTATTTTGTTGTAGCCGGTTACTTGAGACTTTTTGGCAAAATCAAAGGAAACTACTATTTATTCTGCTTTTCAAAAATGAACCAATGGTGCTCTTTTATTTTTAGGCATACGATTTCTCAGTCATCAGTATCTGAGGACACAGAGTCTTCACACACTGGCATTGTTCTAGGTTGGCTCGTCATTGATGGATAATTGTTTTAAATATCCCGGATACGACCTACACAGTATATACACTAAATTCAGACTAAGATTTGGTGTATGCGTATATGTCAAATCAGAAATCTCTTGTCAGCGAGATGAAAGCCTCGAACCTGAAGGATTCGACATTATCTGGCTCAAAGCATCTTCCGATAATGTTTCCAAATTCATTTGCTTCATTTACAGACTACCGAGTAGAAAAAATTACAAAGAACTTCTCCAGAATCTTTCAGTCACTGTGGATACCTTACAGACAGATCATCACAACTCAGAAATAATCATTTTGGGTGACTTTGACGTTCACAATACATACTGGCTAAGACATTTCAACAAAACAGACTAGGAGGGCCATCAGCCGTGGCTTGTAACAGATAATCAGTGAAACAGAATTTATTACCAGTCTTTTCTATGGAATGATGCCTGTTTCACGTCTAGAGATCTGTCAGCTTGTGGCCAAAAAATATCAGAAGTCATAACATCAGGTACGGAAGCCTACATATCTCACGTTGATAAACGGTTGGTTTAACCGGAGCTGCAGAGGAGCACAACCAGAAAGTTAAGAAAAAGCTCCTTTCATGTCCTAATTTGTCCAGATCAGTTTGGTCTGTAGCCAAGCCTGTTAGCCAGGACTTTTGCTACTCGCCCATATCACCACTGATGACAGCGGATGGGTAAATCGCATACACGCCGAAAGCAGATATCCTGAGGCAGATTTTTGCTGCCAATTCTAGAATAAACTTTCAAAGAGGTACTCTACTAACCACCATCAGTGTAGACTTAAAAATGCCAGAAATTAGAAAGATTTTAACACTAAGATACAAAATGCATTCTAGGAAAACTGAATTCCAGTAAAGCTAGTGGTCCAAACCAGCAATTCTTCTAGAATGTTTCGCTGCAGGGCTTACACCTATATTTTGCAAACTATTTAAACACACCTACACGCAAGGATTAGTCCCTACAGTGTGGAAGATCGGTCGAGTACAACATATACCTAATAAGGTATAGGAATATATCTATAGCAGAGTAATAGAACGTCATGGAGAGTCGCGAATAGGGCGTGACATGAGAGACTTTTGATCAAGTTTGCTGCATATGAGCTGCCACTGGTTGGATAGTTTTCACAGGGATCGCTTCATATTTGTCATGGTGGAGGAGTATGACTTCGATGTACTTATCATCAATGCGGGTGTTCCGCTTTCTCCAAAGCACTTCGTGCTGTACATCCACGATTTGTTGGAAATAACATATGATCTACAGCTTCGTTGATGACAGCACCCCTGTTTCCTGCATGGAACCGGGCAAATCACTATCATCAAGAGATACCGTATTTCGGAGAGGGCAGACCAATGAGGACATCGAGAAAATTATCGAATGGGGATATACAAACGGAGTTCAGTTCAACGCGCCAAGACTGGGACAATAACCCTAACAAAGAAGTCGCATGCTGGTCTGCCAGCAGTGGAGATGGAGGAACACCCAATATGTGAATCATCTTCCATCAAGCTTCTTGGCATTAACATCAATAATAACATGTCATGGCACGATCATGTTGTTGGCCTCGCTAGGTCGGCATCCCAGTAGCTGGGGGTTCGCTTCCGCTCCAGTAGATTATGTTTTCCGGAACAGCTACTGCTACTATACAAGGCCCAGATCAGACCATCACTGGAGTATTGCTCGGATGTGTGGGGATGAGCCCCAAAGCACTCCCTGGATTGGACCCAATCCAGAACTGAACAATACGTCGTGTGGATACTCCTGACCTACACAGTCTGGAACATCGAAGAAGGGTTGCGGATCTATAGATATTATCATGGCAGATGTTAGACTGCAAATACTAGAGGATATTATCGGGCGTATCCTCATCAGGTCAAGTTCACAATGCTTCGAACAAGCGAGTTCCAAAAGTCGTTCTTGTGGAGAATCTCAGCATTGTGGAATGAGTTATCCTCGAGGAGCGCTTATGAAGCGCGAAAGGTTATCTCCCTTTGCGTCAGGTTATTTATAAAAAAAACAAAAAGAAACACAGAAATCTTCACACTTGTTACATATATTATGAAAAAGCATTGGAATATGTACGCTATATCTGGATAGTAGCAGTAGTAGTAGTAATAGGGAGACAAAGCCTGGCAAGTGAGCTACCTTTGGCCCTTTTTGCCGATCCCGGAGACCATCACTAGAACTATGGCAGATATGGTAACTCCCTAGTGTCGAACCCGTCAGACCTTTTAATAAAGGTCATGATGTCCGACTATTCCGCTAAGTAGCACGTTTCCCAGTTAAACTCTGCTGTGCCGAACATCTCAGCCCTAAGGGCCTGTATACGGTACACTCACCCAGGAAGTGGAACGATGTCTCGTCCTCCTCCCAGCACTTCTGACAGATTGGGTCTTTGACCACTCCTATGAGTGTCAGGTGCCTGTTCAATCTGCAGTGACCTGTGAGGATCCCTACTAACAAGTGGTTCCGGTTCAATAGCTGTAGCTCCACACGTTTGGTGGGGCCTGCTATGAACCTCTTGGACTGCCTGCTGGATAAGTTCCACAAATTTATAGGATTAGCCCAGACTTCAGACAGTTCGTTACACATACGATGCAATATTTGCGAATCAACATAAAACCAAAAACGTAAACCGAGCACATTATAAATGGAATAGTTGCACATACAACGTGGTATCTTTTATTTAGATTCTCTTAGCTCTTTTTGGTTCTGCCTCTACATGACCACACTCTCAAATGCACTCAAGAACACAACTTATGGTTTTAACATCAGGTATCGGAAAATAAACGAGCACAAAATCACCTTCTGTACAAGGATGATAAAAATTATACGCGGCTACTGAGATGCAGTTAACTAAAAGGACTACTTAGAATAGCAGAAAGTCTTACGTCAGACATCAAAGTGGAGTTTGGGATAAGCAAATTGCTCCACATCAATAAAGGTCTCAATGGATAAACCACCTCGAAGAAGAAATAATAAATGGATGAACATTCGCCAACATGGATAATCATAACCAAAAACAGCACAGAAATCAAAGAACAACTGAAAAACGAATTCTAAAACCGCCTTGCTAAACTTCTAGAACCAAAACTCCAGAGATATTACAAAAGCCATCAACACATTTCCAATACCAGTCCTCTCATTCTCCTTAGCAGTCATCAAATGGTCATATACCGACATAGAAAACATCCATACTCTCATCTGAACTGAAATCACAGAACAGAGAATGCTTCATCTAAACTAATGCTAAGAACGACTCACCATAGACAGATAGTAAGGAGGCAGATGAATTATGGACATACAATCACTTCACATCAAACAGATACCATATATTTCTTTCAAAGCAAGCAAACCAACCAACATAGAGTGACATCAAGTGTCCTGGATGACCAACTTTTACCAGAAAATGGAGGGTTTCATGCTTGCTATCCAAGATCAATTAATTGCGACCCGAAAGTACAAGAAGTATAGAATGAGAGACCCCTCCATAACAGATTGCAGCTGCAGAAAATACGACCAATAAAAGAAACCAATAGAATATATCACCAGCAAATACAAAACTAGTTGGAACTGAATTGTAAGAGATCTATGGATTGTTTATTTTCAGCCTTTCTTGAAAAGAAATCCAACTATTATTCAAAGAACCAGCAAATCGGTGAGTGCAGCTATTACTTGCGTCGCAGAAAAGGACATTCGAAAGTGGTTTACTGACATAAACAATTACCTGGACTTAAAAAATATTACAATAGAAGATCCTCCTGGAGTTTACAATGGAGACGAAACAGGTTTCCAAATTTGTCCGAACACTGGTAAAGTTTATGCAGCAAAAAGGTGCAAAAAATTTTTACACCGTCGAAAAGGGGTCACCTAAAGAAAATATTACTGTGATGTTTTCATTTTATGCGTCGGGAGTCACTTGACCGCCAATGATAGTTTACCCCTAAGCGAATTCCAGGAAAAATTAGCATGACCGTTAATCCTGACTGGGGAATCGGACGATCAGATAATGGTTGGATGACTGCTGATACATTTTATAACACCACAAATCATATAATTACGTTTGGCGCATCTATTCTTCCAATTAAGATTAATGTTGCTTTCTACTCATTAGAAGATATTATATGTCCCCTTTCCACTAAGGTGCTTCAAGTATCAGAAATATGGATATACGTCGGTAAGCTGTTTAGCAAACCAGTGTAAATTGTAGTGAAAACCACTCAGCACATTCTAAGTACGTCCAGTATATGAGAGGTCGCGAGATGAAAGCAAAACAAGCTATCAAGAAGCCAAAGAGATTATTACTGCTCTGCTATCCTCACGACATTTCGTATGCTCAAGCAAACTCTAGCACTAATAACGTAGCTACTTCAGTAAAAGAATTAGTACAACAGTTGGTACAAGGACTTAAAAATTTGCTACAACCTCTACAAGCACAGGACCGTAACCATTCAACTAGTGCCTCAGCAGCAGAATCTAAAAAGCGTCCCAGAGATTCATCCACTGAAAGCGAACGGATGGTCTTAGATTCACTTGAGAACCGCTTCGCGAAAAAGAAGAAAGGGTGGCCCAACGGAAAATTTAGAAGTTCACCTTCACCCTTCTGACTGTAATAATGAAACCTTATTTATTTATTTACATTTCATTCATTCATTTGAACGACTTCGCTTATTTATGAATATGTTAGAAACTAACGTTTTACAATGGAGTCTCTTGTTTCCTTCCTTAATGGGCTTGGGTCTCAATCAGTCCATGCAGCCAGTCACAATTTGATTTTATTTGACATGGCGGGTGAATCCTCATGGACTTATTATGTCGGTAAGTGCCGACTAAACACCTCACTAGATTTGTTTACCTCAGTGCCCCTCTGCCACTGACGGGAGTGTCTTATATAGACATACGAGTAACAATATCAGTGGTGCGCTATCTAACTATAACGTGATTCTACTACAGCCTCATCAGTACAACTGCAATAGGTTACCTGGGTTGTTACAAAACAATCCTCTTCCATTTTGCTCTTTCCTGGATGATATATTTTTAACATATCGTGAATCAATCTCCATTCTTCTTTCCCTCGTTTCTTCCCAGATGGTTTACCAGATTTTTTCAGTCTCCCGTCTTTGTCCCTCACGTACTCTTGCTGGTAGGTAGCCTGATTCCCTCTGGAGTCTTGATCGTTTTTCGGCGAGGAGAAAAATTGGATTCATTGCCGCTATAACCAGTAGCGCTCTTGTGGACACAGTATAGTACGCGCCTACTGCTCTCAAAGGGGTTTTATTTGCGTTCTGTCCAGCAAGGTCCGGTATCTACTACGTCTAAGCGCAACATTTGATTCAGGTGCCCTGTATAGTACCGTGGATTGTACTACGCCATACAGTTAATATTGGTGCAGGATTGCCTTAGCTCTTGCATGATCACGCCTCATGATGCAGAGTTGAATGCATTCTTTACATCCAACGTCACCAGTGCACACCACTAGTCGACCGATGATTAAGTTGCTCTCTTCATTATTAACTCCGCTTGAATTGTTGTAATTCGCTCGCGGAAACCAAATTGCTGCTCAGACAGTCCTAGGCCCTTTCCTAATTCACCTTCCAGTCTTGCTCTTATTAGCACGTTGTAAAGTTTTCTGACTGTGTCTAGTAGGCATATAGGATACGCAGAGCAACTAACTTTTGATTGTTCGTTCTTACCAGTCTCCCAGCACTCCGGGAACACTTGTCTCTGTAGGAGTTTACTTAGTGTTTTCAGCAGCAAATGTGGTGCTACTTCAATGAGATTCTTAATTTTTTTTGGTGGTATGCCACCAGGTCTCTTCCGATTTTAATCTTTCAACCTGCATCTTTCAGTTCATCCAGCATGAATGATTCGATCAGTCACGATATCCGCTATATCCGCCCTTGGTAGCTAATGAAGTCAGCTGCGAAATAGATCAGAAAATATTTCTTTTTACTTCTCTCCGGTAAGGGAGAAATGGGGTCCCATCGTAGTTAAGTATTTTGTGATAAAACGGTAGCCCTCACCCTAAATATCTTCGTACAAATTATTACATATCTGGGTCCAGTGCTGTCTTTTGCAGAGCTTGATGGTTTTCCTCAACACCTCTTGCGTAGCATACTCCGTGATGTCGTTTTTTATTGCCGTTCAAACGCTTGCTGTTCTGTCTGGCTGCCATGCAAGAAGCTCTCCTCGTTTCTTAGTACTCTACCAATGAGGAGCTCCGCTTGTACCCATCATAGTACCTGATGAGCTTTGCCTTTATGATTTTTTATTATCCCCACAGTTACTGCATCAGTTATCTGGTCTGCCAGTTCCAATAATGTATTTCGAAATTTAGCTTTGTCCATTATGTTCCCACGCCAGACTGTGAATGATTCCGTTGATTTTTTTTCTCGATTTCGAAATATACATAGTGGAGATCTTTCTCTCTCGTCATCCAGGACAGTCCATTGTGACACCATTCTGGTGACTCGCTGTGTAGTGAACGTGACGTCCAACAACGAACTAGAGTTGTTTTTTTGTAAAGTTGGCATTTTTCCGTCGTTATGAACGACCATATCCAATTTGAACAGCCAATCACACAGCATTCTCCTCTGGTTGTCGGTGCTATCGGAACTCAATTACGGAGTTGAGGGTATAGTCCTCCAGCAATACATTAGTAGAACAGTAGCAGCAGATGATAAATGCTTTGAGCTGCACCAGGATATACCCTATTCTAGGTTTCATGGCTTTCAGCTGAAAGTTTTTATTTAGGAAGTATATCGAGACATCGCCTTTTTGTTCATATACCAACCCGGTTTGCTGCTTATGTTTTTATTAGGCTCACTGGTCAACATCGAATGACATCCTTTTTCATTGCCATGGCGGCGGCTACATCGTGGGCAGCCCTGGACCTATTGAGATTTATTTGTAGCAGTCTCATGAGGCGATTTAGTTTTCCTGTGGCTTCTTGAACTTTTGCAGTCCCCATTGCTCTATTTCCTTGAACAACGGGCACAGTGGGTTGTTTACACTTACTTTTTCTTTATGATCCGATTGTGCGTAGTCACGACAGAGATCGCTTCTATTAGTTCCATCACAATCTTTCGCCATGTGCTCGAGACTCCAACATCTATAGCACCTTATAAATTGTCTTCCCCTTAAACTGTAGCACACTCATCCGATTTTAAGTACCTTCTGCTGTAGTAAGTTCATAGCGGATTGAGAGCCGATGACCACCGTGGCAATGAGGCTTCTAACTACTCCGCCAAGGGCCTTTTCCATAGCCGCTGCTATTCATCAGTCGTATTAGTCCAACTCATGCACGTGGATCGACCTTTTGGTTTATCCTTTTTTCTACCTGTAAGCCGACAGCTAGAGCATTTACGAAAAGGTACAGCAAACATATAAGTGCCTTCAAAAACCGCCATCCAGAAAGGTCAAATTTTGCCAAACACTTACTGGATACTAATCATATAGTTGGCAACGAAAATAGAATGAGTGTACTTCATACTTGTGATAAAATAATAATAATAATAATAATAATAATAATAATAATAATAATAATAATAATAATAATAATAATAATAATAATAATAGAATCCTCACATCACAGTCAAAATAAATACTAGCAAAGAGAAAACCCCAAGGGGGAGTTCACGCAAAGTGTTCTTCCACTCAACCCTTGTATGTGTTATCATTTGTACCGTAAAAAAGTAAACTAAAACTATTCTAAAATAAGAAGCACAACAAAACATGCATGGGGGTCACCTTTTGAGTCCAATCAACAGCTATTATACTGCTGGCTGTTTAGTTTTTAGAAAAATATTGATCACGAACATATGTTTTGAATCTATGAGCACTATAACATTTACAATGAGAAGGTATGGAATTATATAGCTTATAGACATTGAACGTAAAACTTCTCTCAAATAGTGTAGTTTTATGTGGTGGAGCAGTGATAGACGATTTATTTCTAGTATCGACACTGTGTATATCTGTTCTAAATAATATTTTACTATACAAATAAGGAGGGTGTTTATGTACAATTATTTTATGGAATAGGCATAAAGCGTGGACGTCAAACCTGTCTTTCATATTCAACCAATTTAATTCTTTTAATTTGTGTGACACCCGATCAAACTTCCGGATTCCATATATAAATCTTATACAGGAATTCTGTACACGCTGAATCCTATTTAAGCTTCCACTATCTAAACACGGTATATAAACAGCAGAGCAATAATTGAACTGTGATAGCACCAGAGTTTCACACAATGATTTTTTGTATCAATTGGCAAGTACGCCTTATGCGGATAAAGCAGCTTCATCCAAGCATAAGCTCTTTGTATATTTTTTGACACATACTCTCTAAATCTTAAATTGTGATCTATAATCAGTCCTAAATTCTTGCATTCATCGACAATTTTTATAGACTCGCCACCAATATTTACCTTAATATTTGAATTCACGAAAGTTCGAACAGTTTTCTTGGCAAATACTAAGGCAACTGACTTTTTTGAATTGAGAAAAAGAGAATGTTTCTTTGAAAATTCAGCTATACGATACAAATCATCATTCACTTTTTTATTAGCTGCTTCCAGATCAGATACAGGAAACGAATGATAGATTTGCGTATCATCTGCTTACATATGCACAGAGCAATCTTGAACGAATTTTGTGAATTGACTTGTATATACAGTAAAGAGTAATGGTCCAAGTACTGAACCTTGTGGTATACCTGATTTCATTTTTCGTGGTTGAGATAGATGAGATCCAAGTTTAACTGTCTGTGTACGATTTTCTAAGTAGGATATCAAAAGTGATAAAGGTTCAGTGCAAAGGCCACAAGACTTAAGAATTGCTAATAAAGTTTTATGGTTAATAGTGTCAAATGCTCTACTGAAATCCAACATCACTAAAACGCTGCACCTGTCATTATCTAAATCATGAATAATATCATCAGTGATTTTCAGCAAAGCAGTCGTACAACTATAACCACTACGAAATCCCGATTGAGTGGGAGGTAAAATTTTGTTACTTTCTAGGAAGTGTATTAACTGTTTAGCTAGTATTTTTTCTGTTAGTTTCGATAAGCCTCATAGAATACTGATGGGTCTAAGGTCAGACAATTCGCTGGGCTTGCCAACTTTGGGGACAGGAGTGATGCGAGCGTGTTTCCATGCTGCAGGAAATTTCGAGGTGACGATAATGTCATTTATAATATTCACAATGAATGGCAGTATATACGGACAACATAATTTGACTAAAGATATACTAAGACCATCAGAACCAGACGCCGAATTTTTAATTGTTAGAAGGGTACCAAAAACTTCGAACTCAGAAACAAGGTTAAAACGAAACTCATTCTGACATATTTTGTTGAGTTCATAGAAATCACAGTAGTCATTTTTCTTTTTTGGAATGCTATCTATGAAATAGTCATTGATTATATCAGGATTATCAAAAGACGATAAATTGTCATTTTGTGATTTATTGTTTTCAACTCTTTCTATAGTTCCTTACCATTCTTTGTACCCGACAAATTTTCAAAGTACAACTTTTTCGCTTGCTGAGTTTTATAGTTAGTCTGGTTTTTTAACCTTTTGTAGTCAGCCCAGTTCTTTTCAGAATGCTTTTTTCTGAGTTTCGCTCCAGCCTTATCCCTTTCTTTCATTAAGTGCTTTATTTTGTCATTAACCCAAGGCACTCTTTTCTTGGTAATTTTTATCGTCTCAAGTGGAAACATTAGAGATTCATAAATATCTGCGAAACTCTGACTTCATTGTATTAAATGAACAGATTGATCTTTTAGACTCAATTTTCATCGATACACCACTATAAGTTGCCATCTGTTGGTATTCTAGATTAACTTACTCCTGTAATATCTTAAGTTATAAAATGTATTAAGAAGAATGAAATAGGTTAAGGAATAAAATATCTTAAAACGTGAAATATCTTAAGAAATAAAATAGTTTATCACATGAAATACCTTAAGGACATTTTGACGGCGATGATTAAGGTTTTGTATGAGGTTTCCCTGAACAGTAGTGTAAATGCAGTCTCCAAAAAAATATCTTCTCCCTTAGATAGTCGTAAGAACAGAAAAAAATATTTAAACGTAAAATAGCTAGACAGGATATATAGTATGCTAGATTTGAAAGCTCTAGTTTTGTATCTATGATAGGATCTAGTTAGTTAGTTGGCAAGTAATCTGGGTAACCTTGCTGGCAGTCAAATCTGACAGTCCGGCGATGATTTAAATATAAACCGAAACGCGTCACTGAAATAAAAATAGTTTTATTTATGAAACTGTGTGTTAGTAACATAATCTCTTTATCCGCATGATGGAAGGGTTTCGCCAAGTAAGAGCATCTACAATCTATATGATATTTCATGTTTCTAAGACTGATTATATAGGTAAAAGGCATCAGCATCTTGTATAACCGATACATTCCTTATAATTTTGTGAACATCCGTAGTATAAACATTAAAGAGGAGAGGACTAAATACAGCCTCTGAGGAATTCCGATGCTATGCGCGATCCAACTAACGTACTTGTATGATCTCAAAAAAATATAGTTCAAAATCTATATCGGCAGGCCTTACATCGACAGACGGCTTGGCCGAAAGCATGTAGAAAGCAATCATCCTCGGTTTTCTACGTCTACGTTAGGGCGCACGATTTTGTAGACCTAGATGGAGACAGAGTAGCAACCCGGTATATCAGAGGCCAGGCTGCGCATGTATTTCTATTATTTTAAATAATACTTAATTGCTTTTAATATTCACAAATTCAATTAAATTGATAATAATACAGTATGAGCAAAAGACAAGGAATGCAGGGAGCTTGTCTAGGTCTTAAGAAAGTCACCTTGTTAGTCTAATCAAATTTTGCTAGTTCTTGAAAATATTTCAAGTGGTTATGTCCTCTCAAAAAAGTTCTTTTAATTCAGAAATAAAATCTGGTACTAACCAACTGTAAGGAAGTACCGCGCCAGAGTTCCGTGTGATTTGTATGTATGTGTGTTTTTGAAAAGCAAGATAAATTGGAATATGTAATATTTATTTCTACTGTAAATCTGTATCACGTACAATCTCCTGACGTAGTTCTATTCCTTGTTGAAAAACTAACCCTTTCTAAAGTGAAAATTGTCGCGCCACAGAGACCTTCGTGCTCGCTTTTTCATTGCACTATCCACAAACTAATTTTATGGCCTTCCAGTCAATATCCATATTAAATTTTTAACTACCAAAGTACCTTTCTTTTTCAGGTTTTGTTTGAAGTACATACAACATTGTATGTACCAAATTAATTCAAAAAATTACGATAACGTCAAGGAAGAAAACATATCTATCGTAGAGAGGATACTGATTAAAACTCAAAATCCTAAAATTGCCGCAGTATTAGCACTCGATCTCATTCTAGTTGGAGTAGATACGGTAAGTAAAAATTTTCTCTTACAGGATAAAATAGACAGATTTAAATACTTACAGGCATTAATCAGACCTAATATTAATAATTGCAGTAATTCCAGATTTGACGTGGTACAAAAATGATTTCATAAAATAAAAATATTTCCCCATTCCTCTTAGAAATGCGGCTTAGAAATCTACATATTTTAGGTGGTTTGCGAACTTAAAAAAAAACGTGTAAAGTATTAGTAGGTCTAAAGTTATGAATAATTTGCAAACAAAATACTATTTCTTATATATATATATATATAAATTATGTTTCGGAATACCGTAAAGTACTTCTTAAAAATTAATTTATTTCTAATGTGTGATCTACAATGGCTGGATTAAGACTGAACTGAATATAAATTGCATATAATATATATTTAACATTGATCTGAGAAATGATGATTGTTTATTAGTGTAGTGTCCTCAAAACTGCTGATGTTGCGGATGAACCTCGGTCGATGTCCGGTTGGAATACAGGGTGGCCGTAGGTAACTCCTCCGCCCCTAGAAAGAAGCTTCTGGACTTGATTTTCTTCTTCCCTTGGTGTAGTCTTTGTGGTCTGGTTGGGATTCGATCCGTTGCTTTTTACTCGTTTGGCTTTCTTGAGTTTTCGAAAAATCTGAAGAAGTACGAAAATGGCTGCTACGACGTAGAGGAGGATTGTCCATGCACTTGGAGTGATAAAGTTGAAATCTGCTTCTTCTAATGGCACAAAAGTTTGCTTTGGCACATGTTTTAGAGTCAAAGGCTTTAATTCTATCTTGAATTTGGGGTGATTGCTTGCAGTGGAATTTGCGAAAGCTATTGGTTCCATGATTAAGGGTTGACCAAAGCTTTTGCTTAGAAATGTAAGTTGCTCGTTTCTAAACAGTATCTTGCAAGTGCTATTCTGTTAGTAAAAATATTCCTTTAAGAAATTTGGTTTCTGCCTGATTGCTGCATTTGATTTCTATCTTTTCTCGTTCTGGGAAAATAGCTAAGTATGTGTTAATTTCTGGTATCATATCCATATGGTTTCTATTGACTTCTAATTTTGAGAATGGGCAGCTCTGCAAATCTTTGTTTTTCAGGATGCTGGATTCGCAAGTGACATCTGCGTGGATTTGGAATTCTCTTGGGCAGTGGTATATTTTGCTTTTTGTACAAATGGCACTTAGAGGTGTAACTGAATCTTTAGTTTTAGATTTCAAGAGATAATTGAAATTTGGAAAAATTGAGACAAATTCTGACTCTTCTAATTTAGGAATCGAATGTAAATAATATAAGTCAAAGCTGTCTTCAAAATCGATTGGTACTGACAAAAAATATACAATTTGATCGGCTTCGATTTTGCAATGAACTTTAATTATAGACTCAAATTCTAAAATACTTTCGATTTTTGGTTCAAATGGAAGGTTCTTTCCGTAATAATTAGAAATTCTTTTAAGTTCAGTGTAAAGGTCTGAAGGTCTGATTATACTAGGATGGATGACGCCCAACTTACAAAACGTGACAGAATTTTCAATGTCTTGTAAGGTGTTGAATATGGAACCATATAAAATGAGAAGTTGTTGAAATATGTCTTTTGCAAAAAGAATATCTTGTTCTGTAGTACTTGTCCTGATAATGTTGTTGAGTTGCAAGATTTTTGTTCTCAATAATGCTTCATTATGCTGTATGGTAACAAGAGTGGTTTTAAAAATTTCAATGAGTTCGTGATTAACTGAATATTGCATCTTTAATTGATTTTCTATATTGTTTTCATTATTCTGTAAATGACTGAGAATTTTGAAAATTTTATCTCCATCATTGGCATCAAGATTGCCAGTAATATACTTAACAATACTACCTAAACCGTTAATCATTCCTCTTCTAGATCTATTATTATTGTAGAATCTATGAATGCGGATATTCTCTATCTTATCTTTTATAGTTTTTTGCGTAAACCTAATCAGCTTATCATATTTATCTAGTTGCTTAACATAGGATATGGTATGATTATAACTTAATCTTAAATGCTTATACTGAATGTTCAGATTGTTGAATTCATCGCACAATGCTGACATTTTATAGTAATTTACAAGGGTATGTTCACTTTTTTGAAGCTTAGCTGAACCTAAGTTTATTGGGAGAGTCCCAAGGTTTTTGCTAATGTCTTTTATCGCTGCTTGTCCTAATTGCCAATGGACGAGGAAGGACCTGGAATAGAGTTTGGATCCTTAGATATTATTCTAGGTCTCTTTAAATTAGCTAGATGAATTTTTTCTACAGTATTACTATGGGTAGTCTTTAAATCGGAATTAACTTCAACTATTGTCTCTGGTTTATACTTATTGCGAGTTTTACTTTGTTTTTGCTTGTTCTTTACATAACCTTTCATTGGAATACTAGGAGGTAAGGGTTCCCTATATTCATTACGTTTGGAAATAATTTTTTCCTTATTTCCTTGTAAATCTTGATTAAGTTTCTGGTATAGTAATTTTAATTTTTTTTTATGACTAAGAACATAATTATTAGATAATAGTCTTTCTAAGTCTATGTTAAAAGGAGAATCTGTTCCTAGATGTCCAGTCATGATCTCATATGGTTTCAAATTTGTAGCAGAATGAATCGAATTATTATAAGCTAGAATTGCATAATTAACTTTATATTCAATCGGCTCGTTTTTGGTAACTTCTTGGTTGTTAAGTAGTTGAATATGCTCTATTAGAGTAGAATGAAATCTCTCGATTGCACCGTTGGATTCAGGATGTTGAGAACTGATAAAATGGACATCAATTTTGTGTGTTGTAAATAACTCTGATTACTGAATTTTTGAATTCACCTCCATTGTCTGAAATAACTTGTTCTGGAATATAGTGATGTGAGAAATATTTAATAAGATTGTTTGCTACTTCTATAGCATGGGATGAGTCTAACTTATAAGCTTGTGCATATTTTGAAAATGAGCCGATAATAGTGAGAAATTTGCACTTTTCTAATGATATGATATCAATGTGAATAATTTGGAAAGGGCGAGTAGCCGTGGGTGTAATATTCAATTCTAACTTTAGGGGATATCTTTCGTATTTCGTAACAAGACATACTCCACACTGGGTAATAAAGTCTCTAACAGTAGTTTTTAAGTTTTGGCCAGTAATATTTTGCTCTAATGCGTTTCTCTGTTTCGTCTATACCACGATGGTTAGTTTTTCCTTCATGGTGATTACGGACTATTATTTCTTCTTCTTCTTTATCGGTAATATCTGTTAGTTTTTTGGTGCATTTAACAATGTTAAGTTCAGAATGTTTGAAATATTTTTGCAACACTCTGCAAAATTGTTCATAAATTGGATCTTCGAAATATAAATGATATTTCACTTTCGGAACTACAAATTCTTTAATAAATTTAACTATGTCTTTCTCAAAATTTTGTTTTGATACTTGAAATAATATTCTTTGTTTATCTTTGAACAATTTAATTACTGAAGGCTCAGCAGGTGAAAAATTTACCTGTGATATAAAAATTTGATTTTTGCCATAGTTTACAGGACTCTCAATAATTGGAACATCTATAATAGGGTGTTCGTGACTAGAATGGACAGTGTCGTCAGAGTCATCTAAATTTTGGATATTCTGGCGGTCATTGGGCTCGACTATGAGTGATTGACTATCTGTTTGATCCACTTGTTGGTTTCGTGAATTCGAAACTATTTCCTCATTAAATTGATCCATATAATCAAAAATAGGAGGTCTATCAGATACATTTTTTGTTTCATTCGCATTTAACTCTATCCTAGATAATGCATCTGCATTTTTGTTAAGTTTACCTTTTTTATAGATTATTTCATAATCCATTTCCTCTAACTTCAAACGCCATCTAATAATTTTAGAGTTTTGATCGCGGTGGTTGAATAACCACTGGAGGGGCTTATGATCCGTCAAAATTTTGAATTTCCTATCAAATAAATAAGGTCTGAAGTACTTGACGCCATAAATGATAGCTAAAATTTCTTTTTCGGTCGTACTATAATTAATTTCTGAGGAGGTTAGTGTTCTGCTTGCGTAGGCTATAGGCAGATCTGAACCGACTTTACCTTGAGAAAGTACAGCTCCTATTGCTAGATCACTCGCATATGTTGTTAATATGAAAGGTTCACTGAAATTTGGATATTGGAGAATGGGTTCATTAATAAGCAAATTTTTACACATTTCAAAGCACTTGATATATTGAGAATCATTGTAATTAACTGTAGCGCCCTTTTTTAAGCATTGTGTGAGTGGTTTCGTGATTTTGGCGAAATCCTTGATAAATTTTCTATAATATCCTAGAAGACCTAAAAATGTTTTAATTTCCTTTGTAGTTTTTGGCAATGGAAATTTTTGTATGGCATAAATTTTGTCAGGGTTAGGTTTAACCCCTTCTCTAGTTACGACGTGGCCTAAATATGCGACTTCTTTACGCAAAAATTCAGATTTGTCAAGTTGAATTTTGAAATTTGATAGTCTGAGGCGTTCAAAAACTTCACGTAGTCTTTCAACATGTTCCTGGAGAGAAGTACTAAAAATAATTATATCATCAAGATAGGTGAGGCATTTTTCATTTTGTATGCCACGGAGAATATTGTCCATCACCCTCTGAAAACAAGATGGGGCATTCCTAACACCGAAAGGCATTCGCAAAAATTCGTACACGCCATTTTTGTTTGCCAGAAGCATCCAATTTTTTGGGCACTACCCAAATTGGTGAATTGTATGGACTTACACTCGGACGTATTATATTTTGTTCTAACATTTTATCTATTTGATTCTTGACTTCTTTCTTATGGACTTCTGGGTATCTGTATGATTTCGTATAAGCAGGTATCTCATCCACAGTACGAATTCTATGCTTAATTTTATGTGTGAATGTTAATTTATCACCTTCTATGTGAAAAATGTCAGAATATTCTTTTAATAATTTGAAGATCACTTGTTTTTCCTCTGGGTTCGTATGCTCTGAACGAATTTTAGAGAGGTCAAACTTGATTTTTTCAGCATAGAAATTATTTAAATTATGTTCCATTGAACTAGTAGACAAATCGTAATCCGCGAGTTGTTCTACCTGTAATAGTTCTAATTCAGTTATTTTTATAGCTGATTCATTAGGATTTAAAATTGAACAGATTGCTTTACCATTTTTGGCAGTTGAGATACATTGCGGTATCTCTAAATTATTAAGTCTTGTATACGGGATAATAATATCGCCATCTGAAACATTAGCTACGTCAATTTCGATAATTTGTTCAGTTCTTGACTATACTATAATGCAATTATTATTATTTCCTTTATTACTACCCGTTTTGTGAAACTGAATTTTTACTGTGTTCCCAGGGAGTACAAATACACTTTTATCTAAGTCTATATGAGCTTTGAGTAACTTCAGATTATCTATTCCTAGCAAACAGTCAAAATGGTTATGAAAGTCAAACAAGTAAAACTTCAATAAGTCACCATTTTTCACATTAAAAATGCTAGAGCAAGGTAGTAGTGCTATAATGCTCTATAGAACTTCCATGTGCCGTGGGAATTTGAAATGGATCTTTAATTATTGACTTTCGGAAAAATTTTCTAGCTATTTCTGGCTTAACAAACGATTTTGTGCTGCCAGTGTCAATAAGTATTATTAGATTTGAGTTTGGAAAAGTTATAAAGGGTAATTCGCTAGGAGATAGTGAGGTATTCATTAATTCGAACTTTGAAAGTATTGTTTTTCCGAGGCTTCTACCTGAAAAAACTCGTCAGAACCATTGGGAGATTGATTGTGAGAAAATTCACGAGATGTGCTTTTCTGAGATGAGGCGTATTGATCATCTATGTTGAATAGTTCCTCAGATACAAAGTTTGGTTTGGAAGTGCTCCGGAAATAATTTGGTAGTGAGCTACGTGACTGCTGGCTTTGTGAAGACCTGAAGGTGTTTCGTGTAGAAATAGACATTGGTGTTGGCTGAGAGAGTTGCTGTTGCCGATTAGGCTTAAAGACGTTATCTTGTCTGAGTTGGACAGGTCCAGCTTGCTGATTTGGCTGAAATGGTCTAGGACTACTGTTCATCCTATGAAACTGATTAGGGACGTTCATGATAGGCAACTGACTAGATTGCTGGGGTCTCTGGAAGTTTTGGGTGAAGGATTCGTTCCTTCTAAAATGATTGGGTCTGTATTGGTGTTTATTCCGAAAAATAAAACTTTAGAAAATGCCCAAAAATGAAGGAAGAGGTCGCTATCCAAAAAATACGGACACTTGAGAAACTTAGCTACCTAGAAGCAAAGAAGAAAGTCACTAGTTCCTCTCCTCGCATATCATACTCGCAAGTTACGTCTACACCGAGTGCAACAGTTAACACCATTGTTCAAGATCTCCTACCTATCTTAAGTAAAACAATAGAGCTCCAGATCAAGCAAACCTTTGACAATCTTGTTAGAAATCTAAACCTGAGCCCTACAACTATTAATGTACCTCCTCCCAATCAGGATTTTTCTGATACGTCAACCCAGCCATCTGTATCAGGAAAAATAAAACGTATACCCACCCGAATGAATAATGTGGATGATCCGGTAGACGATACCAATCAGGATCTTTCTGATACGTCAACACAGCCATCCGTATCAGAAAAACGAAAACGTATACCCACCCGGATCACTAATGTGGATGATCCGGTAGACGATACTGATGAAAGTTATTCGTCACAAGCCAGCGAATCTTCCACGTTGGTCAAGAAAAGAAAAGGCTGGCCGAAGGGGAAACCCAGAAAGCCTCCTGATAATGGAACGCTTAAAAAATGAAGTGATACCAGCCAGTGATAGTAATATCTGTGATACCAATTAGCATATAGTATTGATTTTTATTTTTATTTTTTTACTCTTGTATATTTATTATGTATATTTGTTTATTTATAAAACACTAAAAAATGGTTTCTATAGTTCAGTGGAATATGAATGGATACAAAACACATTACCCTGAACTTAAATCAATATTATTAAATGATGTTCCTATTTGTGTATGCTTGCAGGAAATACATTTGGTCGATACAGACAACATACATTTACGGGGATATAAATGCTACAGAAAGGATGCTGCTAGAAGCATCCGAGCTAAAGGTGGTGTAGCAACGCTAGTAAAAGAAAATATCCCAGTTAACGAAATTTTGGTCAACTCGCCACTACAAACAACTGTAGTACAAATCTTCCAACCGATTAAAGTAGCACTCTGTAACATTTACCTTCCGGATTTCAGTTGGGACTCAAGACAGTTACGACACCTTTTTTCACAACTACCAACACCTTTTATCATACTGGGCGATTTCAATGCTCATAACCCATTATGGGGATCTGGCAAACTAGACATGCGAGGCCGTCTCATTGAAGACATCATCAATGAACTCGACTTGGTAGTTTTGAACTCAGGTGCTGGTACATACTTAAACATCCGGTCGGCTACGCTCAGTGCTATAGATCTATCAATGTGCACCCCTGATGTTGCGCATTTATTTAGCTGGGAAACAATGGACGACCTTTTTTCTGACCACCTTCCTATTAAGATAAAATGTGCCTCTCGATGCTCAGATTTCGCTTTCCCACCTGGGTGGAAAATTAAAAATGCAAATTGGAAAAAGTTCCAGGAAAACATAAAATCTTTTGAAGTCAAAGACTCTATCCATGAGACGGTCGAACAAATAACCAAAAACATCCTAGACGCTGCGAAAACAAGTATTCCTGTAAGAAATTATACTTCACTTGGATCTAGAAAACCAACAGTACCGTGGTGGAACGAGCGACTAGAAAAAGCAATAAAAGAAAAACATAAAGCACTGAACAGATTTAAAAAATACCCGATGCAAGAAAACCTGATTGAATTAAAAAAATGCAAAGCCAAAGCAAGGAACATTCTACTTAGTAGCAAAAAAGGATCGTGGAAAAATTATGTGTCCACAATTTCATCCGACACGCCCATCTCGGAAATTTGGGCTAAGGTGAGAGCTATAGCTGGTAGAAATTTCTCTCCACCAAGCCCCACTCTTACTGTTGACGGCCAAGAAATATCTGCAAAAGATGAAGTCTTAAATACCTTAGCAAAACAGTTCCAAAACAACAGTGGGAGTGCAAATTATACCAATAGTTTTATTCAACTTAAAAACGAAACGGAAGAAGCAGGTATTGATTTTAACGAGGACAGTATATCCGAATATAATTTACCTATAACTATGAATGAACTCGAACATGTTCTCGCAGAAGTTAAAAGTTCTTCACCTGGACTCGACACCATACATTACGAAATGGTGCAAAACCTTCCTGACACGGAAAAACAGAGCTTACTAGAACTTTTTAACAATATATGGAGACAGGGCACTTACCCAAAGCAGTGGCAAGAAGCGATCATTATTCCTATTCCAAAATCAAGTAAAGACAGTAAAGATCCCGGGAATTATCGTCCGATATCCTTAACGTGTTGCCTAAGTAAAATCTTAGAAAAAATTATAAATTACAGACTGATGTGGTATCTAGAAAAACATAGTCTGTTATCCAACCACCAAATGGGCTATCGTAGATACAGATCAACAATAGATCAGCTTGTTTATATCGAAGCCGCTATCCAAAAGAGCTTTGCTGAAAGACAACATACAGTAGCAGTATCTTTCGACATCGAAAAAGCCTATGACACAACATGGCGATTTGGAATTCTAAAAACGCTTCATTCATGGGGAATAAGGGGATACCTATATTCCTCATAGCCATAAATAAGCTTATTGAATCGATCCCAGCCGGAGTGGGAAAATGTATCTACGTGGACGACTTAACTATATTTTTTACTGCAGAAAATATGAATGATATAGAAAATACCTTACAAGGAACTATAAACTGTTTGGTTGTTGAGGCTGAAAATATGGGTTTCACCTTTTCTTCGCAGAAAACAGTATCCGTCCATTTCTGCAGGCTCAGGAAAACCCATGAGCACCCAAAACTTACTTTGAAAGGTGTTCAAATTGAAATTAAACGTCACACGAAGATACTAGGCATAACGTTGGATGAAAAACTTTATTGGAAGGATCACATAAGCGACATCACTAACAGAAGTAAAAAGGCACTGAATGTTATTAAGTGTCTCGCGAATATTTGCTGGGGAGCAGAGAGGGAGGTACTACAGTCACTGTATAAAGCAATAGTTTTATCCAAAATCGAATATGGTATAATAGTGTATTCAGCAGCAAGACGTTCTCATATGAACAAACTAGAACGAATACATAAGGAAGGTATACGATTATGTATCGGTGCTTTCCGCACGTCGCCGAATTCATCTGTCTTTCGCGAAGCCGGCATTCCTCCCTTAAAATATAGGATACAACAGTTACTTTCAAACTACGCTGTAAAAATCTGGGCACAACCACAACATCTGAATCACGATATAATTTTCGATGAAGAAGAACGTGTAACATATCAGTCCAGACCTACCATTACAAAACCTGCTGGAGCCCGTATCCATAATATACTAGAGGAGATACAAACTGATATACCTCCTTCGCATAACCTTACATACAACAAATGCCCTGTATGGAATCTGTTATCCCCAGAAATCAACCTTGAAGGTACCAAATATAAAAAAGGAAACACCAACCCGACGCTTTACAAACAGCACTTCCTTGATATAATACATAATAATCACCCAAATGTCAATAAAATTATCTATACGGATGGGTCTAAAAGCAACAGTGGTGAGGGGTGTGCTTTAACAACTTTAGAGGAGACACGCAAATGGCGTTTAAGTCCAATGTCCTCAATATTTTCTGCAGAACTGTATGCAATACTCCAAGCACTCAAGTATACCACAGAACAAGAACAGGGTCTGTATATAATCTGCAGTGACTCTATGAGTTCACTTCTAGCAATATCCAATAAATTTAGCAGGAACCCTTTAGTACAAGAGATTCTTCTAACTATGTATCAAATCCAACTGAGAAATTCACAAATAATATATATTTGGACCCCAGCACATGTAGGAATTTACGGAAATGAAATCGCAGACTTAGCTGCCAAAGAAGCTACAGAAGAAGAGTACTTCAACATACCAGTGTTACCTGACGATATGAAGAAATATCTTAAAGCTAAGGTACTCGAGCAATGGCAGCAAGAATGGAACTGCGACACTAGTCAACTGAAGGTAGTGAAGCCATCTATAAGTGCATGGAAACTACCCTCAGATCTTAACCGTAGAGAACAGTGCACATTAACGCGCCTCCGTATAGGACATACCTTCGTAACGCACCGTTTCCTGCTCATTAGAGATCGAGCTCCACAGTGCGATTTTTGTGGACACAACCTTACTCGAGACCATATCGTCCTACATTGTCCTGCTTATGCTTCCTCCCGACAAGCCCACAATATATCAGAAGACCTGCAACTCTGCCTCACCAACTCAGAATACATTCGCAACACTCTATGCTTCCTTAGAGCCATCAATTTTTTCAGAAAAATATAAAATTTACACCTACCTGTGTGTGCTTACACTGACCAACTTATTTCCATCTCAACAGTAACTCTTTCATTACCTATTTTTTATTTTGGCGAAATATAAACACTTCCAGCTGCGGCTAATAACCATAGCAGTTGATGCCGCAAAATTAAAAAAAAATAAAAAAAATAATAATAATAATAATAATGGCCGTCTGGCCACTAGGAGTGCCATCTCTTGTAGCATTGCTCCATTAGATGGTGCTCCTGTGCTACGGTAGTGTCGAAGACCGCACAGCCAGCGCCCGACCGCTGTCCTACCTATTTCCATCTTTCCCAAATCTATCAAGGACATTCTTACTTTGTCTTCTCCTACGGGAGCAGATGAAGTAAAATGACACCTACATATATACCCGAACCGGTGCATGGCTGTGGTGAGGATGATGAGGTGGAGGAGTATCTCACCTCCTTCTCTGCCTCCTACCCTGTCATGAATCGGCCGGTATAGGTTTACACCCATCCTAATAATATTCCTTACCCATCCTTACCTTGTTCCTTTAACGCCCATCTTCCTCCGGTAATCCTAAGGTATTGGTCGTGCTGATGGGATGGATGGCACTACAAAAGAGTGTCGCGTACGGCCCGCATCCTCTGCGATACCGAGGCGTGTGTCCCCTACGACACAGGGGAATAAGAAGGATGTCAAGGGAACCTAAGGAAATTGGGCCCCAGGCGGGTAGAGCGAATCGCTCAGAATCCCGCACTGCTCCGGCAGTCTGCCCCTCGAAGTCTGGGGGGGGGGGCAACTTGACGTCAGCCGCGCGAGCGGTTCCGATCAGCCAGGGAAAGGAGGGACATTTCCCCCGGTTTCTGGTGGTCGAAGGTGTTGATGGGGGCAACTTTGACAAAGTTAGCCCCTTTGTTGTGTCTAAGCTACTATTTGGAATTGTTGGAAACCTAAAAATGATCAAGAAAATCAAATCGGGATTACTGGTGGAAACTTCTACTAAAGCACAGGCAATTAGATTCTTGAATATACAAAAAATGGGAGAATATCGTATTCAAGTTAAAGCACACACTACACTGAACTACTCCAAGGGTATTGTAACATGTAGCGATTTGCTAAATAGTTCTGTTGAGGAAATTGTGGAAGAACTAAAAGCGGAAGGAGTTATAGAAGCAAGGCGCATGATGCGTAAAAGAGACGGAATTCTTGTGGAAACACCGAATCACATTCTTACTTTTGATAAGCCCACATTACCAGAAAAAATCAAAGCTGCCTTTCACTGCCTCGACGTCCGACCCTATTACCCAAGCCCTTTGAGATGTTTTAAATGTCAGACTTTCGGTCATACATCTCAGAAATGCTCTATGCCTGAAATGTGCATTTGTGGTCAACCTAGTCACCCAGAAGACTTGCAGCACCTTACCACTGTATAAATTGTGAAGGACAACATGCTGCGAACTTTAGAAACTGCCCAAAAATGAAGGAAGAGGTCGCTATCCAAAAAATACGGACACTTGAGAAACTTAGCTACCTAGAAGCAAAGAAGAAAGTCACTAGTTCCTCTCCTCGCATATCACACTCGCAAGTTACGTCTACACCGAATGCAACAGTTAACACCATTGTTCAAGATCTCCTACCTATCTTAAGTAAAGCAATAGAGCTCCAGATCAAGCAAAACTTTGACAATCTTGTTAGAAATCTAAACCTGAGCCCTACAACTATTAATGTACCTCCTCCCAATCAGGATTTTTCTGATACGTCAACCCAGCCATCTGTATCAGGAAAAATAAAACGTATACCCACCCGAATTAATAATGTGGATGATCCGGTAGACGATACCAATCAGGACCTTTCTAATACGTCAACACAGCCATCCGTATCAGAAAAACGAAAACGTATACCGACCCGGATCACTAATGTGGATGATCCGGTAGACGATACTGATGAAAGTTATTCATCACAAGCCAGCGAATCTTCCACGTTGACAAAAAAAGAAAAGGCTGGCCGAAGGGAAAACCCAGAAAGCCTCCTGAAAATGGAACGCTTAAAAAAATGACGTGATACCAGCCAGTGATAGTAATATTTGTGATACCAATTAGCATATAGTATTGATTTTTATTTTTATTTTTTACTCTTGTATATTCATTTTGTATATCTGTTTATTTATAAAACACTAAAAAATGGATTCTATAGTTCAGTGGAATATGAATGGATACAAAACACATTACCCTGAACTTAAATCAATATTATTAAATGATGTTCCTATTTGTGTATGCTTGCAGGAAACACATTTGGTCATACATACAACATACATTTACGGGGATATAAATGCTACAGAAAGGATGCTGCTAGAAGCATCCGAGCTAAAGGTGGTGTTGCAACGCTAGTAAAAGAAAATATACCAGTTAACGAAATCTTGGTCAACTCGCCACTACAAACAACTGTAGTACAAATCTTCCAACCGATTAAATTAGCACTGTGTAACATTTACCTTCCGGATTTCAGTTGGGACTCGAGACAGTTACGACACCTTTTTTCACAACTACCAACACCTTTTATCATACTGGGCGATTTCAATGCTCATAACCCATTATGGGGATCTGACAAACTAGACATGCGATGCCGACTCATTGAAGACATCATCAATGAACTCAACTTGGTAGTTTTGAACTCAGGTGCTGGTACCTACTTAAACATCCGGTCGGCTACGCTTAGTGCTATAGATCTATCAATGTGCAGCCCTGATGTTGCGCATTTATTTAGCTGGGAAACAATGGACGACCACTTTTCTGACCACCTTCCTATTAAGATAAAATGTGCATCTCGATGCTTAGATTTCGCTTTCCCACCTGGGTGGAAAATTAAAAATGCAAATTGGAAAAAGTTCCAGGAAAACATAAAATTCAATAAAATTCAAAGTCAAAGACTCTATCCATGAGACGGTCGAACAAATAACCAAAAACATCCTAGACGCTGCGAAAGCAAGTATTCCTGTAAGAAATTATACTTCACTTGGATCTAGAAAACCAACAGTACCGTGGTGGAATGAGCGACTAGAAAAAGCAATAAAAGAAAAACATAAAGCACTGAACAGATTTAAAAAATACCCGATGCCAGACAACCTGATTGAATTCAAAAAATGCAAAGCCAAAGCAAGGAACATTCTACTTAGTAGCAAAAAAGCATCGTGGAAAAATTATGTGTCCACAATTTCATCCGACACGCCCATCTCGGAAATTTGGGCTAAGGTGAGAGCTATAGCTGGTAGAAATTTCTCTCCACCAAGCCCCACTCTTACTGTTGACGGCCAAGAAATATCTGCAAAAGATGAAGTCTTAAATACCTTAGCAAAACAGTTCCAAAACAGCAGTGGGAGTGCAAATTATACCAATAGTTTTATTCAACTTAAAAACGAAACGGAAGAAGCAGGTATTGATTTTAACGAGGACAGTATATCCGAATATAATTTACCTATAACTATGGACGAACTCGAACATGTTCTCGCAGAAGTTAAAAGTTCTTCACCTGGACTCGACACCATACATTACGAAATGGTGCAAAACCTTCCTGACACGGAAAAGCAGAGCTTACTAGAACTTTTTAACAATATATGGAGACAGGGCACCTACCCAAAGCAGTGGCAAGAAGCGATCATTATTCCTATTCCAAAATCAAGTAAAGACAGTAAAGATCCCGGGAATTATCGTCCGATATCCTTAACGTGTTGCCTAAGTAAAATCTTAGAAAAAATTATAAATTACAGACTGATGTGGTATCTAGAAAAACATAGTCTGTTATCCAACCACCAAATGGGCTATCGTAGATACAGATCAACAATAGACTAGCTTGTTTATATCGAAGCCGCTATCCAAAAGAGCTTTGCTGAAAGACAACAGCAGCAGTATCTTTCGACATCGAAAAAGCCTATGACACAACATGGCGATTTGGAATTCTAAAAACGCTTCATTCATGGGGAATAAGAGGATACCTACCAAAATTTATTGCTAGCTTCCTTGAAAATAGAGAATTCAAGGTACGTATCGGAAAAGAGTTTTCAGCCACTTATCCGCAGGAAAACGGTATACCTCAATGATCAACCCTAAGCGTAACACTCTTTCTCATAGCCATAAATAAGCTTATCGAATCGATTCGAGCCGGAGTGGGAAAATGTATCTACGTGGACGACCTAACTATATTTTTTACTGCAGAAAATATGAATGATATAGAAAATACCTTACAAGGAACTATAAACTGTTTGGTTGTTGAGGCTGAAAATATGGGTTTCACCTTTTCTTCGCAGAAAACAGTATCCGTCCATTTCTGCAGGCTCAGAAAAACCCATGAGCACCCAAAACTTACTTTGAAAGGTGTTCAAATTGAAATTAAACGTCACACGAAGATACTAGGCATAACGTTGGATGAAAAACTTTATTGGAAGGATCACATAAGTGACATCACTAACAGAAGTAAAAAGGCACTGAATGTTATTAAGTGTCTCGCGAATATTTGCTGGGGAGCATACAACAAATGCCCTGTATGGAATCTGTTATCCCCAGAAATCAACCTTGAAGGTACCAAATATAAAAAAGGAAACACCAACCCGACGCTTTACAAACAGCACTTCCTTGACATAATACATAATAATCACCCAAATGTCAATAAAATCATCTATACGGATAGGTCTAAAAGCAACAGTGGTGTGGGGTGTGCTTTAACAACTTCAGAGGAGACACGCAAATGGCGTTTAAGTCCAATGTCCTCAATATTTTCTGCAGAAATATATGCAATACTCCAAGCACTCAAGTATATCACAGAACAAGAACAGGGTCTGTATATAATCTGCAGTGACTCTATGAGTTCACTTCTAGCAATATCCAATAAATTTGGCAGGAACCCTTTAGTACAAGAGATTCTTCTAACTATGTATCAAATCCAACTGAGAAATTCACAAATAATATATATTTGGACCCCAGCACATGTAGGAATGTAGGATTTGTGTGTGTGTGTGTGTGTGTGTGTGTGTGTGTGTGTGTGTGTGTGTGTGTGTGTGTGTGTGTGTGTGTGTGTGTGTGTGTGTGTGTGTGTGTGTGTGTGTGTGTGTGTGTGTGTGTGTGTGTGTGTGTGTGTGTGTGTGTGTGTGTGTGTGTGTGTGTGTGTGTGTGTGTGTGTGTGTGTGTGTGTGTGTGTGTGTGTGTGTGTGTGTGTGTGTGTGTGTGTGTGTGTGTGTGTGTGTGTGTGTGTGTGTGTGTGTGTGTGTGTGTGTGTGTGTGTGTGTGTGTGTGTGTGTGTGTGTGTGTGTGTGTGTGTGTGTGTGTGTGTGTGTGTGTGTGTGTGTGTGTGTGTGTGTGTGTGTGTGTGTGTGTGTGTGTGTGTGTGTGTGTGTGTGTGTGTGTGTGTGTGTGTGTGTGTGTGTGTGTGTGTGTGTGTGTGTGTGTGTGTGTGTGTGTGTGTGTGTGTGTGTGTGTGTGTGTGTGTGTGTGTGTGTGTGTGTGTGTGTGTGTGTGTGTGTGTGTGTGTGTGTGTGTGTGTGTGTGTGTGTGTGTGTGTGTGTGTGTGTGTGTGTGTGTGTGTGTGTGTGTGTGTGTGTGTGTGTGTGTGTGTGTGTGTGTGTGTGTGTGTGTGTGTGTGTGTGTGTGTGTGTGTGTGTGTGTGTGTGTGTGTGTGTGTGTGTGTGTGTGTGTGTGTGTGTGTGTGTGTGTGTGTGTGTGTGTGTGTGTGTGTGTGTGTGTGTGTGTGTGTGTGTGTGTGTGTGTGTGTGTGTGTGTGTGTGTGTGTGTGTGTGTGTGTGTGTGTGTGTGTGTGTGTGTGTGTGTGTGTGTGTGTGTGTGTGTGTGTGTGTGTGTGTGTTGTGATGGTTTCCAGTTTTGGGGCGGTGTAATAACAGCGCATTACAGCTGTGTTCATCTCAACTGTCCATTGTAAGCGCTGTCTTGGTTTACCAGCTTTAGTGGTTGTCGGATGCACCGGCAAAACATCCGCAGCTGGTTTATGTGAGGTTGGCTGCACGTGTTCACCTGCCTCGATGGTTGTCGATTGTCGAGGCAAAACATCCTTAGCTGAGTTGTGTGCAGCGGGTGGTGGTGGCACTGTTATTTCAAGTGAAGGTTCGGGTGAGTTTAAGCGACATACCCTAAGCCGTCGTTTGTTGATTTTAAAGGATTTATCATTCATCGCATTCCCACGAGTACCTGGGGAAAGCGTAGCCAGTGTAGAGCCCCGGTTTGCACTGGTAAGGCTACAATTAAACAGGATTTCGCCCGGTGTCCTGAGTTCCACGGTTGAGACACATGTTACCCCTGTGCCATTCATCCCCTTAGCCTCTGTGTCACACTTTGGAATTGGGGAAAGTTGTTTAGCGAACCTCATCGCTCTCCTTTTAGTGACAGGGGCTAATGTAAAAGGATGGTAGGTAGGGGGCAGAAGCTGGGAAAGGCAGGACTAGGTATTAGGAAGGCGGTCGGCTGGTCGGGCGCTGTACAAGATGGTGCTTCTAGTGGCCAGACGGCCTTATTATTAGCTTCTAGTGGCCAGACGGCCTTATTATTATTATTATTATTATTATTATTATTATTATTATTATTATTATTATTATTATTATTATTATTATTATTATTATTATTATTATTATTATTATTATTATTATTATTATTATTATTATTATTATTATTATCATTATTATTATTATTATTATTATTATTATTATTATTATTATTATTATTATTATTATTATTATTATTATTATTATTATTATTATTATTTTTACGTCCCCTTCCCACGGTACACATACACCGGTTTGCCTATTTGCATCCCAGATTCTAAGTTTTTAAAACGATATTTTCTATCACCGCTACTATAAATTATAACACCTTCATCAGTGTCATTTCTAGTGACTATTACAATTACGATCCCTCAAATTAGTGTCTACATTTCTCGGCTTATCTGTATTATCATCTGTTTCACTGTTTTAAATGGATGTTGCATTATTAATAGTGCAGCAAGTTTCGTTATCACATTGTGAACACATATTTGATTTGGACATTTCAATCCATTTCTGAAGAACGAGTATAATCGATAACCAGCTCTCTCATATTTCTTAGGTTCCTCTGTGTAGATGTTAATTTCACCTTGAAATAATACACTCTGATTTCAATGGAAGTATCTGATCAGAAATAAAAAACGGTTTGCTATCCTTATATCTCTTAGAGTTGAAAAGGTTTGAACTACTCTCCGATTATATTTTTGAACACAAGCCACCTAATTATCATTCAGAAAAAAAATTATCACTAGATACATTTCTTGAATACCATAAAGTGACGCAATTTATCTTTAAAATATTTTTATATTCAAAACAAGGAATATGGAATATTTTAAATTTGGAGCTGTGTTAAATGATTTATTGCAATGTTTCTAGAGCCCAAATTTACCCTATTTAGCAAATATTTTATAAGGTATTGTATGGTATGGTATTTTTTTAAAGATATTCTTGAGTTTCATGTTTTTGGTATAAGGTGTAACTTTTTAGTTTTCGCATTAGATTTGAGAAAAGCAATTATAAATTTCAAACAACCGCCAAAAGGCTCTTTGGATAATTCAAGGAAATTAAAATATAAAAATATACTTCGTGTTTATATAAGTTATACAAGAATGGTGTGTATTGATAGAAATATAAAGATTCTCCTGGCTATGTAACGTTTCCATAACATTTAAATCATGTTTCACTGTACTTATGATGCATTTAACATGGGGTTATCAAAATTTGATTTTACTTGGTGTTTGTTTATGAAAGCACTAAGTTAGCTCTATCTTGTTGTAAAAACCATAGATGTTAGACCTATATTAAAATCACTACAGAAGGCGCACATAATCTAGTAAAAACCTGAATTAAACATATTTGACAACTAATATGTAGCAGAAAAAAACTATACTAAAACACAGATTCGTTGGGAGTAATGGTATTCTATCAGGCTGAACATCTTTCCACAAAAAAACCATTTTCAAATGAAGGAAGAATTTTATATCTATGAAAAAGCCAAAAAAATCACCGTTGGCTCCAATTTTTGTAACTTGTATATGAAGTGGTTCGAATCCGATGTGACAAAGAATCTTTGGCTTCGCTATATAGATGAAAAGGTAATAATCTGGCATCATGGAAAGGATCGCCTAAGTTCTCCGAACATCTAAGCAACCGGTGACATTTTGTTCGCGAAGTTAGTGTTATCCCACAATTGCCATCGACTCCTGGATGTTATGGTAGCAAGGTGACTCGCAATTTTTCCCATCTAGCTAAGAACATTTATAGCACACAACTGGATATAAAATTTGAAATTTGTCACATTAATAATCTATTGAAAACGCATACGCAAGAAGAATATAACTAATAAGAGTACCATACAAAATGAATGCCAACATTTACTGGTTTTATCATATGTGGAAGAAATCCGATTGAATCAGAAGAATAGGAGATCACTATAATATCAACCAGATTTTCAAGAAATACTATCTCTCGCAGCATTCTTACGAAGAGCAAGATCAAAAATGAAGACAAGGACTGCATATACCAGGTTACGTACGAATGCGGAAAAAATAATGTTGCAGAAAGAAAGACACAATTGACAGTAAGGATTACAAGAACACTGATTTTAACACCACGTGCAGAAACAAAAAGATCTGGAATAGCATACTACGCATAGCCAGAACACCACAAAACAGCTTTGGATGACGCCAAGTTAATAAATAAAGAACAGTGATATCACTGAAAATTCACAGAAGTCTCTCTCATTCTAGAACCAATAGCGTCTATACTCTGTTCCATTGTATAAAACGCAAAATACTCGTTACGACCACCTACCAGACACATGAGTTAGGACACGTTAACTGTAGCCGTATAAATAGCCACGGGAAAATCTCCACTACTTTAACCGGATATTATTAGAGACACCATAACCGTTTAGATCACAAGCATTGTATAGACAATGAAAGCCAGATAATAAATATTTGAAACATCTACGTTGTCTTCAAATTTCAACTAACAAAAGGAATACTTTGGATCAAGTAAAAATATCTATAAACGAACCCTCTAAATTTTTTTAACTGCATTAGAAGTGACTCCAAACTATTTAAGTACTCCTAACACAAGTTAAATTTTTGTCTATACAATATTTAACTATCAATATGCTTCTTTAAATATACTTTTATATTTAAATTCAATGTTTAGATACTTTTATCGGTGGCAGTATTGTCAAACGTTTAGAAATGCTTGCCAATAACTAATAATAATAAACGTGTTGACTCTCTATAGTCTGTAGACATTTAAATGAAACTGAATAGTTTGAAAAATGCCGTCTATGAGAATTATAAATAAGTCTGTATGTGTATTAGTTTCTAGAAATTGAAAGAAATTAACCAAAAATATTAAAAGACGCAAAGTTTGGATTTCTATTTCTTAAAACAATAATATACAAAAATATATCGCATGGTATAACAAGACAATCTTATTTAACAATTACGGTAGAAGTCCAGTAGATTTTATATTCTGCTTTCAAAAATTTCTGCTGACCTTTTAAAAATGGGTACGTGTATTTACCGCGTATTTATCACTTTGTCTACACCAAGAAATTAAAAAGTTTAACTTTAGATGTTCGATCTTACTGACTTAGCTTGGAACACTGATATTTCAACGAAATATTCGAGAACTATGAGCTAGGTAAACTTGAATCTCGTTGGACTCCTGGTTTTAACATTTTTTGAGGAAAATTGGCTCGGGCTGCAAGATATAGGCTTTTAAATCTGACATAGCTCTCGTTGTTATCAAGAGAACTAAGAGAAGATATGACAAAATTAAGATTGCTTACTCGGCTTTTCGGTGATATAAATTACCTGACCTATAAATGTACGGAGACCACCTGAAGTTCAAGGCTTTTGAAATACATAGTTAATCTACATACATCCATGTTTTCAAAAAATAATTTTCAGACATCAGTAGCTATAGCCTCAACGATATATCAACTTACTCAAAATCCTGATAAGCAACAAAGACTCTTCGAAGAGCTGAAGGAAGCCTTGCCGAATCCCGACTCGAAAGTTACAGCAGCTGCACAAGAAAATATGTCTTATCTTAAAGCTTGTATCAAAGAGACGCTAAGGTAATATATCTAACCTAAAATGCCCTTATTAGGTGGAATTGGAGATAACATTTAATTAACATATGAACAAGATAACATCCATATCAATTCAGTTCATTATTCAAATAACTTAGATATGTATATTGTATAACTGTTTTAGTGGCTTGGGATACAACATTTTGGCACATAAGCCACGCACATTGGGTTTTTCACATATAATCTAAGTAGAAGAATATAGATGTTTTTACTGAGTGAACAACATCCATCATTAGGCTAAAATTGTATAATTTAAGCACAAGGTTCCACAAATAAAACCATGTTTTTAGTGACGGTTTCGCTTTAGTTTATCAAAATTAAAACGAGACTAAAACACTTTTATTTGTGAAACCTTGTTTACAAATTTCATAATTTTATCTTGCATATAATGTTTTCATTACTATCCTCACCAGCTTATTTAATACCATCTTTATTCACTCATTTATTGAGTGTCAATAAATATTATTTTTGAAGGCACAGTGAGCGGATGAATATAATTATCATATTTGAAAAAGCTTTTCTTCAATGAGTACAGGCTGTGGAATGACACTGTGATTGGCGTTTTCGATTGGCATAAGTGCGTTTCTTATTGTAAGGTACTTGCTATGTTATTTTTCTCGTCGTGAATATTCATTTGGCAACGATGGAATTATCAATTGACAACACTAAGTAACACAAATAAGTGTAGGGCCATGAAAATTCAATAAGTTGTCAGGTAAATTATGAGCATCATTTTTTTTGATGCCCTGGTCAGGAGTCATTCAGACATCTTAAGTCTGAGAAATGTGTGGGCCACTGAAATGGCAATAAGAGAAACAATAACAATAATGATATCATCTTTACATCGCACCGCCCTTGTATGTGTGTCTGAGCGTTACTGTCAGGATGTGTTGGAAATTCACTTACTTGGTGACTGATAAATCTCTGAGTCTCCCCCTCGATAGCTGTAGGGTCGAACTGTCGGAGTCAAGCCTGCGTTTGGAAAAACGTCTTTGAGTACCCTCCACATTCAACCGCTACATGACATGCACAATCTACTGTACTGTTATTATATAGCTTAGCTGCTATGATACTGGTATTATCACCAACCAATGCAGTAATGCCCAGGATGTCTTCGAATTACATCAAGAGCCACGAACATAGTCTGGGGATGATCTCAGTATTTTCTCTGAAAGATATCGGGCGCAATCTCTTAGCACCGCTACATAGTGCTCATCCGCACCTGCGCACACCAGAGGAGAGCGCAAACCCTAAGGTGCCACGTGGACTGCAAAAGGTGCTCTTGGCTTCACTTAAGACACACCCGCCAACAGAAGCTACCCAGCTTCATCAGTCGACTCGCCACCAGGCTGTTCGATGGATCTATCTAGGTACGTACCTCCACAACCTTTGTGAAGACTTTGTCGTGGCGACACTGCCCTAAATAATGACACAGGTAGAGGGGGGGTGCAATCTACCTCCCATATCGAGTCGAACGGTAGCCTCCTACCGCATGGTAGCCTGACTCGATATGGATCCACTCTAGCAATGAACGATGCAGGCCATTCTGCATTCTGTCCCCATGGATTGTCGAATCACTCATGTGTGTCCCACGACGTGTTTTGGAGCGAAGGTAATGGTAGATTAATCTCATGCCATGCAGTACAGTTGAATAATAGAAAGCACTCAGTAAGTACACTTACTACTTGGTAGAACCACACCCAAAGACCACACCCACACACACACAAAGCTCACTGCTCAAGGTTCAACGTTTGACAACGAAATGCGAGCTGCCCTCAGACCCTGTATCTTCACAGTTCATATATAAGATAAACAACGGGTCAAGTGGCTTCGCTCCGTACCAGATCAGGTAAACAACATTCGTGCATGGGGTGACTCTTTACAGGGTGACATTCTATCAGAAATATGCTTAAAATAATTCGTATGCTTACATAATTTTGTCCAGAATATAGAAAAATAAACACTTAAATAAAGTTAATTAATTTCAGGATGTATCCTGTAATAATTGGCAACGGAAGAAGCTTACAATCAGATAAGATTATCGGAGGATATAAGGTTCCTAAGGGTGTAAGTATGATGGATCTAATAATAAAAAATATAGCACGATATGGCCGCAATGGAAACTCGAATGGATTCAACTCAGTGCTATATTTGTATCAAAATATATTATTAATGTCCGATAGTAGCCGCTAGGCGGGGAAAAATGTACTTAATGCATATTTGGTTACATTTTGTCAATTATTGTAAAAAAAACTGTTGAAAATGAACATGATCTCAGAAGTGCTCTATATGACCCTATGTTTTCAAACCTTTTCCATCACTAAGCACTACTATTTTTGATGGGAAGGCGAATTATTCTAGGATGGGGGTGTGGGTATTGCAGCAACTTTTATAAGACTACATAATACTATATGCATATAAATATCTTACTACTGGTAGTTTTATAAAAAAAATATTTATAGGAGGTATTATGGGCTTATTGCATTTAGAACATATAGGACCATAGTAGACATACGTTCAGAAAATTTGTGTAAGGGGTAGGATAAGATGAGGAGGATACGCTTCACTCTACTTGGGTCGAGAAGAGAGACTTTCAGACAGACGAAGGTAGACCGCGGAAATGGAAATGGGAAAGTAATAGAGAGATGGGAGTGCTGTGCGAGAGTATACAGCACAAAAATCCAAATAGGTGTTATAGGCACCACTCAGCAGTAAAGCCTCAACTAACACGATGCGAAAAATAATAACACCTTAGTTAAGATCAACAACAAACTTGTAGGTGGAGCGGGTCGACCGATCACTTCGTTCGGTGGAACCACCGGTGTCAACCGAAAAAGTATAGGCGTAGAATGTCAACAAAAACTATCGTTGTGTGTGTTTATTTCCTGTGTCTCGCCCCATATTGGGTTCCCCTCAACTTTCTTCATACATGACCATTGGCTACAGTTGTCCCGCGATTTCCTTAAATTTGATAGTCATCGTGATGGCTCTGATTAGCCTCGAAAGTTTCGTTTGTAGCTCTCCCTGGCTGCTCTGCATATTGTACTAGACGCCCTTCGCTTGTGTGGCAATGTTTTTCCGAGTTATATTTTCTGTCTGGGAGTCAGCGAGTCCCACTGAGCCCAATAAGACCTCAGCCACTACGAAAGTGCTGCAACATTTTGCCAAGCTGGTCGCTGGCCAACCATTTTCCATCGCCAAACTTTCCTGAGATCTGGATCACCTTCTTGACCTTGACGAAGCCCCGATAGCGACCAATCGTCACTAACTACCGCAGTTCGACACACGTTAATTTCTTTCTCCTCCATCTTGCTACAATGCGAGCACTCTGATGGCATTGCCTTATTGATAGCGTATCTGCATTCCTATGGTTGGTTCCTGCTCGGTGCTCAATAACAAAATCACACCCTTGAGGTCTTTCAATCCATCTAGCTACTCCCAGCTCCCTCAGGATCCTCGAATTGCAGGAGCCACTTCATTGCTACATGATCTATTCTGAGCAGGAAGTTTTTACCGTATGGATACCTGTGAAAATGCTCCACAGCTTTCACAACTGCAAGAAGCTCTCTCCTGATGACACAGTAGATTTTATTCGGCTTGGAGAGAACTTTGCTGAAATATCCAAGTACTCGTTCTTGCCCGCTTTGCTCTTGAGACAACACCGCTCCAATGCCAACCTTGCTCGCATCTGTGTCAGGAACAAACTGTCCATCCGGAAGCGGCTATCCCAAAACAGGAGTCGTGGTTAGTTTACCTTTCAGGGCTTCGAAAGCAGATTGGCACTCTTTGTCCCAATAAAATGGACGTCCTCCGGTCAGACGAGTAAGTGGTTTTGCTATGTCTCCGAACATCTTTACGGACCTGCGATAATACATGCATAGTCCTAAGAAACTTCTTAGTTACTGACCACATATCCCAAGTAGTTGACTTTTGTCTGGAACAAGTGACATTTCTTGGAGTTGAGCATCAGGTTTGCCTGCTGAAGTCTTCCAAAAAAATCTTTCAAGTTCTTTAGGTGCTCCTCAAATTTTCAACTAACTACAATTATGTCATCCAGGTATACTAAAAATGTTTTCCAGGACAAACCGTTCAGCACATTCACCATGAGTCTCTCAAATGTAGCAGGAGCATCACATAGCCCAAAAGGCATCACTATAAACTGCCACAGTCCAGTTCCAAATGCAGTTTGCTCCTTATCCGCAGGATCCATTTCTATCTGCCAGTAGCCACTCTTCAAATCCAAAGTGGAAAATAACTTCGTTCCAGCCAAAGTGTTCAAAGTGTCATCGATACGGGGCAAGGGATAGCTATCTTTTTTCGTAACATTATTCAACTGCCGATAGTCCACACAGAATCTCGTAGGTCCGTCTTTCTTTTTACCACTGCCACTGGAGACGCTCATAGACAACACGACGGCTCTATTACTCCATCCCGTTCCAACTCTTGGACTATATCTTCAGCTAACTCTCTTTTAGCCAGCGGCAACCTCCTTGGTGGCTGTCGAATCGACTTGACATGTTGATCTTATGTCTCACGAGACTTGTTCTTCCAGCCTTTTCACCATTGGACATGATTATGGAGCTATATCGTTGGATCAACTCCTTAGCCTTTTTTGTGACGCAGTGAGCGATTGGCATGTCGAAGACAGCAGCTGCTCCAGCTTGTCATTTTTTTCCTTTCCAGACACCTGACGAACTATTGATATAGTACAACAACATTTTCCTACCGTTGTGCCCTTTCTGATAGTGACGGAGTATTTGTTCATGTTGAGCAGACGAACAGGTACCTCTTGGTTAGATGAGACCAGTACCTTTTCCACAAGGGTGCCACGGGCGACCTATTCATCGTAATTACAGGGTTCAATGATCACGGCAGTCCCGTCTTCGATGTTACTTTGCAGCCGAGCCTTCACGATTACTTATCTCCTCGCTGGCGCTGGCAATACAGTTTCTTCTGCCAACAGCACTTGGGAAGCTGTTTCTTCCCGAGAATGCAGAAACAATTCTTCAGATCCTATCTCGAGAGTACGGTTCTTGGCACTCTGCATGTTCATGATATCTGTATCCAGTATCACCTCTTCTTCTATATCTGCTACAATGGTCACATGCTGGAATTCTACGCTATCAATCTTGATTTTCACTGAAGCCTTACCATGGACTGGGGCAGCCTCTCCATAAGCATTTCATGACCTTTCTGTTGCCTACTATTTTTAAATGTAGGATGGTTCTTGTGGCACCAGTAACAACCAAAAATGTATACATCTTACCATTCACCATCCCATCTACATAGGCGCTTCCACCGACATGCCTAATGGCGGCTATGATGACCAGGGGGTCCAGGCAATAGTCACGGGTCGATAATGCCCCCTCCTGTTCCCGTTCTGGTTTTCTTGTTTCTCTCTGGCTATTTTTCTTGGGTCGTTCATAGGCACTATTTTGGTTCGCCAGGAAGCTCTTCAGTAAGTTCAGCAATTTATCTAACATGTCGAGATGGCTTCTCCTTTCTGTCTTCCTCAGTTAAAATCCGAACTGGAGTATGTCGTCGAGAAGCTTCAGTTGCAGTCTCATACTCTAAGGCAATTGAAAGCACATCTGTAAGTGTCTTTGGGCGAGATAAACGTAGTGTGCGCTGCATTTCGGTATCGTTCAATGCGTCGATGAATATTTGTACGGCTAAACACTCCATAAGTTGTTCGGTGGCAGAGAGGTAAAAGCAAATCCTACTAACCTAGCTACATCTGCCTCGAATTCCTGTAAACTCTGACCAGCTTTCTGTCGGCGATTATCCAGTTGTGATTGATACACCTGTTCTATCCGTGCATGGCCATACCTCATATCTAGTCACCTCACCAGCTGCTCGTAGCTTTTGGAGAATGTCCATCGCGTCTCCATGGAGAGCAACTGTCAATGTCTCTTTGGAAGACCTGCCGTTCGCCTCAGCTCAGATAATTGGTCCATGATGTCTTGCCATCAAATGTTGGCGGTTTCACGTGCAAAGCGAGTTCTGGATGCGATTCCTCCAAGCTTCATTAAAACTGCCTTTACACTACTAGTTTCCAAGTCTCGTTCCTACAACTCGCGTTTCAGGTCCGCCACTTTCAATTCGCACACCGTCTTTCCGCCATTATCCAAACTTCTGACATAACTTGTAACGTTCTTAATCACTAATTTATATTTCCACTGGTACCACAAAAACTTATAAACTAATTTGTATCAACGATTTCAAGTTCTTTACTATTTGACGTCGGACCACTAACTGACTGCTGTCACTGCTCGATGCTGGAATATATACAAAACACGCCAATCTCCAATCTGTTGACAGCTGCACACATGTTCTGGCTGCATACAGTCAGGTTCTTATGCATAGCTGTGGGATTGCATTGTTTCTTCCGATGCCAATTATCTTCTTGCAGTAGTTTAAGTACCCAAGCAGGGCGATTACCGCGTTGGTGTTTTCGTGACATTCTGTCGGTTGGTCCTGGAGCGAATCCTGTTGTTGCCGATGGGCTCATCGTGACTATCGTTGCAACGATTCGAGCTCGCTGCCGTCGAGGTGGCTGCGGTTACTGTGTAGTAATGTACGTGTTCTTCTGTAGTTGCGATCATAACTTCTATCTAAGTTCTTCTAATACCGCCCTATTTATCTACTTCTTTCACATAAACTTATCTTATTTCCTTAACAATTCCTTTTTTACACCTTGTTGCTCCCACGGTGGGCCACTAGTGTCTTATCAGCAATAACGCTCTCGTTTGAGGAACAACGCAATAGTATACGACCGAATGCGAGACCTGATTGCGCTTCAATTATAGTTTGTTGCACACAAATATTGCGTGTATAGTCAACATTTTACGCATCTCTGAAAATCTGAAATGTTGCAGTGAGTTATTGGTGTTATCTAAAGTTGGATCCATGATGTAGTTATATGTTTTAGTGATCATACACATATATGATACATTTATCTAAAAACCGAACAGGAATGATCCCAGGCCTAAATGTCCATTTTTCCAAGTTTTTTTTTCTGATTAATATTTTTGTTAGATACAGTGTTTGATACTCAGGTATGTGCCAGTCTGTTACGAGTTGCTCTTTGGTATTAGGTAAATATCTATGTAGTATAAACATAGAGGAATACATAGTTGTTGAATAACCTTCATCTATTGGTAACTACGTGTAAGGCTACGATCAGCCTTGCTAATGAAATTTATTTATTTATTGAAATTGAAATAGGATTACCCTAATACACATTCCGATAGAATACAACTCAATAATTAAAATAAAAAGCATCATACATCACACAATATATAAAACAGAAATAATAGATATTAGTACGTACTTCAAATATCCACATTTATAAAAAAATTAAAATGGACATTAAGATTGTATCAACAAAACCAAAAAACAATCATGGGATAATATGTTTGAGTAGTTCTCTCTTAAAAATACTAGAAGTTGAACTTTCTTTAATAAACCCAGGCAAATTGTTGAATGCGTCATTTTCTTTAAGAAATAATGAGTTCATTGTGCTTTTTTTGCTTGTTCTTGAAATGTAAATATTACAATTTTTTCTTGTTGCGTAAGAATGTACATCACATGTGTAATTAATACAATCTATTAAGTAACTTGGTGCCTCTCCTTTTACTATTTTGAAGATAAAAGTCATTGTTAGATAGAAAGTTTTCTGGGAAATAGACAAAAACGATAAAGAACCTAACATAGAAACTATAGGTGTTGAACGATCACAATGTAATATGATTCTCATGGCACGGTTCTGAAGCTTCTGTAGCTGAGCTATTTGATTTAGGTTAAATAGGTATAAAACTGTTGGATAATAGTCAAAATGTGGCTGGATTGTGGCTGGAGTGAAAGGAAGTTAGAAACTCGTGAAAAGAAGTATAATTTTTTTGAAATTTGTTTACAGATATACTCAAAATTTCGATCAAATTTTATAAAGTTGCCCAACTGAACTCCCAGATATTTGACTGTATTAACTATTTCAATTTTTTCATTGTTAATTCCAACATTGACATTATTTATATCAATAAGTCCATATTTATATTTGGTTGTAAAAATCATTGCTTTGGTTTTAGCTAAATTTAGTTTAAGTGAGTTGGTTTTCATATAACTATCAACTTTACTGAAAATGGTATTCATTTTATTAATAGCAGTTTCCAAGTCGCCATCAGAACATGCCAATATAGTATCATTTGCAAACAGATTAATGAACTCACAGTAAACAAAGATATGTATATCACTTAGGTATAATATAAACAGAAGTGGTCCTAATACACTACCCTGAGGTACTCCATTATTATTATCAATGATACTGGATATATTCTGCGAATTCTTACTTTTTGTTTTCTACCTTCCAAATAGTTATAAAACCAATCATATACCTTTCCAGTAATCCCATAAACTTTCATTTTTGCTAGCAATATGTTCCTATCTATGGTTTCAAATGCCCTTTTTAAATCCAGAAACACTGTAATAACAAACTTGTTATTATCAAGTTCATTTTTAAGTTTACATTAAGTTAGTTGAATAGCACTCTCACATGAGTGCATCTTACGAAATGCTGATTGATGGCTGTGTAGTATATTGTTTGCTTCAATGTCTTCAACGATTTGGTTATACACAGCTGTTTCTAGAATTTTTTAAAGTAAGGTATTAATTGGACCGTATTCATGCGCTTTTCTTGTGTTTGTTACTTTTGGTATTGGAATAATTGTGCTTATTTTCAAATCATTAGGTATAATTGCATTGTCTAGGGATGTATTTAAAAGATTTAGAATCACATGACATAATAGTTTTAAAGATTTGTTTTAACATTCTACAGTTAATAAGCTCATATATAGTGAATTTATTGTCTAATGATTTAACTATTTATTTAAGATCACGGAGTGAGAGCAGCTTGAACTGTGAAATATCAATACTGTTAATTATCTATTTATTACTATCGACTAAGAAAAAATCAAAATTTTCAACTATTTGTATCTCATCTCTATAAACTACAATGTTATCATTTCTTTCAAAGGTTAAATTCATTGGATATACCGGTGAATTCACATTTTTGAGTGTTTTCCACATTTGATTATTTCTATATCAGTCAGATTTTTCGAAATAATATTTTTTCTTTCTTGATCTTTAGGATGTTAACAACTTCATTCCTATGCTTTTTATAGACTTCCCACTTATTACGTCTATCATGACCAACAGCTTCATTAAAGCTCTTATAGCTAGTATCCCTTACATTCATCATTCTGTATACTTCATTATCAAACCAAGGTAGATTATTCTTAAAATGGCACACTTGAATTGGAGATACGTTGTTAATTATTTTCTCGCAGTTACTATAAATTTCATTATACAACAAGTTAACGTCAGTAGAATTTAGTGACCACTCACATGATATCAATTGAGCTTGGATAGAGGTAGAGATTTGAGGCCATTTGTGAAGTTAACTGATATCACTGCATGATCAGTAATTTTTGGAGAGTCATGAAGATGAGCTTTAAAACTATTCTTATTAACTAAGACATAATCAATCAAAGATTCGCCATCAGCAGTAGTCCTAGTTCGTTCGGATATTATTTGGCTAATACCGTACACTTTGAATAGGTTTTTGATCTTATTGCTATAAAAACTATTGCTGAGAAAGTTCAGATTGAACTCTCCTATAAGAACACAATTAAAATTATATGTAAGCAAATCAAAGATGCATTCGAAATTATCTATAAATGTTGCATCAGAACTAGATGGAGAGTGACAAAGACAACCTATTAGCCAATGTGAATATCCTAAACACACTTCAATGAGTTTGCACCAGTAGTTACCTTCATAGACGGATGTATTATTCATTGATAAATTTATATCACTTCTAACATACATGGTGACGCCTCCAGTATGTCGACTTGTTGAATCACATCTAACAGTATTGTATCCTCTAACTTGTATTTCACTGTCTTCAATGTCTTGAGTTGTTCTTGATTCACTTGCTAGAATCATTTTAGGATTGTACTGAACAAGGCTGCTATATATCAGATCTCTATTTTTCACTAAACTTTGAGCATTAACATATGAGATATCTGTGTTGAAAGGAATATTAGGGCTAGATTCTAGTTTTTTCGTCGGGTTTGGAGAGTTTTACTAACAATTGTCGGTTTGTTATTTATAAATCTGATTGTCTTGGAATCATCAACCCTTACAACCATTTCATTTGAATCAGCTTTGATTTTCAAAAAGTAGTCACTTTGTGCCTTGGTTTCATCACTAGGGATTTTAACTCCATTTCTGCTTATGGTGTTCTTGTTTCTGAGAATAAGTCTAGCGTCAGCAACTGAGTTCATGATGACTTTGATCGGGCGAACTTTATTTGGTAAAAACTTCCCCAAACGAAAAACTTTCATATTATTTTTCTCGATAGGCAGATCTGCATAAGTTCTTTGTCTTCTCTACTACGTTCAGTCTTTCTATTTAGAACAGATTCATTTATATTGTAAATAATCACGTTGCTAGCTCGAATTTGCCTATCTAGCATTTCAGAAATTATATCTTCCATATTGCACTTTGGGCTATTGTGTTTTATATTAGTACTTCATTTTTCTAGTATTTCATTTATTTTATTGATGCTTTCCTTTAACTCAGAAACCTCATTAATTAGTGCAGGAACTTTACATAGGCTTTGTTCGCAAGCATCACAATAAAACTTTAATTTGCGTTTATTTTTCAACTGTAGACATTTGATCTCAGATGCAGTCAAGTCGCCACAAGATGCACAAAATAACTGATTGCAGCTGTCACACGGAAACATATTTGAAGATTCAAACTCCTTCTGCATTTAGTATAAAATTCCATTTTAGTCAGATTTTCGTTGATACGCCACTGGAACACGTTCTAGCAGGAATTTTGTTGGAGAGAGCAAAAAACTGCCGACACCTTTTTGCTTGCAGATGTACATGAATTCCAATATCATATTGAATGCAAATAAAATAATATCTTCTGTAATTACCAGCCAATCTGTGAACCAGTTGATGCACCATGTAAGCCAATTTATCTTCTTCATAACCATCCAAGACAGAAAACAAACAGTCACACACAACCGGCTCAAATAAAGGATGAGCAGAGAGCACAAAAACGTACGTACGCAACGTATACTGATATCGACACACAATGTTTCACGTATCAATGTACTTTTGTGAAAATTCTGTAAGTTTCAAAACGCCATGAAGTAGTAAAGTTCACGTTTTTACAAAATTCCTATCACTCAACTGACAGATAGCTGATAAGCGTAACCATGAATAAGTTCGGCCACCTGATAAAAGAAGCTGCAGTAATCGCTGTCGGGAAGACTAAAGTCTGAAATAACAAACACCCAGTGCCTTGATGGACCAATAAAATTGGAGCAGCCATGAGAAACCGTAAACACGCCTTCAACTTACTAAAAAAGCACAATACTCCGAAGAATCATGCCATCTCTAAAAACCTTCGGGCTAGAACTGGATACTTAGTGAGAAAAGGCAGAAAAGAATCTTGGTAGATAAATGTATCTACAGTCTGCACTTCATCATCAGCTCCAGAAACATGGAACAAAATAAAAATTATTAACGGCTCCCATACATTCCATCAAATCAACAGCATCAGCTATGATAATAGCATAATATCCGAAATAGCAGAAGTATTCGCTAACGTATAACACAAAATATCTAGCACCGGAAATAATACCAGTAGCTTCATACAATAAAACAATAAAAAAACTAGCAAAAGCCCAATATTTTTACATCCCTTACGACAATAGTTCACTAGACCATGAAATCACAATTGACGATATGGTAGAAGCACTACGAACGTCAAAAAATACCTCGCCTGAACCGGATGGTATTCCTTACCAATTCATAAAGTACCTTCCAGAAAAATCGCTCATAATTTTGACAAAAATATTCTACTTCATACTCTGCTCCAGACAATTTCCAATCATCTGGTCGCAGGCCATCTTTTCATCAAACCAAATAAACTGCCAGACGATCCAAAATCATATCGACCAATAGCTATGCTCTGTACCATGTGCAAACTAATTGAAAAAATACTAAACAAGCGCCTCTCATAGTTTTTAGAGGAAAATCAAAATAGATTCAGCTGCAATAGATCAACGATAGATGACATAGTACTGTTGGAATTGGATATCAATCAAGCTTTCTTCAACAAACAAAAACTCGTAGCTATATTTTCTGACATACACAAAGCTTTTGATACATGGAACAGCCTTATCTTAAGCACGATGATCGATATGGAAATAGCAGGAAACATACTGGCCCTCGCAGCAAATTTCTTGAGTCATAAAAACATAATGGTGATAACAAATGAAATTACGTCAACTGAAAAGCAACTAGAGGATGGCATCCCTCAAGTTTCGGTTCTCAGTACGAGACTGCTTCTCATAGCCATCAATAAGTTATCAAAAATCTTTGAACTACCGGCCACATTATTTATTATAAATCCAAATCAAGAAAAGTAACAAACTCTTAAATAATCGAGTAATAAACTATTTAACAACATAAGTATATATCTTTGACCTACTTGTAGTGGGAAAATATTATATAAAAACATGTTTGAGCGGCATTGCCCCTGAATTTGGGTAATCAAAGCATGTTTTTTTGGAATATATCAAGTAAGATTTGTTTTAATCTTAGAAATATAAAGGGGATCAACCTTATACAATAAAAGTAAAGTCTACAATTACAGATTAGCATCAATTATCCTCATTTGAACGTCAGATTAACCTTTTTCAATTTAATAAATAAGTATAGTCTTCGATGTATAATCAACTTCAATTATTATGATATAATACGAACTAATTGTTGTTATTAGAGGTAAGAAAAATTAGAAATGATAATATTTTGTTTCTGGTCACATAAATCTCAGATGTATCCATCTCGCGAATCCCTCCCTGAACATATACGAGTATGTAGCATGAGCCCACAGTCCGCAGATGGTGCAACGATACTACAACTCGTTATTTTTTCCACATTCTTCGCAAATAACACATTTGTTATAATTTTCATCATCCACATTCACTCTCTGAAGAAATTTCTTGTACAATGTTTCTCTTGTAAGATTTTTGATTCATATGTTTGTTCTTTTTTTCTTTGAAAACTTCTTTTGGTCTTGATTTATCATATTTTCCAGTGATATTGAGTTTCGCTATTTTTTTATTTTCTGTTTTATGTTTCTCTTGTAAGATTTTTGATTTATATGTTTGTTCTTTTTTTCTTTGAAAACTTCTTTTGGTCTTGATTTATCATATTTTCCAGTGATATTGAGTTTCGCTATTTTTTTATTTTCTTTATACTCTAAAATAATTTTTATGGGAGTCCCAACTAATATGGTGGCATTTAGTTTTCGCTTTCTTTGACCTGGTTCAGAAGATGGTGCAATAGTTGGTGTCGTTGCTATAGCAGCAAAGGATAGTGGAGTTCTTTGCTCATCAACAAGTTCATCGTTACAAGCAACTGCCAAAACAGATTCAGAGCATTGATCCTCATTTCATGGACTTGCTAGAGAAGATGTATGTCCTGAAATTATAGTCATACTATCAGACTGCGCATCTTCAAAGCTTTAGACATTTGGGTCTTGGTTTTCAGCGATTTGTCCCGTTTCTTGTGCCATCCGTGACGCTGCCAGAAAATCTTGATCAGTGAAAACATTTGGTTTCAATGGGTAAATTCCCATGACTCGAAATTCAGATTCTACTTTACTTATATTCACAACTTGTACGTATGCTTTATTGAAAAGACTGCTTTATTTAAGCATCATATTGAAATACTTATTGGCCGATTAGCCTTAAAAAAATTACATATTAGGGCTTCCTAACGACGAAGCTTTACAACATCAACAACAAACAAGGTGAACACGTCAAATTTTTTTCTCTATCTCTCTCTGTCTCTCTCTCTTTTTCGCAAATGAAAGGAGGCACTGCTTCTAGAAGACCTGACTAAATCTACATTATACTGGTCCGTCACACTTTAGCTAACACAAAACATTATCATCACTACTCGCTATAAACATGAAACTACGTGGAAAGTACTGAGTCGATCTACTTGATTAAATTTTTCGAGTAACTCCAACGAAACTGTTACATTGTATGAAACTAGGCGTTTGAAAGCCTATTTATATTCGTGATATCAAGGAGCTAGGTGAAAAGATTCGAGGCGGCCGGACTTCAACCTGGTTCTCAGTGACATTGTTGTTAATACTATGTTTTTCACTATGTCAGCCATTTAGCATGCTCTAAATTCCGGCAGTCGTTTCATTTTTGTCATCGTATATGGTTCGACGTCAACCACTTGCTGGGGAAACTTGGAGAATATGATATTCATGGAGGCTTTGGAAGGCCTCCAGAGAGGAGAAAAAACACCTTGCAATCTCAGAGGGCTCTCATAAACACATGCGTTTGATATTGAACATAATATATGTATCGAACAAATCTCTTTCCATTAAAATTTATATTAAACAAGGGCAGTACTAAATTGATTAGAAAAATATTAAAAACATAGCAGTACCTCTCAAGAGGTCTGCTTGATTGTTTCCAGTTAATTGTCGTGGGGCTGTTTTGAAGATACATTCTAGCATAAGGCTGCTGTAAATATTACAGTTGGCTTGGAACGTTTGTATTTGTTTTTGTATGGAAATGGACCTATTTAATAATCAGGAAATGTGTGAAATACTTCCAACTATTTTACAAAACTACCGGGATACTTATATGCATATAGTATTAAGTAGCTTCATAATAATTGCTGCAATGCTCCCCCCAGTTCACCATCATGCATTTAAAACACCCAAAAAGCACTGACTAAATGTCTCTCATTACTAAATTCCTATTGGTGGAGGATAGTGGCTTGTTATATCTTGTGAAATTAAAGAAATAGCATTAGTCACTTATGGTGGAAATAGTGAATACGGTGGATTGCTAGGCCCAGACACATGCTGTGACGTTCAGAAAGTGCCCTTTTTCATTAATCAAATCTTTTCTTACCATTTTGTGCTGAGATTCAATGATTTTGAAAGTGTTTTGACAGTAGAATGTTTGATGACAGTTCACCCACACAGGGCTTATATGATTGGTCAATCCATTCGTTAAACCTCTGATGTTGATAAAATCCACACTTAGGGATCATTGATGGTATGTGTTTTCTAGACGTTACGGCGAAAAATATTTCGCTTTGATACCCCTCTAATGACTGAATGCACGAGCTATTCTAAAATGCCCTGTTGTCTGATTATGCAAATGTATCAGAATCTGGGGTCACGGTATTTTCTCAATTTTTGATGTTGTGTGTCAAGTACTCCATTACGCAATGTAGCACTACGTTCTCCTTCTTATATACGAAATTACTGTTGTTGTAGACACACGTGATATTTCCTCACTTGCTAGTAAGCAACAGCAAACAATACTTTGAGGAACCAGATAAATTCATACCCGAGAGATGGTTGAAGAGCGATGCTAGCGTTTCAGAATGTCCTCACCAGAAGAAGATCCATCCTTTTGTATCCTTACCTTTTGGATATGGCAGAAGGTCCTGTCTGGGTAGGAGGTTTGCAGAAGTTGAAATGAATACTCTCTTATCCAAGGTAAAAAACGCCATTTGGCTAGAATGAGTTTCCACAATATTCTGAACTATTACATATTAGTGGAAATTAGCTATTAGAATATTATTATAAAACATATTGACCTATCTGATTAAATGCCGTTCTGTTTTATTGCTATTAGATAATTTTGCCCAGTAAGGTATATAAATCTCGCATATTCTTTCCAAAACGCCTTTTAATTGGTTTCATAGGCCAGTTCGCCACTCAACCTAACTTTAGCAGAATTTTTACCTCATCATTTCCAAGATTCCATATAAGAAATCGAATTTTAAACACCCTATATGTTTGGTACATCACAACAATTAAGTGACCCTATTCGAGTTGCGTACAGAGATTATCTTCAAATTATAGCATTTATATGTGCAACCATGAAATGGAACCTGTTCAATGAAGTACTGACGTAAAAATGGAACATTTTTTATGCGTTATACGGTATCCTTTTCGTCGGTTAAAATACGCCAATCATTAGTTTTGCGCTAAATTTGGTATTGAACTAAACCTCTTATGTAATTTATCCGAAATGTCTATCCTGCTTCATGGTTAGCATGATGGAAACGAGAGGACGATGAAATATCAAATTAATGTATTTCGGACTTCCATTTCCTATATAGTTTTTTGTATTACGACGTTTCGATCGATTCACTATTTTCAATCGCCGTCTGGTTAATGGTGAACATGTCTGTTTGGTAGCTATTTATACCCCTTTGACTGTCGTGCAGTTGAAATGGCTAGTAGTGATTGAATAGCGTCCCGGTGGAGTGTTGTTATTCAAGTTATCTCCAACTTTTTAATTATTTTTCTGGCCTATGCTGCCATATCGGTTTTATGTCTACGCTGGGTTTGTTATAAAAGCTGTCGTTTTTGGTGACAGAAGCTTCCTCCCCCAATTCTCATCATTACTGGTGCAGTTCCTTGTCAATGACCTCCAGCGTTGCCCCATATTATTTTATGGTGCTCTGCCCAGTTCACCTTAAGATGTTTGAAGATAGTAAATCAATCAAAACATCGTGAAACTCAGAAATTATATAGACAATGTTATTTCAAAGCAGGAAGAAATCTAAAAATTCCGAACAATATGCAAAGGAAGTTGTTGGAGTAACGCGGTCGTCTTAATTTTGGCGAATGATATGCTATGTCCATAAGTTCTACCATAAATGAAGTACCAAATCAAAGCCCTTTTTTATTCGAAAGAATAAACCTGCCCGTAAGAGGTTGCCGGAAAGATGAAGGTGACGAAAGTAATTGTGGGGAGAGAGGGTACGGTACAGATGAGGTAAATATAGGTAATAATTGTAACCCATATTCCATCGTCTTGTAAAATTTTCCAAAATCTCAAATAAATAGAACTATTTTTTTAAATTTAATTATCCTTATTGTATTCGATAACAGTGGATTATGAAGATGCAATGAAATGCTAACCTTTCTGATTTTAATAGTCCTTCATGGTTTAGCAAAATATGTCTTACAGATGACTAGTGGGATGTTTGTATTGTAACGTTCTTAGGACCACTAATTCATATCCACGATATCTAGTCCTTTTACCCTTAACTACCTGACTGACTGACTGACTGACTAACTGTCACTGCTCGATGCTCGAATATACACAAAAAATGCCCATCTCGAATGTTCTACAACCAATGTCGAACAAACTGACACATTCGAGATGTCTGTGGACAGCTGCATACATGGTCTGGATGATTTGCTTGGCTGCTGGCTGACGAGACCTTGATCAAGTAGCATGCAACTGTCTTTTCCACCAGAGCTTGGTTGGCCCTTGGGTTAAATGTGCACACCAGGATCTCTACGTTTGCGTCCTTGAAAATCAACCACATGTTTCTGACCTTTCTCCAAACTAAACCAGTACGGTTGCAATCTAACTTGGGCATGGCTACCTTCTTGGCGCCGGTAATAGAATGCTTTTTCATATGACCTGTTCTTCGTCACCAGGTGGAAGAGATGACGGCTGGAGTGCTCGATGACCAATATATTTCCCCTTGTCGGTGCTTTGGATTTCAAATGCTGATTGACAAAAAATTGTCTAGAAGACTCTGGCAATGCCTCTTTAAACATCAATAATGCTGAGATGCTGGATGCCAAGGAATATTGTACTGGAAGGCTAAACAGATCCTGCTGTGCTGTCTCCGTAGATTGCCATAAATTTTCTGGAGAAAACGTCTCTGTCCGTGACTCGTGCTTTCCCCACGTACTGGACGTCGTTGTCATGATCTTCTTGACAAATAGCCAGTCTTGCGATACATGACATCGTAGATCTTTTTGTTGACAACGTAGGTTTCCTTCCCAAGGTCGTTGTAGCTTGAGCGAGAATCCTCGTTTTCTCTACGGATTGTAGAGCCACACGAAATTGCCTTAGCTGTATCCAGCTTCGCTGGCATTGGTGTCGTACCGTTTCTTCATTTTGTCACTGGCTAATTGTAGATGGGAACTCGCCAATTCGTGGATGTCATCCATTTTCTGCCTCAGCTTACTGACGTAATCTTCTCCAGCTACACCTTCCCAGGTCTACAGCCAAATACTAGGTCGCAGGGCAGCCTGATTTCTGGACCAAACAAAAGCTTCGCCGAAGTGTGCTCAGTAGACTTGTTCACTGCTGATCTGTATGCCATCAGAAAGAACGGTTGATGACGATCCCAGTCCCTTTGACAGTTGAAAACAACCTTCGACAGGTACTTGCCAATGGATATGTTCATGCGCTCCACCATTCCGTACCCTTGTGTATGTAATGTAGTTGTCCTTGTCTTCCGGATCCCCAATTTCTCGCTTTACCGGAACAGCTCGCTATAAAAATTTCACCCTTGATCGGAGTGGAACTCTAGCAGTACCCCAAAGCGGCAGATGAGTCATGCCACTAACTTGAAAACTGGAGGTGGCTCATTAATAGGAGTACGAAATACTTTTTCCGCAACTCAATTTCATTTAGATGATATAAGCATTTCCATTAATTGATATTGTTGGTTGCAAGATAAAAATTGATGTTTCTTCTATTGTACTATACTCTGTTTAAGTGTCAGGTGTAATTTCTTCAACTGAATTGGAATCATTTCTTGATGCATTTGAATCGTTCAATCATCGATTTGACAGCTGCAAATTGATCATTTGCGGTGATTTCAATATTCCTTCATTCAATCTTAGGGATGATTCTAAATCACGCATTATTGTCAATTTCTGTTTTTTCTTAACCTTCAAAATTATAATAATTTTCGAACCAAAATGGTCGATTCCTTGATTTATTATTATTTAATATCAATTGTTCTGTTAGTCATGATTTTCATTCACTAGTTAAAGAGGACGCTGAACACCACCCTGCACTTTATTTTGATTTTGATTTGGTCAAAGAAAATTCACCTCAATTTGCAGTTGGTAATGATTATATTAGGTTCAATTACCGTCGAGCTGATTTCCCTGCAATCTATGGCGAACTTTCAAATGCAGATTCGTCCTCTATATGCAGATGTTCATGTAGCATGGTACTAAGCTATATGATTAAATTGAACAAGCTATCTCCAATCATACTCCTATATACAAAACTAATACTCGGCAGTATCCCCCTCATGGTTCACAAAAGAAATTATTAACAATATTAAAGCGAAGGAGAATTGCAAAAACTTTAGAACGTCTACATATCTTGATAAATTTAAGCAATTAAGACGCTTGATTAAACAGCAGATCAAGGTTTCTTATGCTGCAAACGTGCAAAGCACTGAAGATGCAATACAGGAGGAACAAAAATGTTGGTATTATGTTAATATAAAAGGTGGTTGCTCCAGAATCCCTGGAAGCATGTTTTATGAGTCAAACACTTTTGATAGCCCCTAGTCTATAGTCGACGCTTTTGCTGCTTACTTTTCTACTCTTCTGACTTTTCTAGTGTTTTCATACAATCTGATCCATCTCACAGTATTAACGCAGTAACTATCCTAAGCGCCTCCCAAATATCAATTCGTCATATTTCCGATATAGATGTTATTAGAGCCTCAAGAAAATTAAAAAATAAAATGACATCTGGCTGCTACAACATTCCTAGCTTTCTAATAAAAGGCTGTATATACGTTTTAGCTAAGCCATTGTCAGCTATATTCAACATGATTTTAAAATCCATGTTATATCCAGCCCTTTGGAAAACGACGCGGATTTGTCCAGTCCATAAGGGCGGTGAAGCGACATTAATTTCTAACTATAGGCCTATATCTATCTTATGTGATTTTAGTAAATAGTTTGAAATCATCCTATATGAGGTTATTTACAGTTCCTTAAAAAATCAAATCAGTGAATACCAACATGGGCTCATGGCTAAAAAATCTACAGTCACAAATCTAGTACATTTTACCCAGTTCACTGCCAAAACGTTAAATTCACTAGGACAAGAAGATGTCATATATACAGATGTACATAAGGCTTTAGATATGAACACGAACCTTATGTGGCTACGTCAGGTGTGCCACAGGGTACAAATTTAAGCCCTATATTGTTCCTTATTTTCATCAATGGCCTTTCTTTTCAAATATATTGCGTCCATTTGATGTTTGCGGATGACCTTAAACTTTTTAGCAAAATTGAACACGATGATGATTGTGTGAGGCTTCAAAATTATTTAACTAATACATAATATAATAATATAAATGGTTGATGGACAATTCCTAAAAGCTGAATATTTCTAAATGTAAAGTTATTTCATTTACTCGTCGTAATAACCCGAAATTATTCAATTATTCCGTAAACACCTATTCACTAGAAAGGTGCGTTACACTAAAAGATCTAGGTGTTCGCTTTGACATGAAATTTACTTATGAAGAACATATCGATGACATAACTGCGGCAGCGTCTAGGCTGCTGGGATATTGTGTACGGAATTGGTCAAATTTTAGTAACGTTGGAACCTTGAAATTATTATATATTAATTTCATTAGAAGTAAGTTAGAATATTGTACTGAAGTGTGGGCGCCTGACTATCAGAATTCCATACAAGCAATAGAAACTATCCAAAGAAAATTCCTCAAATATGCATACTTTAAAACTCACGGTTATTATCCAGAGAGAGGATTTAGTCAGTCTTTGTTAATTAATGCTTATAATATGGAGCTACTGTTAAACAGACGGAACTTAGCATGACCTTCTTTATTATATGAATTAGTTAATAACATAGTTGATTGTCCATATTTAATATCAAAACTCAACTTCATTGTGCCGAGGATTAAGTCTCGCAATGAGCTTGTTTTCTATACTGCTTTTTGTAGAACGAATGTATTAGTTAAATCACCGCTGGTTCGTATGTGTGCAGTGTACAATAAGATATGTAAATTTTGTGATATTAATTTTGATAGCTTTGAGTCAGTATCGAAGACTTATAGTAACATAAGTGTTGATTACTGTCGATATCATATGATATTTTTCTTTTCATATATTCTGTGTTCTATTTTTATCTGTTATTGGCTGTAAACCTGTTGATAATAAACGTCTATCTATCTATCTATTTATGAGTTCATTTTCTAAAACGTCGGCGACACTTCCAGCTTCCTGGTTCTGTATGGAATATGCCTCCACCGACTTAGTAAAGTAGTCTATTGCTACTAAGATGTACTTGTTTCCTTGCTCTGTTTCTGGTGAGGGCCCCGCTATATCTCTGGCGATCCATTTCAAGGGGCTCCCGACGTTATACTGTCTCATATATTTTGTTTTTCGGTGAGGTCCATTCCTCGAGGAACAGACTGTACACTTGCGACACCATTACTTGACATCGTCGGAGCAGTTCATTCAGTAAAAATGCGCACGCACCTTTTGCAGCGTCTTATTCACTCCTATGTGAACTCCCGACCTCTCATCATGTAGGTGACGCAAAATCTCAGGAACTCTGCTTCTGAAGAGGTCGCCCAGGATGCCTCGGGCGATATTTTTATCGTGAATTCAGGGTTCAGTCTTCGATGTTACCTTGCAGCCGAGCCTTCACAATGACTTCTCTACTGGCTGGCAATACAGTTTCTCCTACCAACAGCACTTAGGCAGATGTTTCTTCCAGACGATGCAGAAATAATTCTTCAGGTCCAGTCTTGAGAGTAGAGTTCCTGATGTCAATCTTGACACCCTGCATATTCATGACATCCGTACCTAGTATCACCTCTTCCTCTATATCTGCTACAATGGACACATGCTGGAATTCTACGCTACCAATCTTGATTTTCACTTAATCCTAACCATAGACTGTGGCAGCCTCTCTAGTAGCAGTACGCAAACGCATGAATTCATGATCTTTCTGTTGCCTGCCATTTTTGGATGTAGGATGGTTCTCGTGGTACCGGTGTCAACTAAAAATTGCATCACATCCACATAAACGCTTCCACTGACATGCCTTATGGCGGCTATGATGACCAGGAGGTCCTAGTAACAGTCACAGGTCGATCATGGACTTTCCTTATCGACCTGTTCTGGTTTTCTTGTTTCTCTCAGGCTATTTTTCTTTGGTCGTTCGTAGGTATTCTTCTGGTTCGCCAGGAAGCTCTTCAGTAGGCTCACCAATTCACCTAAGGCATGTCGAGATGGCTCTTCCTTTCTGTCCTCACTCAAAATCCGATATCGAGCATGTCTAAGAGAAGCTTCAGTTACAACATCATACTCTAAGGCAATTGAAAGCACATCTGTGAGTACCCTTGGGCGAGCTAAACATAGTGTGGGTTGCATTTTGGTATCCTTCAATCCGTCGATGAATGTTGGTACTGCTAAACAATCCATCAGTTGTTCGATGGCAGAGAGGTAAAAGCTAATCCTACTAACCTAGCTACATCTGCCTAGAATTCCTGTAAACTCTGACCAGCTTTCTGTCGGCGATTATCCAGTTGTGATTGATACACCTGGCAGAGAGATAAGCAAATCTTACTAACCTACACATCTACCTCGAATTCTTGTAAACTCTCATCAGCCTTCTGTCGTCGATTCTTCAGACGTGATTGATACACCTGTTCTAAATGTACTTGGCCATACCTCATATGTAGTCGCCTGACCAGCTGCTCATAGCAGCCGCTTCAAATTGCTTTAGTCCATGATGTCTTGCCATCAAATTTCGGCGGTATCACGTGTGAAGCGACCTTAGCTGGATGCGGTTCCTCCAATCTGAATCCCGTAATGGTGTTATCCCCTTCCGCATGAAGAATATTTCTGCTTGGTAAGGGAAATTTACCTTCTAGTTGTCTTATCTTCACTTGGATCTCATCTACAGTGTATATTTAAGGCACCTTGCTCATTGTTCAATTGTTCTACATTTTTACTCAAAGCATCTGTTATTCAAAATGTTCTGTTAGTTGTTCAGTTCATCGTTTAACTGGCTATGTTCTACCTCTTATTGTGCGGCTAGTTCTCTTTCCAGCTGGTCCTGTTGTACTTTTAATTGTGTGGCTTGTTCTCGCCATTATCAAAAAGGTACTAACATAGCCGACTCACTAGCACTGCCTTCACACGACTAGCTTTAAAGTCTCGTTTCTCGCGTTTCAGGTCCGCTACTTTTCAATTCGCACAGTCTTTTCGCCATTATTCGAACTTCTGCAACCACTTGTAACGTTATAAAGAATGGCAACACAACAACTGATTTATATCCACGATTTCTAGTTCTTAACTTCTTGACGTCTGACCACCGACTGACTGACTGTCACTGCTCGATACTCGAATATATACAAAAATGCCCATCTCGAATGTTCTATAACTAGTCTCGAACAATCTGCCACATTCCAGATGTCTGTTGACAGCTGCACACATGTTCTGGATGATTTGCATACAGGGTGATCTTTTCTTGGCTGCTGGCTGCTGATCTCGATGCAGTATTATATGTTTACATTTTTGGTTAGTATGTCATTCCTCGAGGGCTATTGTTCATTAGCTTGCCCCTTCCATCTTGCCTGTGACCGTTGAAGGTCCAAAACACTGCTAGTTGCTGGTTGGTTGACACTGAGAATGAAGCGTAAAATTATTTTACTGTTGGGCTTATGGCAATACCTTGTAAATTATCGTCGCTGCTTACCACTACCATTGGGCGAGCCAGGTGATCTCCAGATACGCTGGTTACGTCCTTCTCTCTTTGTTTGATCAAGCGTCGTAATCTAGTAAATATAACCTCAAACTATATATATATGAAATTGCTTTCATTTTGGTTAGCGTTTCGAATTTTAGGCGAATGGACATAAATATCTTTAATTCGATATCCTACTTACAGTAAAACTACATGAATGCCGTATTTTAACCAATAGATATGATACTGCATAGCATGTAACAAATCCCAAATAGCCTATCCTTGTGAGGTAATTCGATCGAACTAGTAATCATCTATCGGTATCTAGTACTAAATGAAGATATCAAATATAATTTCTTGTATGAAATATTCTATACTAATTCCTATGTTTTAGATTTTCCGAAAATATAAGATAGACTACAACTATGGCAAGCTGACGTACAAAGTGTCTCCGACATATGTTCCCGAGCAGGCCTTGAAATTTAAGCTTACAAAACGGAATATATAAGCATCGAGACTCCTAGCTAACATTAAAACAATTTTATATTGCAACACACTTTGTAAATAAACTGCAGTATACAAATAAACTTAATTATTCTATTCCGTGCATTGTTATCAATTAGTTTTTTTAGGTAGACCATATTTTTGAAGGTAAGCCTATGTAACATTTGTCGGCCAAGCAATCACTGAGTCTAGATCATATCATGGTTACGTGATTACGGATTCCTCTAACCACGTGACTATTAATGCTATTACCAACCAATCAGCTCCTTGAATAATAATGGTAATCATATCCCTCAAAATGTGAGTCTCAAGTCAACCACATTCACACCACACATAGAACAAACAGGACTGAATGGAAAGTTACACAATTCTTTCGACAAGTCTGTGTCCCCCAATACCTGTAATATTGTAAGATCCTTCCTCGATAAAAGTAAGGGAGGAACAGCCGTAGATGGGAGCATTTTGCACATCTGCGTGCCGGAGAGTCCTATACCTACCTTGGGGTGGCGCAGTGCCATATCCAGGAGGCGAGTTTGGTTGAAGAGTCTCTTCACAAGTATTTGAATCGACTTCGGCAGATTTGGTCATCAGAACGGTTCGGTAAAAAAAAGTTGCTGCCATAAAAATGCTTGTAGTCCCACCGTTGTTATACTCATTCGCTGCCACCCACTGGACTGTGCATGAACTGCGACAGTTTGACAATAAGATTTGAAAAAGGATGAACATGGAGAGAAGTATCCAGTCCTGAGTCCCGCGTATTACCCTTCAATATACCTGGGAGGGCGTGGAGTATTGAGTTTGGAGTATCTGCATAGTAGAGTGGTACTTTTATGGATAGCAGGAAAGCAGGAGAATCAGCAGTCCATCACAGAGCTGGCTCCCACCCAACTTGAAACTCCAATTAAAACTGCTGAACCATTTTCCTTCTAAGGCTAAACAGAGAAAAACCCTTACATTAAATAGTCTACAACCATCCAGCAGAGCATGCATTGTCTATGTAGTTGACTTTTATTTCTAGGTCTAGTGGGTTGAAGTCAGACACTGAGGAGCATGGACTGCTGGTGTCTATGTGGTAACAAAATCCTGAGAAATGCCCACTTTATTCCGATATTGATCGGAGGTTCGAGAGATCGAATTCAGCTCTGCCAACAAATCCTACTCTCACGTCCCCGCAGAGATACTGGTATTGGTATCTCGCGTACCTACTGGGTACATGGCATGCTATGGAAGTATGTGATATAGCAGACGGACGGGGGTGAAGGGCGACTCTCTGGCACTCCTAAAAAGCTGGAGCATACGAGTTAAGGGAGAACGCCCCAACAGAAAACCCTGGCCCTACAAGTCTGGAGGTTGCCAGCGACCTGTCATTCGTAAAACAACAATGAGCGCTAAAAAGATTGCATACATGAAACAGGTAAAGAAGCTTCACGTTATAACGAAATGCAGAAGGAAGGAAATCCAGAATGGTATTCGAAAAAAATAAATGATCTGGTCGAAAAGATGAAGAAAGCTTATAACACATGGCTAAGTACAGGTAGAGGAGAAGCCAGAAGGACATATGCTCACTGGAATAGAGAAGTTAAAAGAGAATCAGCAAAAAGTAAGAATGGGAGCAGAAATGTGAGGAAATACACAGATACATGGGAGGAACGAAAGTATCTGAAGCATGGAGAACTATAGGTAGCATGGTGAAAGAAAGAAAATGTAACAGCAAATTATCCTTGATGAGTTGAATGAATGAGTAGATTACTATAAGTCATTATTTACTGAAACTATAAGAGGTCCTGAAACGAAAAGTATAGATATCGAATTTGCTCCCAGTCAGAAAGTTATTAAAATCACGGCAGAGGAAATGAAGTAATCTTTGACAAGGTCTAAAAAAGGGAAGTCTGCAGGACGGAAGCATCCCCAATGAATGGGAAAATACCAGTTCAAAAACATTCTGTACATCAAAGGGGCTTGAACAGGGATTCAGTTTCACCCACCTTGTTTAAAATATACATTCAAGAAGCCATCTATAACTGGAAAAGGAAAACAGCAGGACTGGGAGTCCAGATGGATGAGCGGTGCTTAACAACCATCCTGTTCGCTGATGACCAAGTAAATATAGCGAGTGACGAACACGATGAAGATTATATGTTTAGAAAGTTAACAGAGGAATATGAGGCATGGGGGGCTGTTAGCATAGATAAAACGGAGTATTTGAAAGTAGCATACAAACAAGTAGAGGACCCAGATCTACACTTACACAAACTGAAAAAATGTAATCATTTCAGATACTTGGGATGCGTTATTTCAACAGACGGAACTTCAAGAAAAGATATTGAAAATAGGGCGATCCGATTATTAAAATCATTACTTTAGTCAAACAAAATGAAACGCCAAACAAAAATGACAATCTAAAAAACTATTGTAGAGCCTATTTTAACATATTATTGTTAATGCTGGCAACTCACAGAGAAAGGAAAAAAGATGATAGAAACGGTAGAAATGGATTTCTTGAGGAGATCATGCAATATTTTTAGACTACAACACGTCAGAAATGAAGAGATAAGAAGCAAGACAAGGCGCAGGCAACAGCTGAGAGAGTAGAGTCAAAGCAATTATTATGGTACGGCCATGTAATGAGAATGGAGGAGAGAAGATGGCCAAAGAAAGCATTGAAGTACACACCACATAACAGGAGAAGAAGAGGAAGACCGACAACATAATGTATAGAAGGAATTAGAGAATTAGGAAAAACATGAGAGATCGAGCCATCGAAGTAGATTACTCGAAGGTTAGAGCCCGCCTGACTGACTGATTAGTTCACAAGTGTTGCAATATCGAATTACGTCAATCATCGACGTGTAGAAATTATCTGTTAAGATAATTTACCAGAAAGAAGTGTTATTAACATGAAACTGAATACATTCTCAAAATTAGGAATGTAATTCTAACAACATGATGGCAAGATCTTGCCATACTGAGACTTACTGGATACTGGATAAGGAAATTATGATATAATAAAAAAAATCACTTTAAGTATCAGGACTGTTTTCAAATGTTTATGTTGGTAGGTATTTATCTTTTTACTTCAAATACTTTTTTTCCTATACAGTCGTACGTTTTTTTACTCATTAAGAATAAGTCCTAGGTAGATTGCAATACTGTCCAGGATATTTACTTGTTCCTCAGAAGATGTTTTAAGCCTGGTTAGCTGTTTCATTTAAAATAGGTGTAGCAATTCTTTTCTTGATATTATATTTATTGAGGTTTCATATAGCAGTACAAACATTTTTAATAGTTGTAAGGCTATCCTGCTCCTGCTTCAGTTCTTCTGTTAGATTGGTAACAAACAGTGATCACTTCCTGCTAGATCAGCCACATTCACGGTAAATCCCACTGTAACTTTTTCATTATATCCCGGCTATGGAACATGATAAATCGTGATAGTAGGGTCCACGAGAAATGTTTTGAGTAAAAAAGTTTTAAAATAATAAATTTCATTTTGCTAACGCTTCTTATGTACTTGTGTATTTTGAGAAATGCATAATACGAGTACATCGCCCTGTAATGTTTTTCTTATACCCCAGCTATGAATAATGACGGCATAGAAAAGGAGTAGTACCTTAAGACAAGATAAACTGAATTTTTTCGGCGTTCTTTACAGATGAAACAATCCATCTCCTCCACGAAAAAGCTGTTCAATTTTAATGTTTCCATTAGGAGCTAAATACAAAAATAGCAAAACATACATAATATAACATGGAGCAAGCAGTCGGTAGTGAGCGTGTCTGATTCGCAATGGTGTAAAGGATGACGTTGCTAGTGCCACTGCGTTGTTAACAAGTCCGCGGTACTACTACCTCTTGCAGGTGATTTTTCAGTTTGATTTTGATGAACTTGAGCCTAACCTTAGACCTAAGATTTCCTAGATACTTTTCAGCATCCATTTCCTTTAAATGTAAAGCATGTGTTTTACTTTATTCAAAATGTATTTGTTTTTTAATTGTTTTATAAACAGAAACAATAAGTCCAAAATAAAAGTACAATTCAAAAGATAACTTTTATTTTAAATATTTGTCTGAAGAAAGACACTTGGTCTGATATTTACAATAAAGCGAGAGTTGAGTACAACAAACTGCAACAAAAATAAATCAAAATTGAGATTATAAACTCAATAAGGATGTTGCTACATAGATATAAAGTATGCAAGTAACCAATGGACTACTAAATTACATAAGCCTAATATTCCCTTAACACCGATAGTAAGCTTAATCATTACTTACGGTCTCCAACTTAACAAATTTATATAATACTTATTAATACAGGTCGACCGAAAGTTTTCAATTTGTGTCTGTCAAAAATTATGTCTTGGCTAAACTTAGCCTAAGCATTCGGCTCGGCCGGAACTATCCTTTAGTCGGGCACTATTTGGTATGTTCGAAGGGAATCGATTGGATTCCTATATTAATTGCTGTTGCTTTTTTGTCCGGCGATATACTGATATATACGTAATCCTGCAGTCTGGTGATTGTTTACTACCCCAAGCTTCAATTTATCCCATTAAATGTGCAGCCAAATATTCGGATACGGTTTTGGATGAAAATTGAATTTTCTTCGGACACTACTTATGAACTATTTTGAGTCCACTAGCCAGTGGCATACGTGAGAACGGAACGCCTTGCAGAACTGTCAATGGAGGGCCACAAGGAGCTAAAAAGCTAACAAGGATCTTAATCGCTTATGAATTTCGATTGTTTACAAAAACATGTTCATTTAATATAGGGATACAAATATACATGCCATCAAACAGTTTTTGTATTATGAAAACAAGATTAATTTCCGGTAGAGTGTATTGGATGTCATAAAAATACAATTAAAAAAACAATACCTTGATAGCAACATTTATGTCCAAGTATCCCAACAGCATCTTTACCAAGTCAAGGTGCTAACAGCTAGTACTGTCTTATAGCGGTGGCAAGATATACCTTGAGCCATTTCATGTTAAATCTAAAAAACAAATATTTTACCTTTCCGCTTTAAAATTTGCTAAAATTTGTCATACCCATATTGTGGTTCCGAAATATGGCTCTGTAAAGTTTCCAGAAACCGTCAAAAACGCATGCAAGGTTGTTTTTATTTGCTCTAAAAGCCTTCCTAATTGTTTTCGAAATTTAAGAAAGGTAGCATCCTGCAGCACTTTTTCCACTATTTCCAGTTATATACAGTGCCACATAGGTTATTATCAACACTTATCTTTAAGCTTCGCACTCGATGGCGCTGCCCATAGGCAGCTTTCGAAGTCAAAGGACTGATGCATGGTGGAGAGCATACAGTTAATAGACTATCCTGTTTTTCCAAAAAAGTATATAATTAGATTTTCTAAATATTTCCATTAATACTTAGTGTTGTTTTAAATTATAGGGAAAAATATAAAGCACTGATAACCCCGTTTGATCAAACGGTAAATAAAGTATACAGACATGTAAGTAAAAAATATCGGAAATTCAAAATATCACAACTCAATACTTCAGTATATTCTATATTCTATATTCTATATTCTATATTCTATATTCTATATTCTATATTCTATATTCTATATTCTATATTCTATATTCTATATTCTATATTCTATATTCTATATTCTATATTCTATATTCTATATTCTATATTCTATATTCTATATTCTATATTCTATATTCTATATTCTATATTCTATATTCTATATTCTATATTCTATATTCTATATTCTATATTCTATATTCTATATTCTATATTCTATATTCTATATTCTATATTCTATATTCTATATTCTATATTCTATATTCTATATTCTATATTCTATATTCTATATTCTATATTCTATATTCTATATTCTATATTCTATATTCTATATTCTATATTCTATATTCTATATTCTATATTCTATATTCTATATTCTATATTCTATATTCTATATTCTATATTCTATATTCTATATTCTATATTCTATATTCTATATTCTATATTCTATATTCTATATTCTATATTCTATATTCTATATTCTATATTCTATATTCTATATTCTATATTCTATATTCTATATTCTATATTCTATATTCTATATTCTATATTCTATATTCTATATTCTATATTCTATATTCTATATTCTATATTCTATATTCTATATTCTATATTCTATATTCTATATTCTATATTCTATATTCTATATTCTATATTCTATATTCTATATTCTATATTCTATATTCTATATTCTATATTCTATATTCTATATTCTATATTCTATATTCTATATTCTATATTCTATATTCTATATTCTATATTCTATATTCTATATTCTATATTCTATATTCTATATTCTATATTCTATATTCTATATTCTATATTCTATATTCTATATTCTATATTCTATATTCTATATTCTATATTCTATATTCTATATTCTATATTCTATATTCTATATTCTATATTCTATATTCTATATTCTATATTCTATATTCTATATTCTATATTCTATATTCTATATTCTATATTCTATATTCTATATTCTATATTCTATATTCTATATTCTATATTCTATATTCTATATTCTATATTCTATATTCTATATTCTATATTCTATATTCTATATTCTATATTCTATATTCTATATTCTATATTCTATATTCTATATTCTATATTCTATATTCTATATTCTATATTCTATATTCTATATTCTATATTCTATATTCTATATTCTATATTCTATATTCTATATTCTATATTCTATATTCTATATTCTATATTCTATATTCTATATTCTATATTCTATATTCTATATTCTATATTCTATATTCTATATTCTATATTCTATATTCTATATTCTATATTCTATATTCTATATTCTATATTCTATATTCTATATTCTATATTCTATATTCTATATTCTATATTCTATATTCTATATTCTATATTCTATATTCTATATTCTATATTCTATATTCTATATTCTATATTCTATATTCTATATTCTATATTCTATATTCTATATTCTATATTCTATATTCTATATTCTATATTCTATATTCTATATTCTATATTCTATATTCTATATTCTATATTCTATATTCTATATTCTATATTCTATATTCTATATTCTATATTCTATATTCTATATTCTATATATGTAGTTTATTGACAGAATCTTCATTTTCGGCCTTGTTTGTTATTGATCGGATCTGAATTTTTCAGCTTGGTTACGTCTTATACATATAAGTAGGGGAAATAAGCCGACTCCACTCCAATTCAAGGTCAAGGTCATTTTCAAGGTGATGTCCTGTTTGTGCTGTCTTTATATATAGGGACCAATTCCGAACCCTCTCATTGAAGGATAAAGTTATTTTCATTTTCAAATGGATATTCCGTTTGTCATATGTTTATCTATAGGAGCCGATTCTGAATCCTGACGTAGTTTGACCTTGGTGGTATATGTTCAAATGGAGAAACATCCTTTCTGGCAATTATTTAAAGCTGAGAGGTGATCACACCATATTCCTGAAGTACTAGCCACTGTGTACAGATATAAATTGTTGAAAATACATTTATATTATTTATTTATTAAATTAACATGATTAACTTGGAATACAGAAATAACATACCCCTCAGAACCTTATGCTCATTAATTGTGAACAAGGCTTATGCAATTAAAAATTTGACAAGTGTTCACTCAAGATTTGGCGAATGTCTAGTAGCGACTGTATTAGATGATAATGCTGATGAGATCAAGGTTTGGCTACCCAAAAGGGTGTCGCAGCATATGTATGAAACTGTGCCTGAGGAGATGAATGAATAAAAATGAATATTCTCTAGCATATATGAGACAAAGTACGCCAAAGATAATAATATATCTCAATGATTAGGTAGTACATAATATGTTGTGTATAAATAATATAGTGGTTACTGCCATATACTGGTTTTCAAAAACATTACAGTTAATCAATGCATTATCTTTGAATGTATATTGAGTCTTTAGTTAGTTTTAAACGCTGTCTAAAACTATCGCCCAATACAAAATGTGGATGCAGTTTTCCTCAGTATGGTGGCCAGATGCAACAGATCTACACACTGCTATCCTTAGAATGCAATGCCAGTTAACTGATTTGATTATCGATGCAGAGCATTCTACAAACTATGAACTGAGTATTTGTTGGGCCGCTTTGGAAGTCGAACGGATTACGGTGCTAATTATAAAATACAAGTAAGGGAAGAAGCTGTGCACAGGATATTTACAGGAAGGTTGTAACATTGACAAGCTTTGTGGTGGAATGATCAATAAAGATCTAAAGTCATTTCTGTATGAAGTAGTGGAATATCTTCCTCAGCATATTACTGTCAAGTATGGCTTAGTAGACAAGGATTGATAATATATTGTATCCCTTTATGTTGTTGTTGGACATGAATGAAAATTAACTGTATAGAGAGCATGTTTTATTTCACCATTAAAATTTAAAAAAAAGTCGAATAATACATTCAGTATGAACAAGCAAGTCCATTTTAAATAGAGCCATCAAATGCATTGTAGCTCATGCATGAAAAATGGATAATCAATGCCTTAGTGTTGGCTGTAAATGAAGATTTTTTATTTCTAATGCCAATGATATATATATACAGTTGAGAGATGGAGGTCGTTGGGTTGATGGCCTACTGTTAATTACAAATAGCGGATTGTCATTGAATTGCTCCACACTGATTATCGGTTCTGGAAATTGATTGTTGTAGAATGTTCTTTGGAAGTTCTCAAATGTATAGTTAGCTTGTTTTCTGAAATCTAAGTTCCATTTTCCACATAGGTATACCTGGTTGTTCAACTTCAATCGAATTGAGTTTATGTTAGCACGAATTAACTTAGTAATGTCCTCAGAAAGATTTTCTACAGCACTAGAGTTTTGGAATCCAATGATGATGAACAGAAGCCTCTCGTGATTGTTGGTTGTTAGAATTTGCCCAGACCTCTGGTGATGTCGCACCCAGTAATGCCGGTTCATACAGATACCAGGAACAGACTGCCACCTTAATCCTTGAATTGACACTGTTTTCGTCCCAGCACTGCAGATGCTTGAAATGTAACGGTCCTCTGGAACAAGCTGTTGAGCTTCTCATTCAATCTTCGACATCACTAGTTTGGCATCGCATTCACCAATATGCCAGTTTTTAATAACCACGCAATGACTAATACAATTTCCAGTTTGATGTTCAGAATTACTTTTTTGTAGTCCTCTGTGAATCCCATTATAAGTTTAAGAGATATTCTACCACTAAAACCTTTAAATGTTGCATCTCATATGACTGAGATCTCTTCATTCAAGCCCCAGCCTGTGTATAACAGTGTATGTGTAGCATTTTTGCAATATGATACAATCGTTTTTATCGTTGTTCCAATATCTCGCACAACGAAAAATTTTTCACCACTCATTTGTAGAGAAATTCCATCGAACAAGAAGGACAGAGCATTATTCGATAGATAGCAGGACTTCGTTTCATCACTTGTTGTAAACGTTCCTTCGATGAAAATATAACTGTCAGCAATATTTGGAACGAGAGTGTATTGGTATACAAACAATATCAGAGTTTTTGGAATATGGAGTGCCATATGATTTGCATGTGTATTCAAGAAGACTGGCCAAGGAATGGTCCATGACGAGTTACGAGTTACGAGTTACGAGTTACGAGTTACGAGTTACGAGTTACGAGTTACGAGTTACGAGTTACGAGTTACGAGTTACGAGTTACGAGTTACGAGTTACGAGTTACGAGTTACGAGTTACGAGTTACGAGTTACGAGTTACGAGTTACGAGTTACGAGTTACGAGTTACGAGTTACGAGTTACGAGTTACGAGTTACGAGTTACGAGTTACGAGTTACGAGTTACTAGTTACTAGTTACGAGTTACGAGTTTCGAGTTACGAGTTACGAGTTACGAGTTACGAGTTACGAGTTACGAGTTACGAGTTACGAGTTACGAGTTACGAGTTACGAGTTACGAGTTACGAGTTACGAGTTACGAGTTACGAGTTACGAGTTACGAGTTACGAGTTACGAGTTACGAGTTACGAGTTACGAGTTACGAGTTACGAGTTACGAGTTACGAGTTACGAGTTACGAGTTACGAGTTACGAGTTACGAGTTACGAGTTACGAGTTACGAGTTACGAGTTACGAGTTACGAGTTACGAGTTACGAGTTACGAGTTACGAGTTACGAGTTACGAGTTACGAGTTACGAGTTACGAGTTACGAGTTACGAGTTACGAGTTACGAGTTACGAGTTACGAGTTACGAGTTACGAGTTACGAGTTACGAGTTACGAGTTACGAGTTACGAGTTACGAGTTACGAGTTACGAGTTACGAGTTACGAGTTACGAGTTACGAGTTACGAGTTACGAGTTACGAGTTACGAGTTACGAGTTACGAGTACGAGTTACGAGTTACGAGTTACGAGTTACGAGTTACGAGTTACGAGTTACGAGTTACGAGTTACGAGTTACGAGTTACGAGTTACGAGTTACGAGTTACGAGTTACGAGTTACGAGTTACGAGTTACGAGTTACGAGTTACGAGTTACGAGTTACGAGTTACGAGTTACGAGTTACGAGTTACGAGTTACGAGTTACGAGATACGAGTTACGAGTTACGAGTTACGAGTTACGAGTTACGAGCTACGAGTTACGAGTTACGAGTTACGAGTTACGAGTTACGAGTTACGAGTTACGAGTTACGAGTTACGAGTTACGAGTTACGAGTTACGAGTTACGAGTTACGAGTTACGAGTTACGAGTTACGAGTTACGAGTTACGAGTTACGAGTTACGAGTTACGAGTTACGAGTTACGAGTTACGAGTTACGAGTTACGAGTTACGAGTTACGAGTTACGAGTTACGAGTTACGAGTTACGAGTTACGAGTTACGAGTTACGAGTTACGAGTTACGAGTTACGAGTTACGAGTTACGAGTTACGAGTTACGAGTTACGAGTTACGAGTTACGAGTTACGAGTTACGAGTTACGAGTTACGAGTTACGAGTTACGAGTTACGAGTTACAAGTTACGAGTTACGAGTTACGAGTTACGAGTTACGGTATACGAGTTACGGTTACGGGTTACGAGTTACGGTATACGAGTTACGAGTTACGAGTTACGAGTTACGAGTTACGAGTTACGAGTTACGAGTTACGAGTTACGAGTTACGAGTTACGAGTTACGAGTTACGAGTTACGAGTTACGAGTTACGAGTTACGGGTTACGAGTTACGAGCTACGGGTTACGAGTTACGAGTTACGAGTTACGAGTTACGAGTTACGAGTTACGAGTTACGAGTTACGAGTTACGAGTTACGAGTTACGAGTTACGAGTTACGAGTTACGAGTTACGAGTTACGAGTTACGAGTTACGAGTTACGAGTTACGAGTTACGAGTTACGAGTTACGAGTTACGAGTTACGAGTTACGAGTTACGAGTTACGAGTTACGAGTTACGAGTTACGAGTTACGAGTTACGAGTTACGAGTTACGAGTTACGAGTTACGAGTTACGAGTTACGAGTTACGAGTTACGAGTTACGAGTTACGAGTTACGAGTTACGAGTTACGAGTTACGAGTTACGAGTTACGAGTTACGAGTTACGAGTTACGAGTTACAAGTTACGAGTTACGAGTTACGAGTTACGAGTTACGAGTTACGAGTTACGAGTTACGAGTTACGAGTTACGGGTTACGAGTTACGGTTACGGGTTACGAGTTACGGTATACGAGTTACGGTTACGGGTTACGAGTTACGGTATACGAGTTACGAGTTACGAGTTACGAGTTACGAGTTACGAGTTACGAGTTACGAGTTACGAGTTACGAGTTACGAGTTACGAGTTACGAGTTACGAGTTACGAGTTACGAGTTACGAGTTACGAGTTACGAGTTACGAGTTACGAGTTACGAGTTACGAGTTACGAGTTACGGGTTACGAGTTACGAGCTACGGGTTACGAGTTACGAGTTACGAGTTACGAGTTACGAGTTACGAGTTACGAGTTACGAGTTACGAGTTACGAGTTACGAGTTACGAGTTACGAGTTACGAGTTACGAGTTACGAGTTACGAGTTACGAGTTACGAGTTACGAGTTACGAGTTACGAGTTACGAGTTACGAGTTACGAGTTACGAGTTACGAGTTACGAGTTACGAGTTACGAGTTACGAGTTACGAGTTACGAGTTACGAGTTACGAGTTACGAGTTACGATTTACGATTTACGATTTACGATTTACGATTTACGATTTACGATTTACGATTTACGATTTACGATTTACGATTTACGATTTACGATTTACGATTTACGATTTACGATTTACGATTTACGATTTACGATTTACGATTTACGATTTACGATTTACGATTTACGATTTACGATTTACGATTTACGATTTACGATTTACGATTTACGATTTACGATTTACGATTTACGATTTACGATTTACGATTTACGATTTACGATTTACGATTTACGATTTACGATTTACGATTTACGATTTACGATTTACGATTTACGATTTACGATTTACGATTTACGATTTACGATTTACGATTTACGATTTACGATTTACGATTTACGATTTACGATTTACGATTTACGATTTACGATTTACGATTTACGATTTACGATTTACGATTTACGATTTACGATTTACGATTTACGATTTACGATTTACGATTTACGATTTACGATTTACGATTTACGATTTACGATTTACGATTTACGATTTACGATTTACGATTTACGATTTACGATTTACGATTCACGATTTACGATTCACGATTCACGATTCACGATTTACGATTTACGATTTACGATTTACGATTTACGATTTACGATTTACGATTTACGATTTACGATTTACGATTTACGATTTACGATTTACGATTTACGATTTACGATTTACGATTTACGATTTACGATTTACGATTTACGATTTACGATTTACGATTTACGATTTACGATTTACGATTTACGATTTACGATTTACGATTTACGATTTACGATTTACGATTTACGATTTACGATTTACGATTTACGATTTACGATTTACGATTTACGATTTACGATTTACGATTTACGATTTACGATTTACGATTTACGATTTACGATTTACGATTTACGATTTACGATTTACGATTTACGATTTACGATTTACGATTTACGATTAACGATTTACGATTTACTATTTACGATTTACGATTTACGATTTACGATTTACGATTTACGATTTACGATTTACGATTTACGATTTACGATTTACGATTTACGATTTACGATTTACGATTTACGATTTACGATTTACGATTTACGATTTACGATTTACGATTTACGATTTACGATTTACGATTTACGATTTACGATTTACGATTTACGATTTACGATTTACGATTTACGATTTACGATTTACGATTTACGATTTACGATTTACGATTTACGATTTACGATCTACGATTTACGATTTACGATTTACGATTTACGATTTACGATTATGATTTACGATTTACGATTTACGATTTACGATTTACGATTTACGATTTACGATTTACGATTTACGATTTACGATTTACGATTTACGATTTACGATTTACGATTTACGATTTACGATTTACGATTTACGATTTACGATTTACGATTTACGATTTACGATTTACGATTTACGATTTACGATTTACGAATTACGAGTTATGAATTACGAGTTACGAATTACGATCTACGGGGTAGGAGTTACGAGTTACTAGATACAAGATACGAGTTCCGAGTTATGGGTAACGCGTTACGTTTCCAAGTTCCGAGTTACGCGTCACGAGATATGTCACGAGTTCCCACTTATCGATAACGATGTACTAGCTACGAGAGGCGAGATACGAATGCCAGGTTATCGGTAATGGATTACAAGTTACTATATACAAGATACGTGTTTCGGGTTATGGGTAGCGAGTTGCAAGTTTTGAGTTGCGAGCTCCGATTTACGAGCTACGAGTTACGAGTTACGACTTACGACTTACGATCACGAGGTACGAGTTACGAGTTACGAGATACAAGATGCGAGTTTCCACCCATTGTAACGAGTTACGAGTACGACACACAAGAAACAAGCTCCAGGTTATCAGTAAAGAGTTACGAGTTACTCGATGCTAGATACGAGTTTGGAGTTATGGGTAACGAGTTCCGAGTTACGAGTTACAAGATACGGGTTCCGAGTAAACGGTAACGCGTTACGAGTTCCGAGTTCTGAGTCACACGTCACGAGATACAAGATGCGAGTTCCGACTTACCATACGAGTTATGATATACAAGATCTAGGATACGAGTTCCAGATTATCGGCAATGATTTGCGGGCTCCGAGATCAAGATTTGAGTTCCGAGTTATGGGTAACGAATTACGAGTTACGACATACGATCTACGAGGTACTAGTTACGAGTTACGAGATACAATGCGAGTTCCCACCTATCGTAACGAGTTACGAGACACAAGATACGAGTTCCAGCTAATCAGTAATGATTTACGAGCTCCTACATACAAGATACGAGTTCCGAGCTATGGGTAACGCGTCACGTGATACAAGTTGCGAGTTCCCATTTATCGGTAACGATTTACGAGCTACGAGATGCAAGATACGAGTTCCGAGTTATGGGTTACGCGTTACGAGTTCCGAGTTTTTAGTTACGCGTCACGAGATGCAAGATGCGAGTTTCAACTTATTGGTAACGAGTTACGAACTACAAGATCTAGGATACGAGTTCTAGGTTATCGCCATTGATTTACGAGATCCGAAATCAAGATACGATTTACGGGTTGCAAGGTAAGAGATAGATAATACGAGCTCCAAGCTAGGCGTCATTAGATACAAGATGCGAGTTCCCATTTAACGGTAACGACTTATGACATGCGAGATGCAAGATACGAGTTCCTGGTTATCGGTAATGGGTTACAAGTTACGATATACAAGATACGACTTCCGCGTTATGGGTAGCGAGTCACAAGAGTTACGAGTTTCGAGTTGTGATTTACGATTTACGAGTTACGAGTTACGACTTAATATCTACGAGGTAAGAGATACAAGATACAAGCTCCGAGTTATCGGTAACACGTTACGAGTTCCAAGTTCTAAATTTCGCGTCATGAGATTAAAGTTGCGAGTTCCCATTTATCGGTAACGTTTTACGGGCTACGAGATGCAAGATACGAGTTCCAGGTTATCGGTAATAGATTACAAGTTACGATATACAAGATACGAGTTCCGCGTTATGGGTAGCGGGTTACAAGTTGTGATTTACGAGTTATAAGTTTCGAGTTGCGAGTTATGATTCACGAGCTACGAGTTACAACTTACGAATTACGATTTACGAGGTACGAGTTACGAGCTATGAGATACAAGATGCGAGTTTCCACGTATCGTAACGAGTTACGAGTTACAAGATACGAGCTCAGAGTTATCGGTGACGCCTTACGAATTCCGAGTTCTGAATTACACGTCACGAGATACGGAACTCGTAACGCGTTACCCACAACTCGGAACTCGTATCTTGTATTTAGTAGCTCGTAACTCATTACTGATAACCTGAAACTCGTATCTTGTGTCTCGTAGCTCGTAACTTGTTACGATGAGTGGGAACTCGCATCTTGTATCTCGTATCTCGTAGCTCGTACCTCGTAACTCGTAAATCGTAACTCTGAATTCGAAACTCGAAACTCGAAACTCGAAACTCGAAACTCGAAACTCGAAGCTCAAAACTCGTATTTCGTATTTCGTAACTAGTAACTCGTAATTCGTAAGTCGTAAATCGCTACTTGTAACTCGCTAACCATATCACGGAATTCGTATCCTGTATATCATAACTTGTAACCCATTACCGATAACCTTGAACTCGTATCTTGCATCTCGTAGCTCGTAAATCGTTACCGATAAATGGAAACTCGCATCTTGTATCTCGTGACGCGTAATTCAGAACTCGGAACTCGTGACGCGTTACCGATAACTTGGAGCTCGTATTTTGTATCACATACCTTGTAACTCGTAACTTGTAACTCGTAACTCATTATCCATAACTCGGAACTCGTATCTTGTATCTTGGATCTCGTAAATCATTGCCGATAAACTGGAAAGCGTATCCTAGATCTTGTAGTTCGCGCCTCGTTACCGATAGGTGGGAACTCGCATCTTGTATCTCGTATCTCGTAACTCGTACGTCGTAACTCGTACGTCGTAACTCGTAAATCGTAACTCGGAACTCGAAACTTGAAACTCGTAACTCGTAACTCGGAATTCGTAACCCGTAAATCGCAGCTTGTAACTCGCTAACCATAACACGGGATTCGTATCCTGTATATCGTAATTTGTAACCTATTGCCGATAACCTTGAGCTCGTATCTTGCATCTCGTAGCTCGTAAATCGTTACCGATAAATGGGAACTTGGATCTTTTATCTCGTGACGCGTAATTCAGAACTCGGAACTCGTAACGCGTAACCAATAACTCGGAGCTCGTATCTTGTAACTCGTAACTCGTTACCAATAACCCGGAACTCGTATATTGTATATCGTAACTTGTAATCCATTACCAACTCGTATCTTGCATCTCGTGGCTCGTAAATCGTTACCGATAGGTGAGAACTCGCTACTAGCATCTCGTGACGCCTAACTCAGATCTGGGACTCGTAACGCGTTACCGATAACTCGGAGCTTGTATCTTGTAACTCGTAACTAATAACTCTTTACCCATAGCTCGGAACTCGTATCTTGTATCTAGTAACCCGTAACTCATTGCTGACAAACTGGCACTAGTAACTTGTTTGCCGTAGCTCGTAACTCGTTACGATAAGGTTGAGCACGCATATTGTATCTCGTAACTCGTAACTCGTACCTCTTAGATCGTAAGTTGTAGCTCGTAACTCGTAACTCGTAAATCACAACTTGTAACTGGCTACCCTTAACCCGGAACTCGTATCTTGTACATCGTAACTTGTAATTCATTACCGATAGCCTGGAACTCGTATCTTGCATCTCGTAGCTTGTAAATCGTTACTGATAAGTAACTCTTTACTGATAACCTGCAACTTGTTTCTTGTGTGACGTAGTTGGTAACTCGTTACGATAGGTGGGAACTCGCATCTTGTATCTCGTAACTCGTAACTAGTACCTCGCAGATCAAAAGTCGTAAGTCGTAACTCGTAACTCGCAACTAGAAAACCGTAACTCGTAACTCGTATATAGCAGCTTGTGACTCGCTAATCATAACCCGGAACTCGTATCTTGTGTATCATAGCTTGTAACCCATTACCAATAACAAGGAATTCGTATCTTGCATCTCGTAGCTCGTTAATCGTTACCGTTGCAACTCGCAACTTGTTTCTCGTGATGCGTAACTCAGAACCTAGAACTCGTAACTCGTTACCCATAACTCGGAACTCGTATCTTGTGTCCAGTAGCTCTTAACTCATTACTGATAACCTGAAACTCGTATCTTGTGTCTCGTAGCTCGTAACCCGTTACGATAAGTGAGAACTCGCATCTTGTATCTCGTAACTCGTAAATAGTACCTCGTAGATCATATGTCGTACCTCGTAACTTGTAACTCGTCACTCGTCACTCGTAACTCGTAACTCGCATATCGTAACTCGTATCATGTATATCGTAACTTGTAGCCCATTACCGATAACCAGGAACTCATATCTTGCCTTTTGTTGCTCGTAAAACGTTACCGATTAATGGAAATTCGCATCTTGTATCTCGTGACACGGAACTAAGGACTCGGAACTCGTAACATGTTACCGATAACTTGGAGCTCGTATCTTCTATCTCTTACCTTGTAACTCGTAACTCGTAACTTGTAACTCGTAACTCGTTACCCATAATTCGGAACTCGAATCTTTATCTCGGATCTCACAAATCATTGCCAATAACCTGGAACTCGTATCCTAGATCGTGTAGATCGTTACTCGTTACCAATAAGTGGGAGCTCGCATCTTGTATCTCGTGACGCGGAACAAAGGACTCGGAACTCGTAACATGTTACCGATAACTTGGAGCTCGTATCTTCTATCTCTTACCTTGTAACTCGTAACTCGTAACTCGTAACTCGTAACTCGTAACTCGTAACTCGTAACTCGTAACTCGTAACTCGTAACTCGTAACTCGTAACTCGTAACTCGTAACTCGTAACTCGTAACTCGTAACTCGTAACTCGTAACTCGTACCTCGTAACTCGTAACTCGTAACTCGTACCTCGTAACTCGTACCTCGTAACTCGTAACTCGTAACTCGTAACTCGTAACTCGTAACTCGTAACTCGTAACTCGTAACTCGTAACTCGTAACTCGTAACTCGTAACTCGTAACTCGTAACTCGTAACTCGTAACTCGTAACTCGTAACTCGTAACTCGTAACTCGTAACTCGTAACTCGTAACTCGTAACTCGTAACTCGTAACTCGTAACTCGTAACTCGTAACTCGTAACTCGTAACTCGTAACTCGTAACTCGTAACTCGTAACTCGTAACTCGTAACTCGTAACTCGTAACTCGTAACTCGTAACTCGTAACTCGTAACTCGTAACTCGTAACTCGTAACTCGTAACTCGTAACTCGTAACTCGTAACTCGTAACTCGTAACTCGTAACTCGTAACTCGTAACTCGTAACTCGTAACTCGTAACTCGTAACTCGTAACTCGTAACTCGTAACTCGTAACTCGTAACTCGTAACTCGTAACTCGTAACTCGTAACTCGTAACTCGTAACTCGTAACTCGTAACTCGTAACTCGTAACTCGTAACTCGTAACTCGTAACTCGTAACTCGTAACTCGTAACTCGTAACTCGTAACTCGTAACTCGTAACTCGTAACTCGTAACTCGTAACTCGTAACTCGTAACTCGTAACTCGTAACTCGTAACTCGTAACTCGTAACTCGTAACTCGTAACTCGTAACTCGTAACTCGTAACTCGTAACTCGTAACTCGTAACTCGTAACTCGTAACTCGTAACTCGTAACTCGTAACTCGTAACTCGTAACTCGTAACTCGTAACTCGTAACTCGTAACTCGTAACTCGTAACTCGTAACTCGTAACTCGTAACTCGTAACTCGTAACTCGTAACTCGTAACTCGTAACTCGTAACTCGTAACTCGTAACTCGTAACTCGTAACTCGTAACTCGTAACTCGTAACTCGTAACTCGTAACTCGTAACTCGTAACTCGTAACTCGTAACTCGTAACTCGTAACTCGTAACTCGTAACTCGTAACTCGTAACTCGTAACTCGTAACTCGTAACTCGTAACTCGCAACTCGAAACTTGTAACTCGCTACCCATAACCCAGAACTCGCACCTTGTATGTCGTAACTTGTAATCCATTACCGATAACCTGGAACTCCAATCTTGCATTTCGTAGCTCGTACATCGTTACCGATAAGTGGGAACTCGCAACTTGTATCCCGTGACGCGTAACTCAGAACTTGGAACTCGTAACAGGTTACTGATAACTCGGAGAATGTATCTAGTTACTCTTATCTTGTAAGTCGTAACTCGAAACTCGTAAAACGTAACTCGCAAGTCGAAACTTGTAACTCGTAAATCACAACTTGTTACTCGTTACCCATAACTCGGAACTCGTATCGTATATCTCGGATCTCGCAAATCATTGCCGATAACCTGGTACTCATATCCTAGACCTTGTAGATCGTAACTCGTTACCAATAAGTGCGAACTCGCATCTTGTATCTTGTGCCGCGTAACTGAGATCCCGGAAGTCGTAACGCGTTGCCGATAGCTCGGAGTTCGTAACTTGTTACCCATAACTCGGAACTGGTATCTCTTATCTAGTATCGTAACTCTTTACTGATAACCTAGAAATTGTTTCTTGTGTCTCGTAGCTCGTAAATCGTTACGATAAGTGGGAACTCGCATCTTGCATCTCATAACTCGTAACTCGTACATCTTAGATCGTAAGTCGTAACTCGTAACTCGTACCTCATAAATCGTAACTAGAAACTCGAAACTCGTAACTCGTAACTCGTAAATCATAACTTGTAACTCGCTACCCATAACGCGGAACTCGTATCTTGTGTAGCGTATCTTGTAACCCATTACCATTAACAAGAAACTCGTATCTTTCCTCTCGTAGCTCGTAAATCGTTACTGATAAGTGGGAACTCGCAACTTGTATCTCGTGACGCGTAGCTCAGGACTTGGAACTCGTAAAGCGTTACCGATAACTCGGAGCTTGTATCTTGTATCTCTTACTTTGTAACTCGTAACTCGTAACTCGTAACTCGTAACTCGTAACTCGTAACTCGTAACTCGTAACTCGTAACTCGTAACTCGTAACTCGTAACTCGTAACTCGTAACTCGTAACTCGTAACTCGTAACTCGTAACTCGTAAATCGTAACTCGCAACTCGAAACTTGTAACTCGTAAATCACAACTTGCAACTCGTTACTTATAGCTCGGAACTCGTATCTTGTATCTCGGACCTCACAAATCATTGCCGATAACCTGGAACTCGTATCCTAGATCTTGTAGTTCGTAACTCGTTACCAATAAGTGGGAACTCGTAGCTTGTTTCTTATAACGCGTAACTCAGAACTTGGAACTCGTAACGCATTACCGATAACTCGAAGCATGTATCTTGTATCTTTTACCATGCACCTTGTAACTCGGGCCTCGTAGATATTAAGTCGTAACTCGTAACTTGTACCTCGTAAATCGTAACTCGCATCTCGTAACTCTTAACTCGTAAATCGCAATGTGTAGCTTGCTACTCATAACCCGGAAGTAGAATCTTGAATATCGTAACTTGTATCCCATTACCGAAAACCAGGATTTCGTATCTTGTATCTCGTAGTTCGTAAATCGTTACTGATGAATGGCAACTCGCATCTTGTATCTCGTAACTCGTACCTAGTACCTCGTAGATCGTAAGTCGCAACTCGTAGCTCGTAACTCGTATATCATAACTCGCAACTCGAAACTCGTAACTCGTAACTCGCAACTCGTAACTCGTAACTCGTAACTGGTTACTGGTAACTGGTAACTCGTAACTCGTAACTCGTAACTCGTAATTCGTAACTCGTAACTCGTAACTCGTAACCGTAACTCGTAACTCGTAACTCGTAACTCGTAACTCGTAACTCGTAACTCGTAACTCGTAACTCGTAACTCGTAACTCGTAACTCGTAACTCGTAACTCGTAACTCGTAACTCGTAACTCGTAACTCGTAACTCGGAACTCGTAACTCGTAACTCGTAACTCGTAACTCGTAACTCGTAACTCGTAACTCGTAACTCGTAACTCGTAACTCGTAACTCGTAACTCGTAACTCGTAACTCGTAACTCGTAACTCGTACCTCGTAACTCGTAACTCGTACCTCGTACCTCGTAACTCGTAACTCGTAACTCGTAACTCGTAACTCGTAACTCGTAACTCGTAACTCGTAACTCGTAACTCGTAACTCGTAACTCGTAACTCGTAACTCGTAACTCGTAACTCGTAACTCGTAACTCGTAACTCGTAACTCGTAACTCGTAACTCGTAACTCGTAACTCGTAACTCGTAACTCGTAACTCGTAACTCGTAACTCGTAACTCGTAACTCGTAACTCGTAACTCGTAACTCGTAACTCGTAACTCGTAACTCGTAACTCGTAACTCGTAACTCGTAACTCGTAACTCGTAACTCGTAACTCGTAACTCGTAACTCGTAACTCGTAACTCGTAACTCGTAACTCGTAACTCGTAACTCGTAACTCGTAACTCGTAACTCGTAACTCGTAACTCGTAACTCGTAACTCGTAACTCGTAACTCGTAACTCGTAACTCGTAACTCGTAACTCGTAACTCGTAACTCGTAACTCGTAACTCGTAACTCGTAACTCGTAACTCGTAACTCGTAACTCGTAACTCGTAACTCGTAACTCGTAACTCGTAACTCGTAACTCGTAACTCGTAACTCGTAACTCGTAACTCGTAACTCGTAACTCGTAACTCGTAACTCGTAACTCGTAACTCGTAACTCGTAACTCGTAACTCGTAACTCGTAACTCGTAACTCGTAACTCGTAACTCGTAACTCGTAACTCGTAACTCGTAACTCGTAACTCGTAACTCGTAACTCGTAACTCGTAACTCGTAACTCGTAACTCGTAACTCGTAACTCGTAACTCGTAACTCGTAACTCGTAACTCGTAACTCGTAACTCGTAACTCGTAACTCGTAACTCGTAACTCGTAACTCGTAACTCGTAACTCGTAACTCGTAACTCGTAACTCGTAACTCGTAACTCGTAACTCGTAACTCGAAACTCGTAACTCGTAACTCGTAACTCGTAACTCGTAACTCGTAACTCGTAACTCGTAACTCGTAACTCGTAACTCGTAACTCGTAACTCGTAACTCGTAACTCGTAACTCGTAACTCGTAACTCGTAACTCGTAACTCGTAACTCGTAACTCGTAACTCGTAACTCGTAACTCGTAACTCGTAACTCGTAACTCGTAACTCGTAACTCGTAACTCGTAACTCGTAACTCGTAACTCGTAACTCGTAACTCGTAACTCGTAACTCGTAACTCGTAACTCGTAACTCGTAACTCGTAACTCGTAACTCGTAACTCGTAACTCGTAACTCGTAACTCGTAACTCGTAACTCGTAACTCGTAACTCGTAACTCGTAACTCGTAACTCGTAACTCGTAACTCGTAACTCGTAACTCGTAACTCGTAACTCGTAACTCGTAACTCGTAACTCGTAACTCGTAACTCGTAACTCGTAACTCGTAACTCGTAACTCGTAACTCGTAACTCGTAACTCGTAACTCGTAACTCGTAACTCGTAACTCGTAACTCGTAACTCGTAACTCGTAACTCGTAACTCGTAACTCGTAACTCGTAACTCGTAACTCGTAACTCGTAACTCGTAACTCGTAACTCGTAACTCGTAACTCGTAACTCGTAACTCGTAACTCGTAACTCGTAACTCGTAACTCGTAACTCGTAACTCGTAACTCGTAACTCGTAACTCGTAACTCGTAACTCGTAACTCGTAACTCGTAACTCGTAACTCGTAACTCGTAACTCGTAACTCGTAACTCGTAACTCGTAACTCGTAACTCGTAACTCGTAACTCGTAACTCGTAACTCGTAACTCGTAACTCGTAACTCGTAACTCGTAACTCGTAACTCGTAACTCGTAACTCGTAACTCGTAACTCGTAACTCGTAACTCGTAACTCGTAACTCGTAACTCGTAACTCGTAACTCGTAACTCGTAACTCGTAACTCGTAACTCGTAACTCGTAACTCGTAACTCGTAACTCGTAACTCGTAACTCGTAACTCGTAACTCGTAACTCGTAACTCGTAACTCGTAACTCGTAACTCGTAACTCGTAACTCGTAACTCGTAACTCGTAACTCGTAACTCGTAACTCGTAACTCGTAACTCGTAACTCGTAACTCGTAACTCGTAACTCGTAACTCGTAACTCGTAACTCGTAACTCGTAACTCGTAACTCGTAACTCGTAACTCGTAACTCGTAACTCGTAACTCGTAACTCGTAACTCGTAACTCGTAACTCGTAACTCGTAATACTTTACCGATAACCTGGAACTCGTATCATGCATCTCGTAGCTCGTAAATCGTTACCGATAAATGGGAACTGGCAACTTGTATCTCGTGACTTGTAAATCAGAACTCGAAACTAGTAACGCGTTACCGATTACTCGGAGCTCGTATCTTGTATCACATACCTTGTAACTCGTAACTCGTAAACCTTAAGTCGTTGCTTATAACTCGGAACTCGGAATCTTGATCTCGGATCTTGAAAATCAATGATGATAACCTCGAAATCGTATCCTACATCTAGAAGTTCGTAACTCGTTACCGATAGGTGGAAACTCGCATCTTGATCTCATGACGTAACGTGTAACCGATAACTCGGAGCGCGTATCTTGTACCTAGTAGCTCGTAACTCATTACTGATTACCCGGAACTCGTATCTTGTGTATCGTAGCTTGTAACACATTACCAATAGCAAGGACCTTGTATCTTGCCTCTCGTAGCTCGTAAATCGTTACCGATAAGTGGGAACTCACAGCTTGTATCTAGTGACGCGTAACTCAGAACTTGGAACTTGTAACGCGTTACCAATAACTCGGAACTCGTATCTTAATTATCGTAACTTGTAATCCATTACCAATAACCTGGAACTCGGATGTTGCATCTCGTAGCTCGTAAATCGTTACCGATAACTTGGAACTCGAATCTTGATCTCGGATCTTGAAAATAAATGATGATAACGTCGAAGTCGTATCCTAGATCTAGAAGTTCGTAACTCGTTACCGATAGGTGGAAACTCGCATCTTGTATCTCATGACACGGAACTCAGAACTCGTAACGTTTAACCGATAACTCGGAGCTATCTTGTATCTAGTAGCTCGTAACTCATTACATCACCCGGAACTCGTATCATGTGTATCGTAGCTTGTAACATATTACCAATAACAAGGATCTTTTATCTTGCCTCTCGTAGCTCGTAAATCGTTACCGATAAGAGGAAACTCGCAACATGTATCTAGTGACGCGTAACTCAGAACTTGGAATTCTAACGCGTTACCGATAACTCGGAGCATATATCTTATATCTTTTACCGTGTAACTCGCTACCAATAACTCGGAACTCGTATCATATATATCGTAACTTGTAATCCATTACCGATAACCTGGAACTCGTATCTTGCATCTCGTAGCTCGTGAATCGTTACCGATGGAAGGGAACTCGCATCGTGTATCTCGTGACGCGTAACTCAGGACTCGGAACTCGAAAGTGTTGCCCATAACTCGGAACTCGAATCTTGATCTCAGATCTTGTAAATCAATGACGATAACCTCGAACTCGTATCCCAGATCTAGTAGTTCGTAACTAGTTACCTATAGGTGAAAACTCGCATCTTGTATCTCTTGACGCGAAGCTCAGATCTCGGAACTCGTAACGCGTAACGAATTACCAGGAACTCGTATCTTGTGTATCGTGGCTTGTAACCCATTACCAATAACAAGTAACTCGTATCTTGCCCCTCGTAGCTCGTAAATCCTTACCGATAAGAGGGAACTCGCAACTTGTATCTAGTGACGCGTAATTCAGAACTTGGAACTCGTAACGCGTTAACGATAACTTCGAGCATGCATCTTATATCTCTTACCTTGTAACTCGCTACCAATAACTCGGAAGTCGTATCATATATATCGTAACTTGTAATCCATTACCGATAACCTGGAACTCGTATCTTGCATCTCGTAGCTCGTAAATCGTTACCGATAGATGAGAACTCGCATCTTGTATCTCGTGATGCGTAACTCAGGACTCGGAACTCGAAAGTGTTACCGATAACTCGTAACTCGTATCTTGTATCATTTACCTTGTAACTCGTAACTCGTAACCCATAACTCGTTGCCCATAACTCGTTGCCCATAACTCTGAACTCGAATCTTGATCTCGGATTTTGTAAATCAGTGACGATAGCCACGAACTCGTATCCTAAATCTAGTAGTTTGTAACTTGTTACCGATAGTACAATAACTCGGGAGCGCGTATACTGTAACTCGTAACTCGTTACCCATAACTCGGAACACGTATCTTGTATCTAGTAGCTCGTAACTCATTACTGATTACCTGGAACTCGTATCTTGTATCTCGTAACTCGTAACTAGTACCTCGTAGATCGTAAGTCGTAATTCGATACTCGTAACTCGTATATGGTAACTCGCAACTCGAAACTCGTAACTCAAAACTCGTAACTCTTAAATCGCAGCTTATAATTCGCTACTCATAACCCGGAACTCGTATCTTGTGTATCGTAGCTTATAACACATTACCAATAACAAGGATCTTGTATCTTGCCTCTCGTAGCTCGTAAATGGTTACCGATAAGTAGGAACTCGCAACTTTTATCTAGTGACGCGTAACTCAGAACTTGGAACTCGTAACGCGTTACCGATAGCTCGGAGCATGTATCTTGTATCTCTTACCTTGTAACTCGCTAACAATAACCCGGACCTCGTATCTTAAATATCGTAACCTATAATCCATTACCGATAACCTGGAACTCGTATCATGCATCTCGTAGCTCGTAAATCGTTACCGATAGATGGGAACTCGCATCTTGTATAATGTAGCTCGAAACTCATTACTGATTACCTGGAACTCGTATCTTGTGTATCGTAGCTTGTAACACATTACCAATAGCAAGGATCTTGTATCTTGCCTCTCGTAGCTCGTAAATCGTTACCGATAAGTGGGAACTCGCAACTTGTATCTAGTGACGCGTATCTCAGAACTTGTAACTCGTAACACGTTACTGATAACTCGGAGCATGTATCTTGTATGCCTTACCTTGTAACTCGTTACCTATAACTCTGAACTCGTATCTTATATATCGTAACTTGTAATCCATTACCGAAACCTGAAACTCGTATCTTGCATGTCGTAGCTCGTAAATCGTTACCGATAGATGGGAACTCGAATCTTGTATATAGTAGCTCGTAACTCATTACTGATTACCCGGAACTCGTATCTTGTGTATCGTAGATTGTAACCCATTACCAATAACAAGGAACTCGTATCTTGCCTTTCGTATCTGGTAACTCGTTACCAATAAGTGGGAACTCGCATCTTGTATCTCGTGACGTGTAAATCAGAACTCGGAACTAGTAACGCGTTCCGATTACTCGGAGCTCGTATCTTGTATCACTTACCTTGTAACTCGTAACTCGTAAACCTTAACTCGTTGCCCATAACTCGGAACTCGAATCTTGATTTCGGATCTTGAAAATCAATGATGATAACTTCGAATTCGTATCCTAGATCTAAAAGTTCGTAACTCGTTACCGATAGGTGGAAACTCGCATCCTGTATCTCATGACGCGAAACTCATTACTGATTACCTGGAACTTGTATCTTGTGTCTCGTAGCTCGTAACTCTTTACGATAAGTAGGAACTCACATCTTGTATCTCGTAACTCGTAACTAGTACCTCGTAGATCGTAAGTCGTAATTCGCAACTAATAACTCGTAACTTGTATATCGTATCTCGCAACTCGAAACTCGAAACTCGAAGCTCGTAACTCGTAACTCGTGAATCGAGGCTTATAACTCGCTACTCATAACCCGGAACTCGTATCTTGTGTAAAGTAGCTTGTAACCCATTACCAATAACAAGGAACTCGTATCTTGCCTCTCATAGCTCGTAAATAGTTACCGATAGGTGGGACTCGTAACTTGTATCTCGTGACGCGTGACTCAGAACTTGGAACTCGTAAGGCGTTATTGATAACTCGGAGCTTGTATCATGTATCTCTTACCTTGTAACTCGTAACTCGTAACTCGTTACCCATTACTCGGAACTCGTATCTTCTATCTAGGATCTCGCAAATCATTGCCGATAACCTGGAACTCGTATCCTAGATCTTGAAGATCGTAACTCGTTACCAATAAGTGGAAAGTCGCATCTTGTATCTTGTGACGTGTAACTCAGAACTCGGAACTAGTAACGCGTTACCGATAACTCGGAGCTCGTATCTTGTAACTCGTAAATCGTAACCCGTTACCCATAACTCGGAACTCATATCTTATATATCGTAACTTGTTATCCATTACCGATAACCTGGAACTCGTATCTTACATCTCGTAGCTCGTAAATCGTTACCAATAAATGGGAACTCGCAACTTGTATCACGTGACGTGTAACTCATACCTTGGAACTCGTAACGCGTTAGCGATAACTTGGAGCTTGTAGCTTGTAAACCTTACCTTGTGACTCGTAACGCGTAACTCGTTACACATTACTCGGAACTCGTATCTTGTATCTAGTAGCACGTAACTCATTACTGATTACCTCGAACTCGTATCTTGTGTCTCGTAGCTCGTAAGTCGTTACGATAAGTAGAAACTCACATCTGGTATCTCGTAACTCGTCACTAGTACCTTGTAGATCGTAAGTCGTAATTCGTAACTCGTAACTCGTATATCGTAACTCGCAACTTGAAACTCGTAACTCGAAACTCGTAACTCGAAACTCGTAACTCGTAACTCGAAACTCGTAAATCGCAGCTTATAACTCGCTATTCATAACCCGGAACTCGTATCTTGCCTCCCGTAGCTGGTAAATCGTTACCGATGAGTGCCAACTCGCAACTTGTGTCTCGTGACATGTAACTCAGAACTTGACACTCGTTACGCGTTACCGATAACTCGGAGCTTATATCTTGTAACTTGTAACTCGTAACTCGATACCCATACCTCGGAACTCGTATCTTATATATCGTAACTTGTAATCCATTACCGATAACCTGGAACTCGTATCTTGCATCTCGTAGCTCGTACATCGTTATCGATAAATGGGAACTCGCATGTTGTATCTCGTGACCCGTAACTCAGGACTTGGAACGTGTAAGTGTTACCGATAACTCGGAGCTCGTATCTTGTATCACTTATCTTGTAACTCGTAACCCGTAACTCGTTGCCATAACTCGGAACTCGAATCTTCATCTCGGATCTTGTAAATCAATGACGATAACCTCGAACTCGTATCCTAGATAGTAGTTCGTTACTCGTTACCGATAGGTGAAAACTCGCATCTTGTATCTCATGACGCGAAACTCAGAACTCGGAACTAGGAACTCGTAACGCGTAACCGATAACTCGGTGCTCTCATCTTGTAACTCGTCACTCGTTACCCATAACTCGGAACCCGTATGTTGTATCTAGTAGCTCGTAACTCATTACTGATTACCTGGATCTCCTATCTTGTGTCTCGTAGCTCGTAACTTGTTACGATAAGTGGAAACTCGCATCTTGTATCTCGTAACTCGTAACAAGTACCTCGTAGATCGTAAGTCGTAATTCGTAATTCGTAACTCGTATATCGTAGCTCTCAACTCGAAACTCGTAAATCGCAGCTTATAATTCGCTACTCATAACCAGGAACTCGTATCTTGTGTATCGTAGCTTGTAACCCTTTACCTTTAACAAGGAACACGTATCTTACCTCATGTAGGTCGTAAATCGTTACTGATAAGTGGGAACTCGCAATTTGTATCTCGTGACGCGTAGCTCAGGACTTGGAACTCGTAACGGGTTACCGATAACTCGGAGCTTGTATCTTGTATCTCTTACTTTGTAACTCGTAACTCGTTACTCGTTACCTATTACTCGGAACTCGTATCTTCTATCTAGGATCTTGCAAATCATTGCCGATAACCTGGAACTCGTATCCTAGATCTTGAAGATCGTATCTCGTTACAAATAAGGGGGAACTCGCATCTTGTATCCGGTGACGTGTAACTCAGAACTCGGAACTAGAAACGCGATACCGATAACTCGGAGCTCGTATCTTGTTACTCGTAACTCGTAACTCGTTACCCATAACTCGGAACTCGTATCTTATATATCGTAACTTGTAATCCATTACCGATAACCTGGAACTCGTATCTTCCATCTCGTAGCTCGTAAGTCTTATTGATAAATGGGAACACGCATCTTGTATCTCGTGACGCGTAACTTAGGACTCGGAACTCGAAAGTGTTACAGGAAACTCGGAGCTCGTATCTTGAATCACCTACCTTGTAACTCGTAACTTGTAACCCGTAACTCGTTGCCCTCAACTCAGAACGCGTTTCCGATAACTCGGAACGGGTTTCCGATAACTCGGAACTCGTAACTTGTAACTCGTAACTTGTAACTCGTAACTTGTAACTCGTAACTTGTAACTCGTAACTCGTTACCCATAACTCGGAACTTGTATCTTATATATCGTAACTTGCAATCCATCAACGATAACCTGGAACTCGTATCTTGCATCGCATAGCTCGTAAATCATAACCGATAAATGGAAACTCGCATCTTGTATCTCGTGAGGCGTAACCCAGGAGTCGGAACTCGAAAGTGTTACCGATAACTCGGAGCTCGTATCTTGTATCACTTACCTTGCAACTTGTAACTCGTAACCCGTAACTCGTTGCCCATGGCTCAGAACTGGAATCTTGATCTCGGATCTTGTAAATCAATGACGATAACCTCGAACTCATATCTGAGATCTAGTAGTTCGCAACTAGTTATCGATAGGTGAAAACTCGCATCTTGTATCTCATGACGCGAAACTCAGAACTCGGAACTCGTAACGCGTAACCGATAAACCGGAGCGCTTATCTTATAACTTATCACTCGTTACCCATAACTCGGAACCTGTATCTTGTATCTAGTAGCTCGTAACTCATTACTGATTACTTGGAACTCGTATCTTCTGTCTCGTAGCTCGTAACTCGATACGATAAGTGAGAACTTGCATTTTGTATCTCGTAACTCGTAACTAGTACCTCATAGATCGTAGATCGTAAGTCGTAATTCGTAACTCGTAACTTGTATATCGTAACTCGCAACTCGAAGCTTGTAACTCGAAACTGGTAACTCGTAAATCGCAGCTTATAACTCGCTACTCATAACCCGGAACTCGTATCTTGTGTATCGTAGCTTGTAACACATTACCAATAACAAGGATCTTGTATCTTGCCTCTCGTAGCTCGTAAATCATTACCGATAAGTAGGAACTCGCAGCTTGTATCTAGTGACGCGTAACTCAGAACTTGGAACTCGTATCGCATTACTGATAACTCGGAGCATGTATCTTGTATCTCTGACCTTGTAACTCGCTACCCATAACCCGGACCTCGTATCTTAAATATCGTAACTTATAATCCTTTACCGATAACCTGGAACTCGTGTCATGCATCTCGAGACTCGTAAATCGTTACCGATAGATGGGAACTCGCATCTTGTATATAGTAGCTCGTAACTCATTACTGATTACCCGGAACTCGTATCTTGTGTATCGTAGATTGTAACCCATTACCAATAACAAGGAACTCGTATCTTGCCTTTCGTATCTCGTAACTCGCCACCAATGAGTGGGAACTTGCATCTTGTATCTCGTAACTCGTAACTAGTACCTTGTAGATCGTGAGTCGTAATTCGTAACTCGTAACTCGTGTATGGTAACTCGCAACTCGAAACTCGTAACTCGAAACTCGTAACTCGTAAATCGCAGCTTATAACTCGCTACTCATAACCCGGAACACGTATCTTGTGTAGCGTAGCTTGTAACACATTACCAATAGCAAGGATCTTGTATCTTGCCTCTCGTAGCTCGTAAATAGTTACCGATAAGTGGGAACTCGCAACTTGTATCTAGTGACGCGTATCTCAGAACTTGTAACTCGTAACACGTTACTGATAACACGGAGCATGTATCTTGTATTACTTACCTGGTAACTCGTTACCAATAACTCGGAACTCGTATCTTATAATTCATAACCTGTAATCCATTACCGATAACCTATAACTCGTATGTTGCATCTCGTAGCTCGTAAATCGTTACCGATAAATGGGAACTCGCAACTTGTATCTCGTAACGTGTAATTCAGAACTCGGAACTAGTAACGCGTTACCGATAACTCGGAACTAGTAACGCGTTACCGATAACTCGGAGCTCGTGTCTTGTATCACTTACCTTGTAACTCGTTACTCGTAAACCTTAACTCGTTGCCCATAACTCGGAACTCGGATCTTGATCTCGGATCTTGTAAATCAATGACGATAGCCTCGAAATCTTATCCTAGATCTAGTAGTTCGTAACTCATTACCGATAGGTGAAAACTCGCATCTTGTATCTCATGACGCAAAACTCAGAACTCGGAACTCGTAACGTGTAACCGATAACTCGGAGCTCGAATCTTGTAACTCGTAACTCGTTACTCATAACTCGGAACTCGTATCTTGTATCTAGTAGCTCGTAACTCATTACTGATTACTTGGAACTCGTATCTTCTGTCTCGTAGCTGGTAACTCGTTACGATAAGTGGGAACTTGCGTCTTGTATCTCGTAACTCGTAACTAGTACCTCGTAGATTGTAGATCGTAACTCGTAATTCGTAACTCGTAACTTGTATATCGTAACTCGCAACTCGAAGCTGTAACTCGAAACTCGTAACCCGTAACTCGTAAATCGCAGCATATAACTTGCTACTCATAACCCGGATCTCGTATCTTGTGTATCGTAGCTTGTAACCCATTACCAATAACAAGGAACTCGTATCTTTTATATCGTAACTTGTAATCTATTACCGATAACCTGGAACTCGTATCTTGCATCTCGTAGCTCGTAAATCGTTACCGATAAGTGGGAACTCGCAACTAGTATCTCGTGACGTGTAACTCAGAAGTTGGACCTCGTAACGCGTTACCGATATCTCGGAGCTTGTATATTGTATCTCTTACCTTGTAACTCGTAAATCATAGCTCGTAACTCGTTACCCATTTCTCGGAACTCGTATCTTCTATCTCGGATCTCGCAAATCATTGCCGATAACCTGGAACTCGTATCCTAGATCTTGAAGATCGTAACTCGTTACCAATAAGTGAAAAGTCGCATCTTGTATCTTGTGACGTGTAACTCAGAACTCGGAACTAGTAACGCGTTACCGATAACTCGGAGCTCGTATCTTGTATCACTTACCTTGCAACTTGTAACTCGTAACCCGTAATTCGTTGCCCATAACTCGGAACTCGAATCTTGATCACAGATCTTGTAAATCAATGACGATAACCTCGAACTCGTATCTTAGATCTAGCAGTTCGTAACTAGTTACCGATAGGTGAAAACTCGCATCTTCTATCTCATGACGCGAAACTCAGAACTCGGAACTTGTAACGCGTAACCGATAAACCGGAGCGCTTATCTTATAACTTATCACTCGTTACCCATAACTCGGAACCCGTATCTTGTATCTAGTAGCTCGTAACTCATTACTGATTACCTGAAACTCGTATCTTGTGTCTCGTAGCTCGTAACTTGTTACGATAAGTGGGAACTCGCATCTTGTATCTCGTAACTCGTAACTAATACCTCGTAGATCGTAAGTCGTAATTCGTAACTCGTAACTCGTATATCGTAACTCGCAACTCGTAACTCGTAACTCGTAAATCGCAGCTTATAACTCGCTACTCATAACCAGAAACTCGTATCTTGTGTATCGTAGCTTGTAACCCATTACCAATAACAAGGAACTCGTATCTTGCCTCTTGTAGGTCGTAAATCGTTACTGATAAGTGGGAACTCGTAACTTGTATCTCGTGACGCGTAATTCAGAACTTGGAACTCGTAACGCGTTGCAGATAACTTCGAGCTTGTATCTTGTACCTCTTAACTTGTAACTCGTAACTCGTTACTCGTTACACATCACTCGGATCTCGTATCTTCTGTCTCGGATCACGCAAATCATTGCCGATAACCTGGAACTCGTATCCTAAACTTGAAGATAGTAGCTCGTTACCAATAAGTGGGAACTTGCATCTTGTATCTCGTAACTCGTAACTAGTACCTCGTAGATCGTAGACCGTAAGTCGTAATTCGTAACTTGTATATCGTAACTCGCAGCTCGAAGCTTGTAACTTGAAACTCGTAACTCGTAAATCGCAGCTTATAACATGCTACTCATAACCCGGAACTCGTATCTTGTGTATCGTAGCTTGTAACCCATTACCAATAGCAAGGAACTCGTATCTTATATATCGTAACTTGTAATCTATTACCGATAACCTGGAACTCGTATCTTGCATCTCGTAGCTCGTAATTCGTTACCGATAGTGGGAACGCACAACTTGTATCTCGTGACGTGTAAATCAGAAGTTGGAACTCATAACGCGTTACCGATAACTAGGAGCTTGTATCTTGTATCTCTTACCTTGTAACTCGTAGCTCGTAACTCGTTACCCATTGCTCGGAACTCGTATCTTCTATCTCGGATCTCGCAGATCATTGCCGATAACCTAGAACTCATATCTTAGATCTTGAAGATCGTAGCTCGTTACCAATAAGTGGGTACTCGCATCTTGTATCTCGTGACGCGTAACTCAGGACTCGGAAGTGGAAAGTGTTACCGATAATTTTGAGCTCGTATCTTGTATCACTTACCTTACCATTACTGATTACCTGGAACTCGCATCTTGTATCTCGTAACTCGTAACTAGTACCTCGTAGATCGCAGCTTATAACTCGCTAACCATAACTCGGAACTCGAATCTTGATCACGGATTTTGTAAATCAATGACTATAGCCACGAACTCGTATCCTAGATCGAGTAGTTTGTAACTCGTTACCGAATAGTGGAAACTCGCATCTTGTATCTCATGACGCGAAACTCAGAACTAGGAAATCGTAACGCGAACCAATAACTCGGGAGCTCATATATTGTAACTCGTAACTCGTTACCCATAACTCGGAACTCGTATCTTGTATCTAGTAGCTCGTAACTCATTACTGATTACCTGGAACTCGTATCTTGTGTCTCGTAGCTCGTAAATCGTCACGATAAGTGGGAACTCGCATCTTGTATCTCGTAACTCGTAACTAGTACCTCGTAGATCGTAAATTGTAATTCGTTACTGGTGACTCGTATATGGTTACTCGCAACTCGAAACTCGTAACTCGAAACTCGTAACTCATAACTCGTAAATCGCAGCTTATAACTCGCTACTCAAAACCCGGAACTCGTATCTTGTGTATCGTAGCTTGTAACACATTACCAATAACAAGGATCATGTATCTTGCCTCTCGTAGCTCGTAAATTGTTACCGAAAAGTAGGAACTCGCGTCTTGTATCTCATGACGTGAAACTCAGAACTCGGAACCCGTAACGCGTAACCGATAAACCGGAGCGCTTATCTTATAACTTATCACTCGTTACCCATAATTGGGAACTCGTATCGTGTATCTAGTAGCTCGTAACTCATTACTGATTACCTGGAACTCGTATCTTGTGTCTCGTAGCTCGTAACTTGTTACGATAAGTGAGAACTCGCATCTTGTATCTCGTAACTCGTAACTAGTACCTCGTAGATCGTAAGTCGTAATTCGTAACTCGTAACTCGTATATCGTAACTCGCAACTCGTAACTCGTAACTCGTATATCGTAACTCGCAACTCGAAGCTTGTAACTCGAAACTCGTAACTCGTAAGTCGCAGCTTATAACTTGCTACTCATAACCCGGAACTCGTATCTTGTGTATCGTAGCTTGTAACCCATTACCAATAACAAGGAGCTCGTATCTTATATATCGTAACTTGTAATCTATTACCGATAACCTGGAACTCGTATCCTAGATCTTGAAGATCGTAACTCGTTACCAATAAGTGGGTACTCGCATCTTGTATCTCGTAACTGGTAACTAGTACCTCGTAGATCATAAGTCGTAATTCGTTACTTGTAACTCGTATATGGTAACTCGCAACTCGAAACTCGTAACTCGTAACTCGAAACTCGTAACTCGAAACTCGTAACTCGTAAATCGCAGCTTATAACTCGCTGCCCATAACTCGGACCTCGTATCTTATATATCGTAACTTATAATCCATTAGCGATAAACTGAAACTCGTATCATGCATCTCGTAGCTCGTAAATCGTTACCGATAGATGGGAACTCGAATCTTGTATATAGTAGCTCATAACTCATTAGTGATTACCCGGAACTCGTATCTTGTGTATCGTACATTGTAACCCATTACCAATAACAAGGAACTCGTATCTTGCCTTTCGTATCTCGTAACTCGTTACCAATGAGTGGGAACCCGCATCTTGTATCTCGTGACGTGTATATCAGAACTCGGAACTAGTAACGCGTTACCGATAACTCGGGGCTCGTATCTTGTAACTCGTAAATCGTAACCCGTTACCCATAACTCGGAACTCATATCTTATATATCGTAACTTGTTATCCATTACCGATAACCTGGAACTCGTATCTTACATCTCGTAGCTCGTAAATCGTTACCGATAAATGGGAACTCGCAACTTGTATCTCGTGACGTGTAACTCATACCTTGGAACTCGTAACGCGTTAGCGATAACTCGGAGCTTGTAGCTTGTAAATCTTACCTTGTGACTCGTAACTCGTAACTCGTTACACATTACTCGGAACTCGGATCTTGTATCTAGTAGCACGTAACTCATTACTGATTACCTCGAACTCGTATCTTGTGTCTCGTAGCTCGTAACTCGTTACGATAAGTAGGAACTCGCATCTTGTATCTCGTAACTCGTCACTAGTACCTCGTAGATCGTAAGTCGTAATTCGTAGCTCGTAACTCGTAACTCGTAATTCGTAAGTCGCAGCTTATAACTCGCTATTCATAACCCGGAACTCGTATCTTGCCTCCCGTAGCTCGTAAATCGTTACCGATGAGTGCCAACTCGCAACTTGTGTCTCGTGACATGTAACTCAGAACTTGGAACTCGTTACGCGTTACCGATAACTCGGAGCTTATATCTTGTAACTTTTAACTCGTAACTCGTTACCCATAACTCGGAACTCGTATCTTATATATCGTAACTTGCAATCCATCACCGATAACCTGGAACTCATATCTTGCATCGCATAGCTCGTAAATCATAACCGATAAATGGAAACTCGCATCTTGTATCTCGTGAGGCGTAACCCAGGAATCGGAACTCGAAAGTGTTACCGATAACTCGGAGCTCGTATCTTGTATCACTTACCTTGTAACTTGTAACTCGTAACCCGTAACTCGTTGCCCATAACTCGGAACTCGAATCTTGATCTCGGATCTTGTAAATCAATGACGATAACCTCGAACTCGTATCTTAGATCTACTAGTTCGTAACTAGTTACCGATAGGTGAAAACTCGCATCTTGTATCTCATGACGCGAAACTCAGAACTCGGAACTCGTAACGCGTAACCGATAAACCGGAGCGCTTATCTTATAACTTATCACTCGTTACCCATAACTCGGAACCCGTATCTTGTATCTAGTAGCTCGTAACTCATTACTGATTACCTGGAACTCGTATCTTGTGTCTCGTAGCTCGTAACTTGTTACGATAAGTGGGAACTTGCATCTTGTATCTCGTAACTTGTAACTAGTACCTCGTAGATCGTAAGTCGTAAATTGTAACTCGTAACTCGTAACTCATATATCGTAACTCGCAACTCGTAACTCGTAAATCGCAGCTTATAACTCGCTACTCATAACCAGAAACTCGTATCTTGTGTATCGTAGCTTGTAACCCATCACCAATAACAAGGAACTGGTATCTTGCCTCTTGTAGCTCGTAAATCGTCACCGATAAGTAGGAACTCGCAACTTGTATCTCGTGACGCGTAACTCAGGACTCGGAACTCGAAAGTATTACCGATAATTTGGAGCTCGTATCTTGTATCACTTACCTTACCATTACTGATTACCTGGAACTCGCATCTTGTATCTCGTAACTCGTAACTAGTACCTCGTAGATCGTAAGTCGTAATTCGTTACTCGTAACTCGTATATGGTAACTGGCAACTCGAAACTCGTAAATCGAAACTCTTTACTCGTAAATCGCAGCTTATAACTCGCTACCCATAACTCGGAACTCGAATCTTGATCACGGATTTTGTAAATCAATGACGATAGCCACGAACTCGTATCCTAGATCTAGTAGTTTGTAACTCGTTACCGATAGGTGGAAACTCGCATCTTGTATCTCATGACGCGGAACTCAGAACTTGGAACTCGTAACGCGAACCAATAACTCGGGAGCTCGTATATTGTAACTCGTAACTCGTTACCCATAACTCGGAACTCGTATATTGTATCTAGTAGCTCGTAACTCATTACTGATCACCTGGAGCTCGTATCTTGTGTCTCGTAGCTCGTAATTCGTTACGATAAGTAGGAACTCGCTACTTGTATCTAGTGACGCGTAACTCAGAACTAGGAACTCGTAACGCGTTACTGATAACTCGGAGCATGTATCTTGTATCTCTTACCTTGTAACTCGCTACCCATAACCCGGAACTCGTATCTTAAATATTGTAACTTATAATCCTTTACCGATAACATGGAACTCGTATCATGCATTTCGTAACTCGTAAATCGTTACCGATAGATGGGAACTCGCATCTTGTATAATGTAGCTCGTCACTTTTAACTGATTACCTGGAACTCGTATCTTGTGTATCGTAGCTTGTAACACATTACCAATAGCAAGGATCTTGTATCTTGCCTCTCGTAGCTCGTAAATCGTTACCGATATGTGGGAACTCGCAACTTGTATCTAGTGACGCGTATCTCAGAACTTGTATCTCGTAACACGTTACTGATAACTCGGAGCATGTATCTTGTATGCCTTACCTTTTAACTCGTTTTCTATAACTCTGAACTCGTATCTTATATATCGTAACTTGTAATCCATTACCGAAACCTGGAACTCGTATCTTGCATGTCGTAGCTCGTAAATCGTTACCGATAGATGGGAACTCGAATCTTGTATATAGTAGCTCGTAACTCATTACTGATTACCCGGAACTCGTATCTTGTGTATCGTATATTGTAACCCATTACCAATAACAAGGAACTCGTATCTTGCCTATCGTATCTGGTAACTCGTTACCAATAAGTGGGAACTCGCATCTTGTATCTCGTGACGTGTAAATCAGAACTCGGAACTAGTAACGCGTTACCGATTACTCGGAGCTCGTATCTTGTATCACTTACCTTGTAACTCGTAACTCGTAAACCTTAACTCGTTGCCCATAACTCGGAACTCGAATCTTGATCTCGGATCTTGAAAATCAATGATGATAACCTCGAATTCGTATCCTAGATCTAGAAGTTCGTAACTCGTTACCGATAGGTGGAAACTCGCATCCTGTATCTCATGACGCGAAACTCAGAACTAGAACTCGTAACTTGTAACCGATAACTCGGAGCGCGTATCTTGTATCTAGTAGCTCGTAACTCATTACTGATTACCTGGAACTTGTATTTTGTGTCTCGTAGCTCGTAACTCTTTACGATAAGTAGGAACTCACATCTTGTATCTCGTAACTCGTAACTAGTACCTCGTAGATCGTAAGTCGTAATTCGCAACTGATAACTCGTAACTTGTATATCGTATCTCGCAACTCGAAACTCGAAACTCGAAGCTCGTAACTCGTGAATCGAGGCTTATAACTCGCTACTCATAACCCGGAACTCGTATCTTGTGTAAAGTAGCTTGTAACCCATTACCAATAACAAGGAACTCGTATCTTGCCTCTCATAGCTCGTAAATCGTTACCGATAAGTGGGACTCGTAACTTGTATCTCGTGACGCGTGACTCAGAACTTGGAACTCGTAAGGCGTTACTGATAACTCGGAGCTTGTATCATGTATCTCTTACCTTGTAACTCGTAACTCGTAACTCGCAACTTGTTACCCATTACTCGGAACTCGTATCTTCTATCTAGGATCTCGTAAATCATTGCCGATAACCTGGAACTCGTATCCTAGATCTTGAAGATCGTAACTCGTTACCAATAAGTGGAAAGTCGCATCTTGTATCTTGTGACGTGTAACTCAGAACTCGGAACTAGTAACGCGTTACCGATAACTCGGAGCTCGTATCTTGTAACTCGTAAATCGTAACTCGTTACCCATACCTCGAAACTCGTATCTTATATATCGTAACTTGTAATCCATTACCGATAACTCGGAGCTCGTATCTTGTATCACTTACCTTGTAACCCGTAACCCGTAACTTGTTGCCATAACGCGGAACTCGAATCTTCATCTCGGATCTTGTAAATCAATGACGATAACCTCGAACTCGTATCCTAGCTAGTAGTTCGTTACTCGTTACCGATAGGTGAAAACTCGCATCTTGTATCTCATGACGCGAAACTCAGAACTCGGAACTCGGAACTCGCAACGCGTAACCGATAACTCGGTGCTCTCATCTTGTAACTCGTCACTCGTTACCCATAACTCGGAACCCGTATGTTGTATCTAGTAGCTCGTAACTCATTACTGATTACCTGGATCTCCTATCTTGTGTCTCGTAGCTCGTAACTTGTTACGATAAGTGGGAGCTCGCATCTTGTATCTCGTAACTCGTAACAAGTACCTCGTAGATCGTAAGTCGTAATTCGAAATTCGTAACTCGTATATCGTAGCTCTCAACTCGAAACTCGTAAATCGCAGCTTATAATTCGCTACTCATAACCAGGAACATGTATCTTGTGTATCGTAGCTTGTAACCCATTACCTTTAACAAGGAACACGTATCTTACCTCATGTACCTCGTAAATCGTTACTGATAAGTGGGAACTCGCAACTTGTATCTCGTGACGCGTAGCTCAGGACTTGGAACTCGTAACGGGTTACCGATAACTCGGAGCTTGTATCTTGTATATCTTACTTTGTAACTCGTAACTCGTTACTCGTTATCTATTACTCGGAACTCGTATCTTCTATCGAGGATCTTGCAAATCATTGCCGATAACCTGGAACTCGTATCCTAGATCTTGAAGTTCGTAACTCGTTACCAATAACTCGCATCCTGTATCCGGTGACGTGTAACTCAGAACTCGGAACTAGAAACGCGTTACCGATAACTCGGAGCTCGTATCTTGTAACTCGTAACTCATAACTCGTTACCCATAACTCGGAACTCGTATCTTATATATCGTAACTTGTAATCCATTACCGATAACCTGGAACTCATATCTTCCATCTCGTAGCTCGTAAGTCTTACCGATAAATGGGAACTCGCATCTTGTATCTCGTGAGGCGTAAACAAGGAGTCGGAACTCGAAAGTGTTACCGATAACTCGGAGCTCGTATCTTGTATCACTTACCTTGCAACTTGTAACTCGTAACCCGTAACTCGTTGCCCATAACTCAGAACTCGAATCTTGATCTCGGATCTTGTAAATCAATGACGATAACCTCGAACTCATATCTGAGATCTAGTAGTTCACAACTAGTTACCTATAGGTGAAAACTCGCATCTTGTATCTCATGACGCGAAACTCAGAACTCGGAACTCGTAACGCGTAACCGATAAACCGGAGCGCTTATCTTATAACTTATCACTCGTTACCCATAACTCGGAACCTGTATCTTGTATCTAGTAGCTCGTAACTCATTACTGATTACTTGGAACTCGTATCTTCTGTCTCGTAGCTCGTAACTCGATACGATAAGTGGGAACTTGCGTTTTGTATCTCGTAACTCGTAACTAGTACCTCATAGATCGTAGATCGTAAGTCGTAATTCGTAACTCGTAACTTGTATATCGTAACTCGCAACTCGAAGCTTGTAACTCGAAACTCGTAACTCGTAACTCGTAAATCGCAGCTTATAACTCGCTACTCATAACCCGGAACTCGTATCTTGTGTATCGTAGCTTGTAACACATTACCAATAACAAGGATCTTGTATCTTGCCTCTCGTAGCTCGTAAATCGTTACCGATAAGTAGGAACTCGCAGCTTGTATCTAGTGACGCGTAACTCAGAACTTAGAACTCGTAACGCGTTACTGATAACTCGGAGCATGTATCTTGTATCTCTGACCTTGTAACTCGCTACCCATAACCCGGACCTCGTATCTTAAATATCGTAACTTTTAATCCTTTACCGATAACCTGGAACTCGTGTCATGCATCTCGAGACTCGTAAATCGTTACAGATAGATGGGAACTCGCATCTTGTATATAGTAGCTCGTAACTCATTACTGATTACCCGGAACTCGTATCTTCTATCTCGTAACTCGTAACTAGTACCTCGTAGATCGTAGATCGTAAGTCGTAATTCGTAACTCGTAACTTGTATATCGTAACTCGCAACTCGAAGCTTGTAACTCGAAACTCGTAACTCGTAACTCATAAATCGCAGCTTATAACTTGCTACTCATAACCCAGAGTTCGTATCTTGTGTATCGTAGCTTGTAACCCATTACCAATAACAAGGAACTCGTATCTTATATATCGTAACTTGTAATCTATTACCGATAATCTGGAACTCGTATCTTGCATCTCGTAGCTCGTAAATCGTTACCGATAAGTGGGAACTCGCAACTAGTAGCTCGTGACGTGTAACTCAGAAGTTGGAACTCGTAACGCGTTACCGATAACTCGGAGCTTGTATCTTGTATCTCTTACCTTGTAACTCGTAACTCGTAGCTCGTAACTCGTTACCCATTGCTCTGAACTCGTATCTTCTATCTCGGATCTCGCAAATCATTGCCGATAACCTGGAACTCGTATCCTAGATCTTGAAGATCATAACTCGTTACCAATAAGTGGGAACTCGCATCTTGTATCTCGTGACGTGTAACTCAGAACTCGGAACTAGAAACGCGTTACCGATAACTCGGAGCTCGTATCTTGTAACTCGTAACTCGTAACTCGTAACCCGTAAATCGCAGCTTATAACTCGCTACCCACAACCCGGACCTCGTATCTTAAATATCGTAACTTATAATCCATTACCGATAACCTGGAACTCGTATCTTGCATCTCGTAGCTCGTAAATCGTTACCGATAAGTGGGAACTCGCAACTTGTGTCTCGTGACGTGTAACTCAGAAGATGGAACTCGTAACGCGTTACCGATAACTCGGAGCTTGTATCTTGTATCTCTTACCTTGTAACTCGTAACTCGTAACTCGTTAGCCATTGCTCGGAACTCGTATCTTCTATCTCGAGTCTCGCAAATCATTGCCGATAACCTGGAACTCGTATCCTAGACCTTGAAGATCGTAACTCGTTACCAATAAGAGGGTACTCGCATCTTGTATCTCGTGACGCGTAACTCAGGACGGAACTCGAAAGTGTTACCGATAATTGGGAGCTCGCATCTTGTATCACTTACCTTACCATTACTGATTACCTGGAACTCGCATCTTCTATCTCGTAACTTGTAACTAGTGCCTCGTAGATCGTAAGTCGTAATTCGTTACTCGTAAATTCCAGCTTATAACTCGCTACCCATAACTCGGAACTCGAATATTGATCACGGATTTTGTAAATCAATGACGATAGCCACGAACTCGTATCCTAGATCTAGTAGTTTGTAACTCGTTACCGATAGGTGGAAACTCGCATCTTGTATCTCATGACGCGAAACTCAGAACTTGGAACCCGTAACGCGAACCAATAACTCGGGAGCTCGTATATTGTAACTCGTAACTTGTAACTCGTAACTCGTTACCTATAACTCGGAACTCGTATCTTATATATCGTAACTTGCAATCCATCACCGATAACCTGGAACTCGTATCTTGCATCGCATAGCTCGTAAATCATAACCGATAAATGGAAACTAGCATCTTGTATCTCGTGAGGCGTAACCCAGGAGTCGGGACTCGAAAGTGTTACCGATAACTCGGAGCTCGTATCTTGTATCACTTACCTTGTAACTACTAACTCGTAACCCGTAACTCGTTGCCCATAACTCGGAACTCGAATCTTGATCTCGGATCTTGTCTTGTGTCAATGACGATAACCTCGAACTCGTATCTTAGATCTAGTAGTTCGTAACTAGTTACCGATAGGTGAAAACTCGCATCTTGTATCTCATGACGCGAAACTCAGAACTCGAAACTCGTAACGCGTAACCGATAAACCGGAGCGCTTATCTTATAACTTATCACTCGTTACCCATAACTCGGAACCCGTATCTTGTATCTAGTAGCTCGTAACTCATTACTGATTACCTGGAACTCGTATCTTGTGTCTCGTAGCTCGTAACTTGTTACGATAAGTGGGAACTCGCATCTTGTATCTCGTAACTCGTAACTAGTACCTCGTAGATCGTAAGTCGTAATTCGTAACTCGTAACTCGTATATCGTAACTCGCAACTCGTAACTCGTAACTCGTAAATCGCAGCCTATAACTCGCTACTCAACCAGAAACTCGTATCTTGTGTATCGTAGCTTGTAACCCATTACCAATAACAAGGAACTGGTATCTTGCCTCTTGTAGCTCGTAAATCGTTACCGCAACTTGTACCTCGTGACGTGTAACTCAGAAGTAGGAACTCGTAACGCGTTACCGATAACTCGGAGCTTGTATCTTATATAGATGGGAACTCGCATCTTGTATATAGTAGATCGTAACTCATTACTGATTACCCGGAACTCGTATCTTGTGTATCGTAGATTGTAACCCATTACCAATAACAAGGAACTCGTATCTTGCCTTTCGTATCTCGTAACTCGTTACCAATGAGTGGGAACTTACATCTTGTATCTCGTAACTCGTAACTCGTAACTAATACCTTGTAGATCGTAAGTCGTAATTCGTAACTCGTAACTCGTGTATGGTAACTCGCAACTCGAAACTCGTAACTCGAAACTCGTAACTCGTAACTCGTAAATCGCAGCTTATAACTCGCTACTCATAACCCGGAACACGTATCTTGTGTATCGTAGCTTGTAACACATTACCAATAGCAAGGATCTTGTATCTTGCCTCTCGTAGCTCGTAAATAGTTCCGATAAGTGGGAACTCGCAACTTGTATCTAGTGACGCGTATCTCACAACTTGTAACTCGTTACACGTTACTGATAACTCGGAGAATGTATCTTGTATCATTAACCTTGTAACTCGTTACCAATAACTGGGAACTCGTATCTTATATATCGTAACTTGTAATACATACCCGATAACCTGGAACTCGTATGTTGCATCTCGTAGCTCGTAAATCGTTACCGATAAATGGGAACTCGCAACTTGTATCTCGTAACGTGTAATTCAGAACTCGGAACTAGTAACGCGTTACCGATAACTCGGAACTAGTAACGCGTTACCGATAACTCGGAGCTCGTATCTTGTATCACTTACCTTGTAACTCGTTACTCGTAAACCTTAACTCGTTGCCCATAACTCGGAACTAGAATCTTGATCTCGGATCTTGTAAATCAATGACGATAGCCTCGAACTCTTATCCTAGATCTAGTAGTTCGTAACTCATTACCGATAGGTGAAAACTCGCATCTTGTATCTCTTGACGCAAAACTCAGAACTCGGAGCTCGTATCTTGTAACTCGTAACTCGTTACCCATAACTCGGAACTCGTATCTTGTATCTAGTAGCTCGTAACTCATTACTGATTACTTGGAACTCGTATCTTCTGTCTCGTAGCTCGTAACTCGTTACGATAAGTGGGAACTTGCGTCTTGTATCTCGTAACGCGTAACTAGTACCTCGCAGATCGTAGATCGTAACTCGTAATTCGTAACTCGTAACTTGTATATCGTAACTCGCAACTCGAAGCTTGTAACTCGAAACTCGTAACCCGTAACTCGTAAATCGCAGCATATAACTTGCTACTCATAACCCGGAACTCGTATCTTGTGTATCGTAGCTTGTAACCCATTACCAATAACAAGGAACTCGTATCTTATATATCGTAACTTGTCATTCATTACCGATAACCTGGAACTCGTATCTTGCATCTCGTAAATCGCTACCGATAAGTGGGAACTCGCAACTAGTATCTCGTGACGTGTAATTCAGAAGTTGGACCTCGTAACGCGTTACCGATAACTCGGAGCTTGTATATTGTATCTCTTACCTTGTAACTCGTAACTCGTGGCTCGTAACTCGTTACCCATTGCTCGGAACTCGTATCTTCTATCTCGGATCAATAACAAAGATCTTGTATCTTTCCTCTCGTAGCTCGTAAATCGTTACCGATAAGTAGGAACTCGCAACTTGTATCTAGTGACGCGTAACTCAGAACTTGGAACTCGTAACGCGTTACCGATAACTCGGAGCATGTATCTGTATCTCTTACCTTGTAACTCGCTACCCATAACCCGGACCTCGTATCTTAAATATCGTAACTTATAATCCTTTACCGATAACCTGGAACTCGTATCATGCATCTCGTAACTCGTAGATCGTTACCGATAGATGGGAACTCGCATCTTGTATATAGTAGCTCGTAACTCATTACTGATTACCCGGAACTCGTATCTTGTGTATCGTAGATTGTAACCCATTACCAATAACAAGGAACTCGTATCTTGCCTTTCGTATCTCGTAACTCGTTACCAATGAGTGGGAACTTGCATCTTGTATCTCGTAACTCGTAACTAGTACCTTGTAGATCGTAAGTCGTAACTCGTAACTCGTGTATGGTAACTCGCAACTCGAAACTCGTAACTCGAAACTCGTAACTCGTAAATCGCAGCTTATAACTCGCTACTCATAACCCGGACCACGTATCTTGTGTATCGTAGCTTGTAACCCATTACCTTTTACAAGGAAGTCGTATCTTGCCTTTCGTATCTCGTAACTCGTTACCAATAAGTGGGAACTAGCATCTTGTATCTCGTAACTCGTAACTAGTACCTCGTAGATCGTAAGTCATAATTCGTAACTCGTAACTCGTAACTCGTAACTCGTAACTCGTAACTCGAAACTCGTAACTCGTAACCCGTAAATCGCAGCTTATAACTCGCTACCCACAACACGGACCTCGTATCTTATATATCGTAACTTATAATCCATTACCGATAACCTGGAACTCGTATCATGCATCTCGTAGCTCGTAAATCGTTACCGATAGATGGGAACTCTAATCTTGTATATAGTAGCTCGTAACTCATTACTGATTACCCGGAACTCGTATCTTGTGTATCGTAGATTGTAACCCATTACCAATAACAAGGAACTCGTATCTTGCCTTTCGTATCTCGTAACTCGTTACCAATAAGTGGGAACTAGCATCTTGTATCTCGTAACTCGTAACTAGTACCTCGTAGATCGTAAGTCATAATTCGTAACTCGTAACTCGTAACTCGTAACTCGTAACTCGTAACTCGTAACTCGTAACTCGTAACTCGTAACTCGTAACTCGTAACTCGTAACTCGTAACTCGTAACTCGTAACTCGTAACTCGTAACTCGTAACTCGTAACTCGTAACTCGTAACTCGTAACTCGTATATCGTAGCTCTCAACTCGAAACTCGTAACTCGTAAATCGCAGCTTATAATTCGCTACTCATAACCAGGAACTCGTATCTTGTGTATCGTAGCTTGTAACCCATTACCTTTAACAAGGAACACGTATCTTGCCTCTCGTAGCTCGTAAATCATAACCGATAAATGGAAACTCGCATGTTGTATCTCGTGAGGCGTAACCCAGGAGTCGGAACTCGAAAGTGTTACCGATAACTCGGAGCTCGCATCTTGTATCACTTACCTTGTAACTCGTAAACCTTAACTCGTTGCTTATAACTCGGAACTCGAATCTTGATCTCGGATCTTGTAAATCAATGACGATAACCTCGAACTCGTATCTTAGATCTAGTAGTTCGTAACTAGTTGCCGATAGGTGAAAACTCGCATCTTGTATCTCATGACGCGAAACTCAGAATTCGGAACTCGTTACGCGTAACCGATAAGCCGGAGCGCTTATGTTATAACTTATCACTCGTTACCCATAACTCGGAACCCATATCTTGTATCTAGTAGCTCGTAACTCATTACTGATTACCTGGAACTCGTATCTTGTGTCTCGTAGCTCGTAACTAGTACCTCGTAGATCGTAAGTCGTAATTTGTAACTCGTAACTCGTATATCGTAACTCGCAACTCGCAACTCGCAACTCGCAACTCGCAACTAGCAACTCGCAACTCGCAACTCGCAACTCGCAACTCGTAACTCGTAACTCGTAAATCGCAGCCTATAACTCGCTACTCATAACCAGAAACTTGTATCTTGTGTATCGTAGCTTGTAACCCATTACCAATAACAAGGAACTCGTATCTTGCCTCTTGTAGCTCGTAAATCATTACCGATAAATGGGAACTCGCAACTTGCATTTCGTGACGTGTAACTCAGAAGTTGGAACTCGTAACGCGTTACCGATAATTCGGAGCTTGTATCTTGTATCTCTTACCTTGTAACTCGTAGCTCGTAACTCGTATCTTCTATCTCGGACCTCGCAAATCATTGCCGATAACCTGGAACTCGTATCCTAGATCTTGAAGATCGTAACTCGTTACCAATAAGTGGGTACTCGCATTTTGTATCTCGTGACGCGTAACTCAGGACTCGGAACTCGAAAGTGTTACCGATAATTTGGAGCTCGTATCTTGCATCACTTACCTTACCATTACTGATTACCTGGAACTCGCATCTTGTATTTCGTATCGTAACTAGTACCTCGTAGATCGTAAGTTGTAATTCGTAACTCGTAACTCGTATATCGTAACTCGCAACTCGAAACTCGTAACTCGTAAATCGCAGCTTATAACTCGCTACTCATAACCAGAAACTAGTATCTTGTGTATCGTAGCTTGTAACCCATTGCCAATAACAAGAAACTCGTATCTTGCCTCTTGTAGCTCGTTAATCGTTACTGATAAGTGGGAACTCGTAACTTGTATCCCGTGACGCGTAATTCAGAACTTGGAACTCGTAACGCGTTACCAATAACTTCGAGCTTGTATCTTGTACCTCTTAACTTGTAACTCGTAACTCGTTACTCGTTACACATTACTTGGATCACGCAAATCATTGCCGATAACATGGAACTCGTATCCTAAACTTGAAGATAGTAACTCGTTACCAATAAGTGGGAACTTGCATCTTGGTTCTCGTAACTCGTTACTAGTACCTCGTAGATCGTAGACCGTAAGTCGTAATTCGTAACTCGTAAATCGCAGCTTATAACCTGCTACTCATAACCCGGAACTCGTATCTTGCGTATCGTAGCTTGTAACCCATTACCAATAACAAGGAACTCGTATCTTATATATCGTAACTTGTAATGTATTACCGATAACCTGGAATTCGTATCTTGCATCTCGGATCTCGTAAATCATTGCCGATAACCTGGAACTCGTATACTAGATCTTGAAGATCGTAACTCGTTACCAATAAGTGGGTACTCGCATCTTGTATCTCGTAACTCGTAACTAGTAACTCGTTACCGATAGGTGGAAACTCGCATCTTGTATCTCAGACGCGGAACTCAGAACTTGGAACTCGTAACGCGAACCAATAACTCGGGAGCTCGTATATTGTAAGTCGTGATTCGTTACTCGTAACTCGTATATGGTAACTCGCAACTCGCAACTCGTAACTCGAAACTCGTAACTCGTAACCCGTAAATCGCAGCTTATAACTCGCTACCCACAACCCGGACCTCGTATCTTAAATTTCGTAACTTATAATCCACTACCGATAACCTGGAACTCGTATCAAGCATCTCGTAGCTCGTAAATCGTTACCGATAGATGGGAACTCGAATCTTGTATATAGTAGCTCGTAACTCATTACTGATTACCCGGAACTCGTATCTTGTGTATCGTAGATTGTAAACCATTACCAATAACAAGGAACTCGTATCTTGCCTTTCGTATCTCGTAACTCGATACCAATAAGTGGGAACTCGCATCTTGTATCTCGTAACTCGTAACTCGTATATCGTAGCTCTCAACTCGAAACTCGTAACTCGTAACTCGTAAATCGCAGCTTATAATTCGCTACTCATAACCAGGAACTCGTATCTTGTGTATCGTAGCTTGTAACCCATTACCTTTAACAAGGAACACGTATCTTGCCTCTTGTAGCTCGTAAATCGTTACTGATAAGTGGGAACTCGCATCTTGTATCTCGTGACGTGTAACTCAGAACTCGGAACTAGACGCCTTACCGATAACTCGGAGCTCGTATCTTGTAACTCGTAACTCGAGACTCGTTACCCATAACTCGGAACTCGTATCTTATATATCGTAACTTGCAATCCATCACCGATAACCTGGAGCCCGTATCTTGCATCGCATAGCTCGTAAATCATAACCGATAAATGGAAACTCGCATCTTGTACCTCGTGAGACGTAACCCAGGAGTCGGAACTCGAACGTGTTACCGATAACTTGGAGCTCGTATCTTGTATCACTTACCTTGTAACTTGTAACTCGTAACCCGTAACTCGTTGCCCATAACTCGGAACTCGGATCTTGATCTCGGATCTTGTAAATCAATGACGATAACCTCGAACTCGTATCTTAGATCTAGTAGTTCGTAACTAGTTACCGATAGGTGAAAACTCGCATCTTGTATCTCATGACGCGAAACTCACAACTCGGAACTCGTAACGCGTAAACGATACACCGGAGCGCTTATCTTATAACTTATCACTCATTACCCATAACTCGGAACCCGTATCTTGTATCTAGTAGCTCGTAACTCATTACTGATTACCTGGAACTCGTATCTTCTGTCTCGTAGCTCGTAACTCGTTACGATAAGTGGGAACTCGCATCTTGTATCTCGTAACTCGTAACTAGTACCTCGTAGATCGTAAATCGTAAGACGTAATTCGTAACTCGTAACTTGTATATCGTAACTCGCAACTCGAAGCTTGTAACTCGAAAATCGTAACTCGTAACTCGTAAATCGCAGCTTATAACTTGCTACTCATAACCCAGAGCTCGTATCTTGTGTATCGTAGCTTGTAACCCATTACCAATAACAAGGAACTCGTATCTTATATATCGTAACTTGCAATCTATTACCGATAACCTGGAACTCGTATCTTGCATCTTGTAGCTTGTAAATCGTTACCGATAAGAGGGAACTTGCAACTTGTATCTCGTGACGTGTAACTCAGAAGTTGGAACTCGTAACGCGTTACCGATAACTCGGAGCTTGTATCTTGTATATCTTACCTTGTAACTCGTAACTCGTAACTCGTTACCCATTGCTCGGAACTCGTATCTTCTATCTCGGATCTCGCAAAACCGATAACCTGGAACTCGTATCCTAGACCTTGAAGATCGTGACTCGTTACCAATAAGTGGGTACTCGCATCTTGTATTTCGTGACGCGTAACTCAGGACTCGGAATTCGAAAGTGCTACCGGTAACTTGGAGCTCGTATCTTGTATAACTTACCTTGTAATTCGTAACTCGTAACCCGTAACACGTTGCCCATGTTTATACTCATAACCCGGAACTCGTACATGTGTATCGTAGCTTGTAACCCATTACCAATAACAAGGAACTCGTATCTTGCCTCTCGTAGCTCGTAAATCGTTACCGATGAGTGAGAACTCGCAACTTGTATCTCGTGACGCGTAACTCAGACTCGGAACGTGTAATTGTTACCGATAACTCGTAGCTCGTATCTTGTATAACTTACCTTGTAACTCGTAACCCTTAACTCGTTGCCCATAACTTGGAACTCGTAACGCGTAATCGATAACTCGGTGCTCTTATCTTGTAACTCGTCACTCGTTACCCATAACTCGGAACCCGTATCTTGTATCTAGTAGCTCGTAACTCATTACTGATTACCTGGAACTCCTATCTTGTGTCTCTTAGCTCGTAACTTGTTACGATAAGTGGGAACTCGCATCTAGTATCTCGTAACTCGTAACTAGTACCTCGTAGATCGTAAGTCGTAATTCGTAACTCGTAACTCGTATATCGTAGCTCTCAACTCGAAGCTCGTAACTCGTAACTCGTAAATTGCAGCTTATAACTCGCTACTCATAACCAGGAACACGTATCTTGTGTATCGTAGCTTGTAACCCATTACCTTTAACAAGGATTACGTACCTTGCCTCTCGTAGCTCGTAAATCGTTACTGATAAGTGGGAACTCGCAACTTGTATCTCGAGACGCGTAGCTCAGGAATTGGAACTCGTAACGCATTACCGATAACTCGGAGCTTGTATCTTGTATCTCTTACCTTCTAACTCGTAACTCGTTACCTATTACTCGGAGCTCGTATCTTCTATCTAGGATCTTGCAAATCATTGCCGATAACCTGGAACTCGTATCCTAGATCGCGAAGATCGTAACTCGTTACCAATGTGGGAACTCGCATCTTGTATCTCGTGACGTGTAACTCAGAACTCGGAACTAGAAACGCGTTACCTATAACTCGGAGCTCGAATCTTGTAACTCGTAACTTGTAACTCGTTACCCATAACTCGGAACTCGTATCTTATATATCGTATCTTGTAAACCATTACCGATAACCCGGAACTCGTATCTTCCATCTCGTAGCTCGTAAATAATAACCGATAAATGGAAACTCGCATCTTTTATCTCGAGATGCGTAACCCAGGAGTCGGAACTCGATAGTGTTACCGATAACTCGGAGCTCGTATCTTGTATCACTTACCTTGTAACTTGTAACTCGTAACCCGTAACTCGTTGCCCATAACTCGGAACTCGAATCTTGATCTCGGATCTTGTAAATCAATGACGTTAACCTCGAACTCGTATCTTAGATCTAGCAGTTCGTAACTAGTTACCGATAGGTAAAATCTCGCATCTTGTATCTCATGACGCGAAACTCTGAACTCGGAACTCATAACGCGTAAACGATAACCCGGAGCGCTTATCCTATAACTCATCACTCGTTACCCATAACTCGGAACCCGTATCTTGTATCTAGTAGCTCGTAACTCATTACTGATTACCTGGAACTCGTATCTTGTATCTCGTAGCTCGTAACTTGTTACGATAAGTGGGAACTCGCATCTTGTATCTCGTAACTCGTAACTAGTACCTCGTAGATCGTAAGTGGTAATTCGTAACTCGTAACTCGTATATCGTAACTCGCAACTCGAAGCTTCAAGCTCGAAACTAGTAACTCGCAGCTTATAACATGCTACTCATAACCCGGAACTCGTATCTTGTGTATGGTAGCTTGTAACCCATTACCAATAACAAGAAACTCGTATCTTATATATCGTAACTTGTAATCTCTTACCGATAACCTGGAACTCGTATCTTGCATCTCGTAGCTCGTAAATCGTTACCGATAGTGGGAACTCGCAACTTGTATCTAGTGACGCGTAACTCAGAACTTGGAACTCGTAACGCGTTACCGATAACTCGGAGCATGTATCTTGTATATCTTACCTTGTAACTCGCTACCCATAACCAGGACCTCGTATCTCAAATATCGTAACTTATAATCCTTTACCGATAACCTGGAACTCGTATCATGCATCTCGTAACTCGTAAATCGTTACCGATAGATGGGAACTCGCATCTTGTATATAGTAGCTCGTAACTCATTACTGATTACCCGGAACTCGTATCTTGTGTATCGTAGATTGTAACCCATTACCAATAACAAGGAACTCGTATCTTGCATTTCGTATCTCGCAACTCGTTACCAATGAGTGGGAACTTGCATATTGTATCTCGTAACTCGTAACTAGTACCTTGTAGATCGTAAGTCGTATTTCGTAACTCGTAACTCGTGTATGTTAACTCGCAACTCGAAACTCGTAACTCGCAACTCGTAACTCGAATCTCGTAACTCGTAAATCGCAGCTTATAACTCGCTACTCATAACCCGGAACACGTATCTTGTGTATCGTAGCTTGTAACACATTACCAATAGCAAGGATCTTGTATCTTGCCTCTCGTAGCTCGTAAATCGTTACCGATAAGTGGGAAATCGCAACTTGTATCTAGTGACGCGTATCTCAGGACTTGTAACTTGTAACACGTTACTGATAACTCGGAGCATATATCTTGTATCACTTACCCTGTAACTCGTTACCAATAGCTCGAAACTCGTATCTTATATATCGTAACGTGTAATCCATTACCGATAACCTGGAACTCGTATGTTGCATCTCGTAGCTCGTAAATCGTTACCGATAAATGGGAACTGGCAACTTGTATCTCGTAACGTGTAACTCAGAACTCGGAACTAGTAACCGATAACTTGGAGCTCGTATCTTGTAACTCGTAACTCGTTACCCATAACTCGGAACTCGTATCTTGTATCTAGTAGCTCGTAACTCATTACTGATTACTTGGAACACGTATCTTCTGTCTCGTAGCTCGTTACGATAAGTGGGAACTTGCATCTTGTATCTCGTAACTCGTAACTAGTACCTCGTAGATCGTAGATCGTAAGTCGTAATTCGTAACTCGTGACTTGTATATCGTAACTCGCAGCTCGAAGCTTGTAACTCGAAACTCGTAACTCGTAAATCGCAGCTTATAACTTGCTACTCATAACCCGGAACTCGTATCTTGGGTATCGTAGCTTGTAACCCATTACCAGTAACAAGGAACTCGTATCTTATATATCGTAACTTGTAATCTATTACCGATAACCTGGAACTCGTATCTTGCATCTCGTAGCTCGTAAATCGTTACCGATAAGTGGGAACTCGCAACTAGTATCTCGTGACGTGTAACTCAGAAGTTGGAACTCGTAACGCGTTACCGATAATTCGAAGCTTGTATCTTGTATCTCTTACCTTGTAACTCGTAACTTTATAGCTCGTAACTCGTTACCCATTGCTCGGAACTCGTAACTTCTATCTCGGATCTCGTAAATCATTGCCGATAACCTGGAACTCGTATACTAGATCTTGAAGATCGTAACTCGTTACCAATAAGTGGGTACTCGCATCTTGTATCTCGTAACTCGTAACTAGTAACTCGTTACCGATAGGTGGAAACTCGCATCTTGTATCTCATGACGCGAAACTCACAACTTGGGACTCGTAACGCGAACCAATAACTCGGGAGCTCGTATACTGTAAGTCTTAATTCGTTACTCGTAACTCGCAACTCGTAACTCGAAACTCGTAACTCGTAACCCGTAAATCGCAGCTTATAACTCGCTACCCACTACCCGGACCTCGTATCTTAAATATCGTAACTTATAATCCACTACCGATAACCTGGAACTCGTATCAAGCATCTCGTAGCTCGTAAATCGTTACCGATAAGTAGGATCTCGCAACTTGTATCTAGTGACGCGTAACTCAGAACTTGGAACTCGTAACGCGTTACCGATAACTCGGAGCATGTATCTTGTATCTCTTACCTTGTAACTCGCTACCCATAACCCGGACGTCGTATCTTAAATATCGTAACTTATAATCCTTTACCGATAACCTGGAACTCGTATCATGCATCTCGTAACTCGTAAATCGTTACTGATAGATGGGAACTCGCATCTTGTATATAGTAGCTCGTAACTCATTACTGATTACCTGGAACTCGTATCTTGTGTATCGTAGATTGTAACGCATTACCAATAACGAGGAACTCGTATCTTGCCTTTCATATCTCGCAACTCGTTACCAATGAGTGGGAACTTGCATCTTGTATCTCGTAACTCGTAACTAGTACCTTGTAGATCGTAAGTCGTATTTCGTAACTAGTAACTCGTGCATGGTAACTCGCAACTCTAAACTCGTAACTCGAAACTCGTAACTCGAAACTCGTAAATCGCAGCTTATAACTCGCTACTCATAACCCGGAACACGTATCTTGTGTATCGTAGCTTGTAACACATTACCAATAGCAAGGATCTTGTATCTTGCCTCTCGTAGCTCGTAAATCGTTACCGACAAGTGGGAACTCGCAACTTGTATCTAGTGACGCGTATCTCAGGACTTGTAACTCGTAACACGTTACTGATAACTCGGAGCATGTATCTTGTATCACTTACCTTGTAACTCGTTACCAATAACTCGGAACTCGTATCTTATATATCGTAAATTATAATCCATTACCGATAACCTGGAACTCGTATTTTTCATCTCGTAGCTCGTAAATCGTTACCGATAAATGGGAACTGGCAACTTGTATCTCGTAACGTGTAGCTCAGAACTCGGAACTAGTAACCGATAACTCGGAGCTCGTATCTTGTAACCCGTAACTCGTTGCCCTTAACTCAGAACGCGTTTCCGATGACTCGGAACGCGTTTCTCATAACTCGGAGCTCATAACTTGTAACTCGTAACTTGTTACCCATAACTCTGAACTCGTATCTTATATATCGTAACTTGCAATCCATCACCGATAACCTGGAACTCGTATCTTGCATCGCATAGCTCGTAAATCATAACCGATAAATGGAAACTCGCATCTTGTATCTCGTGAGGCGTAACCCAGGAGTCGGAACTCGAAAGTGTTACCCACAACTCGGAGCTCGTATCTTGTATCACTTACCTTGTAACTTGTAACTCGTAACCCGTAACTCGTTGCCCATAACTTGGAACTCGAATCTTGATCTCGGATCTTGTAAATCAATGACGATAACCTCGAACTCGTATCTTAGATCTAGTAGTTCGTAACTAGTTACCGATAGGTGAAAGCTCGCATCTTGTATCTCATGACGCGAAACTCAGAACTCGGAACTCGTAACGCGTAACCGATAAACCGGAGCGCTTATCTTATAACTTATCACTCGTTACCCAAAACTCGGAACCCGTATCTTGTATCTAGTAGCTCGTAACTCATTACTGATTACCTGGAACTCGTATGTTGTGTCTCGTAGCTCGTAACTTGTTACGATAAGTGGGAACTCGCATCTTGTAGCTCGTAACTCGTATATCGTATCTCGCAACTCGTAACTCGTAACTCGTAAATCGCAGCTTATAACTCGCTACTCATTACCAGAAACTCGTATCTTGTGTATCGTAGCTTGTAACCCATTACCTATAACAAGGAACTCGTATTTTGGCTCTTGTAGCTCGTAACTCGTTACCGATAGGTGGAAACTCGCATCTTGTATCTCAGACGCGGAACTCAGAACTTGGAACTCGTAACGCGAACCAATAACTCGGGAGCTCGTATATTGTAAGTCGTGATTCGTTACTCGTAACTCGTATATGGTAACTCGCAACTCGCAACTCGTAACTCAAAACTCGTAACTCGTAACCCGTAAATCGCAGCTTATAACTCGCTACCCACAACCCGGACCTCGTATCTTAAATTTCGTAACTTATAATCCACTACCGATAACCTGGAACTCGTATCAAGCATCTCGTAGCTCGTAAATCGTTACCGATAGATCAGAACTCGATTCTTGTATATAGTAGCTCGTAACTCATTACTGATTACCCGGAACTCGTATCTTGTGTATCGTAGATTGTAACCCATTACCAATAACAAGGAACTTGTATCTTGCCTTTCGTATCTCGTAACTCGTTACCAATAAGTGGGTACTCGCATCTTGTATCTCGTGACGCGTAACTCAGGACTCGGAACTCGAAAGTGTTACCGATAATTTGGAGCTCGTATCTTGTATCACTTGCCTTACCATTACTGATTACCTGGAACTCGCATCTTGTATCTCGTAACTCGTAACTAGTACCTCGTAGATCGTAAGTCGTAATTCGTTACTCGTAACTCGTATATGGTAACTGGCAACTCGAAACTCGTGAATCGAAACTCGTAACTCGTAACTCGTAGATCGCAGCTTATAACTCGCGACCCATAGCTCGGAACTCGTATCTTGTATCTAGAAGCTCCTAACTCATTACTGATAACCTGGAACTCGTATCTTGTGTCTCGTAGCTCGTAACTCGTTACGATAAGTGGGAACTCGCATCTTGTATCTCGTAACTCGTAACTAGTACCTCGTAGATCGTATTTGTAATCCGTTACTTGTAACTCGTATATGGTAACTCGCAACTCGAAACTCGTAACTCGTAAATCGCAGCTTATAACTCGCTACTCATAACCCGGAACTCGTATCTTCTGTATCGTAGCTTGTAACACATTACCAAAAACAAGGATCATGTATCTTGTTTCTCGTAACTCGTAAATCGTCACCGATAGGTGGGAACTCGCATCTTGTATAATGTAGCTCGTAACTCATTACTGATTACCCGGAACTCGTATCTTGTGTATCGTAACTTGTAACACATTACCAATAGCAAGGATCTTGTATCTTGCCTATCGTAGCTCGTAAATCGTTACCGATAAGTGGATACTCGCAGCTTGTATCTAGTGACGCGTAACTCAGAAGTTGGAACTCGTAACGCGTTACCAATAACTCGGAACTCGTATCTTAATTATCGTAACTTGTAATCCATTACCGATAACCTGGAACTCGGATGTTGCATCTCGTTGCTCGTAAATCGTTACCGATAAATGGGAACTCGCAACTCGTAACGTGTAACTCAGAACTCGGAACTAGTAACGCGTTACCGATAACTCGGAGCTCGTATCTTGTATCACTTATCTTGTAACTCGTTACTCGTAAACCTTAACTCGTTGCCCATAACTCGGAACTCGAATCTTGATCTCGGATCTTGACGATAGCCTCGAACTCTTATCCTAGATCTAGTAGTCCGTAACTCATTACCGATGGGTGGAAACTCGCATCTTGTATCTCATGACGCAAGACTCAGAACTCGGAACTCGTAACGCGTAACCGATAACTCGGAACTCGTATCTCGTAACTCGTTACCCATAACTCGGAACTCGTATCTTGTATCTAGTAGCTCGTAACTCATTACTGATTACTTGGAACTCGTATCTTCTGTCTCGTAGCTCGTAACTCGTTACCGATAAGTGGGAACCCGCAACTTGTATCTCGTGACGTGTAACTCAGAAGTTGGAACTCGTAACGCGTTACCGATAACTCGGAGCTTGTATCTTATATCTCTTACCTTGTAACTCGTAACTCATAGCTCGACACTCGTTACCCATTGCTCGGAGCTCGTATCTTCTATCTCGGATCTCGCAAATCATTGCCGATAACCTGGAACTCGTATCCTAGATCTTGAAGATCGTAACTCATTACCAATAAGTGGGTACTCGCATCTTGTATCTCGTAACTGGTAACTAGTACCTCGTACATCGTAAGTCGTAATTCGTTACTCGTAACTCGTATATGGTGACTCCCAACTCGAAACTCGTAACTCGACACTCGTAACTCGTAAATCGCAGCTTATAACTCGCTACCCATAACCCGGACCTCGTATCTTAAATATCGTAACTTATAATCCATTACCGATAACCTGGAAGTCGTATCATGCATCTCGTAGCTCGTAAATCGTTGCCGATAGATGGGAACTCGAATCTTGTATATAGTAGCTCGTAACTCATTACTGATTACCCGGAACTCGTATCTTGTGTATCGTAGATTGTAACCCATTAACAATAACAACGAGCTCGTATCTTGCCTTTCGTATCTCGTAACTCGTTACCAATAAGTGGGAACTCGCATCGTGTATCTCGTGACGCGTAACTCAGGACTCGGAACTCGAAAGTGTTACAGGTAACTCGGAGCTGGTATCTTGAATCACGTACCTTGTAACTCGGAACTTGTAACCCGTAACTCGTGGCCCTTAACTCAGAACGCGTTTACGATAACTCGGAGCTCGTAACTTGTAACTCGTAACTCGTTACCCATAACTCGGAACTCGTATCTTATATATCGTAACTTGCAATCCATCACCGATAACCTGGAACTCGTATCTTGCTTCGCATAGCTCGTAAATCATAGCCGAAAAATGGAAACTCGCATCTTGTATCTCGTGAGGCGTAACCCAGGGGTCGGAACTCGAAAGTGTTACCGATAACTCGGAGCTCGTATCATGTATCACTTACCTTGCAACTTGTAACTCGTAACCGGTAACTCGTTGCCCATAGCTCGGAACTCGAATCTTGATCTCGGATCTTGTAAATCAATGACGATAACCTCGAACTCGTATCTTAGATCTAACAGTTCGTAACTAGTTACCGATAGGTGAAATCTCGCATCTTGTATCTCATGACGCGAAACTCACAACTCGGTACTCGTAACGCGTAACCGATAAACGGGAGCGCTTATGCTATAACTTATCACTCGTTACCCATAACTCGGAACCCGTATCTTGTATCTAGTAGCTCGTAACTCATTACTGATTACCTGGAACTCGTATCTTGTGTCTCGTAGCTCGTAACTTGTTACGATAAGTGGGAACTCGCATCTTCTATCTCGTAACTCGTAACTAGTACCTCGTAGATCGTAAGTGGTAATTCGTAACTCGTAGCTCGTATATCGTAACTCGCAACTCGAAGCTTGTAACTCGAAACTCGTAACTCGTAAATCGCAGCTTATAACATGCTACTCATAACCCGGAACTCGTATCTTGTGTATCGTAGCTTGTAACCCATTACCGATAACCTAGAACTCGTATCTTGCATCCCGTAGCTCGTAAATCGTGACCGATAGTGAGAACTCGCAACTTGTATCTCGTGACGTGTAACTCAGAAGTTGGAACTCATAACGCGTTACCGATAACTCGGACCTAGTATCTTGTAACTCGTAACACGTTACCCATAACTCGAAACTCGTATCTTATATATCGTAACTTGTAATCCATTACCGATAACCTGGAGCTCGTATCTTGCATCTCGTAGCTCGTAAATCTTTACCGATAAATGGGAACTCGCATCTTGTATCTCGTAACTCGTAACTAGTACCTCGTAGATCGTAAGTCGTAATTCGCAACTCGTAACTCGTATATCGTAACTCGCAACTCGAAACTCGAAACTCGTAACTCGTAACTTGTGAATCGAGGCTTAAAACTTGCTACTCATAACCCGGAACTCGTATCTTGTGTAAAGTAGCTTTTAACCCATTACCAATAACAAGGAACTCTTATCTTGCCTCTCGTAGCTCGTAAATCGTTACCGATAAGTGGGAACTCGCAACTTGTATCTCGTGACGCGTAACTCAGAACTCGGGACTAGTAACGCGTTACCGATAGCTTTGAGCTCGTATCTTGTAACTCGTTGCCCATAACTCGGAACTCGTATCTTATATATCGTAACTTGTAACCCATTAACCCATTACCGATAACCTGGAACTCGTATCTTGTATCTCGTAGCTCGTAAATCGTTACTGATAAGTGGGAACTCGCAACATGTATCTCGTGACCTGTAGCTCAGGACTTGGAACTCGTAACGCATTACCGATAACTCGGGGCTTGTATTTTGTGTATCTCTTACCTTGTAACTCGTAACTCGTTACCTACTACTCGGAACTCGTATCTTCTATCTAGGATCTTGCAAATCATTGCCGATAACCTGAAACTCGTATCCTAGACCTTGAAGATCGTAACTCGTTACCAATAAGTGGGTAATGTCATCTTGTATCTCGTGACGTGTAACTCAGAACTCGGAACTCGTAACTCGTTTTCTATAACTCGGAACTCGTATCTCATATATCGTCACTTGTAATCCATTACCGATAACCTGGAACTCGTATCTTGCATCTCGTAGCTCGTAAATCTTAGCGATAAATGGGAACACGCATCTTGTATCTCGTGACGCGTAGCTCAGGACTCGGAACTCGAAAGTGTTACAGGTAACTCGGAGCTAGTATCTTGTATCACCTACCTTGTAACTCGTAACTCGTAACTCGTAAATCGCAGCTTATAGCTTGCTACTCATAACCAGGAACTCGTATCTTGTGTATCGTAGCTTGTAACCCATTGCCAATAACAAGGAACTCGTATCTTGCCTCTCGTAGCTCTTAACTCATTACTGATCACCTGGAACTCGTATCTTGTGTCTCGTAGCTCGTATCTAGTACCTTGTAGATCGTAAGTCGTAATTCGTAACTCGTTACTCGTACATGGTAACCCGCAACTCGAAACTTGTAACTCGAAACTCGTAACTCGAAACTCTTAACTGGTAACTCGTAAATCGCAGCTCATAACCCGGAACTCGTATCTTGTGTATCGTAGCATGTAACACATTACTAATGACAAGGATCTATTATCTTGCCTCTCGTAGCTCGTAAATCGTTACCGATAAGAGGGAACTCGCAACTTGTATCTCGTGACGCGTAACTCAGAACTCGGGACTAGTAACGCGTTACCGATAGCTCTGAGCTCGTATCTTGTAACTCGTAACTCGTAACTCGTTACCCACAACTCGGAACTCGTATCTTATATATCGTAACTTGTAAACCATTACCGATAACCTGGAACTCGTATCTTGCCTCTCGTAGCTCGTAAATCGTTACCGATAAGAGGGAACTCGCAACTTGTATCTCGTGACGCGTAACTCAGAACTCGGGACTAGTAACGCATTACCGATAGCTCTGAGCTCGTATCTTGTAACTCGTAACTCGTAACTCGTTACCCATAACTCGGAACTCGTATCTTATATATCGTAACTTGTAATCTATTACCGATAACCTGGAACTCGTATCTTGTATCTCGTAGCTCGTAAATCGTTATCGATAAATGGGAACTCGCATCTTGTATCTCGTGACGCGTAACTCAGAACTCGGAACTAGTAACGCGTTACCGATAGCTCGGAGCTCGTATCTTGTAACTCGTAACTCGTAACTCGTTACCCATAACTCGGAACTCGTATCTTATATATCGTAACTTGTAAACTATTACCGATAACCTGGAACTCGCATCTTGTATCTCGTGTAACTTATAATCCATTACCGATAACCTGGAGCTCGTATCATGCATCTCGTAGCTCGTAAATCGTTACCGATAGATGGGAACTCTAATCTTGTATATAGTAGCTCGTAACTCATTACTGATTACCCGGAACTCGTATCTTGTGTATCGTAGCTTGTAACTCATTACCAATAACAAGGATCTTGTATCTTGCCTCTCGTAGCTCGTAATTCGTTACCGATAAGTGGGAACTCGCAACTTGTATCTAGTGACGTGTAACTCAGAACTTGGAACTCGTAACGCGTTACCGATAACTCGGAGCATGTATCTTGTTTCTCTTACCTTGTAACTCGCTACCCATAACCCGGACCTCGTATCTTAAATATCGTAACTTATAATCCATTACCGATAACCTGGAACTCGTATAATGCATCTCGTAGCTCGTAAATCGGTACCCATAAATGGGAACTCGCATCTTTTATCTCGTGACGCGTAACTCAGGACTCGGAACTTGAAAGTGTTACCGATAATTTGGAGCTCGTATCTTGTATCACGCACCTTGTAATTCGTAACTCGTAACCCGCAACTCGTTGCCCATAACTTGGAACTCGAATCTTGATCTCGGATCTTGTAAATCAATGACGATAACCTCGAACTCGTATCCTAGATCTAGTAGTTCGTAACTAGTTACCTAAAGGTGAAAACTCGCATCTTGTATCTCTTGACGCGAAACTCAGATCTCGAAACTCGTAACGCGTAACGGATAACCCGGAACTCGTATCTTGTGTATCGTGGCTTGTAACCCATTACCAATAACAAGGAACTCTTTTCTTGACCCTCGTAGCTCGTAAATCGTTTCCGATAAGTGGGAACTCCCAACTTATATCTCGTGACGCATAACTCAGAACTTGGAACTCGAAAGTGTTACCGATAACTCGTAACTCGTATCTTGTATCATTTACCTTGTACCTCGTAACTCGTAACCCATAACCCGTAACCCATAACTCGTTGCCCATAACTCGGAACTCGAATGTTGATCTCGGATTTTGTAAATCAATGACGATAACCACGAACTCGTATGCTAGATCTAGTAGTTTGTAACTCGTTACCGATAGTACAATAACTCGGGAGCTCGTATACTGTAACTCGTAACTCGTTACCCATAACTCGGAAAACGTATCTTGTATCTAGTAGCTCGTAACTCATTACTGATTACCTGGAACTCGTATCTTGTGTCTCGTAGCTCGTAACTTGTTACGATAAGTGGGAACTCGCATCTTGTATCTCGTAACTCGTAACTAGTACCTCGTAGATCGTAAGTCGTAATTCGTAACTCGTAACTCGTATATCGTAACTCGCAACTCGTAACTCGTAAATCGCAGCCTATAACTCGCTACTCAACCAGAAACTCGTATCTTGTGTATCGTAGCTTGTAACCCATTACCAATAACAAGGAACTGGTATCTTGCCTCTTGTAGCTCGTAAATCGTTACCGCAACTTGTACCTCGTGACGTGTAACTCAGAAGTAGGAACTCGTAACGCGTTACCGATAACTCGGAGCTTGTATCTTATATAGATGGGAACTCGCATCTTGTATATAGTAGATCGTAACTCATTACTGATTACCCGGAACTCGTATCTTGTGTATCGTAGATTGTAACCCATTACCAATAACAAGGAACTCGTATCTTGCCTTTCGTATCTCGTAACTCGTTACCAATGAGTGGGAACTTACATCTTGTATCTCGTAACTCGTAACTAATACCTTGTAGATCGTAAGTCGTAATTCGTAACTCGTAATTCGTGTATGGTAACTCGCAACTCGAAACTCGTAACTCGAAACTCGTAACTCGTAAATCGGAGCTTATAACTCGCTACTCATAACCCGGAACACGTATCTTGTGTATCGTAGCTTGTAACACATTACCAATAGCAAGGATCTTGTATCTTGCCTCTCGTAGCTCGTAAATAGTTCCGATAAGTGGGAACTCGCAACTTGTATCTAGTGACGCGTATCTCACAACTTGTAACTCGTTACACGTTACTGATAACTCGGAGAATGTATCTTGTATCACTTACCTTGTAACTCGTTACCAATAACTCGGAACTCGTATCTTATATATCGTAACTTGTAATACATACCCGATAACCTGGAACTCGTATGTTGCATCTCGTAGCTCGTAAATCGTTACCGATAAATGGGAACTCGCAACTTGTATCTCGTAACATGTAATTCAGAACTCGGAACTAGTAACGCGTTACCGATAACTCGGAACTAGTAACGCGTTACCGATAACTCGGAGCTCGTATCTTGTATCACTTACCTTGCAACTCGTTACTCGTAAACCTTAACTCGTTGCCCATAACTCGGAACTAGAATCTTGATCTCGGATCTTGTAAATCAATGACGATAGCCTCGAACTCTTATCCTAGATCTAGTAGTTCGTAACTCATTACCGATAGGTGAAAACTCGCATCTTGTATCTCTTGACGCAAAACTCAGAACTCGGAGCTCGTATCTTGTAACTCGTAACTCGTTACCCATAACTCGGAACTCGTATCTTGTATCTAGTAGCTCGTAACTCATTACTGATTACTTGGAACTCGTATCTTCTGTCTCGTAGCTCGTAACTCGTTACGATAAGTGGGAACTTGCGTCTTGTATCTCGTAACTCGTAACTAGTACCTCGCAGATCGTAGATCGTAACTCGTAATTCGTAACTCGTAACTTGTATATCGTAACTCGCAACTCGAAGCTTGTAACTCGAAACTCGTAACCCGTAACTCGTAAATCGCAGCATATAACTTGCTACTCATAACCCGGAACTCGTATCTTGTGTATCGTAGCTTGTAACCCATTACCAATAACAAGGAACTCGTATCTTATATATCGTAACTTGTAATTCATTACCGATAACCTGGAACTCGTATCTTGCATCTCGTAAATCGCTACCGATAAGTGGGAACTCGCAACTAGTATCTCGTGACGTGTAATTCAGAAGTTGGACCTCGTAACGCGTTACCGATAACTCGGAGCTTGTATATTGTATCTCTTACCTTGTAACTCGTAACTCGTGGCTCGTAACTCGTTACCCATTGCTCGGAACTCGTATCTTCTATCTCGGATCAATAACAAAGATCTTGTATCTTTCTTCTCGTAGCTCGTAAATCGTTACCGATAAGTAGGAACTCGCAACTTGTATCTAGTGACGCGTAACTCAGAACTTGGAACTCGTATCGCGTTACCGATAACTCGGAGCATGTATCTGTATCTCTTACCTTGTAACTCGCTACCCATAACCCGGACCTCGTATCTTAAATATCGTAACTTATAATCCTTTACCGATAACCTGGAACTCGTATCATGCATCTCGTAACTCGTAGATCGTTACCGATAGATGGGAACTCGCATCTTGTATATAGTAGCTCGTAACTCATTACTGATTACCCGGAACTCGTATCTTGTGTATCGTAGCTTGTAACCCATTACCTTTAACAAGGAAGTCGTATCTTGCCTTTCGTATCTCGTAACTCGTTATCAATAAGTGGGAACTAGCATCTTGTATCTCGTAACTCGTAACTAGTACCTCGTAGATCGTAAGTCATAATTCGTAACTCGTAACTCGTAACTCGTAACTCGTAACTCGTAACTCGAAACTCGTAACTCGTAACCCGTAAATCGCAGCTTATAACTCGCTACCCACAACACGGACCTCGTATCTTATATATCGTAACTTATAATCCATTACCGATAACCTGGAACTCGTATCATGCATCTCGTAGCTCGTAAATCGTTACCGATAGATGGGAACTCTAATCTTGTATATAGTAGCTCGTAACTCATTACTGATTACCCGGAACTCGTATCTTGTGTATCGTAGATTGTAACCCATTACCAATAACAAGGAACTCGTATCTTGCCTTTCGTATCTCGTAACTCGTTACCAATAAGTGGGAACTAGCATCTTGTATCTCGTAACTCGTAACTAGTACCTCGTAGATCGTAAGTCATAATTCGTAACTCGTAACTCGTAACTCGTAACTCGTAACTCGTAACTCGTAACTCGTAACTCGTAACTCGTAACTCGTAACTCGTAACTCGTAACTCGTAACTCGTAACTCGTAACTCGTAACTCGTAACTCGTAACTCGTAACTCGTAACTCGTAACTCGTAACTCGTAACTCGTAACTCGTAACTCGTAACTCGTAACTCGTAACTCGTAACTCGTAACTCGTAACTCGTAACTCGTAACTCGTAACTCGTAACTCGTAACTCGTAACTCGTATATCGTAGCTCTCAACTCGAAACTCGTAACTCGTAAATCGCAGCTTATAATTCGCTACTCATAACCAGGAACTCGTATCTTGTGTACCGTAGCTTGTAACCCATTACCTTAACTCGCTACTCATAACCAGAAACTTGTATCTTGTGTATCGTAGCTTGTAACCCATTACCAATAACAAGGAACACGTATCTTGCCTCTCGTAGCTCGTAAATCATTACCGATAAATGGAAACTCGCATGTTGTATCTCGTGAGGCGTAACCCAGGAGTCGGAACTCGAAAGTGTTACCGATAACTCGGAGCTCGCATCTTGTATCACTTACCTTGTAACTCGTAAACCTTAACTCGTTGCTTATAACTCGGAACTCGAATCTTGATCTCGGATCTTGTGAATCAATGACGATAACCTCGAACTCGTATCTTAGATCTAGTAGTTCGTAACTAGTTGCCGATAGGTGAAAACTCGCATCTTGTATCTCATGACGCGAAACTCAGAATTCGGAACTCGTTACGCGTAACCGATAAGCCGGAGCGCTTATGTTATAACTTATCACTCGTTACCCATAACTCGGAACCCATATCTTGTATCTAGTAGCTCGTAACTCATTACTGATTACCTGGAACTCGTATCTTGTGTCTCGTAGCTCGTAACTAGTACCTCGTAGATCGTAAGTCGTAATTTGTAACTCGTAACTCGTATATCGTAACTCGCAACTCGCAACTCGCAACTCGCAACTCGCAACTCGCAACTCGCAACTCGCAACTCGCAACTCGCAACTCGCAACTCGCAACTCGCAACTCGCAACTCGCAACTCGCAACTCGTAACTCGTAAATCGCAGCCTATAACTCGCTACTCATAACCAGAAACTTGTATCTTGTGTATCGTAGCTTGTAACCCATTACCAATAACAAGGAACTCGTATCTTGCCTCTTGTAGCTCGTAAATCATTACCGATAAATGGGAACTCGCAACTTGCATTTCGTGACGTGTAACTCAGAAGTTGGAACTCGTAACGCGTTACCGATAATTCGGAGCTTGTATCTTGTATCTCTTACCTTGTATCTCGTAGCTCGTAACTCGTATCTTCTATCTCGGACCTCGCAAATCATTGCCGATAACCTGGAACTCGTATCCTAGATCTTGAAGATCGTAACTCGTTACCAATAAGTGGGTACTCGCATCTTGTATCTCGTGACGCGTAACTCAGGACTCGGAACTCGAAAGTGTTACCGATAATTTGGAGCTCGTATCTTGCATCACTTACCTTACCATTACTGATTACCTGGAACTCGCATCTTGTATTTCGTAATTCGTAACTAGTACCTCGTAGATCGTAAGTTGTAATTCGTAACTCGTAACTCGTATATCGTAACTCGCAACTCGAAACTCGTAACTCGTAAATCGCAGCTTATAACTCGCTACTCATAACCAGAAACTAGTATCTTGTGTATCGTAGCTTGTAACCCATTGCCAATAACAAGAAACTCGTATCTTGCCTCTTGTAGCTCGTTAATCGTTACTGATAAGTGGGAACTCGTAACTTGTATCCCGTGACGCGTAATTCAGAACTTGGAACTCGTAACGCGTTACCAATAACTTCGAGCTTGTATCTTGTACCTCTTAACTTGTAACTCGTAACTCGTAACTCGTTACTAGTTACACATTACTTGGATCACGCAAATCATTGCCGATAACATGGAACTCGTATCCTAAACTTGAAGATAGTAACTCGTTACCAATAAGTGGGAACTTGCATCTTGTATCTCGTAACTCGTTACTAGTACCTCGTAGATCGTAGACCGTAAGTCGTAATTCGTAACTCGTAAATCGCAGCTTATAACCTGCTACTCATAACCCGGAACTCGTATCTTGCGTATCGTAGCTTGTAACCCATTACCAATAACAAGGAACTCGTATCTTATATATCGTAACTTGTAATGTATTACCGATAACCTGGAATTCGTATCTTGCATCTCGGATCTCGTAAATCATTGCCGATAACCTGGAACTCGTATACTAGATCTTGAAGATCGTAACTCGTTACCAATAAGTGGGTACTCGCATCTTGTATCTCGTAACTCGTAACTAGTAACTCGTTACCGATAGGTGGAAACTCGCATCTTGTATCTCAGACGCGGAACTCAGAACTTGGAACTTGTAACGCGAACCAATAACTCGGGAGCTCGTATATTGTAAGTCGTGATTCGTTACTCGTAACTCGTATATGGTAACTCGCAACTCGCAACTCGTAACTCGAAACTCGTAACTCGTAACCCGTAAATCGCAGCTTATAACTCGCTACCCACAACCCGGACCTCGTATCTTAAATTTCGTAACTTATAATCCACTACCGATAACCTGGAACTCGTATCAAGCATCTCGTAGCTCGTAAATCGTTACCGATAGATGGGAACTCGAATCTTGTATATAGTAGCTCGTAACTCATTACTGATTACCCGGAACTCGTATCTTGTGTATCGTAGATTGTAACCCATTACCAATAACAAGGAACTCGTATCTTGCCTTTCGTATCTCGTAACTCGATACCAATAAGTGGGAACTCGCATCTTGTATCTCGTAACTCGTAACTCGTATATCGTAGCTCTCAACTCGAAACTCGTAACTCGTATATCGTAGCTCTCAACTCGAAACTCGTAACTCGTAACTCGTAAGTCGCAGCTTATAATTCGCTACTCATAACCAGGAACTCGTATCTTGTGTATCGTAGCTTGTAACCCATTACCTTTAACAAGGAACACGTATCTTGCCTCTTGTAGCTCGTAAATCGTTACTGATAAGTGGGAACTCGCATCTTGTATCTCGTGACGTGTAACTCAGAACTCGGAACTAGACGCCTTACCGATAACTCGGAGCTCGTATCTTGTAACTCGTAACTCGAGACTCGTTACCCATAACGCGGAACTCGTATCTTATATATCGTAACTTGTAATCCATTACCGATAACCTGGATTTCGTATCTTCCATCTCGTAGCTCGTAAATCTTTACCGATAAATGGGAGCATGCATCTTGTATCTCGTGACTCGTAACTCAGGACTCGGAACTCGAAAGTGTTACAGGTAACTCGGAGCTCGTATCTTGAATCACCTACGTTGTAACTCGTAACTTGTAACCCGTAACTCGTTGCCCTTAACTCAGAACGCGTTTCCGATAACTCGGAACGCGTTTCCGATAACTCGGAGCTCGTAACTTGTAACTCGTAAATTGTAACTCGTAACTCGTTACCCATAACTCGGAACTCGTATCTTATATATCGTAACTTGCAATCCATCACCGATAACCTGGAGCCCGTATCTTGCATCGCATAGCTCGTAAATCATTATCGATAAATGGAAACTCGCATCTTGTATCTCGTGAGACGTAACCCAGGAGTCGGAACTCGAACGTGTTACCGATAACCTGGAGCTCGTATCTTGTATCACTTACATTGTAACTTGTAACTCGTAACCCGTAACTCGTTGCCCATAACTCGGAACTCGGATCTTGATCTCGGATCTTGTAAATCAATGACGATAACCTCGAACTCGTATCTTAGATCTAGTAGTTCGTAACTAGTTACCGATAGGTGAAAACTCGCATCTTGTATCTCATGACGCGAAACTCACAACTCGGAACTCGTAACGCGTAAACGATACACCGGAGCGCTTATTTTATAACTTATCACTCATTACCCATAACTCGGAACCCGTATCTTGTATCTAGTAGCTCGTAACTCATTACTGATTACCTGGAACTCGTATCTTCTGTCTCGTAGCTCGTAACTCGTTACGATAAGTGGGAACTCGCATCTTGTATCTCGTAATTCGTAACTAGTACCTCGTAGATCGTAAATCGTAAGACGTAATTCGTAACTCGTAACTTGTATATCGTAACTCGCAACTCGAAGCTTGTAACTCGAAAATCGTAACTGGTAACTCGTAAATCGCAGCTTATAACTTGCTACTCATAACCCAGAGCTCGTATCTTGTGTATCGTAGCTTGTAACCCATTACCAATAACAAGGAACTCGTATCTTATATATCGTAACTTGCAATCCATCACCGATAACCTGGAGCCTGTATCTTGCATCGCATAGCTCGTAAATCATAACCGATAAATGGAAACTCGCATCTTGTATCTCGTGAGACGTAACCCAGGAGTCGGAACTCGAACGTGTTACCGATAACCTGGAGCTCGTATCTTGTATCACTTATATTGTAACTTGTAACTCGTAACCCGTAACTCGTTGCCCATAACTCGGAACTCGGATCTTGATCTCGGATCTTGTAAATCAATGACGATAACCTCGAACTCGTATCTTAGATCTAGTAGTTCGTAACTAGTTACCGATAGGTGAAAACTCGCACCTTGTATCTCATGACGCGAAACTCACAACTCGGAACTCGTAACGCGTAAACGATACACCGGAGCGCTTATTTTATAACTTATCACTCATTACCCATAACTCGGAACCCGTATCTTGTATCTAGTAGCTCGTAACTCATTACTGATTACCTGGAACTCGTATCTTCTGTCTCGTAGCTCGTAACTCGTTACGATAAGTGGGAACTCGCATCTTGTATCTCGTAACTAGTACCTCGTAGATCGTAAATCGTAAGACGTAATTCGTAACTCGTAACTTGTATATCGTAACTCGCAACTCGAAGCTTGTAACTCGAAAATCGTAACTGGTAACTCGTAAATCGCAGCTTATAACTTGCTACTCATAACCCAGAGCTCGTATCTTGTGTATCGTAGCTTGTAACCCATTACCAATAACAAGGAACTCGTATCTTATATATCGTAACTTGCAATCTATTACCGACAACCTGGAACTCGTATCTTGCATCTTGTAGCTTGTAAATCGTTACCGATAAGAGGGAACTTGCAACTTGTATCTCGTGACGTGTAACTCGGATAACCTGGAACTCGTATCCTAGATCGCGAAGATCGTAACTCGTTACCAATGTGGGAACTCGCATCTTGTATCTCGTGACGTGTAACTCAGAACTCGGAACTAGAAACGCGTTACCTATAACTCGGAGCTCGAATCTTGTAACTCGTAACTTGTAACTCGTTACCCATAACTCGGAGCTCGTATCTTATATATCGTATCTTGTAAACGATTACCGATAACCCGGAACTCGTATCTTCCATCTCGTAGCTCGTAAATAATAACCGATAAATGGAAACTCGCATCTTTTATCTCGAGATGCGTAACCCAGGAGTCGGAACTCGATAGTGTTACCGATAACTCGGAGCTCGTATCTTGTATCACTTACCTTGTAACTTGTAACTCGTAACCCGTAACTCGTTGCCCATAACTCGGAACTCGAATCTTGATCTCGGATCTTGTAAATCAATGACGTTAACCTCGAACTCGTATCTTAGATCTAGCAGTTCGTAACTAGTTACCGATAGGTAAAATCTCGCATCTTGTATCTCATGACGCGAAACTCTGAACTCGGAACTCATAAGCGTAAACGATAACCCGGAGCGCTTATCCTATAACTCATCACTCGTTACCCATATCTCGGAACCCGTATCTTGTATCCAGTAGCTCGTAACTCATTAAGGACTACCTGGAACTCGTATCTTGTGTCTCGTAGCTCGTAACCCATTACCAATAACAAGGAACACGTATCTTGCCTCTTGTAGCTCGTAAATCGTTACTGATTATTGGGAACTCGTAACTTGTATCTCGTGACGCGTAGCTCAGGACTTGGAACTCGTAACGCGTTACCGATAACTCGGAGTTTGTATCTTGTATCTCTTACCTTCTAACTCGTAACTCGTAACTCGTTACCTATTACTCGGAACTCGTATCTTCTATCTAGGATCTTGCAAATCATTGCCGATAACCTGGAACTCGTATCCTAGATCGCGAAGATCGTAACTCGTTACCAATAAGTGGGAACTCGCAACTTGTACCTCGTGACGCGTAACTCATAACTTGGAACTCGAAACGCGTTAGCGATAACTCGGAGCTTGTAGCTTGTATCTCTTACCTTGTGACTCGTAACTCGTAACTCGTTGCCCATACCTCGGAACTCGTATCTCATATATCGTAACTTGTAATCCATTACCGAGAACCTGGAACTCGTATCTTGCATCTCGTAGCTCGTAACTCGTTATCGATAAATGGGAACTCGCATCTTGTATCTCGTGACGCGTAACTCAGACTCGGAACGTGTAAGTGTTACCGATAACTCGGAACTCGTATCTTGTATCACTTACCTTGTAACTCGTAACCCGTAACTCGTTGCCCATAACTCGGAACTCGTATCTTATATATCGTAACTTGTAATCCATTACCGATAACCTGGAACTCGTATCTTGCATCGCGTAGCTCGTAAATCGTTACCGATAGATGGGAACTAGTTTCTTGTATATAGTAGCTCGTAACTCATTACTGATTACCCGGAACTCGTATCTTGTGTATCGTAGATTGTAACCCATTACCAATAACAAGGATCATGTATCTTGCCTCTCGTAGCTCGTAAATCGTTACCGATAAGGAGGAAGAAGCAACTTGTATCTAGTGACGCGTAACTCAGAACTAGGAACTCGTAACGCGTTACCGATAACTCGGAGCATGTATCTTGTATCTCTTATCTTGTAACTCGCTACCTATAACCCGGTCCTCGTATCTTAAATATCGTAACTTATAATACTTAACCGATAACCTGGAACTCGTATCATGCATCTCGTAACTCGTAAATCGTTACCGATAGGTGGGAACTCGCATCTTGTATAATGTAGCTCGTAACTCATTACTGATTACCCGGAACTCGTATCTTGTGTATCGTAGCTTGTAACACATTACCAATAGCAAGGATCCTGTATCTTGCCTCTCGTAGCTCGTAAATCGTTACCGATAAGTGGGATCCCGCAGCTTGTATCTAGTGACGCGTAATTCAGAACTTGGAACTTGTAACGCGTTACCAATAACTCAAAACTCGTATCTTAATTATCGTAACTTGTAATCCATTACCGATAACCTGGAACTCGGATGTTGCATCTCGTAGCTCGTAAATCGTTAACGATAAATGGGAACTCGCAACTTGTATCTCGTAACGTGTAACTCAGAACTTGGAACTAGTAACGCGTTACCGATAACTCGGAGCTCGTATCTTGTATCACTTACCTTGTAACCCGTTACTCGTAAACCTTAACTCGTTGCCCATAACTCGGAACTCGAATCTTGATCTCGGATCTTGTAAATCAATGACGATAGCCTCGAACTCTTATCCTAGATCTAGTAGTTCGTAACTCATTACCGATAGGTGGAAACTCGCATCTTGTATCTCTTGACGCAAGACTCAGAACTCGGAACTCGTAACGCATAACCGATAACTCGGAACTCGTATCTTGTAACTCGTAACTCGTTACCCATAACTCGGAACTCGTATCTTGTATCTAGTAGCTCGTAACTCATTACTGATTACTTGGAACTCGTATCTTCTGTCTCGTAGCTCGTAACTCGTTACCGATAAGTGGGAACTCGCAACTTGTATCTCGTGACTTGTAACTCAGAAGTTGGAACTCGTAACGCGTTACCGATAACTCGGAGCTTGTATCTTGATATCTTACCTTGTAACTCGTAGCTCGTAACTCGTATCTTCTATCTCGGACCTCGCAAATCATTGCCGATAACCTGGAACTCGTATCCTAGATCTTGAAGATCGTAACTCGTTACCAATAAGTGGGTACTCGCATCTTGTATCTCGTGACGCGTAACTCAGGACTCGGTACTCGAAAGTGTTACCGATAATTTGGAGCTCGTATCTTGTATCACTTACCTTACCATTAATGATTACCTGGAACTCGCATCTTGTATCTCGTAACTCGTTACTAGTACCTCGTAGATCGTAAGTCGTAATTCGTTATTCGTAACTCGTATATGGTAACTGGCAACTCGAAACTCGTAAATCGGAACTCGTAACTCGTGAATCGCAGCTTATAACTCGCTACCCATAACTCGGAACTCGTATCTTGTATCTAGTAGCTCGTAACTCATTACTGATAGCCTGGAACTCGTATCTTGTGTCTCGTAGCTCGTAACTCGTTACGATAAGTGGGAACTCGCATCTTGTATCTCGTAACTAGTACCTCGTAGATCGTAACTTGTATTTCGTTACTTGTAACTCGTATATGGTAACTCGCAACTCGAAACTCGTAACTCGTAAATCGCAGCTTATAACTCGCTACTCATAACCCGGAACTCGTATCTTCTGTATCGTAGCTTGTAACACATTACCAATAACAAGGATCATGTATCTTGCCTCTCGTAGCTCGTAAATCGTTACCGATAAGTAGGAACTCGCAACTTGTATCTAGTGACGCGTAACTCAGAACTAGGAACTCGTAACGCGTTACCTATAACTCGGAGCATGTATCTTGTATCTCTTATCTTGTAACTCGCTACCCATAACCCGGTCCTCGTATCTTAAATATCGTAACTTATAATACTTTACCGATAACCTGGAACTCGTATCATGCATCTCGTAACTCGTAAATCGTTACCGATAGGTGGGAACTCGCAGCTTGTATCTAGTGACGCGTAACTCAGAACTTGGAACTTGTAACGCGTTACCAATAACTCGGAACTCGTATCTTAATTATCGTAACTTGTAATCCATTACCGATAACCTGGAACTCGGATGTTGCATCTCGTAGCTCGTAAATCGTTACCGATAAATGGGAACTCGTAACTTGTAACTCGTAACTCGTTGCCCATAACTCGGAACTCGAATCTTGATGTCTGATCTTGTAAATCAATGACGATAACCTCGAACTCGTATCTTAGGTCTAGTAGTTCGTAACTAGTTACCGATAGGTGAAAACACGCATCTTGTATCTCATGACGCGAAACTCAGAACTCGGAACTCGTAACGCGTAACCGATAAACCGGAGCGCTTATCTTATAACTTATCACTCGTTACCCATAACTCGGAACCCGTATCTTGTATCTAGTAGCTCGTAACTCATTACTGATTACCTGGAACTCGTATCTTGTGTCTCGTAGCTCGCAACTTTTTGCGATAAGTGGGAACTCGCATCTTGTATCTCGTAACTCGTAAATAGTACCTCGTAGATCGTAAGTCGTAATTCGCAACTCGTAACTCGTAACTCGTAAATCGCAGCTTATAGCTCGCTACTCATAACCCGGAACACGTATCTTGTGTATCGTAGCTTGTAACACATTACCAATAGCAAGGATCTTGTATCTTGCCTCTCGTAGCTCGTAAATCGTTACCGATAAATGGGAACTCGCAACTTGTATCTCGTAACGTGTAACTCAGAACTCGGAACTAGTGACGCGTTACCGATAACTCGGAGCTCGTATCTTGTATCATTTACCTTGTAACCCGTTACTCGTAAACCTTAACTCGTTGCCCATAACTCGGAACTCGAATCTTGATCTCGGATCTTGTAAATCAATGACGATAGCCTCGAACTCTTATCCTAGATCTAGTAGTTCGTAACTCATTACCGATAGGTGGAAGCTCGCATCTTGTATCTCATGACGCAAAACTCAGAACTCGGAACTCGTAACGCGTAACCGATAACTCGGAGCTCGTATCTTGTAACTCGTAACTCGTTACCCACATAACTCGGAACTCGTATCTTGTATCTAGTACCTCGTAACTCATTACTGATTACTTGGAAATCGTATCTTCTGTCTCGTAGCTCGTAACTCGTTACGATAAGTGGGAACATGCATGTTGTATCTCGTATCTCGTAACTAGTACCTCGTAGATCGTAGATCGTAAGTCGTTATTCGTAACTCGTAACTTGTATATCGTAACTCGCAACTCGAATCTTGTAACTCGAAACTCATAACTCGTAACTCGTAAATCGCAGCTTATAACTTGCCACTCATAACCCGGAACTCGTATCTTGAGTATCGTAGCTTGTAACCCATTACCAATAACAAGGAACTCGTATCTTATATATCGTAACTTTTAATCTATTACCGATAACCTGGAACTCGTATCTTGCATCTCGTAGCTCGTAAATCGTTACCGATAAGTGGGTACTCGCAACTAGTATCTCGTGACGTGTAACTCAGAAGTTGGAACTCGTAACGCGAAACCGATAACTCGGAGCTTGTATCTTGTATCTCTTACCTTGTAATTCGTAACAGGTAGCTCGTAACTTGTTACCCATTGCTCGGAACTCGTATCTTCTATCTCGGATCTCTCAAATCATTGCCGATAACCTGGAACTTGTATACTAGATCTTGAAGATCGTAACTCGTTACCAATAAGTGGGTACTCGCATCTTGTATCTCGTAACTCGTAATTAGTAACTCGTTACCGATAGGTGGGAACTCGCATTTTGTATCTCATGACGCGAAACTCAGAACTTGGAACTCGTAACGCGAACCAATAACTCGGGAGCTCGTATATTGTAAGTCGTAATTCGTTACTCGTAACTCGTATATGGTAACTCGCAACTCGAAACTCGTAACTCGAAGCTCGTAACTCGTAACCCGTAAATAGCAGCTTATAACTCGCTACCCACAACCCGGACTTCGTATCTTATATATCGTAACTTATAATCCACTACCGATAACCTGGAACTCGTATCATGCATCTCGTAGCTCGTAAATCGTTACCGATAGATGGGAACTCGAATCTTGTATATAGTAGCTCGTAACTTATTACTGATTACCCGGAACTCGTATCTTGTGTATCGTAGATTGTAACCCATTACCAATAACAAGGAACTCGTATCTTGCCTTTTGTATCTCGTAACTCGTTACCAATAAGTGGGAACTCGCATCTTGTATCTCGTAACTCGTAACTAGTACCTCGTAGATCGTAAGTCGTAATTCGTAACTCGTAACTCGTTACTCGTATATCGTAGCTCTCAACTCGAAACTCGTAACTCGTAACTCGTAAATCGCAGCTTATAATTCGCTACTCATAACCAGGAACTCGTATCTTGTGTAACGTAGCTTGTAACCCATTACCTTTAACAAGGAACACGTATCTTGCCTCTCGTAGCTCGTAAATCGTTACTGATAAGTGGGAACTCGCAACTTGTATCTCGTGACGCGTAGCTCAGGACTTGAAACTCGTAACGCGTTACCGATAACTCGGAGCTTGTATCTTGTATCTCTTACCTTGTAACTCGTAACTCGTAACCCGTTACCTATTACTCGGAACTCGTATCTTCTATCTAGGATCTTGCAAATCATTGCCGATAACCTGGAACTCGTATCCTAGATCGCGAAGATCGTAACTCGTTACCAATAAGTTGGAACTCGCATCTTGTATCTCGTAACGTGTAACTCACAACTCGGAACTAGAAACGCGTTACCGATAACTCGGAGCTCGTATCTTGTAACTCGTAACTGGTAACTCGTTACCCATAACTCGAAACTCGTATCTTATATATCGTAACTTGTGATCCATTACCGACAACCTGGAACTCGTATCTTCCATCTCGTAGCTCGTAAATCTTTACCGATAAATGGGAACACGCATCTTGTATCTCGTGACGCGTAACTCAGGACTCGGAACTCGAAAGTGTTACAGGTAACTCGGAGCTCGTATCTTGTATCTAGTAGCTCGTAGCTCATTACTGATTACCTGGAACTCGTATGTTGTGTCTCGTAGCTCGTAACTTGTTACGATAAGTGGGAACTCGCATCTTGTAACTCGTAACTCGTAACTAGTACCTCGTAGATCGTAAGTCGTAATTCGTTACTCGTAACTCGTATATGGTAACTGGCAACTCGAAACTCGTAAATCGAAACTCGTAACTCGTAAATCGCAGCTTATAACTCGCTACCCATAACTCGGAACTCGTATCTTGTATCTAGTAGCTCGTAACTCATTACTGATAACCTGGAACTCGTATCTTGTGACTCGTAGCTCGTAACTCGTTACGATAAGTGGGAACTCGCATCTTGTATCTCGTAACTAGTACCTCGTAGATCGTAACTTGTATTTCGTTACTTGTAACTCGTATATGGTAACTCGCAACTCGAAACTCGTAACTCGTAAATCGCAGCTTATAACTCGCTACTCATAACCCGGAACTCGTATCTTCTGTATCGTAGCTTGTAACACATTACCAATAACAAGGGTCATGTATCTTGCCTCTCGTAGCTCGTAAATCGTTACCGATAAGGAGGAACAAGCAACTTGTATCTAGTGACGCGTAACTCAGAACTAGGAACTCGTAACGCGTTACCGATAACTCGGAGCATGTATCTTGTATCTCTTATCTTGTAACTCGCTACCCATAACCCGGTCCTCGTATCTTAAATATCGTAACTTATAATACTTTACCGATAACCTGGAACTCGTATCATGCATCTCGTAACTCGTAAATCGTTACCGATAGGTGGGAACTCGCATCTTGTATAATGTAGCTCGTAACTCATTACTGATTACCCGGAACTCGTATCTTGTGTATCGTAGCTTGTAACACATTACCAATAGCAAGGATCCTGTATCTTGCCTCTCGTTGCTCGTAAATAGTTACCGATAAGGGGATCTCGCAGCTTATATCTAGTGACGCGTAATTCAGAACTTGGAACTTGTAACGCGTTACCAATAGCTCGGAACTCGTATCTTAATTATCGTAACTTGTAATCCATTACCGATAACCTGGAACTCGGATGTTGCATCTCGTAGCTCGTAAATCGTTACCGATAAATGGGAACTCGCAACTTGTATCTCGTAACGTGTAACTCAGAACTTGGAACTAGTAACGCGTTACCGATAACTCGGAGCTCGTATCTTGTATCACTTACCTTTTAACTCGTCACTCGTAAACCTGAACTTGTTGACCATAACTCGGAACTCGAATCTTGATCTCGGATCTTGTAAATCAATGACGATAGCCTCGAACTCTTATCCTAGATCTACTAGTTCGTAACTCATTACCGATAGGTGGAAACTCGCATCTTGTATCTCTTGACGCAAGACTCAGAACTCGGAACTCGTAACGCGTAACCGATAACTCGGAACTCGTATCTTGTAACTCGTAACTCGTTACCCATAACTCAGAACTCGTATCTTGTATCTAGTAGCTCGTAACTCATTACTGATTACTTGGAACTCGTATCTTCTGTCTCGTAGCTCGTAACTCGTTACCGATAAGTGGGAACTCGCAACTTGTATCTCGTGACGTGTAACTCAGAAGTTGGAACTCGTAACGCGTTACCGATAACTCGGAGCTTGTATCTTGTATATCTTACCTTGTAACTCGTAGCTCGTAACTCGTATCTTCTATCTCGGACCTCGCAAATCATTGCCGATAACCTGGAACTCGTATCCTAGATCTTGAAGATCGTAACTCGTTACCAATAAGTGGGTACTCGCATCTTGTATCTCGTGACGCGTAACTCAGGACTCGGAACTCGAAAGTGTTACCGATAATTTGGAGCTCGTATCTTGTATCACTTACCTTACCATTACCGAGTACCTGGAACTCGCATCTTGTATCTCGTAACTCGTAACTAGTACCTCGTAGATCGTAAGTCGTAATTCGTAACTCGTATATGGTAACTGGCAACTCGAAACTCGTAAATCGGAACTCGTAACTCGTGAATCGCAGCTTATAACTCGCTACCCATAACTCGGAACTCGTATCTTGTATCTAGTAGCACGTAACTCATTACTGATAACCTGGAACTCGTATCTTGTGTCTTGTAGCTCGTAACTCGTTACGATAAGTGGGAACTCGCATCTTGTATCTCGTAACTAGTACCTCGTAGATCGTAACTTGTATTTCGTTACTTGTAACTCGTATATGGTAACTCGCAACTCGAAACTCGTAACTCGTGAATCGCAGCTCATAACTCGCTACTCATAACCCGGAACTCGTATCTTCTGTATCGTAGCTTGTAACACATTACCAATAACAAGGATCATGTATCTTGCCTCTCGTAGCTCGTAAATCGTTACCGATAAGTGGGATCTCGCAGCTTGTATCTAGTGACGCGTAACTCAGAACTTGGAACTTGTAACGCGTTACCAATAACTCGGAACTCGTATCTTAATTATCGTAACTTGTAATCCATTACCGATAACCTGGAACTCGGATGTTGCATCTCGTAGCTCGTAAATCGTTACCGATAAATGGGAACTCGTAACTTGTAACTCGTAACTCATTACTGATTACCTGGAACTCGTAACTTCTGTCTCGTAGCTCGTAACTCGTTACGATAAGTGGGAACTTGCATCTTGTATCTCGTAACTCGTAACTAGTACCACGTAGATCGTACATCGTAAGTCGTAATTCGTAACTCGCAACTTGTATATCGTAACTCGCAACTCGAAGCTTGTAACTCGAAACTCGTAACTCGTAAATCGCATCTTATAACTTGCTACTCATAACCCAGAGCTCGTATCTTGTGTATCGTAGCTTGTTACCCATTACCAATAACAGAGAACTCGTATCTTATATATCGTAACTTGTAATCTATTACCGATAACCTGGAACTCGATCTTGCATCTTGTAGCTCGTAAATCGTTACCGATAAGTGGGAACTCGCAACTTGTATCTCGTGACGTGTAACTCAGAAGTTGGAACTCGTAACGCGTTACCGATAATTTGGAGCTTGTATCTTGTATCTCTCACCTTGTAACTCGTAACTCGTAACTCGTTACCCATTGCTCGGAACTCGTATCCTCTATCTCGGATCTCGCAAATCATTGCCGATAACCTGGAACTCGTATCCTAGACCTTGAAGATCGTAACTCGTTACCTATAAGTGGGTACTCGCATCTTGTATCTCGTGACGCGTAACTCTGGACGGAACTCGAAAGTGTTACCGATAATTTGGAGCTCGTGTCTTGTATCACTTACCTTACCATTACTGATTACCTGGAACTCGCATCTTCTATCTCGTAACTTGTAACTAGTACCTCGTAGATCTAAGTCGTAATTCGTTACTCGTAACTCGTATATGGTAACTCGCAATTCGAAACTCGTAAATCGAAACTCGTAACTCGTAACTCGTAAATCGCAGCTTATAACTCGCTACCCATAACTCGAATCTTGATCACGGATTTTGTAAATCAATGACGATAGCCACGAACTCGTATCCTGGAACTAGTAGTTTGTAACTCGTTACCGATAGGTGGAAACTTGCATCTTGTATCTCATGACGCGAAACTCAGAACTTGGAACTCGTGACGCGAACCAACAATTCGGGAGCTCGTATATTGTAGCTCGTAACTCGTTACCCATAACTCGGAACTCGTATCTTGTATCCAGTAGCTCGTAACTCATTACTGATTACCTGGAACTCGTATCTTGTGTCTCGTAGCTCGTAACTCGTTACGATAAGTGGGAACTCGCATCTTGTATCTCGTAACTTGTAACTAGTACCTCGTAGATCGTAAGTTGTAATTCGTTACTTGTAACTCGTATATGGTAACTCGCAACTCGAAACTCGCAACTCGAAACTCGTAACTCGTAAATCGCATCTTATAGCTCGCTACTCATAACCCGGAACTCGTATCTTGTGTATCGTAGCTTGTAACACATTACCAATAACAAGGATCTTGTATCTTGCCTCTCGTAGCTCGTAACTCGTTACCTATAAGTGGGTACTCGCATCTTGAATCTTGTGACGCGTAACTCAGGACGGAACTCGAAAGTGTTACCGATAATTTGGAGCTCGTGTCTTGTATCACTTACCTTACCATTACTGATTACCTGGAACTCGCATCTTCTATCTCGTAACTTGTAACTAGTACCTCGTAGATCTAAGTCGTAATTCGTTACTCGTAACTCGTATATGGTAACTCGCAATTCGAAACTCGTAAATCGAAACTCGTAACTCGTAACTCGTAAATCGCAGCTTATAACTCGCTACCCATAACTCGGAACTCGAATCTTGATCACGGATTTTGTAAATCAATGACGATAGCCACGAACTCGTATCCTAGATCTAGTAGTTTGTAACTCGTTACCGATAGGCGGAAACTCGCATCTTGTATCTCATGACGCGAAACTCAGAACCTTGAACCCGCAACGCGAACCAATAACTCGGGAGCTCCTATATTGTAACTCGTAACTCGTTACCCATAACTCGGAACTCGAATCTTGTATCTAGTAGCTCGTAACTCATTACTGATTACCTGGAACTCGTATCTTGTGTCTCGTAGCTCGTAACTCGTTACCGATAAGTAGGAACTCGCAGCTTGTATCTAGTGACGCGTAACTCAGAACTTGGAACTCGTAACGCGTTACCGATAACTCAGAGCATGTATCTTGTATCTCTTACCTTGTAACTCGCTACCCATAACCCGGACCTCGTATCTTAAATATCGTAACTTATAATACTTTACCGATAACCTGGAACTCGTGTCATGCATCTCGTAACTCGTAAATCGTTACCGACATATGGGAACTCGCATCTTGTATATAGTAGCTCGTAACTCATTACTGATTACCCGGAACTCGTATATTGTGTATCGTAGATTGTAACCCATTACCAATAACAAGGAACTCGTATCTTGCCTTCCGTATCTCGTGACTCGTTACCAATGAGTGGGAACTTGCATCTTGTATCTCGTAACTCGTAACTAGTACCTTGTAGATCGTAAGACGTAATTCGTAACTCGTAACTCGTCTATGGTAACTCGCAACTCGAAACTCGTAACTCGAAACTCGTAACTCGTAAATCGCAGCTTATAACTCGCTACTCATAACCCGGAACACGTATCTTGTGTATCGTAGCTTGTAACACATTACCAATAGCAAGGATCTTGTATCTTTCCTCTCGTAGCTCGTAAATAGTTACCGATAAGTGGGAACTCGCAACTTGTATCTAGTAACGCGTATCTCAGAACTTGTAACTCGTAACACGTTACTGATAATTTGGAGCATGTATCTTGTATCACTTACCTTGTAACTCGTTACCAATAACTTGGAACTTTATCTTATATATCGTAACTTGTAATCCATTACCGATAACCTGGAACTCGTATGTTGCATCTCGTAGCTCGTAAATCTTTACCGATAAATGGGAACACGCATCTTGTATCTCGTGACGCGTAACTCAGGACTCGGAACTCGAAAGTGTTACAGGTAACTCCAAGCTCGTATCTTGAATCACCTACCTTGTAACTCGTAACTTGTAACTCGTAACTCATAACTCGGAACTCGTATCTTATATATCGTAACTTGCAATCCATCATTGATAATCTGGAACTCGTATCTTGCATCGCATAGCTCGTAAATCATAACCGATAAATGGAAACTCGCATCTTGTATCTCGTGAGGCGTAACCCAGGAGTCGGAACTCGAATGTGTTACCGATAACTCGGAGCTCGTATCTTGTATCACTTACCTTGTAACTTGTAACCCGTAATTCGTTGCCCATAACTCGGAACTCAAATCTTGATCTCGGATTTTGTAAATCATTGACGATAACCTCGAGCTCGTATCTTAGATCTAGCAGTTTGTAACTAGTTACCGATAGGTGAAAACTCGCATCTTGTATCTCATGACACGAAACTCAGAACTCGGAACTCGTAACGCGTAACCGATAAACCGGAGCGCTTATCTTATAACTTGTCACTCGTTACCCATAACTCGGAACCCGTATCTTGTATCTAGTAGCTCGTAACTCATTACTAATTACCTGGAACTCGTATCTTGTGTCTTGTAGCTCGTAACTTGTTACAATAAGTGGGAACTCGCATCTTGTATCTCATGACTCGTAACTAGTACCTCGTAGATCGTAAGTCGTAATTCGTAACTGGTAACACGTATATCGTAGCTCTCAGCTCGAAACTCGTAACTCGTAACTCGTAAATCGCAGCTTATAATTCGCTACTCATAACCAGGAACTCGTATCTTGTGTATCGTAGTTTGTAACCCATTACCTTTAACAAGGAACACGTATCTTGCCTCTCGTAGCTCGTAAATCGTTGGTGATAAGTGGGAACTCGCAACTTGTATCTCGTGACGCGTAGCTCAGGACTTGGAACTCGTAACGCGCTACCGATAACTCGCAGCTTGTATCTTGTATCTCTTACCTTGTAACTCGTAACTCGTAACTCGTTACCTATTACTCGGAACTCGTATTTTCTATCTAGGATCTTGCAAATCATTGCCGATAACCTGGAACTCGTATCCTAGATCTTAAAGATCGTAACTCGTTAGCAATAAGTGGGAACTCGCATCTTGTATCTCGTGACATGTAACTCAGAACTCGGAACTCGTAACGCGTAACCGGTAACTCGGAGCTCGTATCTTGTAACTCATAACTCGTTACCCATAACTCGGAACTCGTATCTTGTATCTAGTAGCTCGTAACTCATTACTGATTACTTGGAACTCGTATCTTCTGTCTCGTAGCTCGTTACGATAAGTGGGAACTTGCATCTTGTATCTCGTAACTCGTAACTAGTACCTCGTAGATCATAGATCGTAAGTCGTAATTCGTAACTCGCAACTCGAAGCTTGTAACTCGAAACTCGTAACTCGTAAATCGCAGCTTATAACTTGATACTCATAACCCGGTACTCGTATCTTGTGTATCGTAGCTTGTAACCCATTACCAATAACAAAAAGCTCGTATCTTATATATCGTAACTTGTAATCTATCACCGATAACCTGTAACTCGTATCTTGCATCTCGTAGCTCGTAAATCGTTACCGATAAATGGGAACTCGCAACTTGTATCTCGTAACGTGTAACTCAGAACTCGGAACTAGTAACGCGTTACCGATAACTCGGAGCTCGTATCTTGTATCACTTACCTTGTGACCCGTTACTCGTAAACCTTAACTCGTTGCCCATAACTCGGAACTCGAATCTTGATCACGGATTTTGTAAATCTATGACGATAGCCACGAACTCGTATCCTAGATCTAGTAGTTTGTAATTCATTACCGATAGGTGGAAACTCGCATCTTGTATCTCATGACGCGAAACTCGGAACTAGGAACTCGTAACGCGAACCAATAACTCGGGAGCTCGTATATTGTAGCTCGTAACTCGTTACCCATAACTCGGAACTCGTATCTTGTATCCAGTAGCTCGTAACTCATTACTGATTACCTGGAACTCGTATCTTGTGTCTCGTAGCTCGTAACTCGTTACGATAAGTGGGAACTCGCATCTTGTATCTCGTAACTTGTAACTAGTACCTCGTAGATCGTAAGTTGTAATTCGTTACTTGTAACTCGTATATGGTAACTCGCAACTCGAAACTCGCAACTCGAAACTCGTAACTCGTAAATCGCATCTTATAGCTCGCTACTCATAACCCGGAACTCGTATCTTGTGTATCGTAGCTTGTAACACATTACCAATAACAAGGATCTTGTATCTTGCCTCTCGTAGCTCGTAACTCGTTACCTATAAGTGGGTACTCGCATCTTGAATCTCGTGACGCGTAACTCAGGACGGAACTCGAAAGTGTTACCGATAATTTGGAGCTCGTGTCTTGTATCACTTACCTTACCATTACTGATTACCTGGAACTCGCATCTTCTATCTCGTAACTTGTAACTAGTACCTCGTAGATCTAAGTCGTAATTCGTTACTCGTAACTCGTATATGGTAACTCGCAATTCGAAACTCGTAAATCGAAACTCGTAACTCGTAACTCGTAAATCGCAGCTTATAACTCGCTACCCATAACTCGGAACTCGAATCTTGATCACGGATTTTGTAAATCAATGACGATAGCCACGAACTCGTATCCTAGATCTAGTAGTTTGTAACTCGTTACCGATAGGCGGAAACTCGCATCTTGTATCTCATGACGCGAAACTCAGAACCTTGAACCCGCAACGCGAACCAATAACTCGGGAGCTCCTATATTGTAACTCGTAACTCGTTACCCATAACTCGGAACTCGAATCTTGTATCTAGTAGCTCGTAACTCATTACTGATTACCTGGAACTCGTATCTTGTGTCTCGTAGCTCGTAACTCGTTACCGATAAGTAGGAACTCGCAGCTTGTATCTAGTGACGCGTAACTCAGAACTTGGAACTCGTAACGCGTTACCGATAACTCAGAGCATGTATCTTGTATCTCTTACCTTGTAACTCGTTACCCATAACTCGGAACTCGTATCTTATTAATCGTAACTTGCAATCCATCACCGATAACCTGGAACTCGTATCTTGCATCGCATAGCTCGTAAATCATAACCGATAAATGGAAACCCGTATCTTGTATCTCGTGAGGCGTAACCCAGGAGTCGGAACTCGAAAGTGTTACCGATAACTCGGAGCTTGTATCTTGTATCACTTACCTTGTAACTTGTAACTCGTAACCCGTAACTTGTTGCCCATAATTCGGAACTCGAATCTTGATCTCGGATCTTGTAAATCAATGACGATAACCTCGAACTCGTATCTTAGATCTAGTAGTTCGTAACTAGTTACCGATAGGTGAAAACTCGCATCTTGTATCTCATGACGCGAAACTCAGAACTCGGAACTCGTAACGCTTAACTGATAAGCCGGAGCGCTTATCTTATAACTTATCACTCGTTACCCATAACTCGGAACCCGTATCTTGTATCTAGTAGCTCGTAACCCATTACTGATTACCTGGAACTCGTAACTTCTGTCTCGTAGCTCGTAACTCGTTACGATAAGTGGGAACTTGCATCTTGTATCTCGTAACTCGTAACTAGTACCACGTAGATCGTACATCGTAAGTCGTAATTCGTAACTCGTAACTTGTATATCGTAACTCGCAACTCGAAGCTTGTAACTCGAAACTCGTAACTCGTAACTAGTAAATCGCAGCTTATAACTTGCTACTCATAACCCAGAGCTCGTATCTTGTGTATCGTAGCTTGTTACCCATTACCAATAACAGAGAACTCGTTTCTTATATATCGTAACTTGTAATCTATTACCGATAACCTGGAACTCGATCTTGCATCTTGTAGCTCGTAAATCGTTACCGATAAGTGGGAACTCGCAACTTGTATCTCGTGACGTGTAACTCAGAAGTTGGAACTCGTAACGCGTTACCGATAATTTGGAGCTTGTATTTTGTATCTCTTACCTTGTAACTCGTAACTCGTAACTCGTTACCCATTGCTCGGAACTCGTATCCTCTATCTCGGATCTCGCAAATCATTGCCGATAACCTGGAACTCGTATCCTAGACCTTGAAGATCGTAACTCGTTACCAATAAGTGGGTACTCGCATCTTGTATCTCGTGACGCGTAACTCAGGACGGAACTCGAAAGTGTTACCGATAATTTGGAGCTCGTGTCTTGTATCACTTACCTTACCATTACTGATTACCTGGAACTCGCATCTTCTATCTCGTAACTTGTAACTAGTACCTCGTAGATCTAAGTCGTAATTCGTTACTCGTAACTCGTATATGGTAACTCGCAATTCGAAACTCGTAAATCGAAACTCGTAACTCGTAACTCGTAAATCGCAGCTTATAACTCTCTACCCATAACTCGGAACTCGAATCTTGATCACGGATTTTGTAAATCAATGACGATAGCCACGAACTCGTATCCTAGAACTAGTTGTTTGTAACTCGTTACCGATAGGTGGAAACTTGCATCTTGTATCTCATGACGCGAAACTCAGAACTTGGAACTCGTGACGCGAACCAACAATTCGGGAGCTCGTATATTGTAGCTCGTAACTCGTTACCCATAACTCGGAACTCGTATCTTGTATCCAGTAGCTCGTAACTCATTACTGCTTACCTGGAACTCGTATCTTGTGTCTCGTAGCTCGTAACTCGTTACGATAAGTGGGAACTCGCATCTTGTATCTCGTAACTCGTAACTAGTACCTCGTAGATCGTAAGTTGTAATTCGTTACTTGTAACTCGTATATGGTAACTCGCAACTCGAAACTCGCAACTCGAAACTCGTAACTCGTAAATAGCAGCTTATAACTCGCTACCCATAACTGGTAACACAAATCTTGATCACGGATTTTGTAAATCAATGACGATAGCCACGAACTGGTATCCTAGATCTAGTAGTTTGTAACTCGTTACCGATAGGCGGAAACTCGCATCTTGTATCTCATGACGCGAGACTCAGAACCTTGAACCCGCAACGCGAACCAATAACTCGGGAGCTCGTATATTGTAACTCGTAACTCGTTACCCATAACTCGGAACTCGTATCTTGTATCTAGTAGCTCGTAACTCATTACTGATTACCTGGAACTCGTATCTTGTGTCTCGTAGCTCGTAACTCGTTACCAATAAGTAGGAACTCGCAGCTTGTATCTAGTGACGCGTAACTCAGAACTTGGAACTCGTAACGCGTTACCGATAACTCAGAGCATGTATCTTGTATCTCTTACCTTGTAACTCGCTACCCATAACCCGGACCTCGTATCTTAAATATCGTAACTTATAATCCTTTACCGATAACCTGGAACTCGTGTCATGCATCTCGTAACTCGTAAATCGTTACCGATAGATGGGAACTCGCATCTTGTATATAGTAGCTCGTAACTGATTACTGATTACCTGGAACTCGTATCTTGTGTATCGTAGATTGTAACCCAATACCAATAACAAGGAACTCGTATCTTGCCTTCCGTATCTCGTAACTCGTTACCAATGAGTGGGAACTTGCATCTTGTATCTCGTAGCTCGTAACTAGTACCTTGTAGATCGTAAGACGTAATTCGTAACTCGTAACTCGTTTATGGTAACTCGCAACTCGAAACTCGTAACTCGTAAATCGCAGCTTATAACTCGCTACTCATAACCCGGAACACGTATCTTGTGTATCGTAGCTTGTAACACATTACCAATAGCAAGGATCTTGTATCTTTCCTCTCGTAGCTCGTAAATAGTTACCAATAAGTGGGAACTCGCAACTTGTATCTAGTAACGCGTATCTCAGAACTTGTAACTCGTAACACGTTACTGATAACTCGGAGCATGTATCTTGTATCACTTACCTTGTAACTCGTTACCAATAACTTGGAACTTTATCTTATATATCGTAACTTGTAATCCATTACCGATAACCTGGAACTCGTATGTTGCATCTCGTAGCTCGTAAATCGTTACCGATAAATGGGAACTCGCAACTTGTATCTCGTAACGTGTAACTCAGAAATCGGAACTAGTAACGCGTTACCGATAACTCGGAGCTCGTATCTTGTATCACTTACCTTGTAACTCGTTACTCGTAAACCTTAACTCGTTGCCCATAACTCGGAACTCGAATCTTGATCTCGGATCTTGTAAATCAAAGACGATAGCCGCGAACTCTTATACTAGATCTAGTAGTTCGTAACTCATTACCGATAGGTGGAAACTCGCATCTTGTATCTCATGACGCAAAACTCAGAACTCGGAACTCGTAACGCGTAACCGATAACTCGTAACTCGTTACCCATAACTCGGAACTCGTATCTTGTATCTAGTAGCTCGTAACTTATTACTGATTACTTGGAACTCGTAACTTCTGTCTCGTAGCTCGTAACTTGTTACGATAAGTGGGAACTCGCATCTTGTATCTCGTAACTCGTAACTAGTACCTCGTAGATCGTAAGTCGTAATTCGTAACTCGTAAATCGTATATCGTAGCTCTCAACTTGAAACTCGTAACTCGTAAATCGCAGCTTATAATTCGCTACTCATAACCAGGAACTCGTATCTTGTGTATCGTAGCTTGTAACCCATTACCTTTAACAAGGAACACGTATCTTGCCTCTCGTAGCTCGTAAATCGTTACTGATAAGTGGGAACTCGCAACTTGTATCTCGTGATGCGTAGCTCAGGACTTGGAACTCGTAACTCGTTACCCATAACTCGGAACTCGTATCTTGTATCTAGTAGCTCGTAACTTATTACTGATTACTTGGAACTCGTATCTTCTGTCTCGTAGCTCGTAACCTGTTACGATAAGTGGGAACTTGCATCTTGTATCTCGTAACTCGTAACTAGTACATCGTAGATCGTAGATCGTAAGTCGTAATTCGTAACTCGTAACTTGTATATCGTAACTCGCAACTCGAAGCCTGTAACTCGAAACTCGTAACTCGTAACTCGTAAATCGCAGCTTATAACTTGCTACTCATAACCCGGAACTAGTATTTGTGTATCGTAGCTTGTAACTCATTACCAATAACAAGGAACTCGTATCTTATATATCGTAACTTGTAATCTATTACCGATAACCTGGAACTCGTATCTTGCATCTCGTAGCTCGTAAATCGTTACCGATAAGTGGGAACTCGCATTGAGTATCTCGTGACGTGTAACTCGGAAGTTGGAACTTGTAACGCGTTACCGATAACTCGGAGCTTGTATCTTGTATCTCTTACCTTGTAACTCGTAACTCGTAGCTAGTAACTCGTTACCCATTGCTCTGAACTCGTATCTTCTATCTCGGATCTCGCAAATCATTGCCGATAACCTGGAACTCGTATCCTAGATCTTGAAGATCGTAACTCGTTACCAATAAGTGGGTACTCGCATCTTGTATCTCGTAACTCGTAACTAGTACCTCGTAGCTCGTAACTCGTTACCGATAAGTAGGAACTCGCAGCTTGTATCTAGTGACGCGTAACTCAGAACTTGGAACTCGTAACGCGTTACCGATAACTCAGAGCATGTATCTTGTATCTCTTACCTTGTAACTCGCTACCCATAACCCGGACCTCGTATCTTAAATATCGTAACTTATAATCCTTTACCGATAACCTGGAACTCGTGTCATGCATCTCATAACTCGTAAATCGTTACCGATAGATGGGAACTCGCATCTTGTATATAGTAGCTCGTAACTCATTACTGATTACCCGGAACTCGTATCTTGTGTATCGTAGATGGTAACCCATTACCAATAACAAGGAACTCGTATCTTGCCTTCCGTATCTCGTAACTCGTTACCAATGAGTGGGAACTTGCATCTTGTATCTCGTAACTCGTAACTAGTACCTTGTAGATCGTAAGACGTAATTCGTAACTCGTAACTCGTTTATGGTAACTCGCAACTCGAAACTCGTAACTCGAAACTCGTAACTCGTAAGTCGCAGCTTATAACTCGCTACTCATATCCCGGAACACGTATCTTGTGTATCGTAGCTTGTAACACATTACCAATAGCAAGGATCTTGTATCTTTCCTCTCGTTGCTCGTAAATAGTTACCGATAAGTGGGAACTCGCAACTTGTATCTAGTAACGCGTATCTCAGAACTTGTAACTCGTAACACGTTACTGATAACTCGGAGCTTGTATCTTGTATCACTTACCTTGTAACTCGTTACCAATAACTTGGAACTTTATCTTATATATCGTAACTTGTAATCCATTACCGATAACCTGGAACTCGTATGTTGCATTTCGTAGCTCGTAAATCTTTACCGATAAGTGGGAACTCGCAACTTGTACCTCGTGACGCGTAACTCATAACTTGGAACTCGAAACGCGTTAGCGATAACTCGGAGCTTGTAGCTTGTATCTCTTACCTTGTGACTCGTAACTCGTAACTCGTTTCCCATACCTCGGAACTCGTATCTTATATATCGTAACTTGTAATCCATTACCGAGAACCTGGAACTAGTATCTTGCATCTCGTAGCTCGTAAATCGTTATCGATAAATGGGAACTCGCATCTTGTATCTCGTGACGCGTAACTCAGACTCGGAACGTGTAAGTGTTACCGATAACTCGGAACTCGTATCTTGTATCACTTACCTTGTAACTCGTAACCCGTAACTCGTTGCCCATAACTCGGAACTCGTATCTTATATATCGTAACTTGTAATCCATTACCGATAACCTGGAACTCGTATCTTGCATCGCGTAGCTCGTAAATCGTTACCGATAGATGGGAACTAGTTTCTTGTATATAGTAGCTCGTAACTCATTACTGATTACCCGGAACTCGTATCTTGTGTATCGTAGATTGTAACCCATTACCAATAACAAGGAACTCGTATCTTGACTTTCGTATCTCGTAACTCGTCACCAATAAGTGGGAACTCGCATCTTGTATCTCGTAACTCGTAACTAGTACCTCGTAGATCGTAAGTCGTAATTCGTAACTCGTAACTCGTAACTCGTATATCGTAGCTCTCAACTCGAAACTCGTAACTCGTAAATCGCAGCTTATAATTCGCTACTCATAACCAGGAACTTGTATCTTGTGTATCGTACCTTGTAACCCATTACCATTAACAAGGAACACGTATCTTACCTCTCGTAGCTCGTAAATCGTTACTGATAAGTGGGAACTCGCAACTTGTATCTCGTGACGCGTAGCTCAGGACTTGGAACTCGTAACGCGTTACCGATAACTCGGAGCTTGTATCTTGTATCTCTTACCTTCTAACTCGTAACTCGTAACTCGTTACCTATTACTCGGAACTCGTATCTTCTATCTAGGATCTTGCAAATCATTGCCGATAACCTGGAACTCGTATCCTAGATCGCGAAGATCGTAACTCGTTACCAATAAGTGGGAACTCGCATCTTGTATCTCGTAACGTGTAACTCAGAACTCAGAACTAGAAACGCGTTACCGATAACTCGGAGCTTGTATCTTGTAACTCGTAACTGGTAACTCGTTACCCATAACTCGAAACTCGTATCTTATATATCGTAACTTGTGATCCATTACCGATAACCTGGAACTCGTATCTTCCATCTCGTAGCTCGTAAATCTTTACCGATAAATGGGAACACGCATCTTGTATCTCGTGACGCGTAACTCAGGCCTCGGAACTCGAAAGTGTTACAGGTAACTCGGAGCTCGTATCTTGAATCACCTACCTTGTAACTCGTAACTTGTAACCCGTAACTCGTTGCCCTTAACTCAGATCGCGTTTCCGTTGATTCGGAACGCGTTTCCGATAACTCGGAGCTCGTAACTTGTAACTCGTAACTCGTAAATCGCAGCATATAACTCGCTACTCATAACCAGAAACTCGTATCTTGTGTATCGTAGCTTGTAACCCATTACCAATAACAAGGAACTCGTATCTGCCTCTGGTAGCTCGTAAATCGTTACCGATAAGTGGGAACTCGCAACTTGTATCTCGTGACGTGTAACTCAGAAGTTGGAACTCGTAACGCGTTACCGATAACTCGGAGCTTGTATCTTGTATATCTTACCTTGTAACTCGTAGCTCGTAACTCGTATCTTCTATATCGGACCTCGCAAATCATTGCCGATAACCTGGAACTCGTATCCTAGATCTTGAAGATCGTAACTCGTTACCAATAAGTGGGTACTCGCATCTTGTATCTCGTGACGCGTAACTCAGGACTCGGAACTCGAAGGTGTTACCGATAATTTGGAGCTCGTATCTTGTATCACTTACCTTACCATTACTGATTACCTGGAACTCGCATCTTGTATCTCGTAACTCGTAACTAGTACCTCGTAGATCGTAAGTCGTAATTCGTTACAAGTAACTCGTATATGGTAACTGGCAACTCGAAACTCGTAAATCGAAACTCGTAAATCGCAGCTTATAACTCGCTACCCATAACTCGGAACTCGTATCTTGTATCTAGTAGCTCGTAACTCATTACTGATAACCTGGAACTCGTATCTTGTGACTCGTAGCTCGTAACTCGTTACGATAAGTGGGAACTCGCATCTTGTATCTCGTAACTAGTACCTCGTAGATCGTAACTTGTATTTCGTTACTTGTAACTCGTATATGGTAACTCGCAACTCGAAACTCGTAACTCGTAAATCGCAGCTTATAACTCGCTACTCAACCCGGAACTCGTATCTTCTGTATCGTAGCTTGTAACACATTACCAATAACAAGGATCATGTATCTTGCCTCTCGTAGCTCGTAAATCGTTACCGATAAGGAGGAACAAGGAACTTGTATCTAGTGACGCGTAACTCAAAACTAGGAACTCGTAGCGCGTTACCGATAACTCGGAGCATGTATCTTGTATCTCTTATCTTGTAACCCGCTACCCATAACCCGGTCCTCGTATCTTAAATATCGTAACTTATAATACTTCACCGATAACCTGGAACTCGTATCATGCATCTCGTAACTCGTAAATCGTTACCGATAGGTGGGAACTCGCATCTTGTATAATGTAGCTCGTAACTCATTACTGATTACCCGGAACTCGTATCTTGTGTATCGTAGCTTGTAACACATTACCAATAGCAAGGATCCTGTATCTTGCCTCTCGTAGCTCGTAAATCGTTACCGATAAGTGGGATCTCGCAGCTTGTATCAAGTGACGCGTAATTCAGAACTTGGAACTTGTAACGCGTTACCAATAACTCGGAACTCGTATCTTAATTATCGTAACTTGTAATCCATTACCGATAACCTGGAACTCGGATGTTGCATCTCGTAGCTCGTAAATCGTTACCGATAAATGGGAACTCGCAACTTGTATCTCGTAACGTGTAACTCAGAACTTGGAACTAGTAACGCGTTACCGATAACTCGGAGCTCGTATCTTGTATCACTTACCTTGTAACTCGTCACTCGTAAACCTTAACTCGTTGCCCATAACTCGGAACTCGAATCTTGATCTCGGATCTTGTAAATCAATGACGATAGCCTCGAACTCTTATCCTAGATCTAGTAGTTCGTAACTCATTACCGATAGGTGGAAACTCGCATCTTGTATCTCTTGACGCAAGACTCAGAACTCGGAACTCGTAACGCGTAACCGATAACTCGGAACTCGTATCTTGTAACTCGTAACTCGTTACCCATAACTCGGAACTCGTATCTTGTATCTAGTAGCTCGTAACTCATTACTGATTACTTGGAACTCGTATCTTCTGTCTCGTAGCTCGTAACTCGTTACCGATAAGTGGGAACTCGCAACTTGTATCTCGTGACGTGTAACTCAGAAGTTGGAACTCGTAACGCGTTACCGATAACTCGGAGCTTGTATCTTGTATATCTTACCTTGTAACTCGTAGCTCGTAACTCGTATCTTCTATCTCGGACCTCGCAAATCATTGCCGATAACCTGGAACTCGTATCCTAGATCTTGAAGATCGTAACTCGTTACCAATAAGTGGGTACTCGCATCTTGTATCTCGTGACGCGTAACTCAGGACTCGGAACTCGAAAGTGTTACCGATAATTTGGAGCTCGTATCTTGTATCACTTACCTTACCATTACTGATTACCTGGAACTCGCATCTTGTATCTCGTAACTCGTAACTAGTACCTCGTAAGATCGTAAGTCGTAATTCGTTACTCGTAACTCGTATATGGTAACTGGCAACTCGAAACTCGTAAATCGGAACTCGTAACTCGTAAATCGCAGCTTATAACTCGCTACTAATAACCCGGAACTCGTATCTTCTGTATCGTGGCTTGTAACACATTACCAATAACAAGGATCATGTATCTTGCCTCTCGTAGCTCGTAAATCGTTACCGATAAGTAGGAACTCGCAACTTGTATCTAGTGACGCGTAACTCAGAACTAGGAACTCGTAACGCGTTACCTATAACTCGGAGCATGTATCTTGTATCTCTTATCTTGTAACTCGCTACCCATAACCCGGTCCTCGTATCTTAAATATCGTAACTTATAATACTTTACCGATAACCTGGAACTCGTATCATACATCTCGTAACTCGTAAATCGTTACCGATAGGTGGGAACTCGCATCTTGTATAATGTAACTCGTAACTCATAACTGATTACCCGGAACTCGTATCTTGTGTATCGTAGCTTGTAACACATTACCAATAGCAAGGATCTTGTTTCTTGCCTCTCGTAGCTCGTAAATCGTTACCGATAAGTGGGATCTCGCAGCTTGTATCTAGTGACGCGTAACTCAGAACTTGGAACTTGTTACGCGTTACCAATAACTCGGAACTCGTATCTTAATTATCGTAACTTGTAATCCATTACCGATAACCTGAAACTCGGATGTTGCATCTCGTAGCTCGTAAATCGTTACCGATAAATGGGAACTCGTAACTTGTAACTCGTAACTCGGAACTCGAATCTTGATCTCGGATCTTGTAAATCAATGACGATAACCTCGAACTCGTATCTTAGGTCTAGTAGTTCGTAACTAGTTACCGATAGGTGAAAGCTCGCATCTTGTATCTCATGACGCGAAACTCAGAACTCGGAACTCGTAACGCGTAACCGATAAACCGGAGCGCTTATCTTATAACTTATCACTCGTTACCCATAACTCGGAACCCGTATCTTGTATCTAGTAGCTCGTAACTCATTACTGATTACCTGGAACTCGTATCTTATGTCTCGTAGCTCGCAACTTGTTGCGATAAGTGGGAACTCGCATCTTGTATCTCGTAACTCGTAAATAGTACCTCGTAGATCGTAAGTCGTAATTCGTAACTCGTAACTCGTATATCGTAACTCGCAACTCGCAACTCGTAACTCGTAACTCGTAAATCGCAGCTTATAACTCGCTACTCATAACCCGGAACACGTATCTTGTGTATCGTAGCTTGTAACACATTACCAATACCAAGGATCTTGTATCTTGCCTCTCGTAGCTCGTAAATCGTTACCGATAAATGGGATCTTGTAAATCAATGACGATAGCCTCGAACTCTTATCCTAGATCTAGTAGTTCGTAACTCATTACCGATAGGTGGAAACTCGCATCTTGTATCTCATGACGCAAAACTCAGAACTCGGAACTCGTAACGCGTAACCGATAACTCGAAGCTCGTATCTTGTAACTCGTAACTCGTTACCCACATAACTCGGAACTCGTATCTTGTATCTAGTAGCTCGTAACTCATTACTGATTACTTGGAACACGTATCTTCTGTCTCGTAGCTCGTAACTCGTTACGATAAGTGGGAACTTGCATCTTGTATCTCGTATCTCGTAACTAGTACCTCGTAGATCGTAGATCGTAAGTCGTTATTCGTAACTCGTAACTTGTACATCGTAACTCGCAACTCGAATCTTGTAACTCGAAACTCATAACTCGTAACTCGTAAATCGCAGCTTATAACTTGCCACTCATAACCCGGAACTCGTATCTTGAGTATCGTAGCTTGTAACCCATTACCAATAACAAGGAACTCGTATCTTATATATCGTAACTTTTAATCTATTACCGATAACCTGGAACTCGTATCTTGCATCTCGTAGCTCGTAAATCGTTACCGATAAGTGGGTACTCGCAACTAGTATCTCGTGACGTGTAACTCAGAAGTTGGAACTCGTAACGCGAAACCGATAACTCGGAGCTTGTATCTTGTATCTCTTACCTTGTAACTCGTAACACGTAGCTCGTAACTTGTTACCCATTGCTCGGAACTCGTATCTTCTATCTCGGATCTCCCAAATCATTGCCGATAACCTGGAACTTGTATACTAGATCTTGAAGATCGTAACTCGTTACCTATAAGTGGGTACTCGCATCTTGTATCTCGTAACTCGTAATTAGTAACTCGTTACCGATAGGTGGGAACTCGCATTTTGTATCTCATGACGCGAAACTCAGAACTTGGAACTCGTAACGCGAACCAATAACTCGGGAGCTCGTATATTGTAAGTCGTAATTCGTTACTCGTAACTCGTATATGGTAACTCGCAACTCGAAACTCGTAACACGAAACTCGTAACTCGTAACCCGTAAATTGCAGCTTATAACTCGCTACCCACAACCCGGACTTCGTATCTTATATATCGTAACTTATAATTCACTACCGATAACCTGGAACTCGTATCATGCATCTCGTAGCTCGTAAATCGTTACCGATAGATGGGAACTCGAATCTTGTATATAGTAGCTCGTAACTTATTACTGATTACCCGGAACTCGTATCTTGTGTATCGTAGATTGTAACCCATTACCAATAACAAGGAACTCGTATCTTGCCTTTTGTATCTCGTAACTCGTTACCAATAAGTGGGAACTCGCATCTTGTATCTCGTAACTCGTAACTAGTACCTCGTAGATCGTAAGTCGTAATTCGTAACTCGTAACTCGTTACTCGTATATCGTAACTCTCAACTCGAAACTCGTAACTCGTAAATCGCAGCTTATAATTCGCTACTCATAACCAGGAACTCGTATCTTGTGTATCGTAGCTTGTAACCCATTACCTTTAACAAGGAACACGTATCTTGCCTCTCGTAGCTCGTAAATCGTTACTGATAAGTGGGAACTCGCAACTTGTATCTCGTGACGCGTAGCTCAGGACTTGAAACTCGTAACGCGTTACCGATAACTCGGAGCTTGTATCTTGTATCTCTTACCTTGTAACTCGTAACTCGTAACCCGTTACCTATTACTCGGAACTCGTATCTCCTATCTAGGATCTTGCAAATCATTGCCGATAACCTGGAACTCGTATCCTAGATCTTAAAGTTCGTAACTCGTTACCAATAAGTGGGAACTCGCATATTGTATCTCGTGACGTGTAACTCAGAACTCGGAACTAGAAACAAGTTACCGACAACTCGGAGCTCGTATCTTGTAACTCGTAGCTCGTAACTCTTTACCCATAACTCGGAACTCGTATCTTATATATCGTAACTTGTAATCCATTACGGATAACCTGGAACTCCCATCCATCCATCTCGTAGCTCGTAAATCTTTACCGATAAATGGGAACACGCATCTTGTATCTCGTGACGCGTAACTCAGGACTCGGAACTCGAAAGTGTTACAGGTAACTCGGAGCTCGTATCTTGAATCACCTACCTTGTAACTCGTAACTTGTAACTCGTTACCCATAACTCGGAAGTCGTATCTTATTAATCGTAACTTGCAATCCATCACCGATAACCTGGAACTCGTATCTTGCATCGCATAGCTCGTAAATCATAACCGATAAATGGAAACCCGTATCTTGTATCTCGTGAGGCGTAACCCAGGAGTCGGAACTCGAAAGTGTTACCGATAACTCGGAGCTTGTATCTTGTATCACTTACCTTGTAACTTGTAACTCGTAACCCGTAACTTGTTGCCCATAACTCGGAACTCGAATCTTGATCTCGGATCTTGTAAATCAATGACGATAACCTCGAACTCATGACGCGAAACTCAGAACTCGGAACTCGTAACGCGTAACTGATAAGCCGGAGCGCTTATCTTATAACTTATCACTCGTTACCCATAACTCGGAACCCGTATCTTGTATCTAGTAGCTCGTAACCCATTACTGATTACCTGGAACTCGTAACTTCTGTCTCGTAGCTCGTAACTCGTTACGATAAGTGGGAACTTGCATCTTGTATCTCGTAACTCGTAACTAGTACCACGTAGATCGTACATCGTAAGTCGTAATTCGTAACTCGTAACTTGTATATCGTAACTCGCAACTCGAAGCTTGTAACTCGAAACTCGTAACTCGTAACTCGTAAATCGCAGCTTATAACTTGCTACTCATAACCCAGAGCTCGTATCTTGTGTATCGTAGCTTGTTACCCATTACCAATAACAGAGAACTCGTATCTTATATATCGTAACTTGTAATCTATTACCGATAACCTGGAACTCGATCTTGCATCTTGTAGCTCGTAAATCGTTACCGATAAGTGGGAACTCGCAACTTGTATCTCGTGACGTGTAACTCAGAAGTTGGAACTCGTAACGCGTTACCGATAATTTGGAGCTTGTATCTTGTATCTCTTACCTTGTAACTCGTAACTCGTTACCCATTGCTCGGAACTCGTATCCTCTATCTCGGATCTCGCAAATCATTGCCGATAACCTGGAACTCGTATCCTAGACCTTGAAGATCGTAACTCGTTACCAATAAGTGGGTACTCGCATCTTGTATCTCGTGACGCGTAACTCAGGACGGAACTCGAAAGTGTTACCGATAATTTGGAGCTCGTGTCTGGTATCACTTACCTTACCATTACTGATTACCTGGAACTCGCATCTTCTATCTCGTAACTTGTAACTAGTACCTCGTAGATCTAAGTCGTAATTCGTTACTTGTAACTCGTATATGGTAACTCGCAATTCGAAACTCGTAAATCGAAACTCGTAACTCGTAAATAGCAGCTTATAACTCGCTACCCATAACTCGTAACACAAATCTTGATCACGGATTTTGTAAATCAATGACGATAGCCACGAACTGGTATCCTAGATCTAGTAGTTTGTAACTCGTTACCGATAGGCGGAAACTCGCATCTTGTATCTCATGACGCGAAACTCAGAACCTTGAACTCGCAACGCGCACCAATAACTCGGGAGCTCGTATATTGTAACTCGTAACTCGTTACCCATAACTCGGAACTCGTATCTTGTATCTAGTAGCTCGTAACTCATTACTGATTACCTGGAACTCGTATCTTGTGTCTCGTAGCTCGTAACTCGTTACCAATAAGTAGGAACTCGCAGCTTGTATCTAGTGACGCGTAACTCAGAACTTGGAACTCGTAACGCGTTACCGATAACTCAGAGCATGTATCTTGTATCTCTTACCTTGTAACTCGCTACCCATAACCCGGACCTCTTATCTTAAATATCGTAACTTATAATCCTTTACCGATAACCTGGAACTCGTGTCATGCATCTCGTAACTCGTAAATCGTTACCGATAGATGGGAACTCGCATCTTGTATATAGTAGCTCGTAACTGATTACTGATTACCCGGAACTCGTATCTTGTGTATCGTAGATTGTAACCCAATACCAATAACAAGGAACTCGTATCTTGCCTTCCGTATCTCGTAACTCGTTACCAATGAGTGGGAACTTGCATCTTGTATCTCGTAGCTCGTAACTAGTACCTTGTAGATCGTAAGACGTAATTCGTAACTCGTAACTCGTTTATGGTAACTCGCAACTCGAAACTCGTAACTCGTAAATCGCAGCTTATAACTCGCTACTCATAACCCGGAACACGTATCTTGTGTATCGTAGCTTGTAACACATTACCAATAGCAAGGATCTTGTATCTATCCTCTCGTAGCTCGTAAATAGTTACCGATAAGTGGGAACTCGCAACTTGTATCTAGTAACGCGTATCTCAGAACTTGTAACTCGTAACACGTTACTGATAACTCGGAGCATGTATCTTGTATCACTTACCTTGTAACTCGTTACCAATAACTTGGAACTTTATCTTATATATCGTAACTTGTAATCCATTACCGATAACCTGGAACTCGTATGTTGCATCTCGTAGCTCGTAAATCGTTACCGATAAATGGGAACTCGCAACTTGTATCTCGTAACGTGTAACTCAGAAATCGGAACTAGTAACGCGTTACCGATAACTCGGAGCTCGTATCTTGTATCACTTACCTTGTAACTCGTTACTCGTAAACCTTAACTCGTTGCCCATAACTCGGAACTCGAATCTTGATCTCGGATCTTGTAAATCAAAGACGATAGCCGCGAACTCTTATACTAGATCTAGTAGTTCGTAACTCATTACCGATAGGTGGAAACTCGCATCTTGTATCTCATGACGCAAAACTCAGAACTCGGAACTCGTAACGCGTAACCGATAACTCGGAGCTCGTAACTTGTAACTCGTAACTCGGTACCCATAACTCGGAACTCGTATCTTGTATCTAGTAGCTCGTAACTCATTACTGATTACTTGGAACTCGTATCTTCTGTCTCGTAGCTCGTTACGATAAGTGGGAACTTGCATCTTGTATCTCGTAACTCGTAACTAGTACCTCGTAGATCGTAGATCGTAAGTCGTAATTCGTAACTCGTAACTTGTATATCGTAACTCGCAACTCGAAGCTTGTAACTCGATACTCGTAACTCGTAAATCGCAGCTTACAACTTGCTACTCATAACCCGGAACTCGTATCTTGTGTATCGTAGCTTGTAACCCATTACCAATAACAAGGAGCTCGTGTCTTATATATCGTAACTTGTAATATATTACCGATAACCTGGAACTTGTATCTTGTATCTCTCACCTTGTAACTCGTAGCTCGTAACTCGTTATTCATTGCTCGGAACTCGTATCTTCTATCTCGGATCTCGCAAATCATTGCCGATAACCTGGAACTCATATCCTAGATCTTGAAGATCGTAACTCGTTACCATTACTAGTATCTCGTGACGTGTAACTCAGAAGTTGGAACTCGTAACGCGTTACCGATAACTCGGAGCTTGTATCTTGTATCTCTTACCTTGTAACTCGTAACTCGTTACCCATTGCTCGGAACTCGTATCTTCTATCTCGGATCTCGTAAATCATTGCCGATAACCTGGAACTCGTATACTAGATCTTGAAGATCGTAACTCGTTACCAATAAGTGGGTACTCGCATCTTGTATCTCGTAACTCGTAACTAGTAACTCGGTACCGATAGGTGGAAACTCGCATCTTCTATCTCAGACGCGAAACTCAGAACTTGCAACTCGTAACGCAAACCAATAACTCGGGAGCTCGTATATTGTAAGTCGTAATTCGTTACTCGTAACTCGTATATGGTAACTCGCAACTCGAAGCTTGTAACTCGAAACTCGTAACTCGTAACTCGTAAATCGCAGCTTATAACTTGCTACTCATAACCCGGGACACGTATCTTGCGTATCGTAGCTTGTAACCCATTACCAATAACGAGGAACTCGTATCTTATATATCGTAACCTGTAATCTATTACCGATAACCTGGAACTCGTATCTTGCATCTCGTAGCTCGTAAATCGTTACCGATAAGTGGGAACTCGCAACTAGTATCTCGTGACGTATAACACAGAAGTTGGAACTCTTAACGCGTTACCGATAACTCGGAGCTTGTATCTTGTATCTCTTACCTTGTAACTCGTAACTCGTAGCTCGTAACTCGTTACCCATTGCTCTGAACTCGTATCTTCTATCTCGGATCTCGCAAATCATTGCCGATAACCGGGAACTCGTATACTAGATCTTGAAGATCATAACTCGTTACCAATAAGTGGGAACTCGCATCTTGTATCTCGTGACGTGTAACTCAGAACTCGGAACTAGAAACGCGTTACCGATAACTCGAAGCTCGTATCTTGTAACTCGTAACTCGTAACACTTAAATCGCAGTTTATAACTCGCTACCCACAACCCGGACCTCTTATCTTAAATATCGTAACTTATAATCCATTACCGATAACCTGGAACTCGTATCATGCATCTCGTAGCTCGTAAATCGTTACCGATAGATGGGAATTCGAATCTTGTATATAGTAGCTCGTAACTCATTACTGATTACCCGGAACTCGTATCTTGTGTATCGTAGATTGTAACCCGTTACCAATAACAAGGAACTCGAATCTTGCCTTACGTATCTCGTAACTCGTTACCAATAACTGGGAACTAGCATCTTGTATCTCGTAACTCGTAACTAGTACCTCGTAGATCGTAAGTCATAATTCGTAACTCGTAACTCGTAACTCGTATATCGTAGCTCTCAGCTCGAAACTCGTAACTCGTAAATCGCAGCTTATAATTCGCTACTCATAACCAGGAACTCGTATCTTGTGTATCGTAGCTTGTAACCCATTACCTTTAACAAGGAACACGTATCTTGCCTCTCGTAGCAATAAGTGGGAACTCGCATCTTGTATCTCGTGACGTGTAACTCAGAACTCGGAACTTGAAACCCGTTACCGATAACTCGGAGCTCGTATCTTGTAACTTGTAACTCGTAACTCGTTACCCATAACTCGGAACTCGTATCTTATATATCGTAACTTGTAATCCATCACCGATAACCTGGAACTCGTATCTTGCATCGCATAGCTCGTAAATCATAACCGATAAATGTAAACTCGCATCTTGTATCTCGTGAGGCGTAACCCTGGAGTCGGAACTCAAATGTGTTACCGATAACTCGGAGCTCGTATCTTGTATCAGTTACCTTGCAACTTGTAACTCGTAACCCGTAATTCGTTGCCCATAACTCGGAACTCGAATCTTGATCTCGGATCTTGTAAATCATTGACGATAACCTCGAACTCGTATCTTAGATCTAGCAGTTCGTAACTAGTTGCCGATAGGTGAAAACTCGCATCTTGTATTTCATGACGCGAAAATCAGAACTCGGAACTCATTACGCGTAACCGATAAGCCTGAGCGCTTATCTTATAACTTATCAGTCGTTACCCATAACTCGGAACCCGTATCTTGTATCTAGTAGCTCGTAACTCATTACTGATTACCTGGAACTCGTATCTTGTGTCTCGTAGCTCGTAACTTGTTACGATAAGTGGGAACTCGCATCTTGTATCTCGTAACTCGTAACTAGTACCTCGTAGATCTTAAGTCGTAATTCGTAACTGGTAACTCGTATATCGTAGCTCTCAACTCGAAACTCGTAACTCGTAAATCGCAGCTTATAATTCGCTACTCATAACCAGGAACTCGTATCTTGTGTATCGTAGCTTGTAACCCATTACCTTTAACAAGGAACACGTATCTTGCCTCTCGTAGCTCGTAAATGTTACTGATGAGTGGGAACTCGCAACTTGTATCTCGTGACGAGTAGCTCAGGACTTGGAACTCGTAACGCGCTACCGATAACTCGCAGCTTGTATCTTGTATCTCTTACCTTGTAACTCGTAACTCGTAACTCGTTACCTATTACTCGGAACTCGTATTTTCTATCTAGGATCTTGCAAATCATTGCCGATAACCTGGAACTCGTACCCTAGATCTTGAAGATCGTAACTCGTTACCAATAAGTGGGAACTCGCTTCTTGTATCTCGTGACATGTAACTCAGAACTCGGAACTCGTAACGCGTAACCGATAACTCGGAGCTCGTATGTTGTAACTCATAACTCGTTACCCATAACTCGGAACTCGTATCTTGTATCTAGTAGCTCGTAACTCATTACTGATTACTTGGAACTCGTATCTTCTGTCTCGTAGCTCGTTACGATAAGTGGGAACTTGCATATTGTATCTCGTAACTCGTAACTAGTACCTCGTAGATCGTAGATCGTAAGTCGTAATTCGTAACTCGCAACTCGAAGCTTGTAACTCGAAACTCGTAACTCGTAAATCGCAGCTTATAACTTGCTACTCATAACCCGGAACTCGTATCTTGTGTATCGTAGCTTGTAACCCATTACCAATAACAAGGAGCTCGTATCTTATATATCGTAACTTGTAATCTATCACCGATAACCTGGAACTCGTATCTTGCATCTCGTAGCTCGTAAATCGTTACCGATAAATGGGAACTCGCAACTTGTATCTTGTAACGTGTAACTCAGAACTCGGAACTAGTAACGCGTTACCGATAACTCGGAGCTCGTATCTTGTATCACTTACCTTGTAACCCGTTACTCGTAAACCTTAACTCGTTGCCCATAACTCGGAACTCGAATCTTGATCACGGATTTTGTAAATCAATGACGATAGCCACGAACTCGTATCCTAGATCTAGTAGTTTGTAACTCATTACCGATAGGTGGAAACTCGCATCTTGTATCTCATGACGCCAAACTCAGAACTAGGAACTCGTAACGCGAACCAATAACTCGGGAGCTCGTATATTGTAACTCGTAACTCGTTACCCATAACTCGGTACTCGTATCTTGTATCTAGTAGCTCGTAACTCATTACTGATTATCTGGAACTCGTATCTTGTGTCTCGTAGCTCGTAAATCGTCACGATAAGTGGGAGCTCGCATCTTGTATCTCGTAACTCGTTACTAGTACCTCGTAGATCGTGAGTTGTAATTCGTTACTTGTAACTCGTATATGGTAACTCGCAACTCGAAACTCGTAACTCATAGCTCGTAAATCGCAGCTTATAACTCGCTACTCAAAACCCGGAACTCGTGTCTTGCGTATCGTAGCCTGTAACACATTACCAATAACAAAGGTCTTGTATCTTACCTCTCGTAGCTCGTAAATCGTTACCGATAAGTAGGAACTCGCAACTTGTATCTAGTAACGCGTATCTCAGAACTTGTAACTCGTAACACGTTACTGATAACTCGAAGCATGTATCTTGTATCTCTTACCTTGTAACTCGCTACCCATAACCCGGACATCGTATCTTAAATATCGTAACTTATAATCCTTTACCAATAACCTGGAACTCTTATCATGCATCTCGTAACTCGTAAATCGTTACCGATAGATGGGAACTTGCATCTTGTATATAGTAGCTCGTAACTCATTACTGAATACCCGGAACTCGTATATTGTGTATCGTAGATTGTAACCCATTACCAATAACAAGGAACTCGTATCTTGTCTTTCGTATCTCGCAACTCGTTACCAATGAGTGGGAACTTGCATCTTGTATCTCGTAAATCGTAACTAGTACCTGGTAGATCGTAAGTCGTAATTCGTAACTCGTAACTCGAAACTCGTAACCCGTAAATCGCAGCTTATAACTCGCTACCCACAACCCGGACCTCGTATCTTAAATATCGTAACTTATAATCCACTACCGATAACCTGGAACTCGTATCAAGCATCTCGTAGCTCGTAAATCGTTACCGATAGATGGGAACTCGAATCTTGTATATAGTAGCTCGTAACTCATTACTGATTACCCGGAACTCGTATCTTGTGTATCGTAGATTGTAACCCATTACCAATAACAAGGAACTCGTATCTTGCCTTTCGTATCTCGTAACTCGATACCAATAAGTGGGAACTCGCATCTTGTATCTCGTAACTCGTAACTCGTAACTCGTATATCGTAGCTCTCAACTCGAAACTCGTAACTCGTAAATCGCAGCTTATAATTCGCTACTCATAACCAGGAACTCGTATCTTGTGTATCGTAGCTTGTAACCCATTACCATTAACAAGGAACACGTATCTTGCCTCTTGTAGCTCGTAAATCGTTACTGATAAGTGGGAACTCGCATCTTGTATCTCGTGACGTGTAACTCAGAACTCGGAACTAGACGCGTTACCGATAACTCGGAGCTCGTATCTTGTAACTCGTAACTCGAAACTCGTTACCCATAACGCGGAACTCGTATCTTATATATCGTAACTTGTAATCCATTACCGATAACCTGGATTTCGTATCTTCCATCTCGTAGCTCGTAAATCTTTACCGATAAATGGGAACATGCATCTTGTATCTCGTGACTCGTAACTCAGGACTCGGAACTCGAAAGTGTTACAGGTAACTCGGAGCTCGTATCTTGAATCACCTACGTTGTAACTCGTAACTTGTAACCCGTAACTCGTTGCCCTTAACTCAGAACGCGTTTCCGATAACTCGGAACGCGTTTCCGATAACTCGGAGCTCGTAACTTGTAACTCGTAACTCGTTACCCATAACCCGGAGCTCGTATCTTATATATCGTAACTTGCAATCCATCACCGATAACCTGGAACTCGTATCTTGCATCGCATAGCTCGTAAATCATAACCGATAAATGGAAACTCGCATCTTGTATCTCGTGAGGCGTAACCCAGGAGTCGGAACTCGAAAGTGTTACCCATAACTCGGAGCTCGTATCTTGTATCTAGTAGCTCGTAACTCATTACTGATTACCTGGAACTCGTATGTTGTGTCTCGTAGCTCGTAACTTGTTACGATAAGTGGGAACTCGCATCTTGTAACTCGTAACTCGTAACTAGTACCTCGTAGATCGTAAGTCGAAATTCGTAACTCGTAACTTGTATATCGTAACTCGCAACTCGTAACTCGTAACTCGTAAATCGCAGCTTATAACTCGCTACTCATAACCAGAAACTCGTATCTTGTGTATCGTAGCTTGTAACCCATTACCAATATCAAGGAACTCGTATCTTCTGTCTCGTAGCTCGTAACTCGTTACCGATAAGTGGGAACTCGCAACTTGTATCTCGTGACGTGTAACTCAGAAGTTGGAACTCGTAACGCGTTACCGATAACTCGGAGCTTGTATCTTGTATATCTTACCTTGTAACTCGTAGCTCGTAACTCGTATCTTCTATCTCGGACCTCGCAAATCATTGCCGATAACCTGGAACTCGTATCCTAGATCTTGAAGATCGTAACTCGTTACCAATAAGTGGGTACTCGCATCTTGTATCTCGTGACGCGTAACTCAGGACTCGGAACTCGAAAGTGTTACAGATAATTTGGAGCTCGTATCTTGTATCACTTACCTTACCATTACTGATTACCTGGAACTCGCATCTTGTATCTCGTAACTCGTAACTAGTACCTCGTAGATCGTAAGTCGTAATTCGTTACTCGTAACTCGTATATGGTAACTGGCAACTCGAAACTCGTAAATCGGAACTCGTAACTCGTGAATCGCAGCTTATAACTCGCTACCCATAACTCGGAACTCGTATCTTGTATCTAGTAGCTCGTAACTCATTACTGATAACCTGGAACTCGTATCTTGTGTCTCGTAGCTCGTAACTCGTTACGATAAGTGGGAACTCGCATCTTGTATCTCGTAACTAGTACCTCGTAGATCGTAACTTGTATTTCGTTACTTGTAACTCGTATATGGTAACTCGCAACTCGAAACTCGTTAATCGCAGCTTATAACTCGCTACTCATAACCCGGAACTCGTATCTTCTGTATCGTAGCTTGTAACACATTACCAATAACAAGGATCATGTATCTTGCCTCTCGTAGCTCGTAAATCGTTACCGATAAGTAGGAACTCGCAACTTGTATCTAGTGAAGCGTAACTCAGAACTAGGAACTCGTAACGCGTTACCTATAACTCGGAGCATGTATCTTGTATCTCTTATCTTGTAACTCGCTACCCATAACCCGGTCCTCGTATCTTAAATATCGTAACTTATAATACTTTACCGATAACCTGGAACTCGTATCATGCATCTCGTAACTCGTAAATCGTTACCGATAGGTGGGAACTCGCAGCTTGTATCTAGTGACGCGTAACTCAGAACTTGTAACGCGTTACCAATAACTCGGAACTCGTATCTTAATTATCGTAACTTGTAATCCATTACCGATAACCTGGAACTCGGATGTTGCATCTCGTAGCTCGTAAATCGTTACCGATAAATGGGAACTCGTAACTTGTAACTCGTAACTCGTTCCGGAGCGCTTATCTTATAACTTATCACTCGTTACCCATAACTCGGAACCCGTATCTTGTATCTAGTAGCTCGTAACCCATGACTGATTACCTGGAACTCGTAACTTCTGTCTCGTAGCTCGTAACTCGTTACGATAAGTGGGAACTTGCATCTTGTATCTCGTAACTCGTAACTAGTACCACGTAGATCGTACATCGTAAGTCGTAATTCGTAACTCGTAACTTGTATATCGTAACTTGCAACTCGAAGCTTGTAACTCGAAACTCGTAACTCGTAACTCGTAAATCGCAGCTTATAACTTGCTACTCATAACCCAGAGCTTGTATCTTGTGTATCGTAGCTTGTTACCCATTACAAATAACAGAGAGCTCGTATCTTATATATCGTAACTTGTAATCTATTACCGATAACCTGGAACTCGATCTTGCATCTTGTAGCTCGTAAATCGTTACCGATAAGTGGGAACTCGCAACTTGTATCTCGTGACGTGTAACTCAGAAGTTGGAACTCGTAACGCGTTACCGATAATTTGGAGCTTGTATCTTGTATCTCTTACCTTGTAATTCGTAACTCGTAACTCGTTACCCATTGCTCGGAACTCGTATCCTCTATCTCGGATCTGGCAAATCATTGCCGATAACCTGGAACTCGTATCCTAGACCTTGAAGATCGTAACCCGTTACCAATAAGTGGGTACTCGCATCTTGTATCTCGTGACGCGTAACTCAGGACTCGGAACTCGAAAGTGTTACCGATAATCTGGAGCTTGTATCTTGTATCACTTACCTTACCATTACTGATTACCTGGAACTCGCATCTTCTATCTCGTAACTCGTAACTAGTACCTCGAAGATCGTAAGTCGTAATTCGTTACTCGTAACTCGTATATGGTAACTCGCAACTCGAAACTCGTAAATCGAAACTCGTAACTCGTAAATAGCAGCTTATAACTCGCTACCCATAACTCGTAACACAAATCTTGATCACGGATTTTGTAAATCAATGACGATAGCCACGAACTCGTATCCTAGATCTAGTAGTTTGTAACTCGTTACCGATAGGCGGAAACTCGCATCTTGTATCTCATGACGCGAAACTCAGAACCTTGAACCCGCAACGCGAACCAATAACTCGGGAGCTCGTATATTGTAACTGGTAACTCGTTACTGATTACCTGGAACTCGTATCTTGTGTCTCGTAGCTCGTAACTCGTTACCGATAAGTAGGAACTCGCAGCTTGTATCTAGTGACGCGTAACTCAGAACTTGGAACTCGTAACGCGTTACCGATAACTCAGAGCATGTATCTTGTATCTCTTACCTTGTAACTCGCTACCCATAACCCGGACCTCGTATCTTAAATATCGTAACTTATAATCCTTTACCGATAACCTGGAACTCGTGTCAGCATCTCGTAACTCGTAATTCTTTACCGATAGATGGGAACTCGCATCTTGTATATAGTAGCTCGTAACTCATTACTGATTACCCGGAACTCGTATCTTGTGTATCGTAGATTGTAACCCATTACCAATAACAAGGAACTCGTATCTTGCCTTCCGTATCTCGTAACTGGTTACCAATGAGTGGGAACTTGCATCTTGTATCTCGTAACTCGTAACTAGTACCTCGTAGATCGTAAGTTGTAATTCGTTACTTGTAACTCGTATATGGTAACTCGCAACTCGAAACTCGCAACTCGAAACTCGTAACTCGTAAATCGCAGCTTATAACTCGCTACTCATAACCCGGAACTCGTATCTTGTGTATCGTAGCTTGTAACACATTACCAATAGCAAGGATCTTGTATCTTTCCTCTCGTAGCTCGTAAATAGTTACCGATAAGTGGGAACTCGCAACTTGTATCTAGTAACGCGTATCTCAGAACTTGTAACTCGTAACACGTTACTGATAACTCGGAGCATGTATCTTGTATCACTTACCTTGTAACTCGTTACCAATAACTTGGAACTTTATCTTATATATCGTAACTTGTAATCCATTGCCGATAACCTGGAACTCGTATGTTGCATCTCGTAGCTCGTAATTCTTTACCGATAAGTGGGAACTCGCAACTTGTACCTCGTGACGCGTAACTCATAACTTGGAACTCGAAACGCGTTAGCGATAACTCGGAGCTTGTAGCTTGTATCTCTTACCTTGTGACTCGTAACTCGTAACTCGTTTCCAATACCTCGGAACTCGTATCTTATATATCGTAACTTGTAATCCATTACCGAGAACCTGAAACTCGTATCTTGCATCTCGTAGCTCGTAAATCGTTATCGATAAATGGGAACTCGCATCTTGTATCTCGTGACGCGTAATTCAGACTCGGAACGTGTAAGTGTTACCGATAACTCGGAACTCGTATCTTGTATCACTTACCTTGTAACTCGTAACCTGTAACTCGTTGCCCATAACTCGGAACTCGTATCTTATATATCGTAACTTGTAATCCATTACCGATAACCTGGAACTCGTATCTTGCATCGCGTAGCTCGTAAATCGTTACCGATAGATGGGAACTAGTTTCTTATATATAGTAGCTCGTAACTCATTACGGATTACCCGGGACTCGTATCTTGTGTATCGTAGATTGTAACCCATTACCAATAACAAGTCTCGTATCTTGCCTTTCGTATCTCGTAACTCGTCACCAATAAGTGGGAACTCGCATCTCGTATCTCGTAACTCGTAACTAGTACCTCGTAGATCGTAAGTCGTAATTCGTAACTCGTATATGGTAACTGGCAACTCGAAACTCGTAAATCGGAACTCGTAACTCGTGAATCGCAGCTTATAACTCGCTACCCATAACTCAGAACTCGTATCTTGTCTCTAGTAGCTCGTAACTCATCACTGATAACCTGGAACTCGTATCTTGTGTCTCGTAGCTCGTAACTCGTTACGATAAGTGGGAACTCGCATCTTGTATCTCGTAACTAGTACCTCGTAGATCGTAACTTGTATTTCGTTACTTGTAACTCGTATATGGTAACTCGCAACTCGAAACTCGTAACTCGTAAATCGCAGCTTATAACTCGCTACTCATAACCCGGAACTCGTATCTTCTGTATCGTAGCTTGTAACACATTACCAATAACAAGGATCATGTATCTTGCCTCTCGTAGCTCGTAAATCGTTACCGATAAGTAGGAACTCGCAACTTGTATCTAGTGACGCGTAACTCAGAACTAGGAACTCGTAACGCGTTACCTATAACTCGGTCCTCGTATCTTAAATATCGTAACTTATAATACTTTACCGATAACCTGGAACTCGTATCATGCATCTCGTAACTCGTAAATCGTTACCGATAGGAGGGAACTCGCATCTTGTATAATGTAGCTCGTAGCTCATTACTGATTACCCGGAACTCGTATCTTGTGTATCGTAGCTTGTAACACATTACCAATAGCAAGGATCTTGTATCTTGCCTCTCGTAGCTCGTAAATCGTTACCGATAAGTGGGATCTCGCAGCTTGTATCTAGTGACGCATAACTCAGAACTTGGAACTTGTTACGCGTTACCAATAACTCGGAACTCGTATCTTAATTATCGTAACTTGTAATCCATTACCGATAACCTGGAACTCGGATGTTGCATCTCGTAGCTCGTAAATCGTTACCGATAAATGGGAACTCGTAACTTGTAACTCGTAACTCATTACTGATTACCTGGAACTCGTAACTTCTGTCTCGTAGCTCGTAACTCGTTACGATAAGTGGGAACTTGCATCTTGTATCTCGTAACTCGTAACTAGTACCACGTAGATCGTACATTGTAAGTCGTAATTCGTAACTCGTAACTTGTATATCGTAACTCGCAACTCGAAGCTTGTAACTCGAAACTCGTAACTCGTAAATCGCAGCTTATAACTTGCTACTCATAACCCAGAGCTCGTATCTTGTGTATCGTAGCTTGTTACCCATTACCAATAACAGAGAACTCGTATCTTATATATCGTAACTTGTAATCTATTACCGATAACCTGGAACTCGATCTTGCATCTTGTAGCTCGTAAATCGTTACCGATAAGTGGGATCTCGCAGCTTGTATCTAGTGACGCATAACTCAGAACTTGGAACTTGTAACGCGTTACCAATAACTCGGAACTCGTATCTTAATTATCGTAACTTGTAATCCATTACCGATAACCTGGAACTCGGATGTTGCATCTCGTAGCTCGTAAATCGTTACCGATAAATGGGAACTCGTAACTTGTAACTCGTAACTCATTACTGATTACCTGGAACTCGTAACTTCTGTCTCGTAGCTCGTAACTCGTTACGATTAGTGGGAACTCGCATCTTGTATCTCGTAACTAGTACCTCGTAGATCGTAAGTCGTAATTCGTAACTGGTAACTCGTATATCGTAGCTCTCAACTCGAAACTCGTAACTCGTAACTCGTAAATCGCAGCTTATAATTCGCTACTCATAACCAGGAACTCGTATCTTGTGTATCGTAGCTTGTAACCCATTACCTTTAACAAGGAACACGTATCTTGCCTCTCGTAGCTCGTAAATGTTACTGATGAGTGGGAACTCGCAACTTGTATCTCGTGACGTGTAACTCAGAAGGTGGAACTCGTAACGCGTTACCGATAATTTGGAGCTTGTATCTTGTATCTCTTACCTTGTAACTCGTAACTCGTTACCCATTGCTCGGAACTCGTATCCTCTATCTCGGATCTCGCAAATCATTGCCGATAACCTGGAACTCGTATCCTAGACCTTGAAGATCGTAACTCGTTACCAATAAGTGCGTACTCGCATCTTGTAAATCGTAACTCGTAACTAGTAACTCGTTACCGATAGGTGGAAACTCGCATCTTGTATCTCAGACGCGAAACTCAGAACTTGCAACTCGTAACGCAAACCAATAACTCGGGAGCTCGTATATTGTAAGTCGTAATTCGTTACTCCTAACTCGTATATGGTAACTCGCAACTCGAAGCTTGTAACTCGAAACTAGTAACTCGTAACTCGTAAATCGCAGCTTATAACTCGCTACTCGTAACCAGAAACTCGTATCTTGTGTATCGTAGCTTGTAACCCATTACCAATAACAAGGAACTCGTATCTTGCCTCTGGTAGCTCGTAAATCGTTACCGATAAGTGGGAACTCGCAACTTGTATCTCGTGACGTGTAACTCAGAAGTTGGAACTCGTAACGCGTTACCGATAACTCGGAGCTTGTATCTTGTATATCTTACCTTGTAACTCGTAGCTCGTAACTCGTAGCTCGTAACTCGTATCTTCTATCTCGGATCTCGCAAATCATTGCCGATAACCTGGAACTCGTATCCTAGATCTTGAAGATCGTATTCGTTACCAATAAGTGGGTACTCGCATCTTGTATCTCGTGACGCATAACTCAGGACTCGGAACCCGAAAGTGTTACCGATAATTTGGAGCTCGTATCTTGCATCACTTACCTTACCATTACTGATTACCTGGAACTCGCATCTTGTATCTCGTAACTCGTAACTAGTACCTCGTAGATCGTAAGTCGTAATTCGTTACTCGTAACTCGTATATGGTAACTCGCAACTCGAAACTCGTAAATCGAAACTCGTAACTCGTAACTCGTAAATCGCAGCTTATAACTCGCTACCCATAACTCGGAACCCGAATCTTGATCACTGATTTTTTAAATCAATGGCGATAGCCACGAACTCGTATCCTAGATCTAGTAGTTTGGAACTCGTTACCGATAGGTGGAAACTCGCATCTTGTATCTCATGACGCGAAACTCAGAACTTGGAACTCGTAACGCGAACCAATAACTCGGGAGCTCGTATATTGTAACTCGTAACTCGTTACCCATAACTCGGAACTCGTATCTTGTATCTAGTATCTCGTAACTCATTACTGATTACCTGGAACTCGTATCTTGTGTCTCGTAGCTCGTAACTCGTTACGATAAGTAGGAACTCGCAACTTGTATCTAGTGACGCGTAACTCAGAACTAGGAACTCGTAACGCGTTACCGATAACTCGGAGCATGTATCTTGTATCTCTTACCTTGTAACTCGCTACCTATAACCAGGACCTCGTATCTTAAATATTGTAACTTATAATCCTTTACCGATAACCTGGAACTCGTATCATGCATCTCGTAACTCGTAAATCGTTACCGATAGATGGGAACTCGCATCTTGTATAATGTAGCTCGTAACTCATTACTGATTACCCGGAACTCGTATCTTGTGTATCGTAGCTTGTAACAGACTACCAATAGCAAGGGTCTTGTATCTTGCCCCTCGTAGCTCGTAAATCGTTACCGATAAGTGGGAACTCGCAACTTGTATCTAGTGACGCGTATATCAGAACTTGTAACTCGTAACACTTTACTGATAACTCGGAGCATGTATAATGTATCACTTACCTTGTAACTCATTACCAATAACTCGGAACTCGTATCTTATATATCGTAACTTGTAATCCATTACCGATAACCTGGAACTCGTATGTTGCATCTCGTAGCTCGTAAATCGTTACCGATAAATGGGAAATCGCAACTTGTATCTCGTAACGTGTAACTCAGAACTCGGAACTAGTAACGCGTTACCGATAACTCGGAGCTCGTATCTTGTATCACTCACCTTGTAACTCGTTACTCGTAAACCTTAGCTCGTTGCCCATAACTCGGAACTCGAATCTTGATCTCGGATCTTGTAAATCAATGACGATAGCCTCGAACTCTTATCCTAGATCTAGTAGTTCGTAACTCATTACCGATAGGTGGAAACTCGCGTCTTGTATCTCATGACGCAAAACTCAGAACTCGGAACTCGTAACGCGTAACCGATAACTCTGAACTCGTATCTTGTATCTCGTAACTGGTAACCCATAACTCGGAACTCGTATCTTGTATCCAGTAGCTCGTAAATCATTACTGATTACTTGGAACTCGTATCTTCTGTCTCGTAGCTCGTTACAATAAGTGGGAACTTGCATCTTGTATCTCGTAACTCGTAACTCGTAACTAGTACCTCGTAGATCGTAGATCGTAAGTCGTAATTCGTAACTCGTAACTTGTATATCGTGACTCGCAACTCGGAGCTTGTAATTCGAAACTCGTAACTCGTAAATCGCAGCTTATAACTTGCTACTCATAACCCGGAACTCGCATCTTGTGTATCGTAGCTTGTAACCCATTACCAATAACAAGGAACTCGTATCTTATATATCGTAACTTGTAATCTATTACCGATAACCTGGAACTCGTATCTTGTGTATCGTAGCTTATAACCCATTACCTTTAACAAGGAAGACGTATCTTGCCTCTCGTAGCTCGTAAATCGTTACCGATAAGTGGGAACTCGCATTTAGTACCTCGTGACGTGTAACTCAGAAGTTGGAACTTGTAACGCGTTACCGATAACTCGGAGCTTGTATCCTGTATCTCTCACCTTGTAACTCGTAACTCGTAGCTCGTAACTCGTTACCCATTGCTCTGAACTCGTATCTTCTATCTCGGATCTCGCAAATCATTACCGATAACCTGGAACTCGTATCTTGCATCTCGTAGCTCGTAAATCGTTACCGATAAGTGGGAACTCGCAACTTGTATCTCGTGACGCGTAGCTCAGGACTTGGAACTCGTAACGCGTTACCGATAACTCGGAGCTTATATCTTGTATCTCTTACCTTGTAACTCGTAACTCGTAACTCGTTACCTATTACTCGGAACTCGCATCTTCTATCTAGGATCTTGCAAATCATTGCCGATAACCTGGAACTCGTATCCTAGATCTTGAAGATCGTAACTTGTTACCAATAAGTGGGAACTCGCATTTTGTATCTCGTAGCATGTAACTCAGAACTCGGAACTAGAAACGCGTTACCCATAACTCGGAACTCGTATCTTATATATCGTAACTTGTAATCCATTACCGATAACCTGGAACTCGTATCTTCCATCTCGTAGCTCGTAAATCTTTACCGATAGATGGGAACACGCATCTTGTATCTCGTGACGCGTAACTTAGGACTCGGAACTCGAAAGTGTTACAGGTAACTCCGAGCTCGTATCTTGAATCACCTACCTTGTAGCTCGTGACTTGTAACCCGTAACTCGTTGCCCTTAACTCAGAACGCGTTTCCGATAACTCGGAACGCGTTTCCGATAAATCGGAGCTCGTAACTTGTAACTCGTAGCTTGTAACTCGTAACTCGTTACCCATAACTTGGAACTCGTATCTTATATATCGTAACTTGCAATCCATCATAGATAACCTGGAACTCGTATCTTGCGTCGCATAGCTCGTAAATCATAACCGATAAATGGAAACTCGTATCTTGTATCTCGTGAGGCGTAACCCAGGAGTCGGAACTCGAATGTGTTACCGATAACTCGGAGCTCGTATCTTGTATCACTTACCTTGCAACTTGAAACTCGTAACCCGTAATTCGTTGCCCATAACTCGGAACTCGAATCTTGATCTCGGATCTTGTAAATCATTGACGATAACCTCGAACTCGTATCTTAGACCTAGCAGTTCGTAACTAGTTACCGATAGGTGAAAACTCGCATCTTGTATCTCATGACGCGAAACTCAGAACTCGGAACTCGTTACGCGTAACCGATAAACCGGAGGGCTTATCTTATAACTTATCACTCGTTACCCATAACTCGGAACCCGTATCTTGTATCTAGTAGCTCGTAACTCATTACTGATTACCTGGAACTCGTATCTTGTGTCTCGTAGCTCGTAACTTGTTACGATAAGTGGGAACTCGCATCTTGTATCTCGTAACTCGTAACTAGTACCTCGTAGATCGTAAGTCGTAATTCGTAACTCGTAACTCGTATATCGTGGCTCTCAACTCGAAACTCGTAACTCGTAACTCGTAAATCGCAGCTTATAATTCGCTACTCATAACCAGGAACTCGTATCTTGTGTATCGTAGCTTATAACCCATTACCTTTAACAAGGAAGACGTATCTTGCCTCTCGTAGCTCGTAAATCGTTACCGATAAGTGGGAACTCGCATTTAGTACCTCGTGACGTGTAACTCAGAAGTTGGAACTTGTAACGCGTTACCGATAACTCGGAGCTTGTATCCTGTATCTCTCACCTTGTAACTCGTAACTCGTAGCTCGTAACTCGTTACCCATTGCTCTGAACTCGTATCTTCTATCTCGGATCTCGCAAATCATTGCCGATAACCTGGAACTCGTATCCTAGATCTTGAAGATCGTAACTCGTTACCAATAAGTGGGTACTCGCATCTTGTATCTCGTGACGCATAACTCAGGACTCGGAACCCGAAAGTGTTACCGATAATTTGGAGCTCGTATCTTGCATCACTTACCTTACCATTACTGATTACCTGGAACTCGCATCTTGTATCTCGTAACTCGTAACTAGTACCTCGTAGATCGTAAGTCGTAATTCGTTACTCGTAACTCGTATATGGTAACTCGCAACTCGAAACTCGTAAATCGAAACTCGTAACTCGTAACTCGTAAATCGCAGCTTATAACTCGCTACCCATAACTCGGAACCCGAATCTTGATCACTGATTTTTTAAATCAATGGCGATAGCCACGAACTCGTATCCTAGATCTAGTAGTTTGGAACTCGTTACCGATAGGTGGAAACTCGCATCTTGTATCTCATGACGCGAATCTCAGAACTTGGAACTCGTAACGCGAACCAATAACTCGGGAGCTCGTATATTGTAACTCGTAACTCGTTACCCATTACTCGGAAGTCGTATCTTGTATCTAGTATCTCGTAACTTATTACTGATTACCTGGAACTCGTATCTTGTGTCTCGTAGCTCGTAACTCGTTACTATAAGTAGGAACTCGCAACTTGTATCTAGTGACGCGTAACTCAGAACTAGGAACTCGTAACGCGTTACCGATAACTCGGAGCATGTATCTTGTATCTCTTACCTTGTAACTCGCTACCCATAACCAGGACCTCGTATCTTAAATATTGTAACTTATAATCCTTTACCGATAACCTGGAACTCGTATCATGCATCTCGTAACTCGTAAATCGTTACCGATAGATGGGAACTCGCATCTTGTATAATGTAGCTCGTAACTCATTACTGATTACCCGGAACTCGTATCTTGTGTATCGTAGCTTGTAACAGACTACCAATAGCAAGGGTCTTGTATCTTGCCCCTCGTAGCTCGTAAATCGTTACCGATAAGTGGGAACTCGCAACTTGTATCTAGTGATGCGTATATCAGAACTTGTAACTCGTAACACGTTACTGATAACTCGGAGCATGTATAATGTATCACTTACCTTGTAACTCATTACCAATAACTCGGAACTCGTATCTTATATATCGTAACTTGTAATCCATTACCGATAACCTGGAACTCGTATGTTGCATCTCGTAGCTCGTAAATCGTTACCGATAAATGGGAAATCGCAACTTGTATCTCGTAACGTGTAACTCAGAACTCGGAACTAGTAACGCGTTACCGATAACTCGGAGCTCGTATCTTGTATCACTCACCTTGTAACTCGTTACTCGTAAACCTTAGCTCGTTGCCCATAACTCGGAACTCGAATCTTGATCTCGGATCTTGTAAATCAATGACGATAGCCTCGAACTCTTATCCTAGATCTAGTAGTTCGTAACTCATTACCGATAGGTGGAAACTCGCGTCTTGTATCTCATGACGCAAAACTCAGAACTCGGAACTCGTAACGCGTAACCGATAACTCGGAACTCGTATCTTGTATCTCGTCACTGGTAACCCATAACTCGGAACTCGTATCTTGTATCCAGTAGCTCGTAAATCATTACTGATTACTTGGAACTCGTATCTTCTGTCTCGTAGCTCGTTACAATAAGTGGGAACTTGCATCTTGTATCTCGTAACTCGTAACTAGTACCTCGTAGATCGTAGATCGTAAGTCCTAATTCGTTACTCGTAACTCGTATATGGTAACTCGCAATTCGAAACTCGTAAATCGAAACTCGTAACTCGTAATTGTAAATCGCAGCTTATAACTCGCTACCCATAACTCGGAACTCGAATCTTGATCACGGATTTTGTAAATCAATGACGATAGCCACGAACTCGTATCCTAGAACTAGTAGTTTGTAACTCGTTACCGATAGGTGGAAACTTGCATCTTGTATCTCATGACGCGAAACTCAGAACTTGGAACTCGTGACGCGAACCAACAATTCGGGAGCTCGTATATTGTAGCTCGTAACTCGTTACCCATAACTCGGAACTCGTATCTTGTATCCAGTAGCTCGTAACTCATTACTGATTACCTGGAACTCGTATCTTGTGTCTCGTAGCTCGTAACTCGTTACGATAAGTGGGAACTCGCATCTTGTATCTCGTAACTCGTAACTAGTACCTCGTAGATCGTAAGTTGTAATTCGTTACTTGTAACTCGTATATGGTAACTCGCAACTCGAAACTCGCAACTCGAAACTCGTAACTCGTAAATCGCAGCTTATAACTCGCTACTCATAACCCGGAACTCGTATCTTGTGTATCGTAGCTTGTAACACATTACCAATAACAAGGATCTTGTATCTTGCCTCTCGTAGCTCGTAAATCGTTACCAATAAGTGGGTACTCGCATCTTGTATCTCGTGACGCGTAACTCAGGACTCGGAACTCGAAAGTGTTACCGATAATTTGGAGCTCGTATCTTGTATCACTTACCTTACCATTACTGAATGCCTGGAACTCGCATCTTCTATCTCGTAACTCGTAACTAGTACCTCGAAGATCGTAAGTCGTAATTCGTTACTCGTAACTCGTATATGGTAACTCGCAACTCGAAACTCGTAAATCGAAACTCGTGACTCGTAAATAGCAGCTTATAACTCGCTACCCATAACTCGTAACACAAATCTTGATCACGGATTTTGTAAATCAATGACGATAGCCACGAACTCGTATCCTAGATCTAGTAGTTTGTAACTCGTTACCGATAGGCGGAAACTCGCATCTTGTATCTCATGAAGCGAAACTCAGAACCTTGAACCCGCAACGCGAACCAATAACTCGGGAGCTCGTATATTGTAACTCGTAACTCGTTACCCATAACTCGGAACTCGTATCTTGTATCTAGTAGCTCGTGACTCATTACTGATTACCTGGAACTCGTATCTTGTGTCTCGTAGCTCGTAAATCGTTACCGATAAGTAGGAACTCGCAGCTTGTATCTAGTGACGCGTAACTCAGAACTTGGAACTCGTAACGAGTTACCGATAACTCAGAGCATGTATCTTGTATCTCTTACCTTGTAACTCGCTACCCATAACCCGGACCTCGTATCTTAAATATCGTAACTTATAATCCTTTACCGATAACCTGGAACTTGTGTCATGCATCTCATAACTCGTAAATCGTTACCGATAGATGGGAACTCGCATCTTGTATATAGTAGCTCGTAACTCATTACTGATTACACGGAACTCGTATCTTGTGTATCGTAGATTGTAACCCATTACCAATAACAAGGAACTCGTATCTTGCCTTCCGTATCTCGTAACTCGTTACCAATGAGTGGGAACTTGCATCTTGTATCTCGTAACTCGTAACTAGTACCTTGTAGATCGTAAGACGTAATTCGTAACTCGTAACTCGTTTATGGTAACTCGCAACTCGAAACTCGTAACTCGTAAATCGCAGCTTATAACTCGCTACTCATAACCCGGAACACGTATCTTGTGTATCGTAGCTTGTAACACATTACCAATAGCAAGGATCTTGTATCTTTCCTCTCGTAGCTCGTAAATAGTTACCGATAAGTGGGAACTCGCAACTTGTATCTAGTAACGCGTATCTCAGAACTTGTAACTCGTAACACGTTACTGATAACTCGGAGCATGTATCTTGTATCACTTACCTTGTAACTCGTTACCAATAACTTGGAACTTTATCTTATATATCGTAACTTGTAATCCATTACCGATAACCTGGAACTCGTATGTTGCATCTCGTAGCTCGTAAATCTTTACCGATAAGTGGGAACTCGCAACTTGTACCTCGTGACGCGTAACTCATAACTTGGAACTCGAAACGCGTTAGCGATAACTCGGAGCTTGTAGCTTGTATCTCTTACCTTGTGACTCGTAACTCGTAACTCGTTTCCCATACCTCGGAACTCGTATCTTATATATCGTAACTTGTAATCCATTACCGAGAACCTGGAACTCGTATCTAGCATCTCGTAGCTCGTAAATCGTTATCGATAAATGGGAACTCGCATCTTGTATCTCGTGACGCGTAACTCAGACTCGGAACGTGTAAGTGTTACCGATAACTCGGAACTCGTATCTTGTATAACTTACCTTGTAACTCGTAACCCGTAACTCGTTGCCCATATCTCGGAACTCGTATCTTATATATCGTAACTTGTAATCCATTACAGAGAACCTGGAACTCGCATCTTGCATCGCGTAGCTCGTAAATCGTTACCGATAGATGGGAACTAGTTTCTTGTATATAGTAGCTCGTAACTCATTACTGATTACCCGGAACTCGTATCTTATATATCGTAACTTGTAATCCATTACAGAGAACCTGGAACTCGCATCTTGCATCGCGTATCTCGTAACTCGTCACCAATAAGTGGGAACTCGCATCTTGTATCTCGTAACTCGTAACTAGTACCTCGTAGATCGTAAGTCGTAATTCGTAACTCGTATATCGTAGCTCTCAACTCGAAACTCGTAACTCGTAACTCGTAACTCGTAAATCGCAGCTTATGATTCGCTACTCATAACCCGGAACACGTATCTTGTGTATCGTAGCTTGTAACACATTACCAATAGCAAGGATCTTGTATCTTTCCTCTCGTAGCTCGTAAATAGTTACTGATAAGTGGGAACTCGCAACTTGTATCTCGTGACGCGTAGCTCAGGACTTGGAACTCGTAAAGCGTTACCGATAACTCGGAGCTTGTATCTTGTATCTCTTACCTTCTGACTCGTAACTCGTAACTCGTTACCTATTACTCGGAACTCGTATCTTCTATCTAGGATCTTGCAAATCATTGCCGATAACCTGGAACTCGTATCCTAGATCGCGAAGATCGTAACTCGTTACCAATAAGTGGGAACTCGCATCTTGTATCTCGTAACGTGTAACTCAGAACTCGGAACTAGAAACGCGTTACCGATAACTCGGAGCTCGTATCTTGTAACTCGTAACTGGTAACTCGTTACCCATAACTCGAAACTCGTATCTTATATATCGTAACTTGTGATCCATTACCGATAACCTGGAACTCGTATCTTCCATCTCGTAGCTCGTAAATCTTTACCGATAAATGGGAACACGCATCTTGTATCTCGTGACGCGTAACTCAGGACTCGGAACTCGAAAGTGTTACAGGTAACTCGGAGCTCGTATCTTGAATCACCTACCTTGTAACTCGTAACTTGTAACCCGTAACTCGTTGCCCTTAACTCAGATCGCGTTTCCGATGACTCGGAACGCGTTTCCGATAACTCGGAGCTCGTAACTTGTAACTCGTAACTCGTTACCCATAACCCGGAACTCGTATCTTATATATCGTAACTTGCAATCCATCACCGACAACCTGGAACTCGTATCTTGCATCGCATAGCTCGTAAATCATAACCGATAAATGGAAACTCGCATCTTGTATCTCGTGAGGCGTAACCCAGGAGTCGGAACTCGAAAATGTTACCCCATAACTCGGAGCTCGTATCTTGTATCTAGTAGCTCGTAACTCATTACTGATTACCTGGAACTCGTATGTTGTGTCTCGTAGCTCGTAACTTGTTACGATAAGTGGGAACTCGCATCTTCTAACTCGTAACTCGTAACTAGTACCTCGTAGATCGTAAGTCGAAATTCGTAACTCGTAACTTGTATATCGTAACTCGTAACTCGTAAATCGCAGCTTATAACTCGCTACTCATAACCAGAAACTCGTATCTTGTGTATCGTAGCTTGTAACTCGTTACGATAAGCGGGAACTTGCATCTTGTATCTCGTAACTAGTACCTCGTAGATCGTAGATCGTAAGTCGTTATTCGTAACTCGTAACTTGTATATCGTAACTCGCAACTCGAATCTTGTAACTCGAAACTCGTAACTCGTAAATCGCAGCTTATAACTTGCCACTCATAACCCGGAACTCGTATCTTGAGTATCGTAGCTTGTAACCCATTACCAATAACAAGGAACTCGTATCTTATATATCGTAACTTTTAATCTATTACCGATAACCTGGAACTCGTATCTTGCATCTCGTAGCTCGTAAATCGTTACCGATAAGTGGGTACTCGCAACTAGTATCTCGTGACGTGTAACTCAGAAGTTGGAACTCGTAACGCGAAACCGATAACTCGGAGCTTGTATCTTGTATCTCTTACCTTGTAACTCGTAACACGTAGCTCGTAACTTGTTACCCATTGCTCGGAACTCGTATCTTCTATCTCGGATCTCTCAAATCATTGCCGATAACCTGGAACTTGTATACTAGATCTTGAAGATCGTAACTCGTTACCAATAAGTGGGTACTCGCATCTTGTATCTCGTAACTCGTAATTAGTAACTCGTTACCGATAGGTGGGAACTCGCATTTTGTATCTCATGACGCGAAACTCAGAACTTGGAACTCGTAACGCGAACCAATAACTCGAAAGCTCGTATATTGTAAGTCGTAATTCGTTACTCGTAACTCGTATATGGTAACTCGCAACTCGAAACTCGTAACTCGTAACCCGTAAATTGCAGCTTATAACTCGCTACCCACAACCCGGACTTCGTATCTTATATATCGTAACTTATAATCCACTACCGATAACCTGGAACTCGTATCATGCATCTCGTAGCTCGTAAATCGTTACCGATAGATGGGAACTCGAATCTTGTATATAGTAGCTCGTAACTTATTACTGATTACCCGGAACTCGTATCTTGTGTATCGTAGATTGTAACCCATTACCAATAACAAGGAACTCGTATCTTGCCTTTTGTATCTCGTAACTCGTTACCAATAAGTGGGAACTCGCATCTTGTATCTCGTAACTCGTAACTAGTACCTCGTAGATCGTAAGTCGTAATTCGTAACTCGTAACTCGTTACTCGTATATCGTAGCTCTCAACTCGGAACTCGTAACTCGTAACTCGTAACTCGTAAATCGCAGCTTATAATTCGCTACTCATAACCAGGAACTCGTATCTTGTGTATCGTAGCTTGTAACCCATTACCTTTAACAAGGAACACGTATCTTGCCTCTCGTAGCTCGTAAATCGTTACTGATAAGTGGGAACTCGCAACTTGTATCTCGTGACGCGTAGCTCAGGACTTGAAACTCGTAACGCGTTACCGATAACTCGGAGCTTGTATCTTGTATCTCTTACCTTGTAACTCGTAACTCGTTACCTATTACTCGGAACTCGTATCTCCTATCCAGGATCTTGCAAATCATTGCCGATAACCTGGAACTCGTATCCTACTAGATCTTAAAGTTCATAACTCGTTACCAATAAGTGGGAACTCGCATATTGTATCTCGTGACGTGTAACTCAGAACTCGGAACTAGAAACAAGTTACCGACAACTCGGAGCTCGTATCTTGTAACTCGTAACTCGTAACTCTTTACCCATAACTCGGAACTCGTATCTTAATTATCGTAACTTGTAATCCATTACCGATAACCTGGAACTCCCATCCATCCATCTCGTAGCTCGTAAATCTTTACCGATAAATGGGAACACGCATCTTGTATCTCGTGACGCGTAACTCAGGACTCGGAACTCGAAAGTGTTACAGGTAACTCGGAGCTCGTATCTTGAATCACCTACCTTGTAACTTGTAACTCGTAACCCGTAACTTGTTGCCCATAGCTCGGAACTCGAATCTTGATCTCGGATCTCTTAAATCAATGACGATAACCTCGAACTCGTATCTTAGATCTAGTAGTTCGTAACTAGTTACCGATAGGTGAAAACTCGCATCTTGTATCTCATGAAGCGAAACTCAGAACTCGGAACTCGTAACGCGTAACTGATAAGCCGGAGCGCTTATCTTATAACTTATCACTCGTTACCCATAACTCGGAACCCGTATCTTGTATCTAGTAGCTCGTAACCCATTACTGATTACCTGGAACTCGTAACTTCTGTCTCGTAGCTCGTAACTCGTTACGATAAGTGGGAGCTTGCATCTTGTATCTCGTAACTCGTAACTAGTACCACGTAGATCGTACATCGTAAGTCGTAATTCGTAACTCGTAACTTGTATATCGTAACTCGCAACTCGAAGCTTGTAACTCGAAACTCGTAACTCGTAACTCGTAAATCGCAGCTTATAACTTGCTACTCATAACCCAGAGCTCGTATCTTGTGTATCGTAGCTTGTTACCCATTACCAATAACAGAGAACTCGTATCTTATATATCGTAACTTGTAATCTATTACCGATAACCTGGAACTCGATCTTGCATCTTGTAGCTCGTAAATCGTTACCGATAAGTGGGAACTCGCAACTTGTATTTCGTGACGTGTAACTCAGAAGTTGGAACTCGTAACGCGTTACCGATAACTCGGAGCTTGTATCTTGTATATCTTACCTTGTAACTCGTAGCTCGTAACTCGTATCTTCTATCTCGGACCTCGCAAATCATTGCCGATAACCTGGAACTCGTATCCTAGATCTTGAAGATCGTAACTCGTTACCAATAAGTGGGTACTCGCATCTTGTATCTCGTGACGCGTAACTCAGGACTCGGAACTCGAAGGTGTTACCGATAATTTGGAGCTCGTATCTTGTATCACTTACCATACCATTACTGATTACCTGGAACTTGCATCTTGTATCTCGTAACTCGTAACTAGTACCTCGTAGATCGTAAGTCGTAATTCGTTACTCGTAACTCGTATATGGTAACTGGCAACTCGAAACTCGTAAATCGAAGCTCGTAACTCGTAAATCGCAGCTTATAGCTCGCTACCCATAACTCGGAACTCGTATCTTGTATCTAGTAGCTCGTAACTCGTTACGATAAGTGGGAACTCGCATCTTGTATCTCGTAACTAGTACCTCGTAGATCGTAACTTGTATTTCGTTACTTGTAACTCGTATATGGTAACTCGCAACTCGAAACTCGTAACTCGTAAATCGCAGCTTATAACTCGCTACTCATAACCCGGAACTCGTATCTTCTGTATCGTAGCTTGTAACACATTACCACTAGCAAGGATCCTGTATCTTGCCTCTCGTAGCTCGTAAATCGTTACCGATAAGTGGGATCTCGCAGTTTGTATCTAGTGACGCGTAATTCAGAACTTGGAACTTGTAACGCGTTACCAATAACTCGGAACTCGTATCTTAATTATCGTAACTTGTAATCCATTACCGATAACCTGGAACTCGTATTTTGGCTCTTGTAGCTCGTAAATCGTTACCGATAAGTGGGAACTGTATCTCGTGACGTGTAACTCAGAAGTTGGAACTCGTAACGCGTTACCGATAACTCGGAGCTTGTATCTTGTATCTCTTACCTTGTAACTCGTAGCTCGTAACTCGTATCTTATATATCGTAACTTGTAATCCATTACCGATAACCTGGAACTCGTATCTTGCATCTCGTAGCTCGTAAATCGTTACCGATAGATCAGAACTCGATTCTTGTATATAGTAGCTCGTAACTCATTACTGATTACCCGGAACTCGTATCTTGTGTATCGTAGATTGTAACCCATTACCAATAACAAGGAACTTGTATCTTGCCTTTCGTATCTCGTAACTCGTTACCAATAAGTGGGTACTCGCATCTTGTATCTAGTGACGCGTAACTCAGAAGTTGGAACTCGTAACGCGTTACCAATTACTCGGAACTCGTATCTTAATTATCGTAACTTGTAATCCATTACCGATAACCTGGAACTCGGATGTTGCATCTCGTTGCTCGTAAATCGTTACCGATAAGTGGGAACTCGCAACTCGTAACGTGTAACTCAGAACTCGGAACTAGTAACGCGTTACCGATAACTCGGAGCTCGTATCTTGTATCACTTATCTTGTAACTCGTTACTCGTAAACCTTAACTCGTTGCCCATAACTCGGAACTCGAATCTTGATCTCGGATCTTGTAAATCAATGACGATAGCCTCGAACTCTTATCCTAGATCTAGTAGTCCGTAACTCATTACCGATAGGTGGAAACTCGCATCTTGTATCTCATGACGCAAGACTCAGAACTCGGAACTCGTAACCGATAACTCGGAACTCGTATCTCGTAACTCGTTACCCATAACTCGGAACTCGTATCTTGTATCTAGTAGCTCGTAACTCATTACTGATTACTTGGAACTCGTATCTTCTGTCTCGTAGCTCGTAACTCGTTACCGATAAGTGGGAACCCGCAACTTGTATCTCGTGACGTGTAACTCAGAAGTTGGAACTCGTAACGCGTTACCGATAACTCGGAGCTTGTATCTTATATCTCTTACCTTGTAACTCGTAACTCATAGCTCGACACTCGTTACCCATTGCTCGGAGCTCGTATCTTCTATCTCGGATCTCGCAAATCATTGCCGATAACCTGGAACTCGTATCCTAGATCTTGAAGATCGTAACTCATTACCAATAAGTGGGTACTCGCATCTTGTATCTCGTAACTGGTAACTAGTACCTCGTACATCGTAAGTCGTAATTCGTTACTCGTAACTCGTATATGGTGACTCGCAACTCGAAACTCGTAACTCGACACTCGTAACTCGTAAATCGCAGCTTATAACTCGCTACCCATAACCCGGACCTCGTATCTTAAATATCGTAACTTATAATCCATTACCGATAACCTGGAAGTCGTATCATGCATCTCGTAGCTCGTAAATCGTTGCCGATAGATGGGAACTCGAATCTTGTATATAGTAGCTCGTAACTCATTACTGATTACCCGGAACTCGTATCTTGTGTATCGTAGATTGTAACCCATTACCAATAACAACGAGCTCGTATCTTGCCTTTCGTATCTCGTAACTCGTTACCAATAAGTGGGAACTCGCATCGTGTATCTCGTGACGCGTAACTCAGGACTCGGAACTCGAAAGTGTTACAGGTAACTCGGAGCTGGTATCTTGAATCACGTACCTTGTAACTCGGAACTTGTAACCCGTAACTCGTGGCCCTTAACTCAGAACGCGTTTCCGATAACTCGGAACGCGTTTCCGATAACTCGGAGCTCGTAACTTGTAACTCGTAACTTATAACTCGTAACTCGTTACCCATAACTCGGAACTCGTATCTTATATATCGTAACTTGCGATCCATCACCGATAACCTGGAACTCGTATCTTGCTTCGCATAGCTCGTAAATCATAGCCGAAAAATGGAAACTCGCATCTTGTATCTCGTGAGGCGTAACCCAGGGGTCGGAACTCGAAAGTGTTACCGATAACTCGGAGCTCGTATCATGTATCACTTACCTTGCAACTTGTAACTCGTAACCGGTAACTCGTTGCCCATAACTCGGAACTCGAATCTTGATCTCGGATCTTGTAAATCAATGACGATAACCTCGAACTCGTATCTTAGTTCTAACAGTTCGTAACTAGTTACCGATAGGTGAAATCTCGCATCTTGTATCTCATGACGCGAAACTCACAACTCGGTACTCGTAACGCGTAACCGATAAACGGGAGCGCTTATGTTATAACTTATCACTCGTTACCCATAACTCGGAACCCGTATCTTGTATCTAGTAGCTCGTAACTCATTACTGATTACCTGGAACTCGTATCTTGTATCTCGTAGCTCGTAACTTGTTACGATAAGTGGGAACTCGCATCTTTTATCTCGTAACTCGTAACTAGTACCTCGTAGATCGTAAGTGGTAATTCGTAACTCGTAACTCGTATATCGTAACTCGCAACTCGAAGCTTGTAACTCGAAACTCGTAACTCGTAAATCGCAGCTTATAACATGCTTCTCATAACCCGGAACTCGTATCTTGTGTATCGTAGCTTGTAACCCATTACCGATAACCTAGAACTCGTATCTTGCATCCCGTAGCTCGTAAATCGTGACCGATAGTGAGAACTCGCAACTTGTATCTCATGACGTGTAACTCAGAAGTTGGAACTCATAACGCGTTACCGATAACTCGGACCTAGTATCTTGTAACTCGTAACTCGTTACCCATAACTCGAAACTCGTATCTTATATATCGTAACTTGTAATCCATTACCGATAACCTGGAGCTCGTATCTTGCATCTCGTAGCTCGTAAATCTTTACCGATAAATGGGAACTCGCATCTTGTATCTCGTAACTCGTAACTAGTACCTCGTAGATCGTAAGTCGTAATTCGCAACTCGTAACTCATATATCGTATATCGTAACTCGCAACTCGAAACTCGAAACTCGTAACTCGTAACTTGTGAATCGAGGCTTAAAACTTGCAACTCATAACCCGGAACTCGTATCTTGTGTAAAGTAGCTTTTAACCCATTACCAATAACAAGGAACTCTTATCTTGCCTCTCGTAGCTCGCACATCGTTACCGATAAGTGGGAACTCGCAACTTGTATCTCGTGACGCGTAACTCAGAACTCGGGACTAGTAACGCGTTACCGATAGCTTTGAGCTCGTATCTTGTAACTCGTTGCCCATAACTCGGAACTCGTACCTTATATATCGTAACTTGTAACCCATTACCGATAACCTGGAACTCGTATCTTGTATCTCGTAGCTCGTAAATCGTTACTGATAAGTGGGAACTCGCAACATGTATCTCGTGACCTGTAGCCTCAGGACTTGGAACTCGTAACGCATTACCGATAACTCGGGGCTTGTATTTTGTGTATCTTTTACCTTGTAACTCGTAACTCGTTACCTACTACTCGGAACTCGTATCTTCTATCTAGGATCTTGCAAATCATTGCCGATAACCTGAAACTCGTATCCTAGACCTTGAAGGTCGTAACTCGTTACCAATAAGTGGGTAATCGCATCTTGTATCTCGTGACGTGTAACTCAGAACTCGGAACTCGTTTTCTATAACTCGGAACTCGTATCTTATATATCGTCACTTGTAATCCATTACCGATAACCTGGAACTCGTATCTTGCATCTCGTAGCTCGTAAATCGTTACTGATAAGTGGGAACTCGCAACATGTATCTCGTGACCTGTAGCCTCAGGACTTGGAACTCGTAACGCATTACCGATAACTCGGGGCTTGTATTTTGTGTATCTCTTACCTTGTAACTCGTAACTCGTTACCTACTACTCGGAACTCGTATCTTCTATCTAGGATCTTGCAAATCATTGCCGATAACCTGAAACTCGTATCCTAGACCTTGAAGGTCGTAACTCGTTACCAATAAGTGGGTAATCGCATCTTGTATCTCATGACGCGAAACTCACAACTCGGTACTCGTAACGCGTAACCGATAAACGGGAGCGCTTATGTTATAACTTATCACTCGTTACCCATAACTCGGAACCCGTATCTTGTATCTAGTAGCTCGTAACTCATTACTGATTACCTGGAACTCGTATCTTGTATCTCGTAGCTCGTAACTTGTTACGATAAGTGGGAACTCGCATCTTTTATCTCGTAACTCGTAACTAGTACCTCGTAGATCGTAAGTGGTAATTCGTAACTCGTAACTCGTATATCGTAACTCGCAACTCGAAGCTTGTAACTCGAAACTCGTAACTCGTAAATCGCAGCTTATAACATGCTACTCATAACCCGGAACTCGTATCTTGTGTATCGTAGCTTGTAACCCATTACCGATAACCTAGAACTCGTATCTTGCATCCCGTAGCTCGTAAATCGTGACCGATAGTGAGAACTCGCAACTTGTATCTCGTGACGTGTAACTCAGAAGTTGGAACTCATAACGCGTTACCGATAACTCGGACCTAGTATCTTGTAACTCGTAACTCGTTACCCATAACTCGAAACTCGTATCTTATATATCGTAACTTGTAATCCATTACCGATAACCTGGAGCTCGTATCTTGCATCTCGTAGCTCGTAAATCTTTACCGATAAATGGGAACTCGCATCTTGTATCTCGTAACTCGTAACTAGTACCTCGTAGATCGTAAGTCGTAATTCGCAACTCGTAACTCATATATCGTATATCGTAACTCGCAACTCGAAACTCGAAACTCGTAACTCGTAACTTGTGAATCGAGGCTTAAAACTTGCAACTCATAACCCGGAACTCGTATCTTGTGTAAAGTAGCTTTTAACCCATTACCAATAACAAGGAACTCTTATCTTGCCTCTCGTAGCTCGCACATCGTTACCGATAAGTGGGAACTCGCAACTTGTATCTCGTGACGCGTAACTCAGAACTCGGGACTAGTAACGCGTTACCGATAGCTTTGAGCTCGTATCTTGTAACTCGTTGCCCATAACTCGGAACTCGTATCTTATATATCGTAACTTGTAACCCATTACCGATAACCTGGAACTCGTATCTTGTATCTCGTAGCTCGTAAATCGTTACTGATAAGTGGGAACTCGCAACATGTATCTCGTGACCTGTAGCCTCAGGACTTGGAACTCGTAACGCATTACTGATAACTCGGGGCTTGTATTTTGTGTATCTCTTACCTTGTAACTCGTAACTCGTTACCTACTACTCGGAACTCGTATCTTCTATCTAGGATCTTGCAAATCATTGCCGATAACCTGAAACTCGTATCCTAGACCTTGAAGGTCGTAACTCGTTACCAATAAGTGGGTAATCGCATCTTGTATCTCGTGACGTGTAACTCAGAACTCGGAACTCGTTTTCTATAACTCGGAACTCGTATCTTATATATCGTCACTTGTAATCCATTACCGATAACCTGGAACTCGTATCTTGCATCTCGTAGCTCGTAAATCTTAGCGATAAATGGGAACACGCATCTTGTATCTCGTGACGCGTAGCTCAGGACTCGGAACTCGAAAGTGTTACAGGTAACTCGGAGCTAGTATCTTGTATCACCTACCTTGTAACTCGTAACTCGTAACTCGTAACTCGTAAATCGCAGCTTATAGCTGGCTACTCATAACCAGGAACTCGTATCTTGTGTATCGTAGCTTGTAACCCATTGCCAATAACAAGGAACTCGTATCTTGCCTCTCGTAGCTCGTAACTCATTACTGATCACCTGGAACTCGTATCTTGTGTCTCGTAGCTCGTATCTAGTACCTTGTAGATCGTAAGTCGTAATTCGTAACTCGTTACTCGTACATGGTAACCCGCAACTCGAAACTTGTAACTCGAAACTCGTAACTCGAAACTCTTAACTGGTAACTCGTAAATCGCAGCTCATAACTCGCTCCTCATAACCCGGAACTCGTATCTTGTGTATCGTAGCATGTAACACATTACTAATGACAAGGATCTATAATCTTGCCTCTCGTAGCTCGTAAATCGTTACCGATAAGAGGGAACTCGGAACTTGTATCTCGTGACGCGTAACTCAGAACTCGGGACTAGTAACGCGTTACCGATAGCTCTGAGCTCGTATCTTGTAACTCGTAACTCGTTACCCACAACTCGGAACTCGTATCTTATATATCGTAACTTGTAAACCATTACCGATAACCTGGAACTCGTATCTTGCATCTCGTAGCTCGTAAATCGTTATCGATAAATGGGAACTCGCATCTTGTATCTCGTGACGCGTAACTCAGGCTCGGAACGTGTGAGTGTTACCGATAACTCGGAGCTCGTATCTTGTATCACTTACCTTGTAACTCGTAACCCGTAACTCGTTGCCCATAACTCGGAACTCGTATCTTATATATCGTAACTTGTAATCTATTACCGATAACCTGGAACTCGTATCTTGTATCTCGTAGCTCGTAAATCGTTATCGATAAATGGGAACTCGCATCTTGTATCTCGTGACGCGTAACTCAGAACTCGGAACTAGTAACGCGTTACCGATAGCTCGGAGCTCGTATCTTGTAACTCGTAACTCGTAACTCGTTACCCATAACTCGGAACTCGTATCTTATATATCGGAACTTGTAAACTATTACCGATAACCTGGAACTCGCATCTTGTATCTCGTGTAACTTATAATCCATTACCGATAACCTGGAGCTCGTATCATGCATCTCGTAGCTCGTAAATCGTTACCGATAGATGGGAACTCTAATCTTGTATATAGTAGCTCGTAACTCATTACTGATTACCCGGAACTCGTATCTTGTGTATCGTAGCTTGTAACTCATTACCAATAACAAGGATCTTGTATCTTGCCTCTCGTAGCTCGTAATTCGTTACCGATAAGTGGGAACTCGCAACTTGTATCTAGTGACGTGTAACTCAGAACTTGGAACTCGTAACGCGTTACCGATAACTCGGAGCATGTATCTTGTTTCTCTTACCTTGTAACTCGCTACCCATAACCCGGACCTCGTATCTTAAATATCGTAACTTATAATCCATTACCGATAACCTGGAACTCGTATAATGCATCTCGTAGCTCGTAAATCGGTACCCGTAAATGGGAACTCGCATCTTTTATCTCGTGACGCGTAACTCAGGACTCGGAACTTGAAAGTGTTACCGATAATTTGGAGCTCGTATCTTGTATCACTCACCTTGTAATTCGTAACTCGTAACCCGCAACTCGTTGCCCATAACTTGGAACTCGAATCTTGATCTCGGATCTTGTAAATCAATGACGATAACCTCGAACTCGTATCCTAGATCTAGTAGTTCGTAACTAGTTACCTAAAGGTGAAAACTCGCATCTTGTATCTCTTGACGCGAAACTCAGATCTCGAAACTCGTAACGCGTAACGGATAACCCGGAACTCGTATCTTGTGTATCGTGGCTTGTAACCCATTACCAATAACAAGGAACTCTTTTCTTGACCCTCGTAGCTCGTAAATCGTTTCCGATAAGTGGGAACTCCCAACTTATATCTCGTGACGCATAACTCAGAACTTGGAACTCGAAAGTGTTACCGATAACTCGTAACTCGTATCTTGTATCATTTACCTTGTACCTCGTAACTCGTAACCCATAACCCGTAACCCATAACTCGTTGCCCATAACTCGGAACTCGAATCTTGATCTCGGATTTTGTAAATCAATGACGATAACCACGAACTCGTATCCTAGATCTAGTAGTTTGTAACTCGTTACCGATAGTACAATAACTCGGGAGCTCGTATACTGTAACTCGTAACTCGTTACCCATAACTCGGAAAACGTATCTTGTATCTAGTAGCTCGTAACTCATTACTGATTACCTGGAACTCGTATCTTGTGTCTCGTAGCTCGTAACTTGTTACGATAAGTGGGAACTCGCATCTTGTATCTCGTAACTCGTAACTAGTACCTCGTAGATCGTCAGTCGTAATTCGTAACTCGTAACTCGTATATCGTAACTCGCAACTCGTAAATCGTAAATCGCAGCCTATAACTCGCTACTCAACCAGAAACTCGTATCTTGTGTATCGTAGCTTGTAACCCATTACCAATAACAAGGAACTGGTATCTTGCCTCTTGTAGCTCGTAAATCGTTACCGCAACTTGTACCTCGTGACGTGTAACTCAGAAGTAGGAACTCGTAACGCGTTACCGATAACTCGGAGCTTGTATCTTATATAGATGGGAACTCGCATCTTGTATATAGTAGATCGTAACTCATTACTGATTACCCGGAACTCGTATCTTGTGTATCGTAGATTGTAACCCATTACCAATAACAAGGAACTCGTATCTTGCCTTTCGTATCTCGTAACTCGTTACCAATGAGTGGGAACTTACATCTTGTATCTCGTAACTCGTAACTCGTAACTAATACCTTGTAGATCGTAAGTCGTAATTCGTAACTCGTAACTCGTGTATGGTAACTCGCAACTCGAAACTCGTAACTCGAAACTCGTAACTCGTAAATCGCAGCTTATAACTCGCTACACATAACCCGGAACACGTATCTTGTGTATCGTAGCTTGTAACACATTACCAATAGCAAGGATCTTGTATCTTGCCTCTCGTAGCTCGTAAATAGTTCCGATAAGTGGGAACTCGCAACTTGTATCTAGTGACGCGTATCTCACAACTTGTAACTCGTTACACGTTACTGATAACTCGGAGAATGTATCTTGTATCACTTACCTTGTAACTCGTTACCAATAACTGGGAACTCGTATCTTATATATCGTAACTTGTAATACATACCCGATAACCTGGAACTCGTATGTTGCATCTCGTAGCTCGTAAATCGTTACCGATAAATGGGAACTCGCAACTTGTATCTCGTAACGTGTAATTCAGAACTCGGAACTAGTAACGCGTTACCGATAACTCGGAACTAGTAACGCGTTACCGATAACTCGGAGCTCGTATCTTGTATCACTTACCTTGTAACTCGTTACTCGTAAACCTTAACTCGTTGCCCATAACTCGGAACTAGAATCTTGATCTCGGATCTTGTAAATCAATGACGATAGCCTCGAACTCTTATCCTAGATCTAGTAGTTCGTAACTCATTACCGATAGGTGAAAACTCGCATCTTGTATCTCTTGACGCAAAACTCAGAACTCGGAGCTCGTATCTTGTAACTCGTAACTCGTTACCCATAACTCGGAACTCGTATCTTGTATCTAGTAGCTCGTAACTCATTACTGATTACTTGGAACTCGTATCTTCTGTCTCGTAGCTCGTAACTCGTTACGATAAGTGGGAACTTGCGTCTTGTATCTCGTAACTCGTAACTAGTACCTCGCAGATCGTAGATCGTAACTCGTAATTCGTAACTCGTAACTTGTATATCGTAACTCGCAACTCGAAGCTTGTAACTCGAAACTCGTAACCCGTAACTCGTAAATCGCAGCATATAACTTGCTACTCATAACCCGGAACTCGTATCTTGTGTATCGTAGCTTGTAACCCATTACCAATAACAAGGAACTCGTATCTTATATATCGTAACTTGTCATTCATTACCGATAACCTGGAACTCGTATCTTGCATCTCGTAAATCGCTACCGATAAGTGGGAACTCGCAACTAGTATCTCGTGACGTGTAATTCAGAAGTTGGACCTCGTAACGCGTTACCGATAACTCGGAGCTTGTATATTGTATCTCTTACCTTGTAACTCGTAACTCGTGGCTCGTAACTCGTTACCCATTGCTCGGAACTCGTATCTTCTATCTCGGATCAATAACAAAGATCTTGTATCTTTCCTCTCGTAGCTCGTAAATCGTTACCGATAAGTAGGAACTCGCAACTTGTATCTAGTGACGCGTAACTCAGAACTTGGAACTCGTAACGCGTTACCGATAACTCGGAGCATGTATCTGTATCTCTTACCTTGTAACTCGCTACCCATAACCCGGACCTCGTATCTTAAATATCGTAACTTATAATCCTTTACCGATAACCTGGAACTCGTATCATGCATCTCGTAGCTCGTAAATCGGTACCCGTAAATGGGAACTCGCATCTTTTATCTCGTGACGCGTAACTCAGGACTCGGAACTTGAAAGTGTTACCGATAATTTGGAGCTCGTATCTTGTATCACTCACCTTGTAATTCGTAACTCGTAACCCGCAACTCGTTGCCCATAACTTGGAACTCGAATCTTGATCTCGGATCTTGTAAATCAATGACGATAACCTCGAACTCGTATCCTAGATCTAGTAGTTCGTAACTAGTTACCTAAAGGTGAAAACTCGCATCTTGTATCTCTTGACGCGAAACTCAGATCTCGAAACTCGTAACGCGTAACGGATAACCCGGAACTCGTATCTTGTGTATCGTGGCTTGTAACCCATTACCAATAACAAGGAACTCTTTTCTTGACCCTCGTAGCTCGTAAATCGTTTCCGATAAGTGGGAACTCCCAACTTATATCTCGTGACGCATAACTCAGAACTTGGAACTCGAAAGTGTTACCGATAACTCGTAACTCGTATCTTGTATCATTTACCTTGTACCTCGTAACTCGTAACCCATAACCCGTAACCCATAACTCGTTGCCCATAACTCGGAACTCGAATCTTGATCTCGGATTTTGTAAATCAATGACGATAACCACGAACTCGTATCCTAGATCTAGTAGTTTGTAACTCGTTACCGATAGTACAATAACTCGGGAGCTCGTATACTGTAACTCGTAACTCGTTACCCATAACTCGGAAAACGTATCTTGTATCTAGTAGCTCGTAACTCATTACTGATTACCTGGAACTCGTATCTTGTGTCTCGTAGCTCGTAACTTGTTACGATAAGTGGGAACTCGCATCTTGTATCTCGTAACTCGTAACTAGTACCTCGTAGATCGTCAGTCGTAATTCGTAACTCGTAACTCGTATATCGTAACTCGCAACTCGTAAATCGTAAATCGCAGCCTATAACTCGCTACTCAACCAGAAACTCGTATCTTGTGTATCGTAGCTTGTAACCCATTACCAATAACAAGGAACTGGTATCTTGCCTCTTGTAGCTCGTAAATCGTTACCGCAACTTGTACCTCGTGACGTGTAACTCAGAAGTAGGAACTCGTAACGCGTTACCGATAACTCGGAGCTTGTATCTTATATAGATGGGAACTCGCATCTTGTATATAGTAGATCGTAACTCATTACTGATTACCCGGAACTCGTATCTTGTGTATCGTAGATTGTAACCCATTACCAATAACAAGGAACTCGTATCTTGCCTTTCGTATCTCGTAACTCGTTACCAATGAGTGGGAACTTACATCTTGTATCTCGTAACTCGTAACTCGTAACTAATACCTTGTAGATCGTAAGTCGTAATTCGTAACTCGTAACTCGTGTATGGTAACTCGCAACTCGAAACTCGTAACTCGAAACTCGTAACTCGTAAATCGCAGCTTATAACTCGCTACACATAACCCGGAACACGTATCTTGTGTATCGTAGCTTGTAACACATTACCAATAGCAAGGATCTTGTATCTTGCCTCTCGTAGCTCGTAAATAGTTCCGATAAGTGGGAACTCGCAACTTGTATCTAGTGACGCGTATCTCACAACTTGTAACTCGTTACACGTTACTGATAACTCGGAGAATGTATCTTGTATCACTTACCTTGTAACTCGTTACCAATAACTGGGAACTCGTATCTTATATATCGTAACTTGTAATACATACCCGATAACCTGGAACTCGTATGTTGCATCTCGTAGCTCGTAAATCGTTACCGATAAATGGGAACTCGCAACTTGTATCTCGTAACGTGTAATTCAGAACTCGGAACTAGTAACGCGTTACCGATAACTCGGAACTAGTAACGCGTTACCGATAACTCGGAGCTCGTATCTTGTATCACTTACCTTGTAACTCGTTACTCGTAAACCTTAACTCGTTGCCCATAACTCGGAACTAGAATCTTGATCTCGGATCTTGTAAATCAATGACGATAGCCTCGAACTCTTATCCTAGATCTAGTAGTTCGTAACTCATTACCGATAGGTGAAAACTCGCATCTTGTATCTCTTGACGCAAAACTCAGAACTCGGAGCTCGTATCTTGTAACTCGTAACTCGTTACCCATAACTCGGAACTCGTATCTTGTATCTAGTAGCTCGTAACTCATTACTGATTACTTGGAACTCGTATCTTCTGTCTCGTAGCTCGTAACTCGTTACGATAAGTGGGAACTTGCGTCTTGTATCTCGTAACTCGTAACTAGTACCTCGCAGATCGTAGATCGTAACTCGTAATTCGTAACTCGTAACTTGTATATCGTAACTCGCAACTCGAAGCTTGTAACTCGAAACTCGTAACCCGTAACTCGTAAATCGCAGCATATAACTTGCTACTCATAACCCGGAACTCGTATCTTGTGTATCGTAGCTTGTAACCCATTACCAATAACAAGGAACTCGTATCTTATATATCGTAACTTGTCATTCATTACCGATAACCTGGAACTCGTATCTTGCATCTCGTAAATCGCTACCGATAAGTGGGAACTCGCAACTAGTATCTCGTGACGTGTAATTCAGAAGTTGGACCTCGTAACGCGTTACCGATAACTCGGAGCTTGTATATTGTATCTCTTACCTTGTAACTCGTAACTCGTGGCTCGTAACTCGTTACCCATTGCTCGGAACTCGTATCTTCTATCTCGGATCAATAACAAAGATCTTGTATCTTTCCTCTCGTAGCTCGTAAATCGTTACCGATAAGTAGGAACTCGCAACTTGTATCTAGTGACGCGTAACTCAGAACTTGGAACTCGTAACGCGTTACCGATAACTCGGAGCATGTATCTGTATCTCTTACCTTGTAACTCGCTACCCATAACCCGGACCTCGTATCTTAAATATCGTAACTTATAATCCTTTACCGATAACCTGGAACTCGTATCATGCATCTCGTAACTCGTAGATCGTTACCGATAGATGGGAACTCGCATCTTGTATATAGTAGCTCGTAACTCATTACTGATTACCCGGAACTCGTATCTTGTGTATCGTAGATTGTAACCCATTACCAATAACAAGGAACTCGTATCTTGCCTTTCGTATCTCGTAACTCGTTACCAATGAGTGGGAACTTGCATCTTGTATCTCGTAACTCGTAACTAGTACCTTGTAGATCGTAAGTCGTAACTCGTAACTCGTGTATGGTAACTCGCAACTCGCAACTCGTAACTCGAAACTCGTAACTCGTAAATCGCAGCTTATAACTCGCTACTCATAACCCGGACCACGTATCTTGTGTATCGTAGCTTGTAACCCATTACCTTTTACAAGGAAGTCGTATCTTGCCTTTCGTATCTCGTAACTCGTTACCAATAAGTGGGAACTAGCATCTTGTATCTCGTAACTCGTAACTAGTACCTCGTAGATCGTAAGTCATAATTCGTAACTCGTAACTCGTAACTCGTAACTCGTAACTCGAAACTCGTAACTCGTAACCCGTAAATCGCAGCTTATAACTCGCTACCCACAACACGGACCTCGTATCTTATATATCGTAACTTATAATCCATTACCGATAACCTGGAACTCGTATCATGCATCTCGTAGCTCGTAAATCGTTACCGATAGATGGGAACTCTAATCTTGTATATAGTAGCTCGTAACTCATTACTGATTACCCGGAACTCGTATCTTGTGTATCGTAGATTGTAACCCATTACCAATAACAAGGAACTCGTATCTTGCCTTTCGTATCTCGTAACTCGTTACCAATAAGTGGGAACTAGCATCTTGTATCTCGTAACTCGTAACTAGTACCTCGTAGATCGTAAGTCATAATTCGTAACTCGTAACTCGTAACTCGTAACTCGTAACTCGTAACTCGTAACTCGTAACTCGTAACTCGTAACTCGTAACTCGTAACTCGTAACTCGTAACTCGTAACTCGTAACTCGTAACTCGTATATCGTAGCTCTCAACTCGAAACTCGTAACTCGTAAATCGCAGCTTATAATTCGCTACTCATAACCAGGAACTCGTATCTTGTGTATCGTAGCTTGTAACCCATTACCTTTAACAAGGAACACGTATCTTGCCTCTCGTAGCTCGTAAATCATAACCGATAAATGGAAACTCGCATGTTGTATCTCGTGAGGCGTAACCCAGGAGTCGGAACTCGAAAGTGTTACCGATAACTCGGAGCTCGCATCTTGTATCACTTACCTTGTAACTCGTAAACCTTAACTCGTTGCTTATAACTCGGAACTCGAATCTTGATCTCGGATCTTGTAAATCAATGACGATAACCTCGAACTCGTATCTTAGATCTAGTAGTTCGTAACTAGTTGCCGATAGGTGAAAACTCGCATCTTGTATCTCATGACGCGAAACTCAGAATTCGGAACCCGTTACGCGTAACCGATAAGCCGGAGGGTATTATGTTATAACTTATCACTCGTTACCCATAACTCGGAACCCATATCTTGTATCTAGTAGCTCGTAACTCATTACTGATTACCTGGAACTCGTATCTTGTGTCTCGTAGCTCGTAACTAGTACCTCGTAGATCGTAAGTCGTAATTTGTAACTCGTAACTCGTATATCGTAACTCGCAACTCGCAACTCGCAACTCGCAACTCGCAACTAGCAACTCGCAACTCGCAACTCGCAACTCGCAACTCGTAACTCGTAAATCGCAGCCTATAACTCGCTACTCATAACCAGAAACTTGTATCTTGTGTATCGTAGCTTGTAACCCATTACCAATAACAAGCAACTCGTATCTTGCCTCTTGTAGCTCGTAAATCATTACCGATAAATGGGATCTCGCAACTTGCATTTCGTGACGTGTAACTCAGAAGTTGGAACTCGTAACGCGTTACCGATAATTCGGAGCTTGTATCTTGTATCTCTTACCTTGTAACTCGTAGCTCGTAACTCGTATCTTCTATCTCGGACCTCGCAAATCATTGCCGATAACCTGGAACTCGTATCCTAGATCTTGAAGATCGTAACTCGTTACCAATAAGTGGGTACTCGCATCTTGTATCTCGTGACGCGTAACTCAGGACTCGGAACTCGAAAGTGTTACCGATAATTTGGAGCTCGTATCTTGCATCACTTACCTTACCATTACTGAATACCTGGAACTCGCATCTTGTATTTCGTATCGTAACTAGTACCTCGTAGATCGTAAGTTGTAATTCGTAACTCGTAACTCGTAACTCGTATATCGTAACTCGCAACTCGAAACTCGTAACTCGTAAATCGCAGCTTATAACTCGCTACTCATAACCAGAAACTAGTATCTTGTGTATCGTAGCTTGTAACCCATTGCCAATAACAAGAAACTCGTATCTTGCCTCTTGTAGCTCGTTAATCGTTACTGATAAGTGGGAACTCGTAACTTGTATCCCGTGACGCGTAATTCAGAACTTGGAACTCGTAACGCGTTACCAATAACTTCGAGCTTGTATCTTGTACCTCTTAACTTGTAACTCGTAACTCGTTACTCGTTACACATTACTTGGATCACGCAAACCATTGCCGATAACATGGAACTCGTATCCTAAACTTGAAGATAGTAACTCGTTACCAATAAGTGGGAACTTGCATCTTGTATCTCGTAACTCGTTACTAGTACCTCGTAGACCGTAGACCGTAAGTCGTAATTCGTAACTCGTAAATCGCAGCTTATAACCTGCTACTCATAACCCGGAACTCGTATCTTGCGTATCGTAGCTTGTAACCCATTACCAATAACAAGGAACTCGTATCTTATATATCGTAACTTGTAATGTATTACCGATAACCTGGAATTCGTATCTTGCATCTCGGATCTCGTAAATCATTGCCGATAACCTGGAACTCGTATACTAGATCTTGAAGATCGTAACTCGTTACCAATAAGTGGGTACTCGCATCTTGTATCTCGTAACTCGTAACTAGTAACTCGTTACCGATAGGTGGAAACTCGCATCTTGTATCTCAGACGCGGAACTCAGAACTTGGAACTCGTAACGCGAACCAATAACTCGGGAGCTCGTATATTGTAAGTCGTGATTCGTTACTCGTAACTCGTATATGGTAACTCGCAACTCGCAACTCGTAACTCGAAACTCGTAACTCGTAACCCGTAAATCGCAGCTTATAACTCGCTACCCACAACCCGGACCTCGTATCTTAAATTTCGTAACTTATAATCCACTACCGATAACCTGGAACTCGTATCAAGCATCTCGTAGCTCGTAAATCGTTACCGATAGATGGGAACTCGAATCTTGTATATAGTAGCTCGTAACTCATTACTGATTACCCGGAACTCGTATCTTGTGTATCGTAGATTGTAAACCATTACCAATAACAAGGAACTCGTATCTTGCCTTTCGTATCTCGTAACTCGATACCAATAAGTGGGAACTCGCATCTTGTATCTCGTAACTCGTAACTCGTATATCGTAGCTCTCAACTCGAAACTCGTAACTCGTAACTCGTAAATCGCAGCTTATAATTCGCTACTCATAACCAGGAACTCGTATCTTGTGTATCGTAGCTTGTAACCCATTACCTTTAACAAGGAACACGTATCTTGCCTCTTGTAGCTCGTAAATCGTTACTGATAAGTGGGAACTCGCATCTTGTATCTCGTGACGTGTAACTCAGAACTCGGAACTAGACGCCTTACCGATAACTCGGAGCTCGTATCTTGTAACTCGTAACTCGAGACTCGTTACCCATAACGCGGAACTCGTATCTTATATATCGTAACTTGTAATCCATTACCGATAACCTGGATTTCGTATCTTCCATCTCGTAGCTCGTAAACCTTTACCGATAAATGGGAGCATGCATCTTGTATCTCGTGACTCGTAACTCAGGACTCGGAACTCGAAAGTGTTACAGGTAACTCGGAGCTCGTATCTTGAATCACCTACGTTGTAACTCGTAACTTGTAACCCGTAACTCGTTGCCCTTAACTCAGAACGCGTTTCCGATAACTCGGAACGCGTTTCCGATAACTCGGAGCTCGTATCTTGTAACTCGTAACTCGAGACTCGTTACCCATAACTCGGAACTCGTATCTTATATATCGTAACTTGCAATCCATCACCGATAACCTGGAGCCCGTATCTTGCATCGCATAGCTCGTAAATCATAACCGATAAATGGAAACTCGCATCTTGTATCTCGTGATACGTAACCCAGGAGTCGGAACTCGAACGTGTTACCGATAACTTGGAGCTCGTATCTTGTATCACTTACCTTGTAACTTGTAACTCGTAACCCGTAACTCGTTGCCCATAACTCGGAACTCGGATCTTGATCTCGGATCTTGTAAATCAATGACGATAACCTCGAACTCGTATCTTAGATCTAGTAGTTCGTAACTAGTTACCGATAGGTGAAAACTCGCATCTTGTATCTCATGACGCGAAACTCACAACTCGGAACTCGTAACGCGTAAACGATACACCGGAGCGCTTATCTTATAACTTATCACTCATTACCCATAACTCGGAACCCGTATCTTGTATCTAGTAGCTCGTAACTCATTACTGATTACCTGGAACTCGTATCTTCTGTCTCGTAGCTCGTAACTCGTTACGATAAGTGGGAACTCGCATCTTGTATCTCGTAACTCGTAACTAGTACCTCGTAGATCGTAAATCGTAAGACGTAATTCGTAACTCGTAACTTGTATATCGTAACTCGCAACTCGAAGCTTGTAACCCGAAAATCGTAACTCGTAACTCGTAAATCGCAGCTTATAACTTGCTACTCATAACCCAGAGCTCGTATCTTGTGTATCGTAGCTTGTAACCCATTACCAACAACAAGGAACTCGTATCTTATATATCGTAACTTGCAATCTATTACCGATAACCTGGAACTCGTATCTTGCATCTTGTAGCTTGTAAATCGTTACCGATAAGAGGGAACTTGCAACTTGTATCTCGTGACGTGTAACTCAGAAGTTGGAACTCGTAACGCGTTACCGATAACTCGGAGCTTGTATCTTGTATATCTTACCTTGTAACTCGTAACTCGTAACTCGTTACCCATTGCTCGGAACTCGTATCTTCTATCTCGGATCTCGCAAAACCGATAACCTGGAACTCGTATCCTAGACCTTGAAGATCGTGACTCGTTACCAATAAGTGGGTACTCGCATCTTGTATTTCGTGACGCGTAACTCAGGACTCGGAATTCGAAAGTGCTACCGGTAACTTGGAGCTCGTATCTTGTATAACTTACCTTGTAATTCGTAACTCGTAACCCGTAACACGTTGCCCATGTTTATACTCATAACCCGGAACTCGTACATGTGTATCGTAGCTTGTAACCCATTACCAATAACAAGGAACTCGTATCTTGCCTCTCGTAGCTCGTAAATCGTTACCGATGAGTGAGAACTCGCAACTTGTATCTCGTGACGCGTAACTCAGACTCGGAACGTGTAATTGTTACCGATAACTCGGAGCTCGTATCTTGTATAACTTATCTTGTAACTCGTAACCCTTAACTCGTTGCCCATAACTCGGAACTCGTAACGCGTAATCGATAACTCGGTGCTCTTATCTTGTAACTCGTCACTCGTTACCCATAGCTCGGAACCCGTATCTTGTATCTAGTAGCTCGTAACTCATTACTGATTACCTGGAACTCCTATCTTGTGTCTCTTAGCTCGTAACTTGTTACGATAAGTGGGAACTCGCATCTAGTATCTCGTAACTCGTAACTAGTACCTCGTAGATCGTAAGTCGTAATTCGTAGCTCGTAACTCGTATATCGTAGCTCTCAACTCGAAGCTCGTAACTCGTAACTCGTAAATTGCAGCTTATAACTCGCTACTCATAACCAGGAACACGTATCTTGTGTATCGTAGCTTGTAACCCATTACCTTTAACAAGGATTACGTACCTTGCCTCTCGTAGCTCGTAAATCGTTACTGATAAGTGGGAACTCGCAACTTGTATCTCGAGACGCGTAGCTCAGGACTTGGAACTCGTAACGCATTACCGATAACTCGGAGCTTGTATCTTGTATCTCTTACCTTCTAACTCGTAACTCGTTACCTATTACTCGGAGCTCGTATCTTCTATCTAGGATCTTGCAAATCATTGCCGATAACCTGGAACTCGTATCCTAGATCGCGAAGATCGTAACTCGTTACCAATGTGGGAACTCGCATCTTGTATCTCGTGACGTGTAACTCAGAACTCGGAACTAGAAACGCGTTACCTATAACTCGGAGCTCGAATCTTGTAACTCGTAACTTGTAACTCGTTACCCATAACTCGGAACTCGTATCTTATATATCGTATCTTGTAAACCATTACCGATAACCCGGAACTCGTATCTTCCATCTCGTAGCTCGTAAATAATAACCGATAAATAGAAACTCGCATCTTTTATCTCGAGATGCGTAACCCAGGAGTCGGAACTCGATAGTGTTACCGATAACTCGGAGCTCGTATCTTGTATCACTTACCTTGTAACTTGTAACTCGTAACCCGTAACTCGTTGCCCATAACTCGGAACTCGAATCTTGATCTCGGATCTTGTAAATCAATGACGTTAACCTCGAACTCGTATCTTAGATCTAGTAGTTCGTAACTAGTTACCGATAGGTGAAAACTCGCATCTTGTATCTCATGACGCGAAACTCTGAACTCGGAACTCATAACGCGTAAACGATAACCCGGAGCGCTTATCCTATAACTCATCACTCGTTACCCATATCTCGGAACCCGTATCTTGTATCTAGTAGCTCGTAACTCATTAAGGACTACCTGGAACTCGTATCTTGTGTCTCGTAGCTCGTAACCCATTACCAATAACAAGGAACACGTATCTCTTGTAGCTCGTAAATCGTTACTGATTATTGGGAACTCGTAACTTGTATCTCGTGACGCGTAGCTCAGGACTTGGAACTCGTAGCGCGTTACCGATAACTCGGAGCTTGTATCTTGTATCTCTTACCTTCTAACTCGTAACTCGTAACTCGTTACCTATTACTCGGAACTCGTATCTTCTATCTAGGATCTTGCAAATCATTGCCGATAACCTGGAACTCGTATCCTAGATCGCGAAGATCGTAACTCGTTACCAATAAGTGGGAACTCGCAACTTGTACCTCGTGACGCGTAACTCATAACTTGGAACTCGAAACGCGTTAGCGATAACTCGGAGCTCGTAGCTTGTATCTCTTACCTTGTGACTCGTAACTCGTAACTCGTTGCCATACCTCGGAACTCGTATCTTATATATCGTAACTTGTAATCCATTACCGAGAACCTGGAACTCGTATCTTGCATCTCGTAGCTCGTAACTCGTTATCGATAAATGGGAACTCGCATCTTGTATCTCGTGACGCGTAACTCAGACTCGGAACGTGTAAGTGTTACCGATAACTCGGAACTTGTATCTTGTATCACTTACCTTGTAACTCGTAACCCGTAACTCGTTGCCCATAACTCGGAACTCGAATCTTGATCTCGGATCTTGTAAATCAATGACGATAACCTCGAACTCGTATCTTAGATCTAGCAGTTCGTAACTAGTTACCGATAGGTGAAAACTTGCATATTGTATCTCATGACGCAAAACTCAGAACTCGGTACTCTTAACGCGTAACCGATAAACCGGAGCGCATATGTTATAACTTATCACTCGTTACCCATAACTCGGAACCCGTATCTTCTATCTAGTAGCTCGTAACTCATTACTGATTACCTGGAACTCGTATCTTGTATCTCGTAGCTCGTAACTTGTTACGATAAGTGGGAACTCGCATCTTGTATCTCGTATCTCGTAACTAGTACCTCGTAGATCGTAAGTGGTAATTCGTAACTCGTAACTCGTATATCGTAACTCGCAACTCGAAGCTTGTAGCTCGAAACTAGTAACTCGCAGCTTATAACATGCTACTCATAACCCGGAACTCGTATCTTGTGTATCGTAGCTTGTAACCCATTACCAATAACAAGAAACTCGTATCTTATATATCGTAACTTGTAATCTCTTACCGATAACCTGGAACTCGTATCTTGCATCTCGTAGCTCGTAAATCGTTACCGATAGTGGGAACTCGCAACTTGTATCTAGTGACGCGTAACTCAGAACTTGGAACTCGTAACGCGTTACCGATAACTCGGAGCATGTATCTTGTATATCTTACCTTGTAACTCTCTACCCATAACCAGGACCTCGTATCTCAAATATCGTAACTTATAATCCTTTACCGATAACCTGGAACTCGTATCATGCATCTCGTAACTCGTAAATCGTTACCGATAGATGGGAACTCGCATCTTGTATATAGTAGCTCGTAACTCATTACTGATTACCCGGAACTCGTATCTTGTGTATCGTAGATTGTAACCCATTACCAATAACAAGGAACTCGTATCTTGCATTTCGTATCTCGCAACTCGTTACCAATGAGTGGGAACTTGCATATTGTATCTCGTAACTCGTAACTAGTACCTTGTAGATCGTAAGTCGTATTTCGTAACTCGTAACTCGTGTATGTTAACTCGCAACTCGAAACTCGTAACTCGCAACTCGTAACTCGAATCTCGTAACTCGTAAATCGCAGCTTATAACTCGCTACTCATAACCCGGAACACGTATCTTGTGTATCGTAGCTTGTAACACATTACCAATAGCAAGGATCTTGTATCTTGCCTCTCGTAGCTCGTAAATCGTTACCGATAAGTGGGAAATCGCAACTTGTATCTAGTGACGCGTATCTCAGGACTTGTAACTTGTAACACGTTACTGATAACTCGGAGCATATATCTTGTATCACTTACCCTGTAACTCGTTACCAATAGCTCGAAACTCGTATCTTATATATCGTAACGTGTAATCCATTACCGATAACCTGGAACTCGTATGTTGCATCTCGTAGCTCGTAAATCGTTACCGATAAATGGGAACTGGCAACTTGTATCTCGTAACGTGTAACTCAGAACTCGGAACTAGTAACCGATAACTTGGAGCTCGTATCTTGTAACTCGTAACTCGTTACCCATAACTCGGAACTCGTATCTTGTATCTAGTAGCTCGTAACTCATTACTGATTACTTGGAACACGTATCTTCTGTCTCGTAGCTCGTTACGATAAGTGGGAACTTGCATCTTGTATCTCGTAACTCGTAACTAGTACCTCGTAGATCGTAGATCGTAAGTCGTAATTCGTAACTCGTGACTTGTATATCGTAACTCGCAACTCGAAGCTTGTAACTCGAAACTCGTAACTCGTAAATCGCAGCTTATAACTTGCTACTCATAACCCGGAACTCGTATCTTGGGTATCGTAGCTTGTAACCCATTACCAGTAACAAGGAACTCGTATCTTATATATCGTAACTTGTAATCTATTACCGATAACCTGGAACTCGTATCTTGCATCTCGTAGCTCGTAAATCGTTACCGATAAGTGGGAACTCGCAACTAGTATCTCGTGACGTGTAACTCAGAAGTTGGAACTCGTAACGCGTTACCGATAATTCGAAGCTTGTATCTTGTATCTCTTACCTTGTAACTCGTAACTTTATAGCTCGTAACTCGTTACCCATTGCTCGGAACTCGTAACTTCTATCTCGGATCTCGTAAATCATTGCCGATAACCTGGAACTCGTATACTAGATCTTGAAGATCGTAACTCGTTACCAATAAGTGGGTACTCGCATCTTGTATCTCGTAACTCGTAACTAGTAACTCGTTACCGATAGGTGGAAACTCGCATCTTGTATCTCATGACGCGAAACTCACAACTTGGGACTCGTAACGCGAACCAATAACTCGGGAGCTCGTATACTGTAAGTCTTAATTCGTTACTCGTAACTCGCAACTCGTAACTCGAAACTCGTAACTCGTAACCCGTAAATCGCAGCTTATAACTCGCTACCCACTACCCGGACCTCGTATCTTAAATATCGTAACTTATAATCCACTACCGATAACCTGGAACTCGTATCAAGCATCTCGTAGCTCGTAAATCGTTACCGATAAGTAGGATCTCGCAACTTGTATCTAGTGACGCGTAACTCAGAACTTGGAACTCGTAACGCGTTACCGATAACTCGGAGCATGTATCTTGTATCTCTTACCTTGTAACTCGCTACCCATAACCCGAACCTCGTATCTTAAATATCGTAACTTATAATCCTTTACCGATAACCTGGAACTCGTATCATGCATCTCGTAACTCGTAAATCGTTACTGATAGATGGGAACTCGCATCTTGTATATAGTAGCTCGTAACTCATTACTGATTACCTGGAACTCGTATCTTGTGTATCGTAGATTGTAACGCATTACCAATAACGAGGAACTCGTATCTTGCCTTTCATATCTCGCAACTCGTTACCAATGAGTGGGAACTTGCATCTTGTATCTCGTAACTCGTAACTAGTACCTTGTAGATCGTAAGTCGTATTTCGTAACTAGTAACTCGTGTATGGTAACTCGCAACTCTAAACTCGTAACTCGAAACTCGTAACTCGAAACTCGTAAATCGCAGCTTATAACTCGCTACTCATAACCCGGAACACGTATCTTGTGTATCGTAGCTTGTAACACATTACCAATAGCAAGGATCTTGTATCTTGCTCTCGTAGCTCGTAAATCGTTACCGACAAGTGGGAAATCGCAACTTGTATCTAGTGACGCGTATCTCAGGACTTGTAACTCGTAACACGTTACTGATAACTCGGAGCATGTATCTTGTATCACTTACCTTGTAACTCGTTACCAATAACTCGGAACTCGTATCTTATATATCGTAAATTATAATCCATTACCGATAACCTGGAACTCGTATTTTTCATCTCGTAGCTCGTAAATCGTTACCGATAAATGGGAACTGGCAACTTGTATCTCGTAACGTGTAGCTCAGAACTCGGAACTAGTAACCGATAACTCGGAGCTCGTATCTTGTAACCCGTAACTCGTTGCCCTTAACTCAGAACGCGTTTCCGATGACTCGGAACGCGTTTCTCATAACTCGGAGCTCGTAACTTGTAACTCGTAACTTGTTACCCATAACTCTGAACTCGTATCTTATATATCGTAACTTGCAATCCATCACCGATAACCTGGAACTCGTATCTTGCATCGCATAGCTCGTAAATCATAACCGATAAATGGAAACTCGCATCTTGTATCTCGTGAGGCGTAACCCAGGAGTCGGAACTCGAAAGTGTTACCCACAACTCGGAGCTCGTATCTTGTATCACTTACCTTGTAACTTGTAACTCGTAACCCGTAACTCGTTGCCCATAACTTGGAACTCGAATCTTGATCTCGGATCTTGTAAATCAATGACGATAACCTCGAACTCGTATCTTAGATCTAGTAGTTCGTAACTAGTTACCGATAGGTGAAAACTCGCATCTTGTATCTCATGACGCGAAACTCAGAACTCGTAACGCGTAACCGATAAACCGGAGCGCTTATCTTATAACTTATCACTCGTTACCCAAAACTCGGAACCCGTATCTTGTATCTAGTAGCTCGTAACTCATTACTGATTACCTGGAACTCGTATGTTGTGTCTCGTAGCTCGTAACTTGTTACGATAAGTGGGAACTCGCATCTTGTAACTCGTAACTCGTATATCGTATCTCGCAACTCGTAACTCGTAACTCGTAAATCGCAGCTTATAACTCGCTACTCATTACCAGAAACTCGTATCTTGTGTATCGTAGCTTGTAACCCATTACCTATAACAAGGAACTCGTATTTTGGCTCTTGTAGCTCGTAAATCGTTACCGATAAGTGGGAACTATATCTCGTGACGTGTAACTCAGAAGTTGGAAATCGTAACGCGTTACCGATAACTCGGAGCTTGTATCTTGTATCTCTTACCTTGTAACTCGTAGCTCGTAACTCGTATCTTATATATCGTAACTTGTAATCCATTACCGATAACCTGGAACTCGTATCTTGCATCTCGTAGCTCGTAAATCGTTACCGATAGATCAGAACTCGATTCTTGTATATAGTAGCTCGTAACTCATTACTGATTACCCGGAACTCGTATCTTGTGTATCGTAGATTGTAACCCATTACCAATAACAAGGAACTTGTATCTTGCCTTTCGTATCTCGTAACTCGTTACCAATAAGTGGGTACTCGCATCTTGTATCTCGTGACGCGTAACTCAGGACTCGGAACTCGAAAGTGTTACCGATAATTTGGAGCTCGTATCTTGTATCACTTGCCTTACCATTACTGATTACCTGGAACTCGCATCTTATATCTCGTAACTCGTAACTAGTACCTCGTAGATCGTAAGTCGTAATTCGTTACTCGTAACTCGTATATGGTAACTGGCAACTCGAAACTCGTAAATCGAAACTCGTAACTCGTAACTCGTAGATCGCAGCTTATAACTCGCGACCCATAACTCGGAACTCGTATCTTGTATCTAGAAGCTCGTAACTCATTACTGATAACCTGGAACTCGTATCTTGTGTCTCGTAGCTCGTAACTCGTTACGATAAGTGGGAACTCGCATCTTGTATCTCGTAACTCGTAACTAGTACCTCGTAGATCGTATTTGTAATCCGTTACTTGTAACTCGTATATGGTAACTCGCAACTCGAAACTCGTAACTCGTAAATCGCAGCTTATAACTCGCTACTCATAACCCGGAACTCGTATCTTCTGTATCGTAGCTTGTAACACATTACCAAAAACAAGGATCATGTATCTTGTTTCTCGTAACTCGTAAATCGTCACCGATAGGTGGGAACTCGCATCTTGTATAATGTAGCTCGTAACTCATTACTGATTACCCGGAACTCGTATCTTGTGTATCGTAGCTTGTAACACATTACCAATAGCAAGGATCTTGTATCTTGCCTATCGTAGCTCGTAAATCGTTACCGATAAGTGGATACTCGCAGCTTGTATCTAGTGACGCGTAACTCAGAAGTTGGAACTCGTAACGCGTTACCAATAACTCGGAACTCGTATCTTAATTATCGTAACTTGTAATCCATTACCGATAACCTGGAACTCGGATGTTGCATCTCGTTGCTCGTAAATCGTTACCGATAAATGGGAACTCGCAACTCGTAACGTGTAACTCAGAACTCGGAACTAGTAACGCGTTACCGATAACTCGGAGCTCGTATCTTGTATCACTTATCTTGTAACTCGTTACTCGTAAACCTTAACTCGTTGCCCATAACTCGGAACTCGAATCTTGATCTCGGATCTTGACGATAGCCTCGAACTCTTATCCTAGATCTAGTAGTCCGTAACTCATTACCGATAGGTGGAAACTCGCATCTTGTATCTCATGACGCAAGACTCAGAACTCGGAACTCGTAACGCGTAACCGATAACTCGGAACTCGTATCTCGTAACTCGTTACCCATAACTCGGAACTCGTATCTTGTATCTAGTAGCTCGTAACTCATTACTGATTACTTGGAACTCGTATCTTCTGTCTCGTAGCTCGTAACTCGTTACCGATAAGTGGGAACCCGCAACTTGTATCTCGTGACGTGTAACTCAGAAGTTGGAACTCGTAACGCGTTACCGATAACTCGGAGCTTGTATCTTATATCTCTTACCTTGTAACTCGTAACTCATAGCTCGACACTCGTTACCCATTGCTCGGAGCTCGTATCTTCTATCTCGGATCTCGCAAATCATTGCCGATAACCTGGAACTCGTATCCTAGATCTTGAAGATCGTAACTCATTACCAATAAGTGGGTACTCGCATCTTGTATCTCGTAACTGGTAACTAGTACCTCGTACATCGTAAGTCGTAATTCGTTACTCGTAACTCGTATATGGTGACTCGCAACTCGAAACTCGTAACTCGACACTCGTAACTCGTAAATCGCAGCTTATAACTCGCTACCCATAACCCGGACCTCGTATCTTAAATATCGTAACTTATAATCCATTACCGATAACCTGGAAGTCGTATCATGCATCTCGTAGCTCGTAAATCGTTGCCGATAGATGGGAACTCGAATCTTGTATATAGTAGCTCGTAACTCATTACTGATTACCCGGAACTCGTATCTTGTGTATCGTAGATTGTAACCCATTACCAATAACAACGAGCTCGTATCTTGCCTTTCGTATCTCGTAACTCGTTACCAATAAGTGGGAACTCGCATCGTGTATCTCGTGACGCGTAACTCAGGACTCGGAACTCGAAAGTGTTACAGGTAACTCGGAGCTGGTATCTTGAATCACGTACCTTGTAACTCGGAACTTGTAACCCGTAACTCGTGGCCCTTAACTCAGAACGCGTTTCCGATAACTCGGAACGCGTTTCCGATAACTCGGAGCTCGTAACTTGTAACTCGTAACTTATAACTCGTAACTCGTTACCCATAACTCGGAACTCGTATCTTATATATCGTAACTTGCGATCCATCACCGATAACCTGGAACTCGTATCTTGCTTCGCATAGCTCGTAAATCATAGCCGAAAAATGGAAACTCGCATCTTGTATCTCGTGAGGCGTAACCCAGGGGTCGGAACTCGAAAGTGTTACCGATAACTCGGAGCTCGTATCATGTATCACTTACCTTGCAACTTGTAACTCGTAACCGGTAACTCGTTGCCCATAACTCGGAACTCGAATCTTGATCTCGGATCTTGTAAATCAATGACGATAACCTCGAACTCGTATCTTAGTTCTAACAGTTCGTAACTAGTTACCGATAGGTGAAATCTCGCATCTTGTATCTCATGACGCGAAACTCACAACTCGGTACTCGTAACGCGTAACCGATAAACGGGAGCGCTTATGTTATAACTTATCACTCGTTACCCATAACTCGGAACCCGTATCTTGTATCTAGTAGCTCGTAACTCATTACTGATTACCTGGAACTCGTATCTTGTATCTCGTAGCTCGTAACTTGTTACGATAAGTGGGAACTCGCATCTTTTATCTCGTAACTCGTAACTAGTACCTCGTAGATCGTAAGTGGTAATTCGTAACTCGTAACTCGTATATCGTAACTCGCAACTCGAAGCTTGTAACTCGAAACTCGTAACTCGTAAATCGCAGCTTATAACATGCTTCTCATAACCCGGAACTCGTATCTTGTGTATCGTAGCTTGTAACCCATTACCGATAACCTAGAACTCGTATCTTGCATCCCGTAGCTCGTAAATCGTGACCGATAGTGAGAACTCGCAACTTGTATCTCGTGACGTGTAACTCAGAAGTTGGAACTCATAACGCGTTACCGATAACTCGGACCTAGTATCTTGTAACTCGTAACTCGTTACCCATAACTCGAAACTCGTATCTTATATATCGTAACTTGTAATCCATTACCGATAACCTGGAGCTCGTATCTTGCATCTCGTAGCTCGTAAATCTTTACCGATAAATGGGAACTCGCATCTTGTATCTCGTAACTCGTAACTAGTACCTCGTAGATCGTAAGTCGTAATTCGCAACTCGTAACTCATATATCGTATATCGTAACTCGCAACTCGAAACTCGAAACTCGTAACTCGTAACTTGTGAATCGAGGCTTAAAACTTGCAACTCATAACCCGGAACTCGTATCTTGTGTAAAGTAGCTTTTAACCCATTACCAATAACAAGGAACTCTTATCTTGCCTCTCGTAGCTCGCACATCGTTACCGATAAGTGGGAACTCGCAACTTGTATCTCGTGACGCGTAACTCAGAACTCGGGACTAGTAACGCGTTACCGATAGCTTTGAGCTCGTATCTTGTAACTCGTTGCCCATAACTCGGAACTCGTATCTTATATATCGTAACTTGTAACCCATTACCGATAACCTGGAACTCGTATCTTGTATCTCGTAGCTCGTAAATCGTTACTGATAAGTGGGAACTCGCAACATGTATCTCGTGACCTGTAGCCTCAGGACTTGGAACTCGTAACGCATTACCGATAACTCGGGGCTTGTATTTTGTGTATCTCTTACCTTGTAACTCGTAACTCGTTACCTACTACTCGGAACTCGTATCTTCTATCTAGGATCTTGCAAATCATTGCCGATAACCTGAAACTCGTATCCTAGACCTTGAAGGTCGTAACTCGTTACCAATAAGTGGGTAATCGCATCTTGTATCTCGTGACGTGTAACTCAGAACTCGGAACTCGTTTTCTATAACTCGGAACTCGTATCTTATATATCGTCACTTGTAATCCATTACCGATAACCTGGAACTCGTATCTTGCATCTCGTAGCTCGTAAATCTTAGCGATAAATGGGAACACGCATCTTGTATCTCGTGACGCGTAGCTCAGGACTCGGAACTCGAAAGTGTTACAGGTAACTCGGAGCTAGTATCTTGTATCACCTACCTTGTAACTCGTAACTCGTAACTCGTAACTCGTAAATCGCAGCTTATAGCTGGCTACTCATAACCAGGAACTCGTATCTTGTGTATCGTAGCTTGTAACCCATTGCCAATAACAAGGAACTCGTATCTTGCCTCTCGTAGCTCGTAACTCATTACTGATCACCTGGAACTCGTATCTTGTGTCTCGTAGCTCGTATCTAGTACCTTGTAGATCGTAAGTCGTAATTCGTAACTCGTTACTCGTACATGGTAACCCGCAACTCGAAACTTGTAACTCGAAACTCGTAACTCGAAACTCTTAACTGGTAACTCGTAAATCGCAGCTCATAACTCGCTCCTCATAACCCGGAACTCGTATCTTGTGTATCGTAGCATGTAACACATTACTAATGACAAGGATCTATTATCTTGCCTCTCGTAGCTCGTAAATCGTTACCGATAAGAGGGAACTCGGAACTTGTATCTCGTGACGCGTAACTCAGAACTCGGGACTAGTAACGCGTTACCGATAGCTCTGAGCTCGTATCTTGTAACTCGTAACTCGTTACCCACAACTCGGAACTCGTATCTTATATATCGTAACTTGTAAACCATTACCGATAACCTGGAACTCGTATCTTGCATCTCGAACGTGTGAGTGTTACCGATAACTCGGAGCTCGTATCTTGTATCACTTACCTTGTAACTCGTAACCCGTAACTCGTTGCCCATAACTCGGAACTCGTATCTTATATATCGTAACTTGTAATCTATTACCGATAACCTGGAACTCGTATCTTGTATCTCGTAGCTCGTAAATCGTTATCGATAAATGGGAACTCGCATCTTGTATCTCGTGACGCGTAACTCAGAACTCGGAACTAGTAACGCGTTACCGATAGCTCGGAGCTCGTATCTTGTAACTCGTAACTCGTAACTCGTTACCCATAACTCGGAACTCGTATCTTATATATCGGAACTTGTAAACTATTACCGATAACCTGGAACTCGCATCTTGTATCTCGTGTAACTTATAATCCATTACCGATAACCTGGAGCTCGTATCATGCATCTCGTAGCTCGTAAATCGTTACCGATAGATGGGAACTCTAATCTTGTATATAGTAGCTCGTAACTCATTACTGATTACCCGGAACTCGTATCTTGTGTATCGTAGCTTGTAACTCATTACCAATAACAAGGATCTTGTATCTTGCCTCTCGTAGCTCGTAATTCGTTACCGATAAGTGGGAACTCGCAACTTGTATCTAGTGACGTGTAACTCAGAACTTGGAACTCGTAACGCGTTACCGATAACTCGGAGCATGTATCTTGTTTCTCTTACCTTGTAACTCGCTACCCATAACCCGGACCTCGTATCTTAAATATCGTAACTTATAATCCATTACCGATAACCTGGAACTCGTATAATGCATCTCGTAGCTCGTAAATCGGTACCCGTAAATGGGAACTCGCATCTTTTATCTCGTGACGCGTAACTCAGGACTCGGAACTTGAAAGTGTTACCGATAATTTGGAGCTCGTATCTTGTATCACTCACCTTGTAATTCGTAACTCGTAACCCGCAACTCGTTGCCCATAACTTGGAACTCGAATCTTGATCTCGGATCTTGTAAATCAATGACGATAACCTCGAACTCGTATCCTAGATCTAGTAGTTCGTAACTAGTTACCTAAAGGTGAAAACTCGCATCTTGTATCTCTTGACGCGAAACTCAGATCTCGAAACTCGTAACGCGTAACGGATAACCCGGAACTCGTATCTTGTGTATTGTGGCTTGTAACCCATTACCAATAACAAGGAACTCTTTTCTTGACCCTCGTAGCTCGTAAATCGTTTCCGATAAGTGGGAACTCCCAACTTATATCTCGTGACGCATAACTCAGAACTTGGAACTCGAAAGTGTTACCGATAACTCGTAACTCGTATCTTGTATCATTTACCTTGTACCTCGTAACTCGTAACCCATAACCCGTAACCCATAACTCGTTGCCCATAACTCGGAACTCGAATCTTGATCTCGGATTTTGTAAATCAATGACGATAACCACGAACTCGTATCCTAGATCTAGTAGTTTGTAACTCGTTACCGATAGTACAATAACTCGGGAGCTCGTATACTGTAACTCGTAACTCGTTACCCATAACTCGGAAAACGTATCTTGTATCTAGTAGCTCGTAACTCATTACTGATTACCTGGAACTCGTATCTTGTGTCTCGTAGCTCGTAACTTGTTACGATAAGTGGGAACTCGCATCTTGTATCTCGTAACTCGTAACTAGTACCTCGTAGATCGTCAGTCGTAATTCGTAACTCGTAACTCGCAACTCGTAAATCGTAAATCGCAGCCTATAACTCGCTACTCAACCAGAAACTCGTATCTTGTGTATCGTAGCTTGTAACCCATTACCAATAACAAGGAACTGGTATCTTGCCTCTTGTAGCTCGTAAATCGTTACCGCAACTTGTACCTCGTGACGTGTAACTCAGAAGTAGGAACTCGTAACGCGTTACCGATAACTCGGAGCTTGTATCTTATATAGATGGGAACTCGCATCTTGTATATAGTAGATCGTAACTCATTACTGATTACCCGGAACTCGTATCTTGTGTATCGTAGATTGTAACCCATTACCAATAACAAGGAACTCGTATCTTGCCTTTCGTATCTCGTAACTCGTTACCAATGAGTGGGAACTTACATCTTGTATCTCGTAACTCGTAACTCGTAACTAATACCTTGTAGATCGTAAGTCGTAATTCGTAACTCGTAACTCGTGTATGGTAACTCGCAACTCGAAACTCGTAACTCGAAACTCGTAACTCGTAAATCGCAGCTTATAACTCGCTACACATAACCCGGAACACGTATCTTGTGTATCGTAGCTTGTAACACATTACCAATAGCAAGGATCTTGTATCTTGCCTCTCGTAGCTCGTAAATAGTTCCGATAAGTGGGAACTCGCAACTTGTATCTAGTGACGCGTATCTCACAACTTGTAACTCGTTACACGTTACTGATAACTCGGAGAATGTATCTTGTATCACTTACCTTGTAACTCGTTACCAATAACTGGGAACTCGTATCTTATATATCGTAACTTGTAATACATACCCGATAACCTGGAACTCGTATGTTGCATCTCGTAGCTCGTAAATCGTTACCGATAAATGGGAACTCGCAACTTGTATCTCGTAACGTGTAATTCAGAACTCGGAACTAGTAACGCGTTACCGATAACTCGGAACTAGTAACGCGTTACCGATAACTCGGAGCTCGTATCTTGTATCACTTACCTTGTAACTCGTTACTCGTAAACCTTAACTCGTTGCCCATAACTCGGAACTAGAATCTTGATCTCGGATCTTGTAAATCAATGACGATAGCCTCGAACTCTTATCCTAGATCTAGTAGTTCGTAACTCATTACCGATAGGTGAAAACTCGCATCTTGTATCTCTTGACGCAAAACTCAGAACTCGGAGCTCGTATCTTGTAACTCGTAACTCGTTACCCATAACTCGGAACTCGTATCTTGTATCTAGTAGCTCGTAACTCATTACTGATTACTTGGAACTCGTATCTTCTGTCTCGTAGCTCGTAACTCGTTACGATAAGTGGGAACTTGCGTCTTGTATCTCGTAACTCGTAACTAGTACCTCGCAGATCGTAGATCGTAACTCGTAATTCGTAACTCGTAACTTGTATATCGTAACTCGCAACTCGAAGCTTGTAACTCGAAACTCGTAACCCGTAACTCGTAAATCGCAGCATATAACTTGCTACTCATAACCCGGAACTCGTATCTTGTGTATCGTAGCTTGTAACCCATTACCAATAACAAGGAACTCGTATCTTATATATCGTAACTTGTCATTCATTACCGATAACCTGGAACTCGTATCTTGCATCTCGTAAATCGCTACCGATAAGTGGGAACTCGCAACTAGTATCTCGTGACGTGTAATTCAGAAGTTGGACCTCGTAACGCGTTACCGATAACTCGGAGCTTGTATATTGTATCTCTTACCTTGTAACTCGTAACTCGTGGCTCGTAACTCGTTACCCATTGCTCGGAACTCGTATCTTCTATCTCGGATCAATAACAAAGATCTTGTATCTTTCCTCTCGTAGCTCGTAAATCGTTACCGATAAGTAGGAACTCGCAACTTGTATCTAGTGACGCGTAACTCAGAACTTGGAACTCGTAACGCGTTACCGATAACTCGGAGCATGTATCTGTATCTCTTACCTTGTAACTCGCTACCCATAACCCGGACCTCGTATCTTAAATATCGTAACTTATAATCCTTTACCGATAACCTGGAACTCGTATCATGCATCTCGTAACTCGTAGATCGTTACCGATAGATGGGAACTCGCATCTTGTATATAGTAGCTCGTAACTCATTACTGATTACCCGGAACTCGTATCTTGTGTATCGTAGATTGTAACCCATTACCAATAACAAGGAACTCGTATCTTGCCTTTCGTATCTCGTAACTCGTTACCAATGAGTGGGAACTTGCATCTTGTATCTCGTAACTCGTAACTAGTACCTTGTAGATCGTAAGTCGTAACTCGTAACTCGTGTATGGTAACTCGCAACTCGCAACTCGTAACTCGAAACTCGTAACTCGTAAATCGCAGCTTATAACTCGCTACTCATAACCCGGACCACGTATCTTGTGTATCGTAGCTTGTAACCCATTACCTTTTACAAGGAAGTCGTATCTTGCCTTTCGTATCTCGTAACTCGTTACCAATAAGTGGGAACTAGCATCTTGTATCTCGTAACTCGTAACTAGTACCTCGTAGATCGTAAGTCATAATTCGTAACTCGTAACTCGTAACTCGTAACTCGTAACTCGTAACTCGTAACTCGTAACTCGTAACTCGTAACTCGTAACTCGTAACTCGTAACTCGTAACTCGTAACTCGTAACTCGTAACTCGTAACTCGTAACTCGTATATCGTAGCTCTCAACTCGAAACTCGTAAATCGCAGCTTATAATTCGCTACTCATAACCAGGAACTCGTATCTTGTGTATCGTAGCTTGTAACCCATTACCTTTAACAAGGAACACGTATCTTGCCTCTCGTAGCTCGTAAATCATTACCGATAAATGGAAACTCGCATGTTGTATCTCGTGAGGCGTAACCCAGGAGTCGGAACTCGAAAGTGTTACCGATAACTCGGAGCTCGCATCTTGTATCACTTACCTTGTAACTCGTAAACCTTAACTCGTTGCTTATAACTCGGAACTCGAATCTTGATCTCGGATCTTGTAAATCAATGACGATAACCTCGAACTCGTATCTTAGATCTAGTAGTTCGTAACTAGTTGCCGATAGGTGAAAACTCGCATCTTGTATCTCATGACGCGAAACTCAGAATTCGGAACTCGTTACGCGTAACCGATAAGCCGGAGCGCTTATGTTATAACTTATCACTCGTTACCCATAACTCGGAACCCATATCTTGTATCTAGTAGCTCGTAACTCATTACTGATTACCTGGAACTCGTATCTTGTGTCTCGTAGCTCGTAACTAGTACCTCGTAGATCGTAAGTCGTAATTTGTAACTCGTAACTCGTATATCGTAACTCGCAACTCGCAACTCGCAACTCGCAACTCGCAACTCGCAACTCGCAACTCGTAACTCGTAACTCGTAAATCGCAGCCTATAACTCGCTACTCATAACCAGAAACTTGTATCTTGTGTATCGTAGCTTGTAACCCATTACCAATAACAAGGAACTCGTATCTTGCCTCTTGTAGCTCGTAAATCATTACCGATAAATGGGAACTCGCAACTAGTATCTCGTGACGTGTAATTCAGAAGTTGGACCTCGTAACGCGTTACCGATAACTCGGAGCTTGTATATTGTATCTCTTACCTTGTAACTCGTAACTCGTGGCTCGTAACTCGTTACCCATTGCTCGGAACTCGTATCTTCTATCTCGGATCAATAACAAAGATCTTGTATCTTTCCTCTCGTAGCTCGTAAATCGTTACCGTTAAGTAGGAACTCGCAACTTGTATCTAGTGACGCGTAACTCAGAACTTGGAACTCGTAACGCGTTACCGATAACTCGGAGCATGTATCTGTATCTCTTACCTTGTAACTCGCTACCCATAACCCGGACCTCGTATCTTAAATATCGTAACTTATAATCCTTTACCGATAACCTGGAACTCGTATCATGCATCTCGTAACTCGTAGATCGTTACCGATAGATGGGAACTCGCATCTTGTATATAGTAGCTCGTAACTCATTACTGATTACCCGGAACTCGTATCTTGTGTATCGTAGATTGTAACCCATTACCAATAACAAGGAACTCGTATCTTGCCTTTCGTATCTCGTAACTCGTTACCAATGAGTGGGAACTTGCATCTTGTATCCCGTAACTCGTAACTAGTACCTTGTAGATCGTAAGTCGTAACTCGTAACTCGTGTATGGTAACTCGCAACTCGAAACTCGTAACTCGAAACTCGTAACTCGTAAATCGCAGCTTATAACTCGCTACTCATAACCCGGACCACGTATCTTGTGTATCGTAGCTTGTAACCCATTACCTTTAACAAGGAAGTCGTATCTTGCATTTCGTATATCGTAACTCGTTATCAATAAGTGGGAACTAGCATCTTGTATCTCGTAACTCGTAACTAGTACCTCGTAGATCGTAAGTCATAATTCGTAACTCGTAACTCGTAACTCGTAACTCGTAACTCGTAACTCGTAACTCGTAACTCGTAACTCGTAACTCGTAACTCGTAACTCGTAACTCGTAACTCGAAACTCGTAACTCGTAACCCGTAAATCGCAGCTTATAACTCGCTACCCACAACACGGACCTCGTATCTTATATATCGTAACTTATAATCCATTACCGATAACCTGGAACTCGTATCATGCATCTCGTAGCTCGTAAATCGTTACCGATAGATGGGAACTCTAATCTTGTATATAGTAGCTCGTAACTCATTACTGATTACCCGGAACTCGTATCTTGTGTATCGTAGATTGTAACCCATTACCAATAACAAGGAACTCGTATCTTGCCTTTCGTATCTCGTAACTCGTTACCAATAAGTGGGAACTAGCATCTTGTATCTCGTAACTCGTAACTAGTACCTCGTAGATCGTAAGTCATAATTCGTAACTCGTAACTCGTAACTCGTAACTCGTAACTCGTAACTCGTAACTCGTAACTCGTAACTCGTAACTCGTAACTCGTAACTCGTAACTCGTATCTCGTAACTCGTTACCCATAACTCGGAACTCGTATCTTGTATCTAGTAGCTCGTAACTCATTACTGATTACTTGGAACTCGTATCTTCTGTCTCGTAGCTCGTAACTCGTTACCGATAAGTGGGAACCCGCAACTTGTATCTCGTGACGTGTAACTCAGAAGTTGGAACTCGTAACGCGTTACCGATAACTCGGAGCTTGTATCTTATATCTCTTACCTTGTAACTCGTAACTCATAGCTCGACACTCGTTACCCATTGCTCGGAGCTCGTATCTTCTATCTCGGATCTCGCAAATCATTGCCGATAACCTGGAACTCGTATCCTAGATCTTGAAGATCGTAACTCATTACCAATAAGTGGGTACTCGCATCTTGTATCTCGTAACTGGTAACTAGTACCTCGTACATCGTAAGTCGTAATTCGTTACTCGTAACTCGTATATGGTGACTCGCAACTCGAAACTCGTAACTCGACACTCGTAACTCGTAAATCGCAGCTTATAACTCGCTACCCATAACCCGGACCTCGTATCTTAAATATCGTAACTTATAATCCATTACCGATAACCTGGAAGTCGTATCATGCATCTCGTAGCTCGTAAATCGTTGCCGATAGATGGGAACTCGAATCTTGTATATAGTAGCTCGTAACTCATTACTGATTACCCGGAACTCGTATCTTGTGTATCGTAGATTGTAACCCATTACCAATAACAACGAGCTCGTATCTTGCCTTTCGTATCTCGTAACTCGTTACCAATAAGTGGGAACTCGCATCGTGTATCTCGTGACGCGTAACTCAGGACTCGGAACTCGAAAGTGTTACAGGTAACTCGGAGCTGGTATCTTGAATCACGTACCTTGTAACTCGGAACTTGTAACCCGTAACTCGTGGCCCTTAACTCAGAACGCGTTTCCGATAACTCGGAACGCGTTTCCGATAACTCGGAGCTCGTAACTTGTAACTCGTAACTTATAACTCGTAACTCGTTACCCATAACTCGGAACTCGTATCTTATATATCGTAACTTGCGATCCATCACCGATAACCTGGAACTCGTATCTTGCTTCGCATAGCTCGTAAATCATAGCCGAAAAATGGAAACTCGCATCTTGTATCTCGTGAGGCGTAACCCAGGGGTCGGAACTCGAAAGTGTTACCGATAACTCGGAGCTCGTATCATGTATCACTTACCTTGCAACTTGTAACTCGTAACCGGTAACTCGTTGCCCATAACTCGGAACTCGAATCTTGATCTCGGATCTTGTAAATCAATGACGATAACCTCGAACTCGTATCTTAGTTCTAACAGTTCGTAACTAGTTACCGATAGGTGAAATCTCGCATCTTGTATCTCATGACGCGAAACTCACAACTCGGTACTCGTAACGCGTAACCGATAAACGGGAGCGCTTATGTTATAACTTATCACTCGTTACCCATAACTCGGAACCCGTATCTTGTATCTAGTAGCTCGTAACTCATTACTGATTACCTGGAACTCGTATCTTGTATCTCGAAGCTCGTAACTTGTTACGATAAGTGGGAACTCGCATCTTTTATCTCGTAACTCGTAACTAGTACCTCGTAGATCGTAAGTGGTAATTCGTAACTCGTAACTCGTATATCGTAACTCGCAACTCGAAGCTTGTAACTCGAAACTCGTAACTCGTAAATCGCAGCTTATAACATGCTTCTCATAACCCGGAACTCGTATCTTGTGTATCGTAGCTTGTAACCCATTACCGATAACCTAGAACTCGTATCTTGCATCCCGTAGCTCGTAAATCGTGACCGATAGTGAGAACTCGCAACTTGTATCTCGTGACGTGTAACTCAGAAGTTGGAACTCATAACGCGTTACCGATAACTCGGACCTAGTATCTTGTAACTCGTAACTCGTTACCCATAACTCGAAACTCGTATCTTATATATCGTAACTTGTAATCCATTACCGATAACCTGGAGCTCGTATCTTGCATCTCGTAGCTCGTAAATCTTTACCGATAAATGGGAACTCGCATCTTGTATCTCGTAACTCGTAACTAGTACCTCGTAGATCGTAAGTCGTAATTCGCAACTCGTAACTCATATATCGTATATCGTAACTCGCAACTCGAAACTCGAAACTCGTAACTCGTAACTTGTGAATCGAGGCTTAAAACTTGCAACTCATAACCCGGAACTCGTATCTTGTGTAAAGTAGCTTTTAACCCATTACCAATAACAAGGAACTCTTATCTTGCCTCTCGTAGCTCGCACATCGTTACCGATAAGTGGGAACTCGCAACTTGTATCTCGTGACGCGTAACTCAGAACTCGGGACTAGTAACGCGTTACCGATAGCTTTGAGCTCGTATCTTGTAACTCGTTGCCCATAACTCGGAACTCGTATCTTATATATCGTAACTTGTAACCCATTACCGATAACCTGGAACTCGTATCTTGTATCTCGTAGCTCGTAAATCGTTACTGATAAGTGGGAACTCGCAACATGTATCTCGTGACCTGTAGCCTCAGGACTTGGAACTCGTAACGCATTACCGATAACTCGGGGCTTGTATTTTGTGTATCTCTTACCTTGTAACTCGTAACTCGTTACCTACTACTCGGAACTCGTATCTTCTATCTAGGATCTTGCAAATCATTGCCGATAACCTGAAACTCGTATCCTCGACCTTGAAGGTCGTAACTCGTTACCAATAAGTGGGTAATCGCATCTTGTATCTCGTGACGTGTAACTCAGAACTCGGAACTCGTTTTCTATAACTCGGAACTCGTATCTTATATATCGTCACTTGTAATCCATTACCGATAACCTGGAACTCGTATCTTGCATCTCGTAGCTCGTAAATCTTAGCGATAAATGGGAACACGCATCTTGTATCTCGTGACGCGTAGCTCAGGACTCGGAACTCGAAAGTGTTACAGGTAACTCGGAGCTAGTATCTTGTATCACCTACCTTGTAACTCGTAACTCGTAACTCGTAACTCGTAAATCGCAGCTTATAGCTGGCTACTCATAACCAGGAACTCGTATCTTGTGTATCGTAGCTTGTAACCCATTGCCAATAACAAGGAACTCGTATCTTGCCTCTCGTAGCTCGTAACTCATTACTGATCACCTGGAACTCGTATCTTGTGTCTCGTAGCTCGTATCTAGTACCTTGTAGATCGTAAGTCGTAATTCGTAACTCGTTACTCGTACATGGTAACCCGCAACTCGAAACTTGTAACTCGAAACTCGTAACTCGAAACTCTTAACTGGTAACTCGTAAATCGCAGCTCATAACTCGCTCCTCATAACCCGGAACTCGTATCTTGTGTATCGTAGCATGTAACACATTACTAATGACAAGGATCTATTATCTTGCCTCTCGTAGCTCGTAAATCGTTACCGATAAGAGGGAACTCGGAACTTGTATCTCGTGACGCGTAACTCAGAACTCGGGACTAGTAACGCGTTACCGATAGCTCTGAGCTCGTATCTTGTAACTCGTAACTCGTTACCCACAACTCGGAACTCGTATCTTATATATCGTAACTTGTAAACCATTACCGATAACCTGGAACTCGTATCTTGCATCTCGTAGCTCGTAAATCGTTATCGATAAATGGGAACTCGCATCTTGTATCTCGTGACGCGTAACTCAGGCTCGGAACGTGTGAGTGTTACCGATAACTCGGAGCTCGTATCTTGTATCACTTACCTTGTAACTCGTAACCCGTAACTCGTTGCCCATAACTCGGAACTCGTATCTTATATATCGTAACTTGTAATCTATTACCGATAACCTGGAACTCGTATCTTGTATCTCGTAGCTCGTAAATCGTTATCGATAAATGGGAACTCGCATCTTGTATCTCGTGACGCGTAACTCAGAACTCGGAACTAGTAACGCGTTACCGATAGCTCGGAGCTCGTATCTTGTAACTCGTAACTCGTAACTCGTTACCCATAACTCGGAACTCGTATCTTATATATCGGAACTTGTAAACTATTACCGATAACCTGGAACTCGCATCTTGTATCTCGTGTAACTTATAATCCATTACCGATAACCTGGAGCTCGTATCATGCATCTCGTAGCTCGTAAATCGTTACCGATAGATGGGAACTCTAATCTTGTATATAGTAGCTCGTAACTCATTACTGATTACCCGGAACTCGTATCTTGTGTATCGTAGCTTGTAACTCATTACCAATAACAAGGATCTTGTATCTTGCCTCTCGTAGCTCGTAATTCGTTACCGATAAGTGGGAACTCGCAACTTGTATCTAGTGACGTGTAACTCAGAACTTGGAACTCGTAACGCGTTACCGATAACTCGGAGCATGTATCTTGTTTCTCTTACCTTGTAACTCGCTACCCATAACCCGGACCTCGTATCTTAAATATCGTAACTTATAATCCATTACCGATAACCTGGAACTCGTATAATGCATCTCGTAGCTCGTAAATCGGTACCCGTAAATGGGAACTCGCATCTTTTATCTCGTGACGCGTAACTCAGGACTCGGAACTTGAAAGTGTTACCGATAATTTGGAGCTCGTATCTTGTATCACTCACCTTGTAATTCGTAACTCGTAACCCGCAACTCGTTGCCCATAACTTGGAACTCGAATCTTGATCTCGGATCTTGTAAATCAATGACGATAACCTCGAACTCGTATCCTAGATCTAGTAGTTCGTAACTAGTTACCTAAAGGTGAAAACTCGCATCTTGTATCTCTTGACGCGAAACTCAGATCTCGAAACTCGTAACGCGTAACGGATAACCCGGAACTCGTATCTTGTGTATTGTGGCTTGTAACCCATTACCAATAACAAGGAACTCTTTTCTTGACCCTCGTAGCTCGTAAATCGTTTCCGATAAGTGGGAACTCCCAACTTATATCTCGTGACGCATAACTCAGAACTTGGAACTCGAAAGTGTTACCGATAACTCGTAACTCGTATCTTGTATCATTTACCTTGTACCTCGTAACTCGTAACCCATAACCCGTAACCCATAACTCGTTGCCCATAACTCGGAACTCGAATCTTGATCTCGGATTTTGTAAATCAATGACGATAACCACGAACTCGTATCCTAGATCTAGTAGTTTGTAACTCGTTACCGATAGTACAATAACTCGGGAGCTCGTATACTGTAACTCGTAACTCGTTACCCATAACTCGGAAAACGTATCTTGTATCTAGTAGCTCGTAACTCATTACTGATTACCTGGAACTCGTATCTTGTGTCTCGTAGCTCGTAACTTGTTACGATAAGTGGGAACTCGCATCTTGTATCTCGTAACTCGTAACTAGTACCTCGTAGATCGTCAGTCGTAATTCGTAACTCGTAACTCGCAACTCGTAAATCGTAAATCGCAGCCTATAACTCGCTACTCAACCAGAAACTCGTATCTTGTGTATCGTAGCTTGTAACCCATTACCAATAACAAGGAACTGGTATCTTGCCTCTTGTAGCTCGTAAATCGTTACCGCAACTTGTACCTCGTGACGTGTAACTCAGAAGTAGGAACTCGTAACGCGTTACCGATAACTCGGAGCTTGTATCTTATATAGATGGGAACTCGCATCTTGTATATAGTAGATCGTAACTCATTACTGATTACCCGGAACTCGTATCTTGTGTATCGTAGATTGTAACCCATTACCAATAACAAGGAACTCGTATCTTGCCTTTCGTATCTCGTAACTCGTTACCAATGAGTGGGAACTTACATCTTGTATCTCGTAACTCGTAACTCGTAACTAATACCTTGTAGATCGTAAGTCGTAATTCGTAACTCGAAACTCGTAACTCGAAACTCGTAACTCGTAAATCGCAGCTTATAACTCGCTACACATAACCCGGAACACGTATCTTGTGTATCGTAGCTTGTAACACATTACCAATAGCAAGGATCTTGTATCTTGCCTCTCGTAGCTCGTAAATAGTTCCGATAAGTGGGAACTCGCAACTTGTATCTAGTGACGCGTATCTCACAACTTGTAACTCGTTACACGTTACTGATAACTCGGAGAATGTATCTTGTATCACTTACCTTGTAACTCGTTACCAATAACTGGGAACTCGTATCTTATATATCGTAACTTGTAATACATACCCGATAACCTGGAACTCGTATGTTGCATCTCGTAGCTCGTAAATCGTTACCGATAAATGGGAACTCGCAACTTGTATCTCGTAACGTGTAATTCAGAACTCGGAACTAGTAACGCGTTACCGATAACTCGGAACTAGTAACGCGTTACCGATAACTCGGAGCTCGTATCTTGTATCACTTACCTTGTAACTCGTTACTCGTAAACCTTAACTCGTTGCCCATAACTCGGAACTAGAATCTTGATCTCGGATCTTGTAAATCAATGACGATAGCCTCGAACTCTTATCCTAGATCTAGTAGTTCGTAACTCATTACCGATAGGTGAAAACTCGCATCTTGTATCTCTTGACGCAAAACTCAGAACTCGGAGCTCGTATCTTGTAACTCGTAACTCGTTACCCATAACTCGGAACTCGTATCTTGTATCTAGTAGCTCGTAACTCATTACTGATTACTTGGAACTCGTATCTTCTGTCTCGTAGCTCGTAACTCGTTACGATAAGTGGGAACTTGCGTCTTGTATCTCGTAACTCGTAACTAGTACCTCGCAGATCGTAGATCGTAACTCGTAATTCGTAACTCGTAACTTGTATATCGTAACTCGCAACTCGAAGCTTGTAACTCGAAACTCGTAACCCGTAACTCGTAAATCGCAGCATATAACTTGCTACTCATAACCCGGAACTCGTATCTTGTGTATCGTAGCTTGTAACCCATTACCAATAACAAGGAACTCGTATCTTATATATCGTAACTTGTCATTCATTACCGATAACCTGGAACTCGTATCTTGCATCTCGTAAATCGCTACCGATAAGTGGGAACTCGCAACTAGTATCTCGTGACGTGTAATTCAGAAGTTGGACCTCGTAACGCGTTACCGATAACTCGGAGCTTGTATATTGTATCTCTTACCTTGTAACTCGTAACTCGTGGCTCGTAACTCGTTACCCATTGCTCGGAACTCGTATCTTCTATCTCGGATCAATAACAAAGATCTTGTATCTTTCCTCTCGTAGCTCGTAAATCGTTACCGATAAGTAGGAACTCGCAACTTGTATCTAGTGACGCGTAACTCAGAACTTGGAACTCGTAACGCGTTACTGATAACTCGGAGCATGTATCTGTATCTCTTACCTTGTAACTCGCTACCCATAACCCGGACCTCGTATCTTAAATATCGTAACTTATAATCCTTTACCGATAACCTGGAACTCGTATCATGCATCTCGTAACTCGTAGATCGTTACCGATAGATGGGAACTCGCATCTTGTATATAGTAGCTCGTAACTCATTACTGATTACCCGGAACTCGTATCTTGTGTATCGTAGATTGTAACCCATTACCAATAACAAGGAACTCGTATCTTGCCTTTCGTATCTCGTAACTCGTTACCAATGAGTGGGAACTTGCATCTTGTATCTCGTAACTCGTAACTAGTACCTTGTAGATCGTAAGTCGTAACTCGTAACTCGTGTATGGTAACTCGCAACTCGCAACTCGTAACTCGAAACTCGTAACTCGTAAATCGCAGCTTATAACTCGCTACTCATAACCCGGACCACGTATCTTGTGTATCGTAGCTTGTAACCCATTACCTTTTACAAGGAAGTCGTATCTTGCCTTTCGTATCTCGTAACTCGTTACCAATAAGTGGGAACTAGCATCTTGTATCTCGTAACTCGTAACTAGTACCTCGTAGATCGTAAGTCATAATTCGTAACTCGTAACTCGTAACTCGTAACTCGTAACTCGTAACTCGTAACTCGTAACTCGTAACTCGTAACTCGTAACTCGTAACTCGTAACTCGTAACTCGTAACTCGTAACTCGTAACTCGTAACTCGTAACTCGTAACTCGTAACTCGTAACTCGTAACTCATAACTCGTATATCGTAGCTCTCAACTCGAAACTCGTAAATCGCAGCTTATAATTCGCTACTCATAACCAGGAACTCGTATCTTGTGTATCGTAGCTTGTAACCCATTACCTTTAACAAGGAACACGTATCTTGCCTCTCGTAGCTCGTAAATCATTACCGATAAATGGAAACTCGCATGTTGTATCTCGTGAGGCGTAACCCAGGAGTCGGAACTCGAAAGTGTTACCGATAACTCGGAGCTCGCATCTTGTATCACTTACCTTGTAACTCGTAAACCTTAACTCGTTGCTTATAACTCGGAACTCGAATCTTGATCTCGGATCTTGTAAATCAATGACGATAACCTCGAACTCGTATCTTAGATCTAGTAGTTCGTAACTAGTTGCCGATAGGTGAAAACTCGCATCTTGTATCTCATGACGCGAAACTCAGAATTCGGAACTCGTTACGCGTAACCGATAAGCCGGAGCGCTTATGTTATAACTTATCACTCGTTACCCATAACTCGGAACCCATATCTTGTATCTAGTAGCTCGTAACTCATTACTGATTACCTGGAACTCGTATCTTGTGTCTCGTAGCTCGTAACTAGTACCTCGTAGATCGTAAGTCGTAATTTGTAACTCGTAACTCGTATATCGTAACTCGCAACTCGCAACTCGCAACTCGCAACTCGCAACTCGCAACTCGCAACTCGCAACTCGCAACTCGTAACTCGTAACTCGTAAATCGCAGCCTATAACTCGCTACTCATAACCAGAAACTTGTATCTTGTGTATCGTAGCTTGTAACCCATTACCAATAACAAGGAACTCGTATCTTGCCTCTTGTAGCTCGTAAATCATTACCGATAAATGGGAACTCGCAACTAGTATCTCGTGACGTGTAATTCAGAAGTTGGACCTCGTAACGCGTTACCGATAACTCGGAGCTTGTATATTGTATCTCTTACCTTGTAACTCGTAACTCGTGGCTCGTAACTCGTTACCCATTGCTCGGAACTCGTATCTTCTATCTCGGATCAATAACAAAGATCTTGTATCTTTCCTCTCGTAGCTCGTAAATCGTTACCGTTAAGTAGGAACTCGCAACTTGTATCTAGTGACGCGTAACTCAGAACTTGGAACTCGTAACGCGTTACCGATAACTCGGAGCATGTATCTGTATCTCTTACCTTGTAACTCGCTACCCATAACCCGGACCTCGTATCTTAAATATCGTAACTTATAATCCTTTACCGATAACCTGGAACTCGTATCATGCATCTCGTAACTCGTAGATCGTTACCGATAGATGGGAACTCGCATCTTGTATATAGTAGCTCGTAACTCATTACTGATTACCCGGAACTCGTATCTTGTGTATCGTAGATTGTAACCCATTACCAATAACAAGGAACTCGTATCTTGCCTTTCGTATCTCGTAACTCGTTACCAATGAGTGGGAACTTGCATCTTGTATCTCGTAACTCGTAACTAGTACCTTGTAGATCGTAAGTCGTAACTCGTAACTCGTGTATGGTAACTCGCAACTCGCAACTCGTAACTCGAAACTCGTAACTCGTAAATCGCAGCTTATAACTCGCTACTCATAACCCGGACCACGTATCTTGTGTATCGTAGCTTGTAACCCATTACCTTTTACAAGGAAGTCGTATCTTGCCTTTCGTATCTCGTAACTCGTTATCAATAAGTGGGAACTAGCATCTTGTATCTCGTAACTCGTAACTAGTACCTCGTAGATCGTAAGTCATAATTCGTAACTCGTAACTCGTAACTCGTAACTCGTAACTCGTAACTCGTAACTCGTAACTCGTAACTCGTAACTCGTAACTCGTAACTCGTAACTCGAAACTCGTAACTCGTAACCCGTAAATCGCAGCTTATAACTCGCTACCCACAACACGGACCTCGTATCTTATATATCGTAACTTATAATCCATTACCGATAACCTGGAACTCGTATCATGCATCTCGTAGCTCGTAAATCGTTACCGATAGATGGGAACTCTAATCTTGTATATAGTAGCTCGTAACTCATTACTGATTACCCGGAACTCGTATCTTGTGTATCGTAGATTGTAACCCATTACCAATAACAAGGAACTCGTATCTTGCCTTTTGTATCTCGTAACTCGTTACCAATAAGTGGGAACTAGCATCTTGTATCTCGTAACTCGTAACTAGTACCTCGTAGATCGTAAGTCATAATTCGTAACTCGTAACTCGTAACTCGTAACTCGTAACTCGTAACTCGTAACTCGTAACTCGTAACTCGTAACTCGTAACTCGTAACTCGTAACTCGTAACTCGTAACTCGTAACTCGTAACTCGTAACTCGTAACTCGTAACTCGTAACTCGTAACTCGTAACTCGTAACTCGTAACTCGTAACTCGTAACTCGTAACTCGTAACTCGTAACTCGTAACTCGTAACTCGTAACTCGTAACTCGTATATCGTAGCTCTCAACTCGAAACTCGTAACTCGTAAATCGCAGCTTATAATTCGCTACTCATAACCAGGAACTCGTATCTTGTGTACCGTAGCTTGTAACCCATTACCTTAACTCGCTACTCATAACCAGAAACTTGTATCTTGTGTATCGTAGCTTGTAACCCATTACCAATAACAAGGAACACGTATCTTGCCTCTCGTAGCTCGTAAATCATTACCGATAAATGGAAACTCGCATGTTGTATCTCGTGAGGCGTAACCCAGGAGTCGGAACTCGAAAGTGTTACCGATAACTCGGAGCTCGCATCTTGTATCACTTACCTTGTAACTCGTAAACCTTAACTCGTTGCTTATAACTCAGAACTCGAATCTTGATCTCGGATCTTGTGAATCAATGACGATAACCTCGAACTCGTATCTTAGATCTAGTAGTTCGTAACTAGTTGCCGATAGGTGAAAACTCGCATCTTGTATCTCATGACGCGAAACTCAGAATTCGGAACTCGTTACGCGTAACCGATAAGCCGGAGCGCTTATGTTATAACTTATCACTCGTTACCCATAACTCGGAACCCATATCTTGTATCTAGTAGCTCGTAACTCATTACTGATTACCTGGAACTCGTATCTTGTGTCTCGTAGCTCGTAACTAGTACCTCGTAGATCGTAAGTCGTAATTTGTAACTCGTAACTCGTATATCGTAACTCGCAACTCGCAACTCGCAACTCGCAACTCGCAACTCGCAACTCGCAACTCGCAACTCGTAACTCGTAACTCGTAAATCGCAGCCTATAACTCGCTACTCATAACCAGAAACTTGTATCTTGTGTATCGTAGCTTGTAACCCATTACCAATAACAAGGAACTCGTATCTTGCCTCTTGTAGCTCGTAAATCATTACCGATAAATGGGAACTCGCAACTTGCATTTCGTGACGTGTAACTCAGAAGTTGGAACTCGTAACGCGTTACCGATAATTCGGAGCTTGTATCTTGTATCTCTTACCTTGTAACTCGTAGCTCGTAACTCGTATCTTCTATCTCGGACCTCGCAAATCATTGCCGATAACCTGGAACTCGTATCCTAGATCTTGAAGATCGTAACTCGTTACCAATAAGTGGGTACTCGCATCTTGTATCTCGTGACGCGTAACTCAGGACTCGGAACTCGAAAGTGTTACCGATAATTTGGAGCTCGTATCTTGCATCACTTACCTTACCATTACTGATTACCTGGAACTCGCATCTTGTATTTCGTAATTCGTAACTAGTACCTCGTAGATCGTAAGTTGTAATTCGTAACTCGTAACTCGTATATCGTAACTCGCAACTCGAAACTCGTAACTCGTAAATCGCAGCTTATAACTCGCTACTCATAACCAGAAACTAGTATCTTGTGTATCGTAGCTTGTAACCCATTGCCAATAACAAGAAACTCGTATCTTGCCTCTTGTAGCTCGTTTATCGTTACTGATAAGTGGGAACTCGTAACTTGTATCCCGTGACGCGTAATTCAGAACTTGGAACTCGTAACGCGTTACCAATAACTTCGAGCTTGTATCTTGTACCTCTTAACTTGTAACTCGTAACTCGTAACTCGTTACTAGTTACACATTACTTGGATCACGCAAATCATTGCCGATAACATGGAACTCGTATCCTAAACTTGAAGATAGTAACTCGTTACCAATAAGTGGGAACTTGCATCTTGTATCTCGTAACTCGTTACTAGTACCTCGTAGATCGTAGACCGTAAGTCGTAATTCGTAACTCGTAAATCGCAGCTTATAACCTGCTACTCATAACCCGGAACTCGTATCTTGCGTATCGTAGCTTGTAACCCATTACCAATAACAAGGAACTCGTATCTTATATATCGTAACTTGTAATGTATTACCGATAACCTGGAATTCGTATCTTGCATCTCGGATCTCGTAAATCATTGCCGATAACCTGGAACTCGTATACTAGATCTTGAAGATCGTAACTCGTTACCAATAAGTGGGTACTCGCATCTTGTATCTCGTAACTCGTAACTAGTAACTCGTTACCGATAGGTGGAAACTCGCATCTTGTATCTCAGACGCGGAACTCAGAACTTGGAACTCGTAACGCGAACCAATAACTCGGGAGCTCGTATATTGTAAGTCGTGATTCGTTACTCGTAACTCGTATATGGTAACTCGCAACTCGCAACTCGTAACTCGAAACTCGTAACTCGTAACCCGTAAATCGCAGCTTATAACTCGCTACCCACAACCCGGACCTCGTATCTTAAATTTCGTAACTTATAATCCACTACCGATAACCTGGAACTCGTATCAAGCATCTCGTAGCTCGTAAATCGTTACCGATAGATGGGAACTCGAATCTTGTATATAGTAGCTCGTAACTCATTACTGATTACCCGGAACTCGTATCTTGTGTATCGTAGATTGTAACCCATTACCAATAACAAGGAACTCGTATCTTGCCTTTCGTATCTCGTAACTCGATACCAATAAGTGGGAACTCGCATCTTGTATCTCGTAACTCGTAACTCGTATATCGTAGCTCTCAACTCGAAACTCGTAACTCGTAACTCGTAAGTCGCAGCTTATAATTCGCTACTCATAACCAGGAACTCGTATCTTGTGTATCGTAGCTTGTAACCCATTACCTTTAACAAGGAACACGTATCTTGCCTCTTGTAGCTCGTAAATCGTTACTGATAAGTGGGAACTCGCATCTTGTATCTCGTGACGTGTAACTCAGAACTCGGAACTAGACGCCTTACCGATAACTCGGAGCTCGTATCTTGTAACTCGTAACTCGAGACTCGTTACCCATAACGCGGAACTCGTATCTTATATATCGTAACTTGTAATCCATTACCGATAACCTGGATTTCGTATCTTCCATCTCGTAGCTCGTAAATCTTTACCGATAAATGGGAGCATGCATCTTGTATCTCGTGACTCGTAACTCAGGACTCGGAACTCGAAAGTGTTACAGGTAACTCGGAGCTCGTATCTTGAATCACCTACGTTGTAACTCGTAACTTGTAACCCGTAACTCGTTGCCCTTAACTCAGAACGCGTTTCCGATAACTCGGAACGCGTTTCCGATAACTCGGAGCTCGTAACTTGTAACTCGTAACTTGTAACTCGTAACTCGTTACCCATAACTCGGAACTCGTATCTTATATATCGTAACTTGCAATCCATCACCGATAACCTGGAGCCCGTATCTTGCATCGCATAGCTCGTAAATCATAACCGATAAATGGAAACTCGCATCTTGTATCTCGTGAGACGTAACCCAGGAGTCGGAACTCGAACGTGTTACCGATAACCTGGAGCTCGTATCTTGTATCACTTACATTGTAACTTGTAACTCGTAACCCGTAACTCGTTGCCCATAACTCGGAACTCGGATCTTGATCTCGGATCTTGTAAATCAATGACGATAACCTCGAACTCGTATCTTAGATCTAGTAGTTCGTAACTAGTTACCGATAGGTGAAAACTCGCATCTTGTATCTCATGACGCGAAACTCACAACTCGGAACTCGTAACGCGTAAACGATACACCGGAGCGCTTATTTTATAACTTATCACTCATTACCCATAACTCGGAACCCGTATCTTGTATCTAGTAGCTCGTAACTCATTACTGATTACCTGGAACTCGTATCTTCTGTCTCGTAGCTCGTAACTCGTTACGATAAGTGGGAACTCGCATCTTGTATCTCGTAACTCGTAACTAGTACCTCGTAGATCGTAAATCGTAAGACGTAATTCGTAACTCGTAACTTGTATATCGTAACTCGCAACTCGAAGCTTGTAACTCGAAAATCGTAACTGGTAACTCGTAAATCGCAGCTTATAACTTGCTACTCATAACCCAGAGCTCGTATCTTGTGTATCGTAGCTTGTAACCCATTACCAATAACAAGGAACTCGTATCTTATATATCGTAACTTGCAATCCATCACCGATAACCTGGAGCCTGTATCTTGCATCGCATAGCTCGTAAATCATAACCGATAAATGGAAACTCGCATCTTGTATCTCGTGAGACGTAACCCAGGAGTCGGAACTCGAACGTGTTACCGATAACCTGGAGCTCGTATCTTGTATCACTTATATTGTAACTTGTAACTCGTAACCCGTAACTCGTTGCCCATAACTCGGAACTCGGATCTTGATCTCGGATCTTGAAAATCAATGACGATAACCTCGAACTCGTATCTTAGATCTAGTAGTTCGTAACTAGTTACCGATAGGTGAAAACTCGCATCTTGTATCTCATGACGCGAAACTCACAACTCGGAACTCGTAACGCGTAAACGATACACCGGAGCGCTTATTTTATAACTTATCACTCATTACCCATAACTCGGAACCCGTATCTTGTATCTAGTAGCTCGTAACTCATTACTGATTACCTGGAACTCGTATCTTCTGTCTCGTAGCTCGTAACTCGTTACGATAAGTGGGAACTCGCATCTTGTATCTCGTAACTCGTAACTAGTACCTCGTAGATCGTAAATCGTAAGACGTAATTCGTAACTCGTAACTTGTATATCGTAACTCGCAACTCGAAGCTTGTAACTCGAAAATCGTAACTGGTAACTCGTAAATCGCAGCTTATAACTTGCTACTCATAACCCAGAGCTCGTATCTTGTGTATCGTAGCTTGTAACCCATTACCAATAACAAGGAACTCGTATCTTATATATCGTAACTTGCAATCTATTACCGACAACCTGGAACTCGTATCTTGCATCTTGTAGCTTGTAAATCGTTACCGATAAGAGGGAACTTGCAACTTGTATCTCGTGACGTGTAACTCAGAAGTTGGAACTCGTAACGCGTTACCGATAACTCGGAGCATGTATCTTGTATATCTTACCTTGTAACTCGTAACTCGTAACTCGTTACCCATTGCTCGGAACTCGTATCTTCTATCTCGGATCTCGCAAAACCGATAACCTGGAACTCGTATCCTAGACCTTGAAGATCGTAACTCGTTACCAATAGGTGGGTACTCGCATCTTGTATTTCGTGACGCGTAACTCAGGACTCGGAATTCGAAAGTGCTACCGGTAACTTGGAGCTCGTATCTTGTATCACTTACCTTGTAATTCGTAGCTCGTAACCCGTAACACGTTGCCCATGTTAATACTCATAACCCGGAACTCGTACATGTGTATCGTAGCTTGTAACCCATTACCAATAACAAGGAACTCGTATCTTGCCTCTCGTAGCTCGTAAATCGTTACCGATGAGTGAGAACTCGCAACTTGTATCTCGTGACGCGTAACTCAGACTCGGAACGTGTAATTGTTACCGATAACTCGGAGCTCGTATCTTGTATAACTTACCTTGTAACTCGTAACCCTTAACTCGTTGCCCATAACTCGGAACTCGTAACGCGTAATCGATAACTCGGTGCTCTTATCTTGTAACTCGTCACTCGTTACCCATAACTCGGAACCCGTATCTTGTATCTAGTAGCTCGTAACTCATTACTGATTACCTGGAACTCCTATCTTGTGTCTCTTAGCTCGTAACTTGTTACGATAAGTGGGAACTCGCATCTAGTATCTCGTAACTCGTAACTAGTACCTCGTAGATCGTAAGTCGTAATTCGTAACTCGTAACTCGTAACTCGTATATCGTAGCTCTCAACTCGAAGCTGGTAACTCGTAACTCGTAAATTGCAGCTTATAACTCGCTACTCATAACCAGGAACACGTATCTTGTGTATCGTAGCTTGTAACCCATTACCTTTAACAAGGATTACGTATCTTGCCTCTCGTAGCTCGTAAATCGTTACTGATAAGTGGGAACTCGCAACTTGTATCTCGAGACGCGTAGCTCAGGACTTGGAACTCGTAACGCATTACCGATAACTCGGAGCTTGTATCTTGTATCTCTTACCTTCTAACTCGTAACTCGTAACTCTTTACCTATTACTCGGAACTCGTATCTTCTATCTAGGATCTTGCAAATCATTGCCGATAACCTGGAACTCGTATCCTAGATCGCGAAGATCGTAACTCGTTACCAATGTGGGAACTCGCATCTTGTATCTCGTGACGTGTAACTCAGAACTCGGAACTAGAAACGCGTTACCTATAGCTCGGAGCTCGAATCTTGTAACTCGTAACTTGTAACTCGTTACCCATAACTCGGAACTCGTATCTTATATATCGTATCTTGTAAACGATTACCGATAACCCGGAACTCGTATCTTCCATCTCGTAGCTCGTAAATAATAACCGATAAATGGAAACTCGCATCTTTTATCTCGAGATGCGTAACCCAGGAGTCGGAACTCGATAGTGTTACCGATAACTCGGAGCTCGTATCTTGTATCACTTACCTTGTAATTTGTAACTCGTAACCCGTAACTCGTTGCCCATAACTCGGAACTCGAATCTTGATCTCGGATCTTGTAAATCAATGACGTTAACCTCGAACTCGTATCTTAGATCTAGCAGTTCGTAACTAGTTACCGATAGGTAAAATCTCGCATCTTGTATCTCATGACGCGAAACTCTGAACTCGGAACTCATAAGCGTAAACGATAACCCGGAGCGCTTATCCTATAACTCATCACTCGTTACCCATATCTCGGAACCCGTATCTTGTATCCAGTAGCTCGTAACTCATTAAGGACTACCTGGAACTCGTATCTTGTGTCTCGTAGCTCGTAACCCATTACCAATAACAAGGAACACGTATCTTGCCTCTTGTAGCTCGTAAATCGTTACTGATTATTGGGAACTCGTAACTTGTATCTCGTGACGCGTAGCTCAGGACTTGGAACTCGTAACGCGTTACCGATAACTCGGAGTTTGTATCTTGTATCTCTTACCTTCTAACTCGTAACTCGTAACTCGTTACCTATTACTCGGAACTCGTATCTTCTATCTAGGATCTTGCAAATCATTGCCGATAACCTGGAACTCGTATCCTAGATCGCGAAGATCGTAACTCGTTACCAATAAGTGGGAACTCGCAACTTGTACCTCGTGACGCGTAACTCATAACTTGGAACTCGAAACGCGTTAGCGAAACTCGGAGCTTGTAGCTTGTATCTCTTACCTTGTGACTCGTAACTCGTAACTCGTTGCCCATACCTCGGAACTCGTATCTTATATATCGTAACTTGTAATCCATTACCGAGAACCTGGAACTCGTATCTTGCATCTCGTAGCTCGTAACTCGTTATCGATAAATGGGAACTCGCATCTTGTATCTCGTGACGCGTAACTCAGACTCGGAACGTGTAAGTGTTACCGATAACTCGGAACTCGTATCTTGTATCACTTACCTTGTAACTCGTAACCCGTAACTCGTTGCCCATAACTCGGAACTCGTATCTTATATATCGTAACTTGTAATCCATTACCGATAACCTGGAACTCGTATCTTGCATCGCGTAGCTCGTAAATCGTTACCGATAGATGGGAACTAGTTTCTTGTATATAGTAGCTCGTAACTCATTACTGATTACCCGGAACTCGTATCTTGTGTATCGTAGATTGTAACCCATTACCAATAACAAGGATCATGTATCTTGCCTCTCGTAGCTCGTAAATCGTTACCGATAAGGAGGAAGAAGCAACTTGTATCTAGTGACGCGTAACTCAGAACTAGGAACTCGTAACGCGTTACCGATAACTCGGAGCATGTATCTTGTATCTCTTATCTTGTAACTCGCTACCTATAACCCGGTCCTCGTATCTTAAATATCGTAACTTATAATACTTAACCGATAACCTGGAACTCGTATCATGCATCTCGTAACTCGTAAATCGTTACCGATAGGTGGGAACTCGCATCTTGTATAATGTAGCTCGTAACTCATTACTGATTACCCGGAACTCGTATCTTGTGTATCGTAGCTTGTAACACATTACCAATAGCAAGGATCCTGTATCTTGCCTCTCGTAGCTCGTAAATCGTTACCGATAAGTGGGATCCCGCAGCTTGTATCTAGTGACGCGTAATTCAGAACTTGGAACTTGTAACGCGTTACCAATAACTCGGAACTCGTATCTTAATTATCGTAACTTGTAATCCATTACCGATAACCTGGAACTCGGATGTTGCATCTCGTAGCTCGTAAATCGTTAACGATAAATGGGAACTCGCAACTTGTATCTCGTAACGTGTAACTCAGAACTTGGAACTAGTAACGCGTTACCGATAACTCGGAGCTCGTATCTTGTATCACTTACCTTGTAACTCGTCACTCGTAAACCTTAACTTGTTGACCATAACTCGGAACTCGAATCTTGATCTCGGATCTTGTAAATCAATGACGATAGCCTCGAACTCTTATCCTAGATCTAGTAGTTCGTAACTCATTACCGATAGGTGGAAACTCGCATCTTGTATCTCTTGACGCAAGACTCAGAACTCGGAACTCGTAACGCGTAACCGATAACTCGGAACTCGTATCTTGTAACTCGTAACTCGTTACCCATAACTCGGAACTCGTATCTTGTATCTAGTAGCTCGTAACTCATTACTGATTACTTGGAACTCGTATCTTCTGTCTCGTAGCTCGTAACTCGTTACCGATAAGTGGGAACTCGCAACTTGTATCTCGTGACTTGTAACTCAGAAGTTGGAACTCGTAACGCGTTACCGATAACTCGGAGCTTGTATCTTGATATCTTACCTTGTAACTCGTAGCTCGTAACTCGTATCTTCTATCTCGGACCTCGCAAATCATTGCCGATAACCTGGAACTCGTATCCTAGATCTTGAAGATCGTAACTCGTTATCAATAAGTGGGTACTCGCATCTTGTATCTCGTGACGCGTAACTCAGGACTCGGTACTCGAAAGTGTTACCGATAATTTGGAGCTCGTATCTTGTATCACTTACCTTACCATTAATGATTACCTGGAACTCGCATCTTGTATCTCGTAACTCGTTACTAGTACCTCGTAGATCGTAAGTCGTAATTCGTTATTCGTAACTCGTATATGGTAACTGGCAACTCGAAACTCGTAAATCGGAACTCGTAACTCGTGAATCGCAGCTTATAACTCGCTACCCATAACTCGGAACTCGTATCTTGTATCTAGTAGCTCGTAACTCATTACTGATAGCCTGGAACTCGTATCTTGTGTCTCGTAGCTCGTAACTCGTTACGATAAGTGGGAACTCGCATCTTGTATCTCGTAACTAGTACCTCGTGGATCGTAACTTGTATTTCGTTACTTGTAACTCGTATATGGTAACTCGCAACTCGAAACTCGTAACTCGTAAATCGCAGCTTATAACTCGCTACTCATAACCCGGAACTCGTATCTTCTGTATCGTAGCTTGTAACACATTACCAATAACAAGGATCATGTATCTTGCCTCTCGTAGCTCGTAAATCGTTACCGATAAGTAGGAACTCGCAACTTGTATCTAGTGACGCGTAACTCAGAACTAGGAACTCGTAACGCGTTACCTATAACTCGGAGCATGTATCTTGTATCTCTTATCTTGTAACTCGCTACCCATAACCCGGTCCTCGTATCTTAAATATCGTAACTTATAATACTTTACCGATAACCTGGAACTCGTATCATGCATCTCGTAACTCGTAAATCGTTACCGATAGGTGGGAACTCGCAGCTTGTATCTAGTGACGCGTAACTCAGAACTTGGAACTTGTAACGCGTTACCAATAACTCGGAACTCGTATCTTAATTATCGTAACTTGTAATCCATTACCGATAACCTGGAACTCGGATGTTGCATCTCGTAGCTCGTAAATCGTTACCGATAAATGGGAACTCGTAACTTGTAACTCGTAACTCGTTGCCCATAACTCGGAACTCGAATCTTGATCTCTGATATTGTAAATCAATGACGATAACCTCGAACTCGTATCTTAGGTCTAGTAGTTCGTAACTAGTTACCGATAGGTGAAAACACGCATCTTGTATCTCATGACGCGAAACTCAGAACTCGGAACTCGTAACGCGTAACCGATAAACCGGAGCGCTTATCTTATAACTTATCACTCGTTACCCATAACTCGGAACCCGTATCTTGTATCTAGTAGCTCGTAACTCATTACTGATTACCTGGAACTCGTATCTTGTGTCTCGTAGCTCGCAACTTGTTGCGATAAGTGGGAACTCGCATCTTGTATCTCGTAACTCGTAAATAGTACCTCGTAGATCGTAAGTCGTAATTCGCAACTCGTAACTCGTAACTCGTAAATCGCAGCTTATAACTCGCTACTCATAACCCGGAACACGTATCTTGTGTATCGTAGCTTGTAACACATTACCAATAGCAAGGATCTTGTATCTTGCCTCTCGTAGCTCGTAAATCGTTACCGATAAATGGGAACTCGCAACTTGTATCTCGTAACGTGTAACTCAGAACTCGGAACTAGTGACGCGTTACCGATAACTCGGAGCTCGTATCTTGTATCATTTACCTTGTAACCCGTTACTCGTAAACCTTAACTCGTTGCCCATAACTCGGAACTCGAATCTTGATCTCGGATCTTGTAAATCAATGACGATAGCCTCGAACTCTTATCCTAGATCTAGTAGTTCGTAACTCATTACCGATAGGTGGAAACTCGCATCTTGTATCTCATGACGCAAAACTCAGAACTCGGAACTCGTAACGCGTAACCGATAACTCGGAGCTCGTATCTTGTAACTCGTAACTCGTTACCCACATAACTCGGAACTCGTATCTTGTATCTAGTACCTCGTAACTCATTACTGATTACTTGGAAATCGTATCTTCTGTCTCGTAGCTCGTAACTCGTTACGATAAGTGGGAACATGCATGTTGTATCTCGTATCTCGTAACTAGTACCTCGTAGATCGTAGATCGTAAGTCGTTATTCGTAACTCGTAACTTGTATATCGTAACTCGCAACTCGAATCTTGTAACTCGAAACTCATAACCCGTAACTCGTAAATCGCAGCTTATAACTTGCCACTCATAACCCGGAACTCGTATCTTGAGTATCGTAGCTTGTAACCCATTACCAATAACAAGGAACTCGTATCTTATATATCGTAACTTTTAATCTATTACCGATAACCTGGAACTCGTATCTTGCATCTCGTAGCTCGTAAATCGTTACCGATAAGTGGGTACTCGCAACTAGAGAACTTGGAACTAGTAACGCGTTACCGATAACTCGGAGCTCGTATCTTGTATCACTTACCTTTTAACTCGTCACTCGTAAACCTGAACTTGTTGACCATAACTCGGAACTCGAATCTTGATCTCGGATCTTGTAAATCATTGACGATAGCCTCGAACTCTTATCCTAGATCTAGTAGTTCGTAACTCATTACCGATAGGTGGAAACTCGCATCTTGTATCTCTTGACGCAAGACTCAGAACTCGGAACTCGTAACGCGTAACCGATAACTCGGAACTCGTATCTTGTAACTCGTAACTCGTTACCCATAACTCGGAACTCGTATCTTGTATCTAGTAGCTCGTAACTCATTACTGATTACTTGGAACTCGTATCTTCTGTCTCGTAGCTCGTAACTCGTTACCGATAAGTGGGAACTCGCAACTTGTATCTCGTGACGTGTAACTCAGAAGTTGGAACTCGTAACGCGTTACCGATAACTCGGAGCTTGTATCTTGTATATCTTACCTTGTAACTCGTAGCTCGTAACTCGTATCTTCTATCTCGGACCTCGCAAATCATTGCCGATAACCTGGAACTCGTATCCTAGATCTTGAAGATCGTAACTCGTTACCAATAAGTGGGTACTCGCATCTTGTATCTCGTGACGCGTAACTCAGGACCCGGAACTCGAAAGTGTTACCGATAATTTGGAGCTCGTATCTTGTATCACTTACCTTACCATTACCGAGTACCTGGAACTCGCATCTTGTATCTCGTAACTCGTAACTAGTACCTCGTAGATCGTAAGTCGTAATTCGTAACTCGTATATGGTAACTGGCAACTCGAAACTCGTAAATCGGAACTCGTAACTCGTGAATCGCAGCTTATAACTCGCTACCCATAACTCGGAACTCGTATCTTGTATCTAGTAGCACGTAACTCATTACTGATAACCTGGAACTCGTATCTTGTGTCTTGTAGCTCGTAACTCGTTACGATAAGTGGGAACTCGCATCTTGTATCTCGTAACTAGTACCTCGTAGATCGTAACTTGTATTTCGTTACTTGTAACTCGTATATGGTAACTCGCAACTCGAAACTCGTAACTCGTGAATCGCAGCTCATAACTCGCTACTCATAACCCGGAACTCGTATCTTCTGTATCGTAGCTTGTAACACATTACCAATAACAAGGATCATGTATCTTGCCTCTCGTAGCTCGTAAATCGTTACCGATAAGTAGGAACTCGCAACTTGTATCTAGTGACGCGTAACTCAGAACTAGGAACTCGTAACGCGCTACCTATAACTCGGAGCATGTATCTTGTATCTGTTATCTTGTAACTCGCTACCCATAACCCGGTCCTCGTATCTTAAATATCGTAACTTATAATACTTTACCGATAACCTGGAACTCGTATCATGCATCTCGTAACTCGTAAATCGTTACCGATAGGTGGGAACTCGTATCTTGTATAATGTAGCTCGTAACTCATTACTGATTACCCGGAACTCGTATCTTGTGTATCGTAGCTTGTAACACATTACCAATAGCAAGGATCTTGTATCTTGCCTCTCGTAGCTCGTAAATCGTTACCGATAAGTGGGATCTCGCAGCTTGTATCTAGTGACGCGTAACTCAGAACTTGGAACTTGTAACGCGTTACCAATAACTCGGAACTCGTATCTTAATTATCGTAACTTGTAATCCATTACCGATAACCTGGAACTCGGATGTTGCATCTCGTAGCTCGTAAATCGTTACCGATAAATGGGAACTCGTAACTTGTAACTCGTAACTCATTACTGATTACCTGGAACTCGTAACTTCTGTCTCGTAGCTCGTAACTCGTTACGATAAGTGGGAACTTGCATCTTGTATCTCGTAACTCGTAACTAGTACCACGTAGATCGTACATCGTGAGTCGTAATTCGTAACTCGCAACTTGTATATCGTAACTCGCAACTCGAAGCTTGTAACTCGAAACTCGTAACTCGTAAATCGCATCTTATAACTTGCTACTCATAACCCAGAGCTCGTATCTTGTGTATCGTAGCTTGTTACCCATTACCAATAACAGAGAACTCGTATCTTATATATCGTAGCTTGTAATCTATTACCGATAACCTGGAACTCGATCTTGCATCTTGTAGCTCGTAAATCGTTACCGATAAGTGGGAACTCGCAACTTGTATCTCGTGACGTGTAACTCAGAAGTTGGAACTCGTAACGCGTTACCGATAATTTGGAGCTTGTATCTTGTATCTCTCACCTTGTAACTCGTAACTCGTTACCCATTGCTCGGAACTCGTATCCTCTATCTCGGATCTCGCAAATCATTGCCGATAACCTGGAACTCGTATCCTAGACCTTGAAGATCGTAACTCGTTACCTATAAGTGGGTACTCGCATCTTGTATCTCGTGACGCGTAACTCTGGACGGAACTCGAAAGTGTTACCGATAATTTGGAGCTCGTGTCTTGTATCACTTACCTTACCATTACTGATTACCTGGAACTCGCATCTTCTATCTCGTAACTTGTAACTAGTACCTCGTAGATCTAAGTCGTAATTCGTTACTCGTAACTCGTATATGGTAACTCGCAATTCGAAACTCGTAAATCGAAACTCGTAACTCGTAACTCGTAAATCGCAGCTTATAACTCGCTACCCATAACTCGAATCTTGATCACGGATTGTGTAAATCAATGACGATAGCCACGAACTCGTATCCTGGAACTAGTAGTTTGTAACTCGTTACCGATAGGTGGAAACTTGCATCTTGTATCTCATGACGCGAAACTCAGAACTTGGAACTCGTGACGCGAACCAACAATTCGGGAGCTCGTATATTGTAGCTCGTAACTCGTTACCCATAACTCGGAACTCGTATCTTGTATCCAGTAGCTCGTAACTCATTACTGATTACCTGGAACTCGTATCTTGTGTCTCGTAGCTCGTAACTCGTTACGATAAGTGGGAACTCGCATCTTGTATCTCGTAACTTGTAACTAGTACCTCGTAGATCGTAAGTTGTAATTCGTTACTTGTAACTCGTATATGGTAACTCGCAACTCGAAACTCGCAACTCGAAACTCGTAACTCGTAAATCGCATCTTATAGCTCGCTACTCATAACCCGGAACTCGTATCTTGTGTATCGTAGCTTGTAACACATTACCAATAACAAGGATCTTGTATCTTGCCTCTCGTAGCTCGTAACTCGTTACCTATAAGTGGGTACTCGCATCTTGAATCTCGTGACGCGTAACTCAGGACGGAACTCGAAAGTGTTACCGATAATTTGGAGCTCGTGTCTTGTATCACTTACCTTACCATTACTGATTACCTGGAACTCGCATCTTCTATCTCGTAACTTGTAACTAGTACCTCGTAGATCTAAGTCGTAATTCGTTACTCGTAACTCGTATATGGTAACTCGCAATTCGAAACTCGTAAATCGAAACTCGTAACTCGTAAATCGCAGCTTATAACTCGCTACCCATAACTCGGAACTCGAATCTTGATCACGGATTTTGTAAATCAATGACGATAGCCACGAACTCGTATCCTAGATCTAGTAGTTTGTAACTCGTTACCGATAGGCGGAAACTCGCATCTTGTATCTCATGACGCGAAACTCAGAACCTTGAACCCGCAACGCGAACCAATAACTCGGGAGCTCCTATATTGTAACTCGTAACTCGTTACCCATAACTCGGAACTCGAATCTTGTATCTAGTAGCTCGTAACTCATTACTGATTACCTGGAACTCGTATCTTGTGTCTCGTAGCTCGTAACTCGTTACCGATAAGTAGGAACTCGCAGCTTGTATCTAGTGACGCGTAACTCAGAACTTGGAACTCGTAACGCGTTACCGATAACTCAGAGCATGTATCTTGTATCTCTTACCTTGTAACTCGCTACCCATAACCCGGACCTCGTATCTTAAATATCGTAACTTATAATCCTTTACCGATAACCTGGAACTCGTGTCATGCATCTCGTAACTCGTAAATCGTAAATCGTTACCGACATATGGGAACTCGCATCTTGTATATAGTAGCTCGTAACTCATTACTGATTACCCGGAACTCGTATATTGTGTATCGTAGATTGTAACCCATTACCAATAACAAGGAACTCGTATTTTGCCTTCCGTATCTCGTGACTCGTTACCAATGAGTGGGAACTTGCATCTTGTATCTCGTAACTCGTAACTAGTACCTTGTAGATCGTAAGACGTAATTCGTAACTCGTAACTCGTCTATGGTAACTCGCAACTCGAAACTCGTAACTCGAAACTCGTAACTCGTAAATCGCAGCTTATAACTCGCTACTCATAACCCGGAACACGTATCTTGTGTATCGTAGCTTGTAACACATTACCAATAGCAAGGATCTTGTATCTTTCCTCTCGTAGCTCGTAAATAGTTACCGATAAGTGGGAACTCGCAACTTGTATCTAGTAACGCGTATCTCAGAACTTGTAACTCGTAACACGTTACTGATAATTTGGAGCATGTATCTTGTATCACTTACCTTGTAACTCGTTACCAATAACTTGGAACTTTATCTTATATATCGTAACTTGTAATCCATAACCGATAACCTGGAACTCGTATGTTGCATCTCGTAGCTCGTAAATCTTTACCGATAAATGGGAACACGCATCTTGTATCTCGTGACGCGTAACTCAGGACTCGGAACTCGAAAGTGTTACAGGTAACTCCAAGCTCGTATCTTGAATCACCTACCTTGTAACTCGTAACTTGTAACTCGTAACTCATAACTCGGAACTCGTATCTTATATATCGTAACTTGCAATCCATCATTGATAATCTGGAACTCGTATCTTGCATCGCATAGCTCGTAAATCATAACCGATAAATGGAAACTCGCATCTTGTATCTCGTGAGGCGTAACCCAGGAGTCGGAACTCGAATGTGTTACCGATAACTCGGAGCTCGTATCTTGTATCACTTACCTTGTAACTTGTAACCCGTAATTCGCTGCCCATAACTCGGAACTCGAATCTTGATCTCGGATTTTGTAAATCATTGACGATAACCTCGAGCTCGTATCTTAGATCTAGCAGTTTGTAACTAGTTACCGATAGGTGAAAACTCGCATCTTGTATCTCATGACACGAAACTCAGAACTCGGAACTCGTAACGCGTAACCGATAAACCGGAGCGCTTATCTTATAACTTGTCACTCGTTACCCATAACTCGGGACCCGTATCTTGTATCTAGTAGCTCGTAACTCATTACTAATTACCTGGAACTCGTATCTTGTGTCTTGTAGCTCGTAACTTGTTACAATAAGTGGGAACTCGCATCTTGTATCTCGTAACTCGTAACTAGTACCTCGTAGATCGTAAGTCGTAATTCGTAACTGGTAACACGTATATCGTAGCTCTCAGCTCGAAACTCGTAACTCGTAACTCGTAAATCGCAGCTTATAATTCGCTACTCATAACCAGGAACTCGTATCTTGTGTATCGTAGTTTGTAACCCATTACCTTTAACAAGGAACACGTATCTTGCCTCTCGTAGCTCGTAAATCGTTGGTGATAAGTGGGAACTCGCAACTTGTATCTCGTGACGCGTAGCTCAGGACTTGGAACTCGTAACGCGCTACCGATAACTCGCAGCTTGTATCTTGTATCTCTTACCTTGTAACTCGTAACTCGTAACTCGTTACCTATTACTCGGAACTCGTATTTTCTATCTAGGATCTTGCAAATCATTGCCGATAACCTGGAACTCGTATCCTAGATCTTAAAGATCGTAACTCGTTAGCAATAAGTGGGAACTCGCATCTTGTATCTCGTGACATGTAACTCAGAACTCGGAACTCGTAACGCGTAACCGGTAACTCGGAGCTCGTATCTTGTAACTCATAACTCGTTACCCATAACTCGGAACTCGTATCTTGTATCTAGTAGCTCGTAACTCATTACTGATTACTTGGAACTCGTATCTTCTGTCTCGTAGCTCGTTACGATAAGTGGGAACTTGCATCTTGTATCTCGTAACTCGTAACTAGTACCTCGTAGATCGTAGATCGTAAGTCGTAATTCGTAACTCGCAACTCGAAGCTTGTAACTCGAAACTCGTAACTCGTAAATCGCAGCTTATAACTTGATACTCATAACCCGGTACTCGTATCTTGTGTATCGTAGCTTGTAACCCATTACCAATAACAAAAAGCTCGTATCTTATATATCGTAACTTGTAATCTATCACCGATAACCTGTAACTCGTATCTTGCATCTCGTAGCTCGTAAATCGTTACCGATAAATGGGAACTCGCAACTTGTATCTCGTAACGTGTAACTCAGAACTCGGAACTAGTAACGCGTTACCGATAACTCGGAGCTCGTATCTTGTATCACTTACCTTGTAACCCGTTACTCGTAAACCTTAACTCGTTGCCCATAACTCGGAACTCGAATCTTGATCACGGATTTTGTAAATCAATGACGATAGCCACGAACTCGTATCCTAGATCTAGTAGTTTGTAATTCATTACCGATAGGTGGAAACTCGCATCTTGTATCTCATGACGCGAAACTCGGAACTAGGAACTCGTAACGCGAACCAATAACTCGGGAGCTCGTATATTGTAACTCGTAACTCGTTACCCATAACTCGGTACTCGTATCTTGTATCTAGTAGCTCGTAACTCATTACTGATTATCTGGAACTCGTATCTTGTGTCTCGTAGCTCGTAAATCGTCACGATAAGTGGGAGCTCGCATCTTGTATCTCGTAACTCGTTACTAGTACCTCGTAGATCGTAAGTTGTAATTCGTTACTTGTAACTCGTTACCCATAACTCGGAACTCGTATCTTATTAATCGTAACTTGCAATCCATCACCGATAACCTGGAACTCGTATCTTGCATCGCATAGCTCGTAAATCATAACCGATAAATGGAAACCCGTATCTTGTATCTCGTGAGGCGTAACCCAGGAGTCGGAACTCGAAAGTGTTACCGATAACTCGGAGCTTGTATCTTGTATCACTTACCTTGTAACTTGTAACTCGTAACCCGTAACTTGTTGCCCATAATTCGGAACTCGAATCTTGATCTCGGATCTTGTAAATCAATGACGATAACCTCGAACTCGTATCTTAGATCTAGTAGTTCGTAACTAGTTACCGATAGGTGAAAACTCGCATCTTGTATCTCATGACGCGAAACTCAGAACTCGGAACTCGTAACGCTTAACTGATAAGCCGGAGCGCTTATCTTATAACTTATCACTCGTTACCCATAACTCGGAACCCGTATCTTGTATCTAGTAGCTCGTAACCCATTACTGATTACCTGGAACTCGTAACTTCTGTCTCGTAGCTCGTAACTCGTTACGATAAGTGGGAACTTGCATCTTGTATCTCGTAACTCGTAACTAGTACCACGTAGATCGTACATCGTAAGTCGTAATTCGTAACTCGTAACTTGTATATCGTAACTCGCAACTCGAAGCTTGTAACTCGAAACTCGTAACTCGTAACTAGTAAATCGCAGCTTATAACTTGCTACTCATAACCCAGAGCTCGTATCTTGTGTATCGTAGCTTGTTACCCATTACCAATAACAGAGAACTCGTTTCTTATATATCGTAACTTGTAATCTATTACCGATAACCTGGAACTCGATCTTGCATCTTGTAGCTCGTAAATCGTTACCGATAAGTGGGAACTCGCAACTTGTATCTCGTGACGTGTAACTCAGAAGTTGGAACTCGTAACGCGTTACCGATAATTTGGAGCTTGTATTTTGTATCTCTTACCTTGTAACTCGTAACTCGTAACTCGTTACCCATTGCTCGGAACTCGTATCCTCTATCTCGGATCTCGCAAATCATTGCCGATAACCTGGAACTCGTATCCTAGACCTTGAAGATCGTAACTCGTTACCAATAAGTGGGTACTCGCATCTTGTATCTCGTGACGCGTAACTCAGGACGGAACTCGAAAGTGTTACCGATAATTTGGAGCTCGTGTCTTGTATCACTTACCTTACCATTACTGATTACCTGGAACTCGCATCTTCTATCTCGTAACTTGTAACTAGTACCTCGTAGATCTAAGTCGTAATTCGTTACTCGTAACTCGTATATGGTAACTCGCAATTCGAAACTCGTAAATCGAAACTCGTAACTCGTAACTCGTAAATCGCAGCTTATATCTCTCTACCCATAACTCGGAACTCGAATCTTGATCACGGATTTTGTAAATCAATGACGATAGCCACGAACTCGTATCCTAGAACTAGTTGTTTGTAACTCGTTACCGATAGGTGGAAACTTGCATCTTGTATCTCATGACGCGAAACTCAGAACTTGGAACTCGTGACGCGAACCAACAATTCGGGAGCTCGTATATTGTAGCTCGTAACTCGTTACCCATAACTCGGAACTCGTATCTTGTATCCAGTAGCTCGTAACTCATTACTGCTTACCTGGAACTCGTATCTTGTGTCTCGTAGCTCGTAACTCGTTACGATAAGTGGGAACTCGCATCTTGTATCTCGTAACTCGTAACTAGTACCTCGTAGATCGTAAGTTGTAATTCGTTACTTGTAACTCGTATATGGTAACTCGCAACTCGAAACTCGCAACTCGAAACTCGTAACTCGTAAATAGCAGCTTATAACTCGCTACCCATAACTGGTAACACAAATCTTGATCACGGATTTTGTAAATCAATGACGATAGCCACGAACTGGTATCCTAGATCTAGTAGTTTGTAACTCGTTACCGATAGGCGGAAACTCGCATCTTGTATCTCATGACGCGAGTCTCAGAACCTTGAACCCGCAACGCGAACCAATAACTCGGGAGCTCGTATATTGTAACTCGTAACTCGTTACCCATAACTCGGAACTCGTATCTTGTATCTAGTAGCTCGTAACTCATTACTGATTACCTGGAACTCGTATTTTGTGTCTCGTAGCTCGTAACTCGTTACCAATAAGTAGGAACTCGTAGCTTGTATCTAGTGACGCGTAACTCAGAACTTGGAACTCGTAACGCGTTACCGATAACTCAGAGCATGTATCTTGTATCTCTTACCTTGTAACTCGCTACCCATAACCCGGACCTCGTATCTTAAATATCGTAACTTATAATCCTTTACCGATAACCTGGAACTCGTGTCATGCATCTCGTAACTCGTAAATCGTTACCGATAGATGGGAACTCGCATCTTGTATATAGTAGCTCGTAACTGATTACTGATTACCTGGAACTCGTATCTTGTGTATCGTAGATTGTAACCCAATACCAATAACAAGGAACTCGTATCTTGCCTTCCGTATCTCGTAACTCGTTACCAATGAGTGGGAACTTGCATCTTGTATCTCGTAGCTCGTAACTAGTACCTTGTAGATCGTAAGACGTAATTCGTAACTCGTAACTCGTTTATGGTAACTCGCAACTCGAAACTCGTAACTCGTAAATCGCAGCTTATAACTCGCTACTCATAACCCGGAACACGTATCTTGTGTATCGTAGCTTGTAACACATTACCAATAGCAAGGATCTTGTATCTTTCCTCTCGTAGCTCGTAAATAGTTACCAATAAGTGGGAACTCGCAACTTGTATCTAGTAACGCGTATCTCAGAACTTGTAACTCGTAACACGTTACTGATAACTCGGAGCATGTATCTTGTATCACTTACCTTGTAACTCGTTACCAATAACTTGGAACTTTATCTTATATATCGTAACTTGTAATCCATTACCGATAACCTGGAACTCGTATGTTGCATCTCGTAGCTCGTAAATCGTTACCGATAAATGGGAACTCGCAACTTGTATCTCGTAACGTGTAACTCAGAAATCGGAACTAGTAACGCGTTACCGATAACTCGGAGCTCGTATCTTGTATCACTTACCTTGTAACTCGTTACTCGTAAACCTTAACTCGTTGCCCATAACTCGGAACTCGAATCTTGATCTCGGATCTTGTAAATCAAAGACGATAGCCGCGAACTCTTATACTAGATCTAGTAGTTCGTAACTCATTACCGATAGGTGGAAACTCGCATCTTGTATCTCATGACGCAAAACTCAGAACTCGGAACTCGTAACGCGTAACCGATAACTCGTAACTCGTTACATATAACTCGGAACTCGTATCTTGTATCTAGTAGCTCGTAACTTATTACTGATTACTTGGAACTCGTAACTTCTGTCTCGTAGCTCGTAACTTGTTACGATAAGTGGGAACTCGCATCTTGTATCTCGTAACTCGTAACTAGTACCTCGTAGATCGTAAGTCGTAATTCGTAACTCGTAAATCGTATATCGTAGCTCTCAACTTGAAACTCGTAACTCGTAAATCGCAGCTTATAATTCGCTACTCATAACCAGGAACTCGTATCTTGTGTATCGTAGCTTGTAACCCATTACCTTTAACAAGGAACAGGTATCTTGCCTCTCGTAGCTCGTAAATCGTTACTGATAAGTGGGAACTCGCAACTTGTATCTCGTGATGCGTAGCTCAGGACTTGGAACTCGTAACTCGTTACCCATAACTCGGAACTCGTATCTTGTATCTAGTAGCTCGTAACTTATTACTGATTACTTGGAACTCGTATCTTCTGTCTCGTAGCTCGTAACCTGTTACGATAAGTGGGAACTTGCATCTTGTATCTCGTAACTCGTAACTAGTACATCGTAGATCGTAGATCGTAAGTCGTAATTCGTAACTCGTAACTTGTATATCGTAACTCGCAACTCGAAGCCTGTAACTCGAAACTCGTAACTCGTAACTCGTAAATCGCAGCTTATAACTTGCTACTCATAACCCGGAACTAGTATTTGTGTATCGTAGCTTGTAACCCATTACCAATAACAAGGAACTCGTATCTTATATATCGTAACTTGTAATCTATTACCGATAACCTGGAACTCGTATCTTGCATCTCGTAGCTCGTAAATCGTTACCGATAAGTGGGAACTCGCATTGAGTATCTCGTGACGTGTAACTCGGAAGTTGGAACTTGTAACGCGTTACCGATAACTCGGAGCTTGTATCTTGTATCTCTTACCTTGTAACTCGTAACTCGTAGCTAGTAACTCGTTACCCATTGCTCTGAACTCGTATCTTCTATCTCGGATATCGCAAATCATTGCCGATAACCTGGAACTCGTATCCTAGATCTTGAAGATCGTAACTCGTTACCAATAAGTGGGTACTCGCATCTTGTATCTCGTAGCTCGTAACTAGTACCTCGTAGCTCGTAACTCGTTACCGATAAGTAGGAACTCGCAGCTTGTATCTAGTGACGCGTAACTCAGAACTTGGAACTCGTAACGCGTTACCGATAACTCAGAGCATGTATCTTGTATCTCTTACCTTGTAACTCGCTACCCATAACCCGGACCTCGTATCTTAAATATCGTAACTTATAATCCTTTACCGATAACCTGGAACTCGTGTCATGCATCTCATAACTCGTAAATCGTTACCGATAGATGGGAACTCGCATCTTGTATATAGTAGCTCGTAACTCATTACTGATTACCCGGAACTCGTATCTTGTGTATCGTAGATGGTAACCCATTACCAATAACAAGGAACTCGTATCTTGCCTTCCGTATCTCGTAACTCGTTACCAATGAGTGGGAACTTGCATCTTGTATCTCGTAACTCGTAACTAGTACCTTGTAGATCGTAAGACGTAATTCGTAACTCGTAACTCGTTTATGGTAACTCGCAACTCGAAACTCGTAACTCGAAACTCGTAACTCGTAAGTCGCAGCTTATAACTCGCTACTCATATCCCGGAACACGTATCTTGTGTATCGTAGCTTGTAACACATTACCAATAGCAAGGATCTTGTATCTTTCCTCTCGTTGCTCGTAAATAGTTACCGATAAGTGGGAACTCGCAACTTGTATCTAGTAACGCGTATCTCAGAACTTGTAACTCGTAACACGTTACTGATAACTCGGAGCTTGTATCTTGTATCACTTACCTTGTAACTCGTTACCAATAACTTGGAACTTTATCTTATATATCGTAACTTGTAATCCATTACCGATAACCTGGAACTCGTATGTTGCATTTCGTAGCTCGTAAATCTTTACCGATAAGTGGGAACTCGCAACTTGTACCTCGTGACGCGTAACTCATAACTTGGAACTCGAAACGCGTTAGCGATAGCTCGGAGCTTGTAGCTTGTATCTCTTACCTTGTGACTCGTAACTCGTAACTCGTAACTCGTTACCCACAACTCGGAACTCGTATCTTATATATCGTAACTTGTAAACCATTACCGATAACCTGGAACTCGTATCTTGCATCTCGTAGCTCGTAAATCGTTATCGATAAATGGGAACTCGCATCTTGTATCTCGTGACGCGTAACTCAGGCTCGGAACGTGTGAGTGTTACCGATAACTCGGAGCTCGTATCTTGTATCACTTACCTTGTAACTCGTAACCCGTAACTCGTTGCCCATAACTCGGAACTCGTATCTTATATATCGTAACTTGTAATCCATTACCGATAACCTGGAACTCGTATCTTGCATCGCGTAGCTCGTAAATCGTTACCGATAGATGGGAACTAGTTTCTTGTATATAGTAGCTCGTAACTCATTACTGATTACCCGGAACTCGTATCTTGTGTATCGTAGATTGTAACCCATTACCAATAACAAGGAACTCGTATCTTGACTTTCGTATCTCGTAACTCGTCACCAATAAGTGGGAACTCGCATCTTGTATCTCGTAACTCGTAACTAGTACCTCGTAGATTGTAAGTCGTAATTCGTAACTCGTAACTCGTTACTCGTATATCGTAGCTCTCAACTCGAAACTCGTAACTCGTAAATCGCAGCTTATAATTCGCTACTCATAACCAGGAACTTGTATCTTGTGTATCGTACCTTGTAACCCATTACCATTAACAAGGAACACGTATCTTACCTCTCGTAGCTCGTAAATCGTTACTGATAAGTGGGAACTCGCAACTTGTATCTCGTGACGCGTAGCTCAGGACTTGGAACTCGTAACGCGTTACCGATAACTCGGAGCTTGTATCTCTTACCTTCTAACTCGTAACTCGTAACTCGTTACCTATTACTCGGAACTCGTATCTTCTATCTAGGATCTTGCAAATCATTGCCGATAACCTGGAACTCGTATCCTAGATCGCGAAGATCGTAACTCGTTACCAATAAGTGGGAACTCGCATCTTGTATCTCGTAACGTGTAACTCAGAACTCAGAACTAGAAACGCGTTACCGATAACTCGGAGCTCGTATCTTGTAACTCGTAACTGGTAACTCGTTACCCATAACTCGAAACTCGTATCTTATATATCGTAACTTGTGATCCATTACCGATAACCTGGAACTCGTATCTTCCATCTCGTAGCTCGTAAATCTTTACCGATAAATGGGAACACGCATCTTGTATCTCGTGACGCGTAACTCAGGCCTCGGAACTCGAAAGTGTTACAGGTAACTCGGAGCTCGTATCTTGAATCACCTACCTTGTAACTCGTAACTTGTAACCCGTAACTCGTTGCCCTTAACTCAGATCGCGTTTCCGTTGATTCGGAACGCGTTTCCGATAACTCGGAGCTCGTAACTTGTAACTCGTAACTCGTAAATCGCAGCATATAACTCGCTACTCATAACCAGAAACTCGTATCTTGTGTATCGTAGCTTGTAACCCATTACCAATAACAAGGAACTCGTATCTGCCTCTGGTAGCTCGTAAATCGTTACCGATGAGTGGGAACTCGCAACTTGTATCTCGTGACGTGTAACTCAGAAGTTGGAACTCGTAACGCGTTACCGATAACTCGGAGCTTGTATCTTGTATATCTTACCTTGTAACTCGTAGCTCGTAACTCGTATCTTCTATATCGGACCTCGCAAATCATTGCCGATAACCTGGAACTCGTATCCTAGATCTTGAAGATCGTAACTCGTTACCAATAAGTGGGTACTCGCATCTTGTATCTCGTGACGCGTAACTCAGGACTCGGAACTCGAAGGTGTTACCGATAATTTGGAGCTCGTATCTTGTATCACTTACCTTACCATTACTGATTACCTGGAACTCGCATCTTGTATCTCGTAACTCGTAACTAGTACCTCGTAGATCGTAAGTCGTAATTCGTTACTCGTAACTCGTATATGGTAACTGGCAACTCGAAACTCGTAAATCGAAACTCGTAAATCGCAGCTTATAACTCGCTACCCATAACTCGGAACTCGTATCTTGTATCTAGTAGCTCGTAACTCATTACTGATAACCTGGAACTCGTATCTTGTGACTCGTAGCTCGTAACTCGTTACGATAAGTGGGAACTCGCATCTTGTATCTCGTAACTAGTACCTCGTAGATCGTAACTTGTATTTCGTTACTTGTAACTCGTATATGGTAACTCGCAACTCGAAACTCGTAACTCGTAAATCGCAGCTTATAACTCGCTACTCAACCCGGAACTCGTATCTTCTGTATCGTAGCTTGTAACACATTACCAATAACAAGGATCATGTATCTTGCCTCTCGTAGCTCGTAAATCGTTACCGATAAGGAGGAACAAGGAACTTGTATCTAGTGACGCGTAACTCAAAACTAGGAACTCGTAACGCGTTACCGATAACTCGGAGCATGTATCTTGTATCTCTTATCTTGTAACCCGCTACCCATAACCCGGTCCTCGTATCTTAAATATCGTAACTTATAATACTTAACCGATAACCTGGAACTCGTATCATGCATCTCGTAACTCGTAAATCGTTACCGATAGGTGGGAACTCGCGTCTTGTATAATGTAGCTCGTAACTCATTACTGATTACCCGGAACTCGTATCTTGTGTATCGTAGCTTGTAACACATTACCAATAGCAAGGATCCTGTATCTTGCCTCTCGTAGCTCGTAAATCGTTACCGATAAGTGGGATCTCGCAGCTTGTATCAAGTGACGCGTAATTCAGAACTTGGAACTTGTAACGCGTTACCAATAACTCGGAACTCGTATCTTAATTATCGTAACTTGTAATCCATTACCGATAACCTGGAACTCGGATGTTGCATCTCGTAGCTCGTAAATCGTTACCGATAAATGGGAACTCGCAACTTGTATCTCGTAACGTGTAACTCAGAACTTGGAACTAGTAACGCGTTACCGATAACTCGGAGCTCGTATCTTGTATCACTTACCTTGTAACTCGTCACTCGTAAACCTTAACTCGTTGCCCATAACTCGGAACTCGAATCTTGATCTCGGATCTTGTAAATCAATGACGATAGCCTCGAACTCTTATCCTAGATCTAGTAGTTCGTAACTCATTACCGATAGGTGGAAACTCGCATCTTGTATCTCTTGACGCAAGACTCAGAACTTGGAACTCGTAACGCGTAACCGATAACTCGGAACTCGTATCTTGTAACTCGTAACTCGTTACCCATAACTCGGAACTCGTATCTTGTATCTAGTAGCTCGTAACTCATTACTGATTACTTGGAACTCGTATCTTCTGTCTCGTAGCTCGTAACTCGTTACCGATAAGTGGGAACTCGCAACTTGTATCTCGTGACGTGTAACTCAGAAGTTGGAACTCGTAACGCGTTACCGATAACTCGGAGCTTGTATCTTGTATATCTTACCTTGTAACTCGTAGCTCGTAACTCGTATCTTCTATCTCGGACCTCGCAAATCATTGCCGATAACCTGGAACTCGTATCCTAGATCTTGAAGATCGTAACTCGTTACCAATAAGTGGGTACTCGCATCTTGTATCTCGTGACGCGTAACTCAGGACTCGGAACTCGAAAGTGTTACCGATAATTTGGAGCTCGTATCTTGTATCACTTACCTTACCATTACTGATTACCTGGAACTCGCATCTTGTATCTCGTAACTCGTAACTAGTACCTCGTAAGATCGTAAGTCGTAATTCGTTACTCGTAACTCGTATATGGTAACTGGCAACTCGAAACTCGTAAATCGGAACTCGTAACTCGTGAATCGCAGCTTATAACTCGCTACCCATAACTCGGAACTCGTATCTTGTATCTAGTAGCTCGTAACTCATTACTGATAACCTGGAACCCGTATCTTGTGTCTCGTAGCTCGTAACTCGTTACGATAAGTGGGAACTCGCATCTTGTATCTCGTAACTAGTACCTCGTAGATCGTAACTTGTATTTCGTTACTTGTAACTCGTATATGGTAACTCGCAACTCGAAACTCGTAACTCGTAAATCGCAGCTTATAACTCGCTACTCATAACCCGGAACTCGTATCTTGTGTATCGTAGCTTGTAACACATTACCAATAGCAAGGATCTTGTTTCTTGCCTCTCGTAGCTCGTAAATCGTTACCGATAAGTGGGATCTCGCAGCTTGTATCTAGTGACGCGTAACTCAGAACTTGGAACTTGTTACGCGTTACCAATAACTCGGAACTCGTATCTTAATTATCGTAACTTGTAATCCATTACCGATAACCTGAAACTCGGATGTTGCATCTCGTAGCTCGTAAATCGTTACCGATAAATGGGAACTCGTAACTTGTAACTCGTAACTCGGAACTCGAATTTTGATCTCGGATCTTGTAAATCAATGACGATAACCTCGAACTCGTATCTTAGGTCTAGTAGTTCGTAACTAGTTACCGATAGGTGAAAGCTCGCATCTTGTATCTCATGACGCGAAACTCAGAACTCGGAACTCGTAACGCGTAACCGATAAACCGGAGCGCTTATCTTATAACTTATCACTCGTTACCCATAACTCGGAACCCGTATCTTGTATCTAGTAGCTCGTAACTCATTACTGATTACCTGGAACTCGTATCTTATGTCTCGTAGCTCGCAACTTGTTGCGATAAGTGGGAACTCGCATCTTGTATCTCGTAACTCGTAAATAGTACCTCGTAGATCGTAAGTCGTAATTCGTAACTCGTAACTCGTATATCGTAACTCGCAACTCGCAACTCGCAACTCGTAACTCGTAACTCGTAAATCGCAGCTTATAACTCGCTACTCATAACCCGGAACACGTATCTTGTGTATCGTAGCTTGTAACACATTACCAATACCAAGGATCTTGTATCTTGCCTCTCGTAGCTCGTAAATCGTTACCGATAAATGGGATCTTGTAAATCAATGACGATAGCCTCGAACTCTTATCCTAGATCTAGTAGTTCGTAACTCATTACCGATAGGTGGAAACTCGCATCTTGTATCTCATGACGCAAAACTCAGAACTCGGAACTCGTAACGCGTAACCGATAACTCGAAGCTCGTATCTTGTAACTCGTAACTCGTTACCCACATAACTCGGAACTCGTATCTTGTATCTAGTAGCTCGTAACTCATTACTGATTACTTGGAACACGTATCTTCTGTCTCGTAGCTCGTAACTCGTTACGATAAGTGGGAACTTGCATCTTGTATCTCGTATCTCGTAACTAGTACCTCGTAGATCGTAGATCGTAAGTCGTTATTCGTAACTCGTAACTTGTACATCGTAACTCGCAACTCGAATCTTGTAACTCGAAACTCATAACTCGTAACTCGTAAATCGCAGCTTATAACTTGCCACTCATAACCCGGAACTCGTATCTTGAGTATCGTAGCTTGTAACCCATTACCAATAACAAGGAACTCGTATCTTATATATCGTAACTTTTAATCTATTACCGATAACCTGGAACTCGTATCTTGCATCTCGTAGCTCGTAAATCGTTACCGATAAGTGGGTACTCGCAACTAGTATCTCGTGACGTGTAACTCAGAAGTTGGAACTCGTAACGCGAAACCGATAACTCGGAGCTTGTATCTTGTATCTCTTACCTTGTAACTCGTAACACGTAGCTCGTAACTTGTTACCCATTGCTCGGAACTCGTATCTTCTATCTCGGATCTCCCAAATCATTGCCGATAACCTGGAACTTGTATACTAGATCTTGAAGATCGTAACTCGTTACCAATAAGTGGGTACTCGCATCTTGTATCTCGTAACTCGTAATTAGTAACTCGTTACCGATAGGTGGGAACTCGCATATTGTATCTCATGACGCGAAACTCAGAACTTGGAACTCGTAACGCGAACCAATAACTCGGGAGCTCGTATATTGTAAGTCGTAATTCGTTACTCGTAACTCGTATATGGTAACTCGCAACTCGAAACTCGTAACACGAAACTCGTAACTCGTAACCCGTAAATTGCAGCTTATAACTCGCTACCCACAACCCGGACTTCGTATCTTATATATCGTAACTTATAATTCACTACCGATAACCTGGAACTCGTATCATGCATCTCGTAGCTCGTAAATCGTTACCGATAGATGGGAACTCGAATCTTGTATATAGTAGCTCGTAACTTATTACTGATTACCCGGAACTCGTATCTTGTGTATCGTAGATTGTAACCCATTACCAATAACAAGGAACTCGTATCTTGCCTTTTGTATCTCGTAACTCGTTACCAATAAGTGGGAACTCGCATCTTGTATCTCGTAACTCGTAACTAGTACCTCGTAGATCGTAAGTCGTAATTCGTAACTCGTAACTCGTTACTCGTATATCGTAGCTCTCAACTCGAAACTCGTAACTCGTAAATCGCAGCTTATAATTCGCTACTCATAACCAGGAACTCGTATCTTGTGTATCGTAGCTTGTAACCCATTACCTTTAACAAGGAACACGTATCTTGCCTCTCGTAGCTCGTAAATCGTTACTGATAAGTGGGAACTCGCAACTTGTATCTCGTGACGCGTAGCTCAGGACTTGAAACTCGTAACGCGTTACCGATAACTCGGAGCTTGTATCTTGTATCTCTTACCTTGTAACTCGTAACTCGTAACCCGTTACCTATTACTCGGAACTCGTATCTCCTATCTAGGATCTTGCAAATCATTGCCGATAACCTGGAACTCGTATCCTAGATCTTAAAGTTCGTAACTCGTTACCAATAAGTGGGAACTCGCATATTGTATCTCGTGACGTGTAACTCAGAACTCGGAACTAGAAACAAGTTACCGACAACTCGGAGCTCGTATCTTGTAACTCGTAGCTCGTAACTCTTTACCCATAACTCGGAACTCGTATCTTATATATCGTAACTTGTAATCCATTACGGATAACCTGGAACTCCCATCCATCCATCTCGTAGCTCGTAAATCTTTACCGATAAATGGGAACACGCATCTTGTATCTCGTGACGCGTAACTCAGGACTCGGAACTCGAAAGTGTTACAGGTAACTCGGAGCTCGTATCTTGAATCACCTACCTTGTAACTCGTAACTTGTAACTCGTTACCCATAACTCGGAAGTCGTATCTTATTAATCGTAACTTGCAATCCATCACCGATAACCTGGAACTCGTATCTTGCATCGCATAGCTCGTAAATCATAACCGATAAATGGAAACCCGTATCTTGTATCTCGTGAGGCGTAACCCAGGAGTCGGAACTCGAAAGTGTTACCGATAACTCGGAGCTTGTATCTTGTATCACTTACCTTGTAACTTGTAACTCGTAACCCGTAACTTGTTGCCCATAACTCGGAACTCGAATCTTGATCTCGGATCTTGTAAATCAATGACGATAACCTCGAACTCATGACGCGAAACTCAGAACTCGGAACTCGTAACGCGTAACTGATAAGCCGGAGCGCTTATCTTATAACTTATCACTCGTTACCCATAACTCGGAACCCGTATCTTGTATCTAGTAGCTCGTAACCCATTACTGATTACCTGGAACTCGTAACTTCTGTCTCGTAGCTCGTAACTCGTTACGATAAGTGGGAACTTGCATCTTGTATCTCGTAACTCGTAACTAGTACCACGTAGATCGTACATCGTAAGTCGTAATTCGTAACTCGTAACTTGTATATCGTAACTCGCAACTCGAAGCTTGTAACTCGAAACTCGTAACTCGTAACTCGTAAATCGCAGCTTATAACTTGCTACTCATAACCCAGAGCTCGTATCTTGTGTATCGTAGCTTGTTACCCATTACCAATAACAGAGAACTCGTATCTTATATATCGTAACTTGTAATCTATTACCGATAACCTGGAACTCGATCTTGCATCTTGTAGCTCGTAAATCGTTACCGATAAGTGGGAACTCGCAACTTGTATCTCGTGACGTGTAACTCAGAAGTTGGAACTCGTAACGCGTTACCGATAATTTGGAGCTTGTATCTTGTATCTCTTACCTTGTAACTCGTAACTCGTTACCCATTGCTCGGAACTCGTATCCTCTATCTCGGATCTCGCAAATCATTGCCGATAACCTGGAACTCGTATCCTAGACCTTGAAGATCGTAACTCGTTACCAATAAGTGGGTACTCGCATCTTGTATCTCGTGACGCGTAACTCAGGACGGAACTCGAAAGTGTTACCGATAATTTGGAGCTCGTGTCTTGTATCACTTACCTTACCATTACTGATTACCTGGAACTCGCATCTTCTATCTCGTAACTTGTAACTAGTACCTCGTAGATCTAAGTCGTAATTCGTTACTTGTAACTCGTATATGGTAACTCGCAATTCGAAACTCGTAAATCGAAACTCGTAACTCGTAAATAGCAGCTTATAACTCGCTACCCATAACTCGTAACACAAATCTTGATCACGGATTTTGTAAATCAATGACGATAGCCACGAACTGGTATCCTAGATCTAGTAGTTTGTAACTCGTTACCGATAGGCGGAAACTCGCATCTTGTATCTCATGACGCGAAACTCAGAACCTTGAACCCGCAACGCGAACCAATAACTCGGGAGCTCGTATATTGTAACTCGTAACACGTTACCCATAACTCGGAACTCGTATCTTGTATCTAGTAGCTCGTAACTCATTACTGATTACCTGGAACTCGTATCTTGTGTCTCGTAGCTCATAACTCGTTACCAATAAGTAGGAACTCGCAGCTTGTATCTAGTGACGCGTAACTCAGAACTTGGAACTCGTAACGCGTTACCGATAACTCAGAGCATGTATCTTGTATCTCTTACCTTATAACTCGCTACCCATAACCCGGACCTCTTATCTTAAATATCGTAACTTATAATCCTTTACCGATAACCTGGAACTCGTGTCATGCATCTCGTAACTCGTAAATCGTTACCGATAGATGGGAACTCGCATCTTGTATATAGTAGCTCGTAACTGATTACTGATTACCCGGAACTCGTATCTTGTGTATCGTAGATTGTAACCCAATACCAATAACAAGGAACTCGTATCTTGCCTTCCGTATCTCGTAACTCGTTACCAATGAGTGGGAACTTGCATCTTGTATCTCGTAGCTCGTAACTAGTACCTTGTAGATCGTAAGACGTAATTCGTAACTCGTAACTCGTTTATGGTAACTCGCAACTCGAAACTCGTAAATCGCAGCTTATAACTCGCTACTCATAACCCGGAACACGTATCTTGTGTATCGTAGCTTGTAACACATTACCAATAGCAAGGATCTTGTATCTATCCTCTCGTAGCTCGTAAATAGTTACCGATAAGTGGGAACTCGCAACTTGTATCTAGTAACGCGTATCTCAGAACTTGTAACTCGTAACACGTTACTGATAACTCGGAGCATGTATCTTGTATCACTTACCTTGTAACTCGTTACCAATAACTTGGAACTTTATCTTATATATCGTAACTTGTAATCCATTACCGATAACCTGGAACTCGTATGTTGCATCTCGTAGCTCGTAAATCGTTACCGATAAATGGGAACTCGCAACTTGTATCTCGTAACGTGTAACTCAGAAATCGGAACTAGTAACGCGTTATCGATAACTCGGAGCTCGTATCTTGTATCACTTACCTTGTAACTCGTTACTCGTAAACCTTAACTCGTTGCCCATAACTCGGAACTCGAATCTTGATCTCGGATCTTGTAAATCAAAGACGATAGCCGCGAACTCTTATACTAGATCTAGTAGTTCGTAACTCATTACCGATAGGTGGAAACTCGCATCTTGTATCTCATGACGCAAAACTCAGAACTCGGAACTCGTAACGCGTAACCGATAACTCGTAACTCGTTACCCATAACTCGGAACTCGTATCTTGTATCTAGTAGCTCGTAACTTATTACTGATTACTTGGAACTCGTAACTTCTGTCTCGTAGCTCGTAACTTGTTACGATAAGTGGGAACTCGCATCTTGTATCTCGTAACTCGTAACTAGTACCTCGTAGATCGTAAGTCGTAATTCGTAACTCGTAAATCGTATATCGTAGCTCTCAACTCGAAACTCGTAACTCGTAAATCGCAGCTTATAATTCGCTACTCATAACCAGGAACTCGTATCTTGTGTATCGTAGCTTGTAACCCATTACCTTTAACAAGGAACACGTATCTTGCCTCTCGTAGCTCGTAAATCGTTACTGATAAGTGGGAACTCGCAACTTGTATCTCGTGATGCGTAGCTCAGGACTTGGAACTCGTAACTCGTTACCCATAACTCGGAACTCGTATCTTGTATCTAGTAGCTCGTAAATTATTACTGATTACTTGGAACTCGTATCTTCTGTCTCGTAGCTCGTAACCTGTTACGATAAGTGGGAACTTGCATCTTGTATCTCGTAACTCGTAACTAGTACATCGTAGATCGTAGATCGTAAGTCGTAATTCGTAACTTGTAACTTGTATATCGTAACTCGCAACTCGAAGCCTGTAACTCGAAACTCGTAACTCGTAACTCGTAAATCGCAGCTTATAACTTGCTACTCATAACCCGGAACTAGTATTTGTGTATCGTAGCTTGTAACCCATTACCAATAACAAGGAACTCGTATCTTATATATCGTAACTTGTAATCTATTACCGATAACCTGGAACTCGTATGTTGCATCTCGTAGCTCGTAAATCGTTACCGATAAATGGGAACTCGCAACTTGTATCTCGTAACGTGTAACTCAGAAATCGGAACTAGTAACGCGTTATCGATAACTCGGAGCTCGTATCTTGTATCACTTACCTTGTAACTCGTTACTCGTAAACCTTAACTCGTTGCCCATAACTCGGAACTCGAATCTTGATCTCGGATCTTGTAAATCAAAGACGATAGCCGCGAACTCTTATACTAGATCTAGTAGTTCGTAACTCATTACCGATAGGTGGAAACTCGCATCTTGTATCTCATGACGCAAAACTCAGAACTCGGAACTCGTAACGCGTAACCGATAACTCGTAACTCGTTACCCATAACTCGGAACTCGTATCTTGTATCTAGTAGCTCGTAACTTATTACTGATTACTTGGAACTCGTAACTTCTGTCTCGTAGCTCGTAACTTGTTACGATAAGTGGGAACTCGCATCTTGTATCTCGTAACTCGTAACTAGTACCTCGTAGATCGTAAGTCGTAATTCGTAACTCGTAAATCGTATATCGTAGCTCTCAACTCGAAACTCGTAACTCGTAAATCGCAGCTTATAACTCGCTACCCATAACTCGGAACCCGAATCTTGATCACTGATTTTTTAAATCAATGACGATAGCCACGAACTCGTATCCTAGATCTAGTAGTTTGGAACTCGTTACCGATAGGTGGAAACTCGCATCTTGTATCTCATGACGCGAAACTCAGAACTTGGAACTCGTAACGCGAACCAATAACTCGGGAGCTCGTATATTGTAACTCGTAACTCGTTACCCATAACTCGGAACTCGTATCTTGTATCTAGTATCTCGTAACTCATTACTGATTACCTGGAACTCGTATCTTGTGTATCGTAGCTCGTAACTCGTTACGATAAGTAGGAACTCGCAACTTGTATCTCGTGACGCGTAACTCAGAACTAGGAACTCGTAACGCGTTACCGATAACTCGGAGCATGTATCTTGTATCTCTTACCTTGTAACTCGCTACCCATAACCAGGACCTCGTATCTTAAATATTGTAACTTATAATCCTTTACCGATAACCTGGAACTCGTATCATGCATCTCGTAACTCGTAAATCGTTACCGATAGATGGGAACTCGCATCTTGTATAATGTAGCTCGTAACTCATTACTGATTACCCGGAACTCGTATCTTGTGTATCGTAGCTTGTAACAGACTACCAATAGCAAGGGTCTTGTATCTTGCCCCTCGTAGCTAGTAAATCGTTACCGATAAGTGGGAACTCGCAACTTGTATCTAGTGACGCGTATATCAGAACTTGTAACTCGTAACACGTTACTGATAACTCGGAGCATGTATAATGTATCACTTACCTTGTAACTCATTACCAATAACTCGGAACTCGTATCTTATATATCGTAACTTGTAATCCATTACCGATAACCTGGAACTCGTATGTTGCATCTCGTAGCTCGTAAATCGTTACCGATAAATGGGAAATCACAACTTGTATCTCGTAACGTGTAACTCAGAACTCGGAACTAGTAACGCGTTACCGATAACTCGGAGCTCGTATCTTGTATCACTTACCTTGTAACTCGTTACTCGTAAACCTTAGCTCGTTGCCCATAACTCGGAACTCGAATCTTGATATCGGATCTTGTAAATCAATGACGATAGCCTCGAACTCTTATCCTAGATCTAGTAGTTCGTAACTCATTACCGATAGGTGGAAACTCGCATCTTGTATCTCATGACGCAAAACTCAGAACTCGGAACTCGTAACGCGTAACCGATAACTCGGAACTTGTATCTTGTATCTCGTAACTCGTTACCCATAACTCGGAACTCGTATCTTGTATCCAGTAGCTCGTAACTCATTACTGATTACTTGGAACTCGTATCTTCTGTCTCGTAGCTCGTTACGATAAGTGGGAACTTGCATCTTGTATCTCGTAACTCGTAACTAGTACCTCGTAGATCGTACGATCGTAAGTCGTAATTCGTAACTCGTAACTCGTATATCGTGGCTCTCAACTCGAAACTCGTAACTCGTAACTCGTAAATCGCAGCTTATAATTCGCTACTCATAACCAGGAACTCGTATCTTGTGTATCGTAGCTTATAACCCATTACCTTTAACAAGGAACACGTATCTTGCCTCTCGTAGCTCGTAAATCGTTACTGATAAGTGGGAACTCGCAACTTGTATCTCGTGACGCGTAGCTCAGGACTTGAAACTCGTAACGCGTTACCGATAACTCGGAGCTTGTATCTTGTATCTCTTACCTTGTAACTCGTAACTCGTAACTTGTTACCTATTACTCGGAACTCGTATCTTCCATCTAGGATCTTGCAAATCATTGCCGATAACCTGGAACTCGTATCCTAGATCTTGAAGATCGTAACTCGTTACCAATAAGTGGGAACTCGCATCTTGTATCTCGTGACATGTAACTCAGAACTCGGAACTAGTAACGCGTTACCGTTAACTCGGAGCTCGTATCCTGTATCACTTACCTTGTAACTCGTTACTCGTAAACCTTAGCTTGGTGCCCATAACTCGGAACTCGAAACTTGATCTCGGATCTTGTAAATCAAAGACGATAGCCGCGAACTCTTATACTAGATCTAGTAGTTCGTAACTCATTACCGATAGGTGGAAACTCGCATCTTGTATCTCATGACGCAAAACTCAGAACTCGGAACTCGTTACGCGTAACCGATAACTCGGAGCTCGTAACTTGTAACTCGTAACTCGGTACCCATAACTCGGAACTCGTATCTTGTATCTAGTAGCTCGTAACTCATTACTGATTACTTGGAACTCGTATCTTCTGTCTCGTAGCTCGTTACGATAAGTGGGAACTTGCATCTTGTATCTCGTAACTCGTAACTAGTACCTCGTAGATCGTAGATCGTAAGTCGTAATTCGTAACTCGTAACTTGTATATCGTAACTCGCAACTCGAAGCTTGTAACTCGATACTCGTAACTCGTAAATCGCAGCTTACAACTTGCTACTCATAACCCGGAACTCGTATCTTGTGTATCGTAGCTTGTAACCCATTACCGATAACAAGGAGCTCGTGTCTTATATATCGTAACTTGTAATATATTACCGATAACCTGGAACTTGTATCTTGTATCTCTCACCTTGTAACTCGTAGCTCGTAACTCGTTACCCATTGCTCGGAACTCGTATCTTCTATCTCGGATCTCGCAAATCATTGCCGATAACCTGGAACTCATATCCTAGATCTTGAAGATCGTAACTCGTTACCATTACTAGTATCTCGTGACGTGTAACTCAGAAGTTGGAACTCGTAACGCGTTACCGATAACTCGGAGCTTGTATCTTGTATCTCTTACCTTGTAACTCGTAACTCGTTACCCATTGCTCGGAACTCGTATCTTCTATCTCGGATCTCGTAAATCATTGCCGATAACCTGGAACTCGTATACTAGATCTTGAAGATCGTAACTCGTTACCAATAAGTGGGTACTCGCATCTTGTATCTCGTAACTCGTAACTAGTAACTCGGTACCGATAGGTGGAAACTCGCATCTTCTATCTCAGACGCGAAACTCAGAACTTGCAACTCGTAACGCAAACCAATAACTCGGGAGCTCGTATATTGTGAGTCGTAATTCGTTACTCGTAACTCGTATATGGTAACTCGCAACTCGAAGCTTGTAACTCGAAACTCGTAACTCGTAACTCGTAAATCGCAGCTTATAACTTGCTACTCATAACCCGGGACTCGTATCTTGCGTATCGTAGCTTGTAACCCATTACCAATAACGAGGAACTCGTATCTTATATATCGTAACCTGTAATCTATTACCGATAACCTGGATTTCGTATCTTGCATCTCGTAGCTCGTAAATCGTTACCGATAAGTGGGAACTCGCAACTAGTATCTCGTGACGTATAACACAGAAGTTGGAACTCTTAACGCGTTACCGATAACTCGGAGCTTGTATCTTGTATCTCTTACCTTGTAACTCGGAACTCGTAGCTCGTAACTCGTTACCCATTGCTCTGAACTCGTATCTTCTATCTCGGATCTCGCAAATCATTGCCGATAACCGGGAACTCGTATACTAGACCATGAAGATCATAACTCGTTACCAATAAGTGGGAGCTCGCATCTTGTATCTCGTGACGTGTAACTCAGAACTCGGAACTAGAAACGCGTTACCGATAACTCGAAGCTCGTATCTTGTAACTCGTAACTCGTAACACTTAAATCGCAGCTTATAACTCGCTACCCACAACCCGGACCTCTTATCTTAAATATCGTAACTTATAATCCATTACCGATAACCTGGAACTCGTATCATGCATCTCGTAGCTCGTGAATCGTTACCGATAGATGGGAATTCGAATCTTGTATATAGTAGCTCGTAACTCATTACTGATTACCCGGAACTCGTATCTTGTGTATCGTAGATTGTAACCCGTTACCAATAACAAGGAACTCGAATCTTGCCTTACGTATCTCGTAACTCGTTACCAATAACTGGGAACTAGCATCTTGTATCTCGTAACTCGTAACTAGTACCTCGTAGATCGTAAGTCATAATTCGTAACTCGTAACTCGTAACTCGTATATCGTAGCTCTCAGCTCGAAACTCGTAACTCGTAAATCGCAGCTTATAATTCGCTACTCATAACCAGGAACTCGTATCTTGTGTATCGTAGCTTGTAACCCATTACCTTTAACAAGGAACACGTATCTTGCCTCTCGTAGCAATAAGTGGGAACTCGCATCTTGTATCTCGTGACGTGTAACTCAGAACTCGGAACTTGAAACCCGTTACCGATAACTCGGAGCTCGTATCTTGTAACTTGTAACTCGTAACTCGTTACCCATAACTCGGAACTCGTATCTTATATATCGTAACTTGTAATCCATCACCGATAACCTGGAACTCGTATCTTGCATCGCATAGCTCGTAAATCATAACCGATAAATGTAAACTCGCATCTTGTATCTCGTGAGGCGTAACCCTGGAGTCGGAACTCAAATGTGTTACCGATAACTCGGAGCTCGTATCTTGTATCACTTACCTTGCAACTTGTAACTCGTAACCCGTAATTCGTTGCCCATAACTCGGAACTCGAATCTTGATCTCGGATCTTGTAAATCATTGACGATAACCTCGAACTCGTATCTTAGATCTAGCAGTTCGTAACTAGTTGCCGATAGGTGAAAACTCGCATCTTGTATTTCATGACGCGAAAATCAGAACTCGGAACTCATTACGCGTAACCGATAAGCCTGAGCGCTTATCTTATAACTTATCACTCGTTACCCATAACTCGGAACCCGTATCTTGTATCTAGTAGCTCGTAACTCATTACTGATTACCTGGAACTCGTATCTTGTGTCTCGTAGCTCGTAACTTGTTACGATAAGTGGGAACTCGCATCTTGTATCTCGTAACTCGTAACTAGTACCTCGTAGATCTTAAGTCGTAATTCGTAACTGGTAACTCGTATATCGTAGCTCTCAACTCGAAACTCGTAACTCGTAAATCGCAGCTTATAATTCGCTACTCATAACCAGGAACTCGTATCTTGTGTATCGTAGCTTGTAACCCATTACCTTTAACAAGGAACACGTATCTTGCCTCTCGTAGCTCGTAAATGTTACTGATGAGTGGGAACTCGCAACTTGTATCTCGTGACGAGTAGCTCAGGACTTGGAACTCGTAACGCGCTACCGATAACTCGCAGCTTGTATCTTGTATCTCTTACCTTGTAACTCGTAACTCGTAACTCGTTACCTATTACTCGGAACTCGTATTTTCTATCTAGGATCTTGCAAATCATTGCCGATAACCTGGAAATCGTACCCTAGATCTTGAAGATCGTAACTCGTTACCAATAAGTGGGAACTCGCTTCTTGTATCTCGTGACATGTAACTCAGAACTCGGAACTCGTAACGCGTAACCGATAACTCGGAGCTCGTATCTTGTAACTCATAACTCGTTACCCATAACTCGGAACTCGTATCTTGTATCTAGTAGCTCGTAACTCATTACTGATTACTTGGAACTCGTATCTTCTGTCTCGTAGCTCGTTACGATAAGTGGGAACTTGCATCTTGTATCTCGTAACTCGTAACTAGTACCTCGTAGATCGTAGATCGTAAGTCGTAATTCGTAACTCGCAACTCGAAGCTTGTAACTCGAAACTCGTAACTCGTAAATCGCAGCTTATAACTTGCTACTCATAACCCGGAACTCGTATCTTGTGTATCGTAGCTTGTAACCCATTACCAATAACAAGGAGCTCGTATCTTATATATCGTAACTTGTAATCTATCACCGATAACCTGGAACTCGTATCTTGCATCTCGTAGCTCGTAAATCGTTACCGATAAATGGGAACTCGCAACTTGTATCTTGTAACGTGTAACTCAGAACTCGGAACTAGTAACGCGTTACAGATAACTCGGAGCTCGTATCTTGTATCACTTACCTTGTAACCCGTTACTCGTAAACCTTAACTCGTTGCCCATAACTCGGAACTCGAATCTTGATCACGGATTTTGTAAATCAATGACGATAGCCACGAACTCGTATCCTAGATCTAGTAGTTTGTAACTCATTACCGATAGGTGGAAACTCGCATCTTGTATCTCATGACGCCAAACTCAGAACTAGGAACTCGTAACGCGAACCAATAACTCGGGAGCTCGTATATTGTAACTCGTAACTCGTTACCCATAACTCGGTACTCGTATCTTGTATCTAGTAGCTCGTAACTCATTACTGATTATCTGGAACTCGTATCTTGTGTCTCGTAGCTCGTAAATCGTCACGATAAGTGGGAGCTCGCATCTTGTATCTCGTAACTCGTTACTAGTACCTCGTAGATCGTGAGTTGTAATTCGTTACTTGTAACTCGTATATGGTAACTCGCAACTCGAAACTCGTAACTCATAGCTCGTAAATCGCAGCTTATAACTCGCTACTCAAAACCCGGAACTCGTGTCTTGCGTATCGTAGCCTGTAACACATTACCAATAACAAAGGTCTTGTATCTTACCTCTCGTAGCTCGTAAATCGTTACCGATAAGTAGGAACTCGCAACTTGTATCTAGTAACGCGTATCTCAGAACTTGTAACTCGTAACACGTTACTGATAACTCGAAGCATGTATCTTGTATCTCTTACCTTGTAACTCGCTACCCATAACCCGGACATCGTATCTTAAATATCGTAACTTATAATCCTTTACCAATAACCTGGAACTCTTATCATGCATCTCGTAACTCGTAAATCGTTACCGATAGATGGGAACTCGCATCTTGTATATAGTAGCTCGTAACTCATTACTGAATACCCGGAACTCGTATATTGTGTATCGTAGATTGTAACCCATTACCAATAACAAGGAACTCGTATCTTGTCTTTCGTATCTCGCAACTCGTTACCAATGAGTTGGAACTTGCATCTTGTATCTCGTAAATCGTAACTAGTACCTGGTAGATCGTAAGTCGTAATTCGTAACTCGTAACTCGTATATCGTAGCTCTCAACTCGAAACTCGTAACTCGTAACTCGTAAATAGCAGCTTATAATTCGCTTCTCATAACCAGGAACTCGTATCTTGTGTATTGTAGCTTGTAACCCATTTCCTTTAACAAGGAACTAGTATCTTGCCTCTCGTAGCTCATAAATCGTTACTGATAAGTGGGAACTCGCATCTTGTATCTCATGACGCGAAACTCAAAACTTGGAACTCGTAACGCGAACCAATAACTCAAAAGCTCGTATATTGTAAGTCGTGATTCGTTACTCGTAACTCGTATATGGTAACTCGCAACTCGCAACTCGTAACTCGAAACTCGTAACCCGTAAATCGCAGCTTATAACTCGCTACCCACAACCCGGACCTCGTATCTTAAATATCGTAACTTATAATCCACTACCGATAACCTGGAACTCGTATCAAGCATCTCGTAGCTCGTAAATCGTTACCGATAGATGGGAACTCGAATCTTGTATATAGTAGCTCGTAACTCATTACTGATTACCCGGAACTCGTATCTTGTGTATCGTAGATTGTAACCCATTACCAATAACAAGGAACTCGTATCTTGCCTTTCGTATCTCGTAACTCGATACCAATAAGTGGGAACTCGCATCTTGTATCTCGTAACTCGTAACTCGTAACTCGTATATCGTAGCTCTCAACTCGAAACTCGTAACTCGTAACTCGTAAATCGCAGCTTATAATTCGCTACTCATAACCAGGAACTCGTATCTTGTGTATCGTAGCTTGTAACCCATTACCATTAACAAGGAACACGTATCTTGCCTCTTGTAGCTCGTAAATCGTTACTGATAAGTGGGAACTCGCATCTTGTATCTCGTGACGTGTAACTCAGAACTCGGAACTAGACGCGTTACCGATAACTCGGAGCTCGTATCTTGTAACTCGTAACTCGAAACTCGTTACCCATAACGCGGAACTCGTATCTTATATATCGTAACTTGTAATCCATTACCGATAACCTGGATTTCGTATCTTCCATCTCGTAGCTCGTAAATCTTTACCGATAAATGGGAACATGCATCTTGTATCTCGTGACTCGTAACTCAGGACTCGGAACTCGAAAGTGTTACAGGTAACTCGGAGCTCGTATCTTGAATCACCTACGTTGTAACTCGTAACTTGTAACCCGTAACTCGTTGCCCTTAACTCAGAACGCGTTTCCGATAACTCGGAACGCGTTTCCGATAACTCGGAGCTCGTAACTTGTAAATCGTAACTCGTTACCCATAACCCGGAGCTCGTATCTTATATATCGTAACTTGCAATCCATCACCGATAACCTGGAACTCGTATCTTGCATCGCATAGCTCGTAAATCATAACCGATAAATGGAAACTCGCATCTTGTATCTCGTGAGGCGTAACCCAGGAGTCGGAACTCGAAAGTGTTACCCATAACTCGGAGCTCGTATCTTGTATCTAGTAGCTCGTAACTCATTACTGATTACCTGGAACTCGTATGTTGTGTCTCGTAGCTCGTAACTTGTTACGATAAGTGGGAACTCGCATCTTGTAACTCGTAACTCGTAACTAGTACCTCGTAGATCGTAAGTCGAAATTCGTAACTCGTAACTTGTATATCGTAACTCGCAACTCGTAACTCGTAACTCGTAAATCGCAGCTTATAACTCGCTACTCATAACCAGAAACTCGTATCTTGTGTATCGTAGCTTGTAACCCATTACCAATATCAAGGAACTCGTATCTTCTGTCTCGTAGCTCGTAACTCGTTACCGATAAGTGGGAACTCGCAACTTGTATCTCGTGACGTGTAACTCAGAAGTTGGAACTCGTAACGCGTTACCGATAACTCGGAGCTTGTATCTTGTATATCTTACCTTGTAACTCGTAGCTCGTAACTCGTATCTTCTATCTCGGACCTCGCAAATCATTGCCGATAACCTGGAACTCGTATCCTAGATCTTGAAGATCGTAACTCGTTACCAATAAGTGGGTACTCGCATCTTGTATCTCGTGACGCGTAACTCAGGACTCGGAACTCGAAAGTGTTACAGATAATTTGGAGCTCGTATCTTGTATCACTTACCTTACCATTACTGATTACCTGGAACTCGCATCTTGTATCTCGTAACTCGTAACTAGTACCTCGTAGATCGTAAGTCGGAATTCGTTACTCGTAACTCGTATATGGTAACTGGCAACTCGAAACTCGTAAATCGGAACTCGTAACTCGTGAATCGCAGCTTATAACTCGCTACCCATAACTCGGAACTCGTATCTTGTATCTAGTAGCTCGTAACTCATTACTGATAACCTGGAACTCGTATCTTGTGTCTCGTAGCTCGTAACTCGTTACGATAAGTGGGAACTCGCATCTTGTATCTCGTAACTAGTACCTCGTAGATCGTAACTTGTATTTCGTTACTTGTAACTCGTATATGGTAACTCGCAACTCGAAACTCGTAACTCGTTAATCGCAGCTTATAACTCGCTACTCATAACCCGGAACTCGTATCTTCTGTATCGTAGCTTGTAACACATTACCAATAACAAGGATCATGTATCTTGCCTCTCGTAGCTCGTAAATCGTTACCGATAGGTGGGAACTCGCAGCTTGTATCTAGTGACGCGTAACTCAGAACTTGTAACGCGTTACCAATAACTCGGAACTCGTATCTTAATTATCGTAACTTGTAATCCATTACCGATAACCTGGAACTCGGATGTTGCATCTCGTAGCTCGTAAATCGTTACCGATAAATGGGAACTCGTAACTTGTAACTCGTAACTCGTTCCGGAGCGCTTATCTTATAACTTATCACTCGTTACCCATAACTCGGAACCCGTATCTTGTATCTAGTAGCTCGTAACCCATTACTGATTACCTGGAACTCGTAACTTCTGTCTCGTAGCTCGTAACTCGTTACGATAAGTGGGAACTTGCATCTTGTATCTCGTAACTAGTACCACGTAGATCGTACATCGTAAGTCGTAATTCGTAACTCGTAACTTGTATATCGTAACTTGCAACTCGAAGCTTGTAACTCGAAACTCGTAACTCGTAACTCGTAAATCGCAGCTTATAACTTGCTACTCATAACCCAGAGCTCGTATCTTGTGTATCGTAGCTTGTTACCCATTACAAATAACAGAGAGCTCGTATCTTATATATCGTAACTTGTAATCTATTACCGATAACCTGGAACTCGATCTTGCATCTTGTAGCTCGTAAATCGTTACCGATAAGTGGGAACTCGCAACTTGTATCTCGTGACGTGTAACTCAGAAGTTGGAACTCGTAACGCGTTACCGATAATTTGGAGCTTGTATCTTGTATCTCTTACCTTGTAACTCGTAACTCGTAACTCGTTACCCATTGCTCGGAACTCGTATCCTCTATCTCGGATCTGGCAAATCATTGCCGATAACCTGGAACTCGTATCCTAGACCTTGAAGATCGTAACCCGTTACCAATAAGTGGGTACTCGCATCTTGTATCTCGTGACGCGTAACTCAGGACTCGGAACTCGAAAGTGTTACCGATAATCGGAGCTTGTATCTTGTATCACTTACCTTACCATTACTGATTACCTGGAACTCGCATCTTCTATCTCGTAACTCGTAACTAGTACCTCGAAGATCGTAAGTCGTAATTCGTTACTCGTAACTCGTATATGGTAACTCGCAACTCGAAACTCGTAAATCGAAACTCGTAACTCGTAAATCGCAGCTTATAACTCGCTACCCATAACTCGTAACACAAATCTTGATCACGGATTTTGTAAATCAATGACGATAGCCACGAACTCGTATCCTAGATCTAGTAGTTTGTAACTCGTTACCGATAGGCGGAAACTCGCATCTTGTATCTCATGACGCGAAACTCAGAACCTTGAACCCGCAACGCGAACCAATAACTCGGGAGCTCGTATATTGTAACTGGTAACTCGTTACTGATTACCTGGAACTCGTATCTTGTGTCTCGTAGCTCGTAACTCGTTACCGATAAGTAGGAACTCGCAGCTTGTATCTAGTGACGCGTAACTCAGAACTTGGAACTCGTAACGCGTTACCGATAACTCAGAGCATGTATCTTGTATCTCTTACCTTGTAACTCGCTACCCATAACCCGGACCTCGTATCTTAAATATCGTAACTTATAATCCTTTACCGATAACCTGGAACTCGTGTCAGCATCTCGTAACTCGTAATTCTTTACCGATAGATGGGAACTCGCATCTTGTATATAGTAGCTCGTAACTCATTACTGATTACCCGGAACTCGTATCTTGTGTATCGTAGATTGTAACCCATTACCAATAACAAGGAACTCGTATCTTGCCTTCCGTAACTGGTTACCAATGAGTGGGAACTTGCATCTTGTATCTCGTAACTCGTAACTAGTACCTCGTAGATCGTAAGTTGTAATTCGTTACTTGTAACTCGTATATGGTAACTCGCAACTCGAAACTCGCAACTCGAAACTCGTAACTCGTAAATCGCAGCTTATAACTCGCTACTCATAACCCGGAACTCGTATCTTGTGTATCGTAGCTTGTAACACATTACCAATAGCAAGGATCTTGTATCTTTCCTCTCGTAGCTCGTAAATAGTTACCGATAAGTGGGAACTCGCAACTTGTATCTAGTAACGCGTATCTCAGAACTTGTAACTCGTAACACGTTACTGATAACTCGGAGCATGTATCTTGTATCACTTACCTTGTAACTCGTTACCAATAACTTGGAACTTTATCTTATATATCGTAACTTGTAATCCATTGCCGATAACCTGGAACTCGTATGTTGCATCTCGTAGCTCGTAATTCTTTACCGATAAGTGGGAACTCGCAACTTGTACCTCGTGACGCGTAACTCATAACTTGGAACTCGAAACGCGTTAGCGATAACTCGGAGCTTGTAGCTTGTATCTCTTACCTTGTGACTCGTAACTCGTAACTCGTTTTCAATACCTCGGAACTCGTATCTTATATATCGTAACTTGTAATCCATTACCGAGAACCTGAAACTCGTATCTTGCATCTCGTAGCTCGTAAATCGTTATCGATAAATGGGAACTCGCATCTTGTATCTCGTGACGCGTAACTCAGACTCGGAACGTGTAAGTGTTACCGATAACTCGGAACTCGTATCTTGTATCACTTACCTTGTAACTCGTAACCTGTAACTCGTTGCCCATAACTCGGAACTCGTATCTTATATATCGTAACTTGTAATCCATTACCGATAACCTGGAACTCGTATCTTGCATCGCGTAGCTCGTAAATCGTTACCGATAGATGGGAACTAGTTTCTTATATATAGTAGCTCGTAACTCATTACTAATTACCCGGGACTCGTATCTTGTGTATCGTAGATTGTAACCCATTACCAATAACAAGTCTCGTATCTTGCCTTTCGTATCTCGTAACTGGTCACCAATAAGTGGGAACTCGCATCTCGTATCTCGTAAGTCGTAACTAGTACCTCGTAGATCGTAAGTCGTAATTCGCAACTCGTATATGGTAACTGGCAACTCGAAACTCGTAAATCGGAACTCGTAACTCGTGAATCGCAGCTTATAACTCGCTACCCATAACTCAGAACTCGTATCTTGTATCTAGTAGCTCGTAACTCATCACTGATAACCTGGAACTCGTATCTTGTGTCTCGTAGCTCGTAACTCGTTATGATAAGTGGGAACTCGCATCTTGTATCTCGTAACTAGTACCTCGTAGATCGTAAGTCGTAATTCGCAACTCGTATATGGTAACTCGCAACTCGAAACTCGTAACTCGTAAATCGCAGCTTATAACTCGCTACTCATAACCCGGAACTCGTATCTTCTGTATCGTAGCTTGTAACACATTACCAATAACAAGGATCATGTATCTTGCCTCTCGTAGCTCGTAAATCGTTACCGATAAGTAGGAACTCGCAACTTGTATCTAGTGACGCGTAACTCAGAACTAGGAACTCGTAACGCGTTACCTATAACTCGGTCCTCGTATCTTAAATATCGTAACTTATAATACTTTACCGATAACCTGGAACTCGTATCATGCATCTCGTAACTCGTAAATCGTTACCGATAGGAGGGAACTCGCATCTTGTATAATGTAGCTCGTAGCTCATTACTGATTACCCGGAACTCGTATCTTGTGTATCGTAGCTTGTAACACATTACCAATAGCAAGGATCTTGTATCTTGCCTCTCGTAGCTCGTAAATCGTTACCGATAAGTGGGATCTCGCAGCTTGTATCTAGTGACGCATAACTCAGAACTTGGAACTTGTAACGCGTTACCAATAATTCGGAACTCGTATCTTAATTATCGTAACTTGTAATCCATTACCGATAACCTGGAACTCGGATGTTGCATCTCGTAGCTCGTAAATCGTTACCGATAAATGGGAACTCGTAACTTGTAACTCGTAACTCATTACTGATTACCTGGAACTCGTAACTTCTGTCTCGTAGCTCGTAACTCGTTACGATTAGTGGGAACTCGCATCTTGTATCTCGTAACTAGTACCTCGTAGATCGTAAGTCGTAATTCGTAACTGGTAACTCGTATATCGTAGCTCTCAACTCGAAACTCGTAACTCGTAACTCGTAAATCGCAGCTTATAATTCGCTACTCATAACCAGGAACTCGTATCTTGTGTATCGTAGCTTGTAACCCATTACCTTTAACAAGGAACACGTATCTTGCCTCTCGTAGCTCGTAAATGTTACTGATGAGTGGGAACTCGCAACTTGTATCTCGTGACGTGTAACTCAGAAGGTGGAACTCGTAACGCGTTACCGATAATTTGGAGCTTGTATCTTGTATCTCTTACCTTGTAACTCGTAACTCGTTACCCATTGCTCGGAACTCGTATCCTCTATCTCGGATCTCGCAAATCATTGCCGATAACCTGGAACTCGTATCCTAGACCTTGAAGATCGTAACTCCTAACCAATAAGTGCGTACTCGCATCTTGTATCTCGTAACTCGTAACTAGTAACTCGTTACCGATAGGTGGAAACTCGCATCTTGTATCTCAGAAGCGAAACTCAGAACTTGCAACTCGTAACGCAAACCAATAACTCGGGAGCTCGTATATTGTAAGTCGTAATTCGTTACTCCTAACTCGTATATGGTAACTCGCAACTCGAAGCTTGTAACTCGAAACTAGTAACTCGTAACTCGTAAATCGCAGCTTATAACTCGCTACTCGTAACCAGAAACTCGTATCTTGTGTATCGTAGCTCGTAACCCATTACCAATAACAAGGAACTCGTATCTTGCCTCTGGTAGCTCGTAAATGGTTACCGATAAGTGGGAACTCGCAACTTGTATCTCGTGACGTGTAACTCAGAAGTTGGAACTCGTAACGCGTTACCGATAACTCGGAGCTTGTATCTTGTATATCTTACCTTGTAACTCGTAGCTCGTAACTCGTATCTTCTATCTCGGATCTCGCAAATCATTGCCGATAACCTGGAACTCGTATCCTAGATCTTGAAGATCGTATTCGTTACCAATAAGTGGGTACTCGCATCTTGTATCTCGTGACGCATAACTCAGGACTCGGAACCCGAAAGTGTTACCGATAATTTGGAGCTCGTATCTTGCATCACTTACCTTACCATTACTGATTACCTGGAACTCGCATCTTGTATCTCGTAACTCGTAACTAGTACCTCGTAGATCGTAAGTCGTAATTCGTTACTCGTAACTCGTATATGGTAACTCGCAACTCGAAACTCGTAAATCGAAACTCGTAACTCGTAACTCGTAAATCGCAGCTTATAACTCGCTACCCATAACTCGGAACCCGAATCTTGATCACTGATTTTTTAAATCAATGGCGATAGCCACGAACTCGTATCCTAGATCTAGTAGTTTGGAACTCGTTACCGATAGGTGGAAACTCGCATCTTGTATCTCATGACGCGAAACTCAGAACTTGGAACTCGTAACGCGAACCAATAACTCGGGAGCTCGTATATTGTAACTCGTAACTCGTTACCCATAACTCGGAACTCGTATCTTGTATCTAGTATCTCGTAACTCATTACTGATTACCTGGAACTCGTATCTTGTGTCTCGTAGCTCGTAACTCGTTACGATAAGTAGGAACTCGCAACTTGTATCTAGTGACGCGTAACTCAGAACTAGGAACTCGTAACGCGTTACCGATAACTCGGAGCATGTATCTTGTATCTCTTACCTTGTAACTCGCTACCTATAACCAGGACCTCGTATCTTAAATATTGTAACTTATAATCCTTTACCGATAACCTGGAACTCGTATCATGCACCTCGTAACACGTAAATCGTTACCGATAGATGGGAACTCGCATCTTGTATAATGTAGCTCGTAACTCATTACTGATTACCCGGAACTCGTATCTTGTGTATCGTAGCTTGTAACAGACTACCAATAGCAAGGGTCTTGTATCTTGCCCCTCGTAGCTCGTAAATCGTTACCGATAAGTGGGAACTCGCAACTTGTATCTAGTGACGCGTATATCAGAACTTGTAACTCGTAACACGTTACTGATAACTCGGAGCATGTATAATGTATCACTTACCTTGTAACTCATTACCAATAACTCGGAACTCGTATCTTATATATCGTAACTTGTAATCCATTACCGATAACCTGGAACTCGTATGTTGCATCTCGTAGCTCGTAAATCGTTACCGATAAATGGGAAATCGCAACTTGTATCTCGTAACGTGTAACTCAGAACTCGGAACTAGTAACGCGTTACCGATAACTCGGAGCTCGTATCTTGTATCACTTACCTTGTAACTCGTTACTCGTAAACCTTAGCTCGTTGCCCATAACTCGGAACTCGAATCTTGATCTCGGATCTTGTAAATCAATGACGATAGCCTCGAACTCTTATCCTAGATCTTGTAGTTCGTAACTCATTACCGATAGGTGGAAACTCGCGTCTTGTATCTCATGACGCAAAACTCAGAACTCGGAACTCGTAACGCGTAACCGATAACTCTGAACTCGTATCTTGTATCTCGTAACTGGTAACCCATAACTCGGAACTCGTATCTTGTATCCAGTAGCTCGTAAATCATTACTGATTACTTGGAACTCGTATCTTCTGTCTCGTAGCTCGTTACAATAAGTGGGAACTTGCATCTTGTATCTCGTAACTCGTAACTAGTACCTCGTAGATCGTAGATCGTAAGTCGTAATTCGTAACTCGTAACTTGTATATCGTGACTCGCAACTCGGAGCTTGTAATTCGAAACTCGTAACTCGTAAATCGCAGCTTATAACTTGCTACTCATAACCCGGAACTCGCATCTTGTGTATCGTAGCTTGTAACCCATTACCAATAACAAGGAACTCGTATCTTATATATCGTAACTTGTAATCTATTACCGATAACCTGGAACTCGTATCTTGCATCTCGTAGCTCGTAAATCGTTACCGATAAGTGGGAACTCGCAACTTGTATCTCGTGACGCGTAGCTCAGGACTTGGAACTCGTAACGCGTTACCGATAACTCGGAGCTTATATCTTGTATCTCTTACCTTGTAACTCGTAACTCGTAACTCGTTACCTATTACTCGGAACTCGCATCTTCTATCTAGGATCTTGCAAATCATTGCCGATAACCTGGAACTCGTATCCTAGATCTTGAAGATCGTAACTTGTTACCAATAAGTGGGAACTCGCATTTTGTATCTCGTAGCATGTAACTCAGAACTCGGAACTAGAAACGCGTTACCCATAACTCGGAACTCGTATCTTATATATCGTAACTTGTAATCCATTACCGATAACCTGGAACTCGTATGTTGCATCTCGTAGCTCGTAAATCGTTACCGATAAATGGGAAATCGCAACTTTTATCTCGTAACGTGTAACTCAGAACTCGGAACTAGTAACGCGTTACCGATAACTCGGAGCTCGTATCTTGTATCACTTACCTTGTAACTCGTTACTCGTAAACCTTAGCTCGTTGCCCATAACTCGGAACTCGAATCTTGATCTCGGATCTTGTAAATCAATGACGATAGCCTCGAACTCTTATCCTAGATCTAGTAGTTCGTAACTCATTACCGATAGGTGGAAACTCGCGTCTTGTATCTCATGACGCAAAACTCAGAACTCGGAACTCGTAACGCGTAAACGATAACTCTGAACTCGTATCTTGTATCTCGTAACTGGTAACCCATAACTCGGAACTCGTATCTTGTATCCAGTAGCTCGTAAATCATTACTGATTACTTGGAACTCGTATCTTCTGTCTCGTAGCTCGTTACAATAAGTGGGAACTTGCATCTTGTATCTCGTAACTCGTAACTAGTACCTCGTAGATCGTAGATCGTAAGTCGTAATTCGTAACTCGTAACTTGTATATCGTGACTCGCAACTCGGAGCTTGTAATTCGAAACTCGTAACTCGTAAATCGCAGCTTATAACTTGCTACTCATAACCCGGAACTCGCATCTTGTGTATCGTAGCTTGTAACCCATTACCAATAACAAGGAACTCGTATCTTATATATCGTAACTTGTAATCTATTACCGATAACCTGGAACTCGTATCTTGCATCTCGTAGCTCGTAAATCGTTACCGATAAGTGGGAACTCGCAACTTGTATCTCGTGACGCGTAGCTCAGGACTTGGAACTCGTAACGCGTTACCGATAACTCGGAGCTTATATCTTGTATCTCTTACCTTGTAACTCGTAACTCGTAACTCGTTACCTATTACTCGGAACTCGCATCTTCTATCTAGGATCTTGCAAATCATTGCCGATAACCTGGAACTCGTATCCTAGATCTTGAAGATCGTAACTTGTTACCAATAAGTGGGAACTCGCATTTTGTATCTCGTAGCATGTAACTCAGAACTCGGAACTAGAAACGCGTTACCCATAACTCGGAACTCGTATCTTATATATCGTAACTTGTAATCCATTACCGATAACCTGGAACTCGTATCTTCCATCTCGTAGCTCGTAAATCTTTACCGATAGATGGGAACACGCATCTTGTATCTCGTGACGCGTAACTTAGGACTCGGAACTCGAAAGTGTTACAGGTAACTCCGAGCTCGTATCTTGAATCACCTACCTTGTAGCTCGTGACTTGTAACCCGTAACTCGTTGCCCTTAACTCAGAACGCGTTTCCGATAACTCGGAAAGCGTTTCCGATAAATCGGAGCTCGTAACTTGTAACTCGTAGCTTGTAACTCGTAACTCGTTACCCATAACTTGGAACTCGTATCTTATATATCGTAACTTGCAATCCATCATAGATAACCTGGAACTCGTATCTTGCGTCGCATAGCTCGTAAATCATAACCGATAAATGGAAACTCGTATCTTGTATCTCGTGAGGCGTAACCCAGGAGTCGGAACTCGAATGTGTTACCGATAACTCGGAGCTCGTATCTTGTATCACTTACCTTGCAACTTGAAACTCGTAACCCGTAATTCGTTGCCCATAACTCGGAACTCGAATCTTGATCTCGGATCTTGTAAATCATTGACGATAACCTCGAACTCGTATCTTAGACCTAGCAGTTCGTAACTAGTTACCGATAGGTGAAAACTCGCATCTTGTATCTCATGACGCGAAACTCAGAACTCGGAACTCGTTACGCGTAACCGATAAACCGGAGGGCTTATCTTATAACTTATCACTCGTTACCCATAACTCGGAACCCGTATCTTGTATCTAGTAGCTCGTAACTCATTACTGATTACCTGGAACTCGTATCTTGTGTCTCGTAGCTCGTAACTTGTTACAATAAGTGGGAACTCGCATCTTGTATCTCGTAACTCGTAACTAGTACCTCGTAGATCGTAAGTCGTAATTCGTAACTCGTAACTCGTATATCGTGGCTCTCAACTCGAAACTCGTAACTCGTAACTCGTAAATCGCAGCTTATAATTCGCTACTCATAACCAGGAACTCGTATCTTGTGTATCGTAGCTTATAACCCATTACCTTTAACAAGGAAGACGTATCTTGCCTCTCGTAGCTCGTAAATCGTTACCGATAAGTGGGAACTCGCATTTAGTACCTCGTGACGTGTAACTCAGAAGTTGGAACTTGTAACGCGTTACCGATAACTCGGAGCTTGTATCTTGTATCTCTCACCTTGTAACTCGTAACTCGTAGCTCGTAACTCGTTACCCATTGCTCTGAACTCGTATCTTCTATCTCGGATCTCGCAAATCGTTGCCGATAACCAGGAACTCGTATCCTAGATCTTGAAGATCGTAACTCGTTACCAATAAGTGGGTACTCGCATCTTGTATCTCGTGACGCATAACTCAGGACTCGGAACTCGAAAGTGTTACCGATAATTTGGAGCTCGTATCTTGCATCACTTACCTTACCATTACTGATTACCTGGAACTCGCATCTTGTATCTCGTAACTCGTAACTAGTACCTCGTAGATCGTAAGTCGTAATTCGTTACTCGTAACTCGTATATGGTAACTCGCAACTCGAAACTCGTAAATCGAAACTCGTAGCTCGTAACTCGTAAATCGCAGCTTATAACTCGCTACCCATAACTCGGAACCCGAATCTTGATCACTGATTTTTTAAATCAATGGCGATAGCCACGAACTCGTATCCTAGATCTAGTAGTTTGGAACTCGTTACCGATAGGTGGAAACTCGCATCTTGTATCTCATGACGCGAATCTCAGAACTTGGAACTCGTAACGCGAACCAATAACTCGGGAGCTCGTATATTGTAACTCGTAACTCGTTACCCATTACTCGGAACTCGTATCTTGTATCTAGTATCTCGTAACTTATTACTGATTACCTGGAACTCGTATCTTGTGTCTCGTAGCTCGTAACTCGTTACTATAAGTAGGAACTCGCAACTTGTATCTAGTGACGCGTAACTCAGAACTAGGAACTCGTAACGCGTTACCGATAACTCGGAGCATGTATCTTGTATCTCTTACCTTGTAACTCGCTACCCATAACCAGGAACTCGTATCTTAAATATTGTAACTTATAATCCTATACCGATAACCTGGAACTCGTATCATGCATCTCGTAACTCGTAAATCGTTACCGATAGATGGGAACTCGCATCTTGTATAATGTAGCTCGTAACTCATTACTGATTACCCGTAACTCGTATCTTGTGTATCGTAGCTTGTAACAGACTACCAATAGCAAGGGTCTTGTATCTTGCCCCTCGTAGCTCGTAAATCGTTACCGATAAGTGGGAACTCGCAACTTGTATCTAGTGATGCGTATATCAGAACTTGTAACTCGTAACACGTTACTGATAACTCGGAGCATGTATAATGTATCACTTACCTTGTAACTCATTACCAATAACTCGGAACTCGTATCTTATATATCGTAACTTGTAATCCATTACCGATAACCTGGAACTCGTATGTTGCATCTCGTAGCTCGTAAATCGTTACCGATAAATGGGAAATCGCAACTTGTATCTCGTAACGTGTAACTCAGAACTCGGAACTAGTAACGCGTTACCGATAACTCGGAGCTCGTATCTTGTATCACTTACCTTGTAACTCGTTACTCGTAAACCTTAGCTCGTTGCCCATAACTCGGAACTCGAATCTTGATCTCGGATCTTGTAAATCAATGACGATAGCCTCGAACTCTTATCCTAGATCTAGTAGTTCGTAACTCATTACCGATAGGTGGAAACTCGCGTCTTGTATCTCATGACGCAAAACTCAGAACTCGGAACTCGTAACGCGTAACCGATAACTCGGAACTCGTATCTTGTATCTCGTCACTGGTAACCCATAACTCGGAACTCGTATCTTGTATCCAGTAGCTCGTAAATCATTACTGATTACTTGGAACTCGTATCTTCTGTCTCGTAGCTCGTTACAATAAGTGGGAACTTGCATCTTGTATCTCGTAACTCGTAACTAGTACCTCGTAGATCGTAGATCGTAAGTCCTAATTCGTTACTCGTAACTCGTATATGGTAACTCGCAATTCGAAACTCGTAAATCGAAACTTGTAACTCGTAATTGTAAATCGCAGCTTATAACTCACTACCCATAACTCGGAACTCGAATCTTGATCACGGATTTTGTAAATCAATGACGATAGCCACGAACTCGTATCCTAGAACTAGTAGTTTGTAACTCGTTACCGATAGGTGGAAACTTGCATCTTGTATCTCATGACGCGAAACTCAGAACTTGGAACTCGTGACGCGAACCAACAATTCGGGAGCTCGTATATTGTAGCTCGTAACTCGTTACCCATAACTCGGAACTCGTATCTTGTATCCAGTAGCTCGTAACTCATTACTGATTACCTGGAACTCGTATCTTGTGTCTCGTAGCTCGTAACTCGTTACGATAAGTGGGAACTCGCATCTTGTATCTCGTAACTCGTAACTAGTACCTCGTATATCGTAAGTTGTAATTCGTTACTTGTAACTCGTATATGGTAACTCGCAACTCGAAACTCACAACTCGAAACTCGTAAATCGCAGCTTATAACTCGCTACTCATAACCCGGAACTCGTATCTTGTGTATCGTAGCTTGTAACACATTACCAATAACAAGGATCTTGTATCTTGCCTCTCGTAGCTCGTAAATCGTTACCAATAAGTGGGTACTCGCATCTTGTATCTCGTGACGCGTAACTCAGGACTCGGAACTCGAAAGTGTTACCGATAATTTGGAGCTCGTATCTTGTATCACTTACCTTACCATTACTGAATGCCTGGAACTCGCATCTTCTATCTCGTAACTCGTAACTAGTACCTCGAAGATCGTAAGTCGTAATTCGTTACTCGTAACTCGTATATGGTAACTCGCAACTCGAAACTCGTAAATCGAAACTCGTGACTCGTAAATAGCAGCTTATAACTCGCTACCCATAACTCGTAACACAAATCTTGATCACGGATTTTGTAAATCAATGACGATAGCCACGAACTCGTATCCTAGATCTAGTAGTTTGTAACTCGTTACCGATAGGCGGAAACTCGCATCTTGTATCTCATGAAGCGAAACTCAGAACCTTGAACCCGCAACGCGAACCAATAACTCGGGAGCTCGTATATTGTAACTCGTAACTCGTTACCCATAACTCGGAACTCGTATCTTGTATCTAGTAGCTCGTGACTCATTACTGATTACCTGGAACTCGTATCTTGTGTCTCGTAGCTCGTAAATCGTTACCGATAAGTAGGAACTCGCAGCTTGTATCTAGTGACGCGTAACTCAGAACTTGGAACTCGTAACGAGTTACCGATAACTCAGAGCATGTATCTTGTATCTCTTACCTTGTAACTCGCTACCCATAACCCGGACCTCGTATCTTAAATATCGTAACTTATAATCCTTTACCGATAACCTGGAACTCGTGTCATGCATCTCATAACTCGTAAATCGTTACCGATAGATGGGAACTCGCATCTTGTATATAGTAGCTCGTAACTCATTACTGATTACCCGGAACTCGTATCTTGTGTATCGTAGATTGTAACCCATTACCAATAACAAGGAACTCGTATCTTGCCTTCCGTATCTCGTAACTCGTTACCAATGAGTGGGAACTTGCATCTTGTATCTCGTAACTCGTAACTAGTACCTTGTAGATCGTAAGACGTAATTCGTAACTCGTAACTCGTTTATGGTAACTCGCAACTCGAAACTCGTAACTCGTAAATCGCAGCTTATAACTCGCTACTCATAACCCGGAACACGTATCTTGTGTATCGTAGCTTGTAACACATTACCAATAGCAAGGATCTTGTATCTTTCCTCTCGTAGCTCGTAAATAGTTACCGATAAGTGGGAACTCGCAACTTGTATCTAGTAACGCGTATCTTAGAACTTGTAACTCGTAACACGTTACTGATAACTCGGAGCATGTATCTTGTATCACTTACCTTGTAACTCGTTACCAATAACTTGGAACTTTATCTTATATATCGTAACTTGTAATCCATTACCGATAACCTGGAACTCGTATGTTGCATCTCGTAGCTCGTAAATCTTTACCGATAAGTGGGAACTCGCAACTTGTACCTCGTGACGCGTAACTCATAACTTGGAACTCGAAACGCGTTAGCGATAACTCGGAGCTTGTAGCTTGTATCTCTTACCTTGTGACTCGTAACTCGTAACTCGTTTCCCATACCTCGGAACTCGTATCTTATATATCGTAACTTGTAATCCATTACCGAGAACCTGGAACTCGTATCTAGCATCTCGTAGCTCGTAAATCGTTATCGATAAATGGGAACTCGCATCTTGTATCTCGTGACGCGTAACTCAGACTCGGAACGTGTAAGTGTTACCGATAACTCGGAACTCGTATCTTGTATAACTTACCTTGTAACTCGTAACCCGTAACTCGTTGCCCATATCTCGGAACTCGTATCTTATATATCGTAACTTGTAATCCATTACAGAGAACCTGGAACTCGTATCTTGCATCGCGTAGCTCGTAAATCGTTACCGATAGATGGGAACTAGTTTCTTGTATATAGTAGCTCGTAACTCATTACTGATTACCCGGAACTCGTATCTTGTGTATCGTAGACTGTAACCCATTACCAATAACAAGGAACTCGTAACTTGCCTTTCGTATCTCGTAACTCGTCACCAATAAGTGGGAACTCGCATCTTGTATCTCGTAACTCGTAACTAGTACCTCGTAGATCGTAAGTCGTAATTCGTAACTCGTATATCGTAGCTCTCAACTCGAAACTCGTAACTCGTAACTCGTAACTCGTAAATCGCAGCTTATGATTCGCTACTCATAACCCGGAACACGTATCTTGTGTATCGTAGCTTGTAACACATTACCAATAGCAAGGATCTTGTATCTTTCCTCTCGTAGCTCGTAAATAGTTACTGATAAGTGGGAACTCGCAACTTGTATCTCGTGACGCGTAGCTCAGGACTTGGAACTCGTAACGCGTTACCGATAACTCGGAGCTTGTATCTTGTATCTCTTACCTTCTGACTCGTAACTCGTAACTCGTTACCTATTACTCGGAACTCGTATCTTCTATCTAGGATCTTGCAAATCATTGCCGATAACCTGGAACTCGTATCCTAGATCGCGAAGATCGTAACTCGTTACCAATAAGTGGGAACTCGCATCTTGTATCTCGTAACGTGTAACTCAGAACTCGGAACTAGAAACGCGTTACCGATAACTCGGAGCTCGTATCTTGTAACTCGTAACTGGTAACTCGTTACCCATAACTCGAAACTCGTATCTTATATATCGTAACTTGTGATCCATTACCGATAACCTGGAACTCGTATCTTCCATCTCGTAGCTCGTAAATCTTTACCGATAAATGGGAACACGCATCTTGTATCTCGTGACGCGTAACTCAGGACTCGGAACTCGAAAGTGTTACAGGTAACTCGGAGCTCGTATCTTGAATCACCTACCTTGTAACTCGTAACTTGTAACCCGTAACTCGTTGCCCTTAACTCAGATCGCGTTTCCGATGACTCGGAACGCGTTTCCGATAACTCGGAGCTCGTAACTTGTAACTCGTAACTCGTTACCCATAACCCGGAACTCGTATCTTATATATCGTAACTTGCAATCCATCACCGACAACCTGGAACTCGTATCTTGCATCGCATAGCTCGTAAATCATAACCGATAAATGGAAACTCGCATCTTGTATCTCGTGAGGCGTAACCCAGGAGTCGGAACTCGAAAGTGTTACCCCATAACTCGGAGCTCGTATCTTGTATCTAGTAGCTCGTAACTCATTACTGATTACCTGGAACTCGTATGTTGTGTCTCGTAGCTCGTAACTTGTTACGATAAGTGGGAACTCGCATCTTCTAACTCGTAACTCGTAACTAGTACCTCGTAGATCGTAAGTCGAAATTCGTAACTCGTAACTTGTATATCGTAACTCGTAACTCGTAAATCGCAGCTTATAACTCGCTACTCATAACCAGAAACTCGTATCTTGTGTATCGTAGCTTCTAACTCGTTACGATAAGCGGGAACTTGCATCTTGTATCTCGTAACTAGTACCTCGTAGATCGTAGATCGTAAGTCGTTATTCGCAACTCGTAACTTGTATATCGTAACTCGCAACTCGAATCTTGTAACTCGAAACTCGTAACTCGTAAATCGCAGCTTATAACTTGCCACTCATAACCCGGAACTCCTATCTTGAGTATCGTAGCTTGTAACCTATTACCAATAACAAGGAACTCGTATCTTATATATCGTAACTTTTAATCTATTACCGATAACCTGGAACTCGTATCTTGCATCTCGTAGCTCGTAAATCGTTACCGATAAGTGGGTACTCGCAACTAGTATCTCGTGACGTGTAACTCAGAAGTTGGAACTCGTAACGCGAAACCGATAACTCGGAGCTTGTATCTTGTATCTCTTACCTTGTAACTCGTAACACGTAGCTCGTAACTTGTTACCCATTGCTCGGAACTCGTATCTTCTATCTCGGATCTCTCAAATCATTGCCGATAACCTGGAACTTGTATACTAGATCTTGAAGATCGTAACTCGTTACCAATAAGTGGGTACTCGCATCTTGTATCTCGTAACTCGTAATTAGTAACTCGTTACCGATAGGTGGGAACTCGCATTTTGTATCTCATGACGCGAAACTCAGAACTTGGAACTCGTAACGCGAACCAATAACTCGAAAGCTCGTATATTGTAAGTCGTAATTCGTTACTCGTAACTCGTATATGGTAACTCGCAACTCGAAACTCGTAACTCGTAACCCGTAAATTGCAGCTTATAACTCGCTACCCACAACCCGGACTTCGTATCTTATATATCGTAACTTATAATCCACTACCGATAACCTGGAACTCGTATCATGCATCTCGTAGCTCGTAAATCGTTACCGATAGATGGGAACTCGAATCTTGTATATAGTAGCTCGTAACTTATTACTGATTACCCGGAACTCGTATCTTGTGTATCGTAGATTGTAACCCATTACCAATAACAAGGAACTCGTATCTTGCCTTTTGTATCTCGTAACTCGTTACCAATAAGTGGGAACTCGCATCTTGTATCTCGTAACTCATAACTAGTACCTCGTAGATCGTAAGTCGTAATTCGTAACTCGTAACTCGTTACTCGTATATCGTAGCTCTCAACTCGGGACTCGTAACTCGTAACTCGTAACTCGTAAATCGCAGCTTATAATTCGCTACTCATAACCAGGAACTCGTATCTTGTGTATCGTAGCTTGTAACCCATTACCTTTAACAAGGAACACGTATCTTGCCTCTCGTAGCTCGTAAATCGTTACTGATAAGTGGGAACTCGCAACTTGTATCTCGTGACGCGTAGCTCAGGACTTGAAACTCGTAACGCGTTACCGATAACTCGGAGCTTGTATCTTGTATCTCTTACCTTGTAACTCGTAACTCGTAACCCGTTACCTATTACTCGGAACTCGTATCTCCTATCCAGGATCTTGCAAATCATTGCCGATAACCTGGAACTCGTATCCTACTAGATCTTAAAGTTCGTAACTCGTTACCAATAAGTGGGAACTCGCATATTGTATCTCGTGACGTGTAACTCAGAACTCGGAACTAGAAACAAGTTACCGACAACTCGGAGCTCGTATCTTGTAACTCGTAACTCGTAGCTCTTTACCCATAACTCGGAACTCGTATCTTAATTATCGTAACTTGTAATCCATTACCGATAACCTGGAACTCCCATCCATCCATCTCGTAGCTCGTAAATCTTTACCGATAAATGGGAACACGCATCTTGTATCTCGTGACGCGTAACTCAGGACTCGGAACTCGAAAGTGTTACAGGTAACTCGGAGCTCGTATCTTGAATCACCTACCTTGTAACTCGTAACTTGTAACTCGTAACTCGTTACCCATAACTCGGAACTCGTATCTTATTAATCGTAACTTGCAATTCATCACCGATAACCTGGAGCTCGTATCTTGCATCGCATAGCTTGTAACTCATAACCGATAAATGGAAACCCGTATCTTGTATCTCGTGAGGCGTAACCCAGGAGTCGGAACTCGAAAGTGTTACCGATAACTCGGAGCTTGTATCTTGTATCACTTACCTTGTAACTTGTAACTCGTAACCCGTAACTTGTTGCCCATAACTCGGAACTCGAATCTTGATCTCGGATCTCTTAAATCAATGACGATAACCTCGAACTCGTATCTTAGATCTAGTAGTTCGTAACTAGTTACCGATAGGTGAAAACTCGCATCTTGTATCTCATGAAGCGAAACTCAGAACTCGGAACTCGTAACGCGTAACTGATAAGCCGGAGCGCTTATCTTATAACTTATCACTCGTTACCCATAACTCGGAACCCGTATCTTGTATCTAGTAGCTCGTAACCCATTACTGATTACCTGGAACTCGTAACTTCTGTCTCGTAGCTCGTAACTCGTTACGATAAGTGGGAGCTTGCATCTTGTATCTCGTAACTCGTAACTAGTACCACGTAGATCGTACATCGTAAGTCGTAATTCGTAACTCGTAACTTGTATATCGTAACTCGCAACTCGAAGCTTGTAACTCGAAACTCGTAACTCGTAACTCGTAAATCGCAGCTTATAACTTGCTACTCATAACCCAGAGCTCGTATCTTGTGTATCGTAGCTTGTTACCCATTACCAATAACAGAGAACTCGTATCTTATATATCGTAACTTGTAATCTATTACCGATAACCTGGAACTCGATCTTGCATCTTGTAGCTCGTAAATCGTTACCGATAAGTGGGAACTCGCAACTTGTATTTCGTGACGTGTAACTCAGAAGTTGGAACTCGTAACGCGTTACCGATAACTCGGAGCTTGTATCTTGTATATCTTACCTTGTAACTCGTAGCTCGTAACTCGTATCTTCTATCTCGGACCTCGCAAATCATTGCCGATAACCTGGAACTCGTATCCTAGATCTTGAAGATCGTAACTCGTTACCAATAAGTGGGTACTCGCATCTTGTATCTCGTGACGCGTAACTCAGGACTCGGAACCCGAAAGTGTTACCGATAATTTGGAGCTCGTATCTTGCATCACTTACCTTACCATTACTGATTACTTGGAACTCGCATCTTGTATCTCGTAACTCGTAACTAGTACCTCGTAGATCGTAAGTCGTAATTCGTTACTCGTAACTCGTATATGGTAACTCGCAACTCGAAACTCGTAAATCGAAACTCGTAACTCGTAAATCGCAGCTTATAACTCGCTACCCATAACTCGGAACTCGTATCTTGTATCTAGTAGCTCGTAACTCGTTACGATAAGTGGGAACTCGCATCTTGTATCTCGTAACTAGTACCTCGTAGATCGTAACTTGTATTTCGTTACTTGTAACTCGTATATGGTAACTCGCAACTCGAAACTCGTAACTCGTTAATCGCAGCTTATAACTCGCTACTCATAACCCGGAACTCGTATCTTCTGTATCGTAGCTTGTAACACATTACCACTAGCAAGGATCCTGTATCTTGCCTCTCGTAGCTCGTAAATCGTTACCGATAAGTGGGATCTCGCAGTTTGTATCTAGTGACGCGTAATTCAGAACTTGGAACTTGTAACGCGTTACCAATAACTCGGAACTCGTATCTTAATTATCGTAACTTGTAATCCATTACCGATAACCTGGAACTCGTATCCTAGACCTTGAAGATCGTAACTCGTTACCAATAAGTGGGTACTCGCATCTCGTATCTCGTGACGCGTAACTCAGGACGGAACTCGAAAGTGTTACCGATAATTTGGAGCTCGTGTCTTGTATCACTTACCTTACCATTACTGATTACCTGGAACTCGCATCTTCTATCTCGTAACTTGTAACTAGTACCTCGTAGATCTAAGTCGTAATTCGTTACTCGTAACTCGTATATGGTAACTCGCAATTCGAAACTCGTAAATCGAAACTCGTAACTCGTAAATCGCAGCTTATAACTCGCTACCCATAACTCGGAACTCGAATCTTGATCACGGATTTTGTAAATCAATGACGATAGCCACGAACTCGTATCCTAGATCTAGTAGTTTGTAACTTATTACCGATAGGTGGAAACTCGCATCTTGTATCTCATGACGCGAAACTCAGAACCTTGAACCCGCAACGCGAACCAATAGTTCGGGAGCTCGTATATTGTAGCTCGTAACTCGTTACCCATAACTCGGAACTCGTATCTTGTATCCAGTAGCTCGTATCTCATTACTGATTACCTGGAACTCGTATCTTGTGTCTCGTAGCTCGTAACTCGTTACGATCAGTGGGAACTCGCATCTTGTATCTCGTAACACGTAACTAGTACCTCGTAGATCGTAAGTTGTAATTCGTTACTTGTAACTCGTATATGGTAACTCGCAACTCGAAACTCGCAACTCGAAACTCGTAACTCGTAAATCGCAGCTTATAACTCGCTACTCATAACCCGGAACTCGTATCTTGTGTATCGTAGCTTGTAACACATTACCAATAACAAGGATCTTGTATCTTGCCTCTCGTAGCTCGTAAATCGTTACCAATAAGTGGGTACTCGCATCTTGTATCTCGTGACGCATAACTCAGGACTCGGAACCCGAAAGTGTTACCGATAATTTGGAGCTCGTATCTTGCATCACTTACCTTACCATTACTGATTACCTGGAACTCGCATCTTGTATCTCGTAACTCGTAACTAGTACCTCGTAGATCGTAAGTCGTAATTCGTTACTCGTAACTCGTATATGGTAACTCGCAACTCGAAACTCGTAAATCGAAACTCGTAACTCGTAAATAGCAGCTTATAACTCCCTACCCATAACTCGTAACACAAATCTTGATCACGGATTTTGTAAATCAATGACGATAGCCACGAACTCGTATCCTAGATCTAGTAGTTTGTAACTCGTTACCGATAGGCGGAAACTCGCATCTTGTATCTCATGACGCGAAACTCAGAACCTTGAACACGCAACGCGAACCAATAACTCGGGAGCTCGTATATTGTAACTCGTAACTCGTTACCCATAACTCGGAACTCGTATCTTGTATCTAGTAGCTCGTAACTCATTACTGATTACCTGGAACTCGATCTTGCATCTTGTAGCTCGTAAATCGTTACCGATAAGTGGGAACTCGCATTTAGTATCTCGTGACGTGTAACTCAGAAGTTGGAACTTGTAACGCGTTACCGATAACTCGGAGCTTGTATCTTGTATCTCTTACCTTGTAACTCGTAACTCGTAGCTCGTAACTCGTTACCCATTGCTCTAAACTCGTATCTTCTATCTCGGATCTCGCAAATCATTGCCGATAACCTGGAACTCATATCCTAGATCTTGAAGATCGTAACTCGTTACCAATAAGTGGGTACTCGCATCTTGTATCTCGTGACGCGTAACTCAGGACTCGGAACCCGAAAGTGTTACCGATAATTTGGAGCTCGTATCTTGCATCACTTACCTTACCATTACTGATTACTTGGAACTCGCATCTTGTATCTCGTAACTCGTAACTAGTACCTCGTAGATCGTAAGTCGTAATTCGTTACTCGTAACTCGTATATGGTAACTCGCAACTCGAAACTCGTAAATCGAAACTCGTAACTCGTAACTCGTAAATCGCAGCTTATAACTCGCTACTCATAACTCGGAACCCGAATCTTGATCACTGATTTTTTAAATCAATGGCGATAGCCACGAACTCGTATCCTAGATCTAGTAGTTTGGAACTCGTTACGGATAGGTGGAAACTCGCATCTTGTATCTCATGACGCGAAACTCAGAACTTGGAACTCGTAACGCGAACCAATAACTCGGGAGCTCGTATATTGTAACTCGTAACTCGTTACCCATAACTCGGAACTCGTATCTTGTATCTAGTATCTCGTAACTCATTACTGATTACCTGGAACTCGTATCTTGTGTCTCGTAGCTCGTAACTCGTTACGATAAGTAGGAACTCGCAACTTGTATCTAGTGACGCGTAACTCAGAACTAGGAACTCGTAACGCGTTACCGATAACTCGGAGCATGTATCTTGTATCTCTTACCTTGTAACTCGCTACCCATAACCAGGACCTCGTATCTTAAATATTGTAACTTGTAATCCTTTACCGATAACCTGGAACTCGTATCATGCATCTCGTAACTCGTAAATCGTTACCGATAGATGGGAACTCGCATCTTGTATAATGTAGCTCGTAACTCATTACTGATTACCCGGAACTCGTATCTTGTGTATCGTAGCTTGTAACAGACTACCAATAGCAAGGGTCTTGTATCTTGCCCCTCGTAGCTCGTAAATCGTTACCGATAAGTGGGAATTCGCAACTTGTATCTAGTGACGCATATATCAGAACTTGTAACTCGTAACACGTTACTGATAACTCGGAGCATGTATAATGTATCACTTACCTTGTAACTCATTACCAATAACTCGGAACTCGTATCTTATATATCGTAACTTGTAATCCATTACCGATAACCTGGAACTCGTATGTTGTATCTCGTAGCTCGTAAATCGTTACTGATAAATGGGAACTCGCAACTTGTATCTCGTAACGTGTAACTCAGAACTCGGAACTAGTAACGCGTTACCGATAACTCGGAGCTCGTATCTTGTATCACTTACCTTGTAACTCGTTACTCGTAAACCTTAGCTCGTTGCCCATAACTCGGAACTCGAATCTTGATCTCGGATCTTGTAAATCAATGACGATAGCCTCATGACGCAAAACTCAGAACTCGGAACTCGTAACGCGTAACCGATAACTCGGAGCTCGTAACTTGTAACTCGTAACTCGGTACCCATAACTCGGAACTCGTATCTTGTATCTAGTAGCTCGTAACTCATTACTGATTACTTGGAACTCGTATCTTCTGTCTCGTAGCTCGTTACGATAAGTGGGAACTTGCATCTTGTATCTCGTAACTCGTAACTAGTACCTCGTAGATCGTAGATCGGAAGTCGTAATTCGTAACTCGTAACTTGTATATCGTAACTCGCAACTCGAAGCTTGTAACTCGAAACTCGTAACTCGTAACTCGTAAATCGCAGCTTATAACTTGCTACTCATAACCCGGAACTCGTATCCTGTGTATCGTAGCTTGTAACCCATTACCAATAACAAGGAGCTCGTGTCTTATATATCGTAACTTGTAATATATTACCGATAACCTGGAACTTGTATCTTGTATCTCTCACCTTGTAACTCGTAGCTCGTAACTCGTTACCCATTGCTCGGAACTCGTATCTTCTATCTCGGATCTCGCAAATCATTGCCGATAACCTGGAACTCATATCCTAGATCTTGGAGATCGTAACTCGTTACCAATAAGTGGGTACTCGCATCTTGTATCTCGTGACGCGTAACTCAGGATTCGGAACTCGAAAGTGTTACCGATAATTTGGAGCTCGTATCTTGTATCACTTACCTCACCATTACTGATTACCTGGAACTCGCATCTTGTATCTCGTAACTCGTAACTAGTACCTCGTAGATCGTAAGTCGTAATTCGTTACTCGTAACTCGTATATGGTAACTCGCAACTCGAAACTGGTAAATCGAAACTCGTAACTCGTAACTCGTAAATCGCAGCATATAACTCGCTACCCATAACTCGGAACTCGAATCTTGATCACGGATTTTGTAAATGAAAGACGATAGCCGCGAACTCTTATACTAGATCTAGTAGTTCGTAACTCATTACCGATAGGTGGAAACTCGCATCTTGTATCTCATGACGCAAAACTCAGAACTCGGAACTCGTAACGCGTAACGGATAACTCGGAGCTCGTAACTTGTAACTCGTAACTCGGTACCCATAACTCGGAACTCGTATCTTGTATCTAGTAGCTCGTAACTCATTACTGATTACTTGGAACTCGTATCTTCTGTCTCGTAGCTCGTTACGATAAGTGGGAACTTGCATCTTGTATCTCGTAACTCGTAACTAGTACCTCGTAGATCGTAAGTCGTAATTCGTTACTCGTAACTCGTATATGGTAACTCGCAACTCGAAACTGGTAAATCGAAACTCGTAACTCGTATCTCGTAAATCGCAGCATATAACTCGCTACCCATAACTCGGAACTCGAATCTTGATCACGGATTTTGTCAATCAATGACGATAGCCACGAACTCGTATCCTAGATCTAGTAGTTTGTAACTTATTACCGATAGGTGGAAACTCGCATCTTGTATCTCATGACGCGAAACTCAGAACTAGGAACTCGTAACGCGAACCAATAACTCGGGAGCTCGTATATTGTAACTCGTAACTCGTTACCCAAAACTCGGAACTCGTAAATTGTATCTAGTAGCTCGTAACTCATTACTGATTACCTGGAACTCGTATCTTGTGTCTCGTAGCTCATAAATCGTCACGATAAGTGGGAGCTCGCATCTTGTATCTCGTAACTCGTAACTAGTACCTCGTGGATCGTAAGTTGTAATTCGTTACTTGTAAGTCGTATATGGTAACTCGCAACTCGAAACTCAAAACTAGTAACTCGAAACTCGTAACTCATAACTCGTAAATCGCAGCTTATAACTCGCTACTCAAAACCCGGAACTCGTGTCTTGTGTATCGTAGCCTGTAACACATTACCAATAACAAAGATCTTGTATCTTACCTCTCGTAGCTCGTAAATCGTTACCGATAAGTAGGAACTCGCAACTTGATCTAGTGACGCGTAACTCTGAACTTGGAACTCGTAACGCGTTACCGATAACTCGGAGCATGTATCTTGTATCTCTTACCTTGTAACTCGCTACCCATGACCCGGACCTCGTATCTTAAATATCGTAACTTATAATCCTTTACCGATAACCTGGAACTCGTATCATGCATCTCGTTAATCGTTACCGATAGATGGGAACTCGCATCTTGTATATAGTAGCTCGTAACTCATTACTGATTACCCGGAACTCGTATCTTGTGTATCGTAGATTGTAACCCATTACCAATAACAAGGAACTCGTATCTTGCCTTTCGTATCTCGCAACTCGTTACCAATGAGTGGGAACTTGCATCTTGTATCTCGTAACTCGTAACTAGTACCTTGTAGATCGTAAGTCGTATTTCGTAACTCGTAACTCGTGTATGGTAACTCGCAACTAGTAACTCGAAACTCGTAACTCATAACTCGTAAATCTCAGCTTATAACTCGCTACTCAAAACCCGGAACTCGTGTCTTGTGTATCGTAGCCTGTAACACATTACCAATAACAAAGATCTTGTATCTTACCTCTCGTAGCTCGTAAATCGTTACAGATAAGTGGGAAATCGCAACTTGTATCTAGTGACGCGTATCTCAGGACTTGCAACTCGTAACACGTTACTGATAACTCGGAGCATGCATCTTGTACCACTTACCTTGCAACTTGAAACTCGTAACCCGTAATTCGTTGCCCATAACTCGGAACTCGAATCTTGATCTCGGATCTTGTAAATCATTGACGATAACCTCGAACTCGTATCTTAGACCTAGCAGTTCGTAACTAGTTACCGATAGGTGAAAACTCGCATCTTGTATCTCATGACGCGAAACTCAGAACTCGGAACTCGTAACGCGTAACCGATAAACCGGAGGGCTTATCTTATAACTTATCACTCGTTACCCATAACTCGGAACCCGTATCTTGTATCTAGTAGCTCGTAACTCATTACTGATTACCTGGAACTCTTATCCTGTGTCTCGTAGCTCGTAACTTGTTACGATAAGTGGGAACTCGCATCTTGTATCTCGTAACTCGTAACTAGTACCTCGTAGATCGTAAGTCGTAATTCGCAACTCGTAACTCGTATATCGTGGCTCTCAACTCGAAACTCGTAACTCGTAAATCGCAGCTTATAATTCGCTACTCATAACCAGGAACTCGTATCTTGTGTATCGTAGCTTATAACCCATTACCTTTAACAAGGAACACGTATCTTGCCTCTCGTAGCTCGTAAATCGTTACTGATAAGTGGGAACTCGCAACTTGTATCTCGTGACGCGTAGCTCAGGACTTGAAACTCGTAACGCGTTACCGATAACTCGGAGCTTGTATCTTGTATCTCTTACCTTGTAACTCGAAACTCGTAACTCGTTACCTATTACTCGGAGCTCGTATCTTCCATCTAGGATCTTGCAAATCATTGCCGATAACCTGGAACTCGTATCCTAGATCTTGAAGATCGTAACTCGTTACCTATAAGTGGGAACTCGCATCTTGTATCTCGTGACATGTAACTCAGAACTCGGAACTAGTAACGCGTTACCGATAACTCGGAGCTCGTATCCTGTATCACTTACCTTGTAACTCGTTACTCGTAAACCTTAACTCGGTGCCCATAACTCGGAACTCGAAACTTGATCTCAGATCTTGTAAATCAATGACGATAGCCTCGAACTCTTATCCTAGATCTAGTAGTTCGTAACTCATTACCGATAGGTGGAAACTCGCATCTTGTATCTCATGACGCAAAACTCAGAACTCGGAACTCGTAACGCGTAACCGATAACTCGGAACTCGTATCTTGTATCTCGTAACTCGTTACCCATAACTCGGAACTCGTATCTTGTATCTAGTAGCTCGTAACTCATTACTGATTACTTGGAACACGTATCTTCTGTCTCCTAGCTCGTAACTCGTTACGATAAGTGGGAACTTGCATCTTGTATCTCGTTACTCGTAACTAGTACCTCGTAGATCGTAGATCGTAAGTCGTAATTCGTAACTCGTAACTTCTATATCTTAACTCGCAGCTCGAAGCTTGTAACTCGAAACTCGTAACTCGTAACTCGTAAATCGCAGCTTATAACTTGCTACTCATAATCCGGACCTCGTATTTTAAATATCGTAACTTATAATCCATTACCGATAACCTGGAACTCGTATCATGCATCTCGTAGCTCGTAAATCGTTACCGATAGATGGGAATTCGAATCTTGTATATAGTAGCTCGTAACTCATTACTGATTACCCGGAACTCGTATCTTGTGTATCGTAGATTGTAACCCATTACCAATAACAATGAACTCGTATCTTGCCTTTCGTATCTCGTAACTCGTTACCAATAACTGGGAACTAGCATCTTGTATCTCGTAACTCGTAACTAGTACCTCGTAGATCGTAAGTCATAATTCGTAACTCGTAACTCGTATATCGTAGCTCTCAACTCGAAACTCGTAAATCGCAGCTTATAATTCGCTACTCATAACCAGGAACTCGTATCTTGTGTATCGTAGCTTGTAACCCATTACCTTTAACAAGGAACACGTTTCTTGCCTCTCGTAGCTCGTAAATCGTTACCAATAAGTGGGAACTCGCATCTTGTATCTCGTGACGTGTAACTCAGAACTCGGAACTAGAAACCCGTTACCGATAACTCGGAGCTCGTATCTTGTAACTCGTAACTCGTAACTCGTAACCCATAACTCGGAACTCGTATCTTATATATCGTAACTTGTAATCCATCACCGATAACCTGGAACTCGTATCTTGCATCGCATAGCTCGTAAATCATAACCGATAAATGGAAACTCGCATCTTGTATCTCGTGAGGCGTAACCCAGGAGTCGGAACTCGAATGTGTTACCGATAACTCGGAGCTCGTATCTTGTATCACTTACCTTGCAACTTGTAACTCGTAACCCGTAATTCGTTGCCCATAACTCGGAACTCGAATCTTGATCTCGGATCTTGTAAATCATTGACGATAACCTCGAACTCGTATCTTAGATCTAGCAGTTCGTAACTAGTTGCCGATAGGTGAAAACTCGCATCTTGTATTTCATGACGCGAAACTCAGAACTCGGAACTCGTTACGCGTAACCGATAAGCCTGAGCGCTTATCTTATAACTTATCACTCGTTACCCATAACTCGGAACCCGTATCTTGTATCTAGTAGCTCGTAACTCATTACTGATTACCTGGAACTCGTATCTTGTGTCTCGTAGCTCGTAACTTGTTACGATAAGTGGGAACTCGCATCTTGTATCTCGTAACTCGTAACTAGTACCTCGTAGATCGTAAGTCGTAACTTGTAACTTGTAACTCGTATATCGTAACTCGCAACAGGCAACTCGCAACTCGTAACTCGTAAATCGCAGCTTATAACTCGCTACTCATAACCAGAAACTCGTATCTTGTGTATCGTAGCTTGTAACACATTACCAATAACAAGGAACTCGTATCTTGCCTCTTGTAGCTCGTAAATCGTTACCGATAAATGGGAACTCGCAACTTGCATCTCGTGACGTGTAACTCAGAAGTTGGAACTCGTAACGCGTTACCGATAATTCGGAGCTTGTATCTTGGATCTCTTACCTTGTAGCTCGTAACTCGTATCTTCTATCTCGGACCTCGCAAATCATTGCCGATAACCTGGAACTCGTATCCTAGATCTTGAAGATCGTAACTCGTTACCAATAAGTGGGTACTCGCATCTTGTATCTCGTGACGCGTAACTCAGGACTCGGAACTCGAAAGTGTTACCGATAATTTGGAGCTCGTTTCTTGCATCACTTACCTTACCATTACTGATTACCTGGAACTCGCATCTTGTATCTCGTAACTCGTAACTAGTACCTCGTAGATCGTAAGTCGTAATTCGTTACTCGTAACTCGTATATGGTAACTCGCAACTCGAAACTCGTAAATCGAAACTCGTAACTCGTAACTCGTAAATCGCAGCTTATAACTCGCTACCCATAACTCGGAACCCGAATCTTGATCACGGATTTTTTAAATCAATGGCGATAGCCACGAACTCGTATCCTGGATCTAGTAGTTTGTAACTCGTTACCGATAGGCGGAAACTCGCATCTTGTATCTCATGACGCGAAACTCAGAACCTTGAACCCGCAACGCGAACCAATAACTCGGGAGCTCGTATATTGTAACTCGTAACTCGTTACCCATAACTCGGAACTCGTATCTTGTATCTAGTAGCTCGTAACTCGTTACGATAAGTAGGAACTCGCAACTTGTATCTAGTGACGCGTAACTCAGAACTAGGAACTCGTAACGCGTTACCGATAACTCGGAGCAATTATCTTGTATCTCTTACCTTGTAACTCGCTACCCATAACCCGGACCTCGTATCTTAAATATCGTAACTTATAAAACTTTACCGATAACCTGGAACTCGTGTCATGCATCTCGTAACTCGTAAATCGTTACCGATAGATGGGAACTCGCATCTTGTATCTTGTACCCGGAACTCGTATCTTGTGTATCGTAGCTTGTAACAGATTACCAATAGCAAGGATCTTGTATCTTGCCTCCCGTAGCTCGTAAATCGTTACCGATAAGTGGGAACTCGCAACTTGTATCTAGTGACGCGTATCTCAGAACTTGTAACTCGTAACAGGTTACTGATAACTCGGAGCATGTATCTTGTATCACTTACCTTGTAACTCATTACCAATAACTCGGAACTCGTATCTTATATATCGTAACTTGTAATCCATTACCGATAACCTGGAACTCGTATGTTGCATCTCGTAGCTCGTAAATCGTTACTGATAAATGGGAAATCGCAACTTGTATCTCGTAACGTGTAACTCAGAACTCGGAACTAGTAACGCGTTACCGATAACTCGGAGCTCGTATCTTGTATTACATACCTTGTAATTCGTTACTCGTAAACCTTAACTCGTTGCTCATAACTCAGAACTCGAATCTTGATCTCGGATCTTGTAAATCAATGACGATAGCCTCGAACTCTTATCCTAGATCTAGTAGTTCGTAACTCATTACCGATAGGTGGAAACTCGCATCTTGTATCTCATGACGCAAAACTCAGAACTCGGAACTCGTAACGCGTAACCGATAACTCAGAACTCGTATCTTGTATCTAGTAGCTCGTAACTCATTACTGATTACTTGGAACTCGTATCTTCTGTCTCGTAGCTCGTTACGATAAGTGGGAACTTGCATCTTGTATCTCGTAACTCGTAACTAGTACCTCGTAGATCGTAGATCGTAAGTCGTAATTCGTAACTCGTAACTTGTATATCGTGACTCGCAACTCGGAGCTTGTAACTCGAAACTCGTAACTCGTAACTCGTAACTCGTAAATCGCAGCTTATAATTTGCTACTCATAACCCAGAGCTCGTATCTTGTGTCTCGTAGCTTGTAACCCATTACCAATAACAAGGAACTCGTATCTTATATATCGTAACTTGCAATCTATTACCGATAACCTGGAACTCGTATCTTGCATCTCGTAGCTTGTAAATCGTTACCGATAAGAGGGAACTTGCAACTTGTATCTCGTGACGTGTAACTCAGAAGTTGGAACTCGTAACGCGTTACCGATAACTCGGAGCTTGTATCTTGTATCTCTTACCTTGTAACTCGTAACTCGTAGCTCGTAACTCGTTACCCATTGCTCGGAACTCGTATCTTCTATCTCGGATCTCGCAAAACCGATAACCTGGAACTCGTATCCTAGACCTTGAAGATCGTAACTCGTTACCAATAAGTGGGTACTCGCATCTTGTATTTCGTGACGCGTAACTCAGGACTCGGAATTCGAAAGTGCTACCGGTAACTTGGAGCTCGTATCTTGTATCACTTACCTTGTAATTCGTAACTCGTAACCCGTAACACGTTGCCCATGTTTATACTCATAACCCGGAACTCGTACATGTGTATCGTAGCTTGTAACCCATTACCAATAACAAGGAACTCGTATCTTGCCTCTCGTAGCTCGTAAATCGTTACCGATGAGTGAGAACTCGCAACTTGTATCTCGTGACGCGTAACTCAGACTCGGAACGTGTAATTGTTACCGATAACTCGGAGCTCGTATCTTGTATAACTTACCTTGTAACTCGTAACCCGTAACTCGTTGCCCATAACTCGGAACTCGTAACGCGTAATCGATAACTCGGTGCTCTTATCTTGTAACTCGTCACTCGTTACCCATAACTCGGAACCCGTATCTTGTATCTAGTAGCTCGTAACTCATTACTGATTACCTGGAACTCCTATCTTGTGTCTCGTAGCTCGTAACTAGTACCTCGTAGATCGTAAGTCGTAATTCGTAACTCGTAACTCGTAACTCGTATATCGTAGCTCTCAACTCGAAGCTCGTAACTCGTAACTCGTAAATTGCAGCTTATAACTCGCTACTCATAACCAGGAACACGTATCTAGTGTATCGTAGCTTGTAACCCATTACCTTTAACAAGGATTACGTATCTTGCCTCTCGTAGCTCGTAAATCGTTACTGATAAGTGGGAACTCGCAACTTGTATCTCGTGATGCGTAGCTCAGGACTTGGAACTCGTAACGCGTTACCGATAACTCGGAGCTTGTATCTTGTATATCTTACCTTATAACTCGTAACTCGTAACTCGTTACCTATTACTTATCTTCTCCTATCTAGGATCTTGCAAATCATTGCCGATAACCTGAAAATCGTATCCTAGATCATGAAGATCGTAACTCGTTACCAATAATGGGAAATCGCATCTTGTATCTCGTGACGTGTAACCCAGAACTCGGAACTAGAAACGCGTTACCGATAACTCGGAGCTAGTATCTTATATTTCGTAACTTGTAATCCATTACCGATAACCTGGAATTCGTATCTTGCATCTCGTAGCTCGTAAATCTTTACCGATAAATGGGAACTCGCATCTTGTATCTCGTAACTCGTAACTAGTACCTCGTATATCGTAAGTCGTAATTCGCAACTCGTAACTCGTATATCGTTACTCGCAACTTGAAACTCGAAACTCGTAACTCGTAACTCGTAACTCGTAACTCGTGAATCGAGGCTTAAAACTCGCTACTCATAACCCGGAACCCGTATCTTGTGTAAAGTAGCTTTTAACACATTACCAATAACAAGGAACTCGTATCTTGCCTCTCGTAGCTCGTAAATCGTTACCGATAAGTGGGAACTCGCAAATTGTACCTCGTGACGCGTAACTCATAACTTGGAACTCGAAACGCGTTAGCGATAACTCGGAGCTTGTAGCTTGTATCTCTTACCTTGTGACTCGTAACTCGTAACTCGTTTCCCATACCTCGGAACTCGTATCTTATATATCGTAACTTGTAATCCATTACCGAGAACCTGGAACTCGTATCTTGCATCTCGTAGCTCGTAAATCGTTATCGATAAATGGGAACTCGCATCTTGTATCTCGTGATGCGTAACTCAGACTCAGAACGTGTAAGTGTTACCGATAACTCGGAACTCGTATCTTGTATCACTTACCTTGTAACTCGTAACCCGTAACTCGTTGCCCATAACTCGGAACTCGTATCTTATATATCGTAACTTGTAATCCATTACCGATAACCTGGAACTCGTATCTTGCATCGCGTAGCTCGTAAATCGTTACCGATAGATGGGAACTAGTTTCTTGTATATAGTAGCTCGTAACTCATTACTGATTACCCGGAACTCGTATCTTGTGTATCGTAGATTGTAACCCATTACCAATAACAAGGAACTCGTATCTTGCCTTTCGTATCTCGTAACTCGTCACCAATAAGTGGGAACTCGCATCTTGTATCTCGTAACTCGTAACTGGTACCTCGTAGATCGTAAGTCGTAATTCGTAACTCGTAACTCGTATATCGTAGCTCTCAACTCGAAACTCGTAACTCGTACCTCGTAAATCGCAGCTTATAATTCGCTACTCATAACCAGGAACTCGTATCTTGTGTATCGTACCTTGTAACCCATTACCTTTAACAAGGAACACGTATCTTACCTCTCGTAGCTCGTAAATCGTTACTGATAAGTGGGAACTCGCAACTTGTATCTCGTGACGCGTAGCTCAGGACTTGGAACTCGTAACTCGTTACCTAATACTAGGAACTCGTATCTTCTATCTAGGATCTTGCAAATCATTGCCGATAACCTGGAACTCGTATCCTAGATCGCGAAGATCGTAACTCGTTACCAATAAGTGGGAACTCGCATCTTGTATCTCGTAACGTGTAACTCAGAACTCGGAACTAGAAACGCGTTACCGATAACTCGGAGCTCGTATCTTGTAACTCGTAACTGGTAACTCGTTACCCATAACTCGAAACTCGTATCTTATATATCGTAACTTGTGATCCATTACCGATAACCTGGAACTCGTATCTTCCATCTCGTAGCTCGTAAATCTTTACCGATAAATGGGAACACGCATCTTGTATCTCGTGACGCGTAACTCAGGACTCGGAACTCGAAAGTGTTACAGGTAACTCGGAGCTCGTATCTTGAATCACCTACCTTGTAACTCGTAACTTGTAACCCGTAACTCGTTGCCCTTAACTCAGATCGCGTTTTCGATGACTCGGAACGCGTTTCCGATAACTCGGAGCTCGTAACTTGTAACTCGTAACTCGTTACCCATAACCCGGAACTCGTATCTTATATATCGTAACTTGTAATCCATCACCGATAACCTGGAACTCGTATCTTGCATCGCATAGCTCGTACATCATAACCGATAAATGGAAAGTCGCATCTTGTATCTCGTGAGGCGTAACCCAGGAGTCGGAACTCGAAAGTGTTACCCATAACTCGGAGCTCGTATCTTGTATCTAGTAGCTCGTAACTCATTACTGATTACCTGGAACTCGTATGTTGTGTCTCGTAGCTCGTAACTTGTTACGATAAGTGGGAACTCGCATCTTGTAACTCCTAACTCGTAACTAGTACCTCGTAGATCGTAAGTCGAAATTCGTAACTCGTAACTTGTATATCGTAACTCGCAACTCGTAACTCGTAAATCGCAGCTTATAACTCGCTACTCATAACCAGAAACTCGTATCTTGTGTATCGTAGCTTGTAACCCATTACCAATAACAAGGAACTCGTATCTTGCCTCTGGTAGCTCGTAAATCGTTACCGATAAGTGGGAACTCGCAACTTGTATCTCGTGACGTGTAACTCAGAAGTTGGAACTCGTAACGCGTTACCGATAACTCGGAGCTTGTATCTTGTATATTTTACCTTGTAACTCGTAGCTCGTAACTCGTATCTTCTATCTCGGACCTCGCAAATCATTGCCGATAACCTGGAACTCGTATCCTAGATCTTGAAGATCGTAACTCGTTACCAATAAGTGGGTACTCGCATCTTGTATCTCGTGACTCGTAACTCAGGACTCGGAACTCGAAGGTGTTACCGATAATTTGGAGCTCGTATCTTGTATCACTTACCTTACCATTACTGATTACCTGGAACTCGCATCTTGTATCTCGTAACTCGTAACTAGTACCTCGTAGATCGTAAGTCGTAATTCGTTACTCGTAACCCGTATATGGTAACTGGCAAATAAAAACTCGTAAATCGAAACTCGTAACTCGTAAATCGCAGCTTATAACTCGCTACCCATAACTCGGAACTCGTATCTTGTATCTAGTAGCTCGTAACTCATTACTGATAACCTGGAACTCGTATCTTGTGACTCGTAGCTCGTAACTCGTTACGATAAGTGGGAACTCGCATCTTGTATCTCGTTACTAGTACCTCGTAGATCGTAACTTGTACTTTGTTACTTGTAACTCGTATATGGTAACTCGCAACTCGAAACTCGTAACTCGTAAATCGCAGCTTATAACTCGCTACTCATAACCCGGAACTCGTATCTTCTGTATCGTAGCTTGTAACACATTACCAATAACAAGCATCATGTATCTTGCCTCTCGTAGCTCGTAAATCGTTACCGATAAGGAGGAACAAGCAACTTGTATCTAGTGACGCGTAACTCAGAACTAGGAACTCGTAACGCGTTACCGATAACTCGGAGCATGTATCTTGTATCTCTTATCTTGTAACTCGCTACCCATAACCCGGTCCTCGTATCTTAAATACCGTAACTTATAATACTTTACCGATAACCTGGAACTCGTATCATGCATCTCGTAACTCGTAAATCGTTACCGATAGGTGGGAACTCGCATCTTGTATAATGTAGCTCGTAACTCATTACTGATTACCCGGAACTCGTATCTTGTGTATCGTAGCTTGTAACACATTACCAATAGCAAGGATCCTGTATCTTGCCTCTCGTAGCTCGTAAATCGTTACCGATAAGTGGGATCTCGCAGCTTGTATCTAGTGACGCGTAATTCAGAACTTGGAACTTGTAACGCGTTACCAATAACTCGGAACTCGTATCTTAATTATCGTAACTTGTAATCCATTACCGATAACCTGGAACTCGGATGTTGCATCTCGTAGCTCGTAAATCGTTACCGATAAATGGGAACTCGCAACTTGTATCTCGTAACGTGTAACTGAGAACTTGGAACTAGTAACGCGTTACCGATAACTCGGAGCTCGTATCTTGTATCACTTACCTTGTAACTCGTCACTCGTAAACCTTAACTTGTTGACCATAACTCGGAACTCGAATCTTGATCTCGGATCTTGTAAATCAATGACGATAGCCTCGAACTCTTATCCTAGATCTAGTAGTTCGTAACTCATTACCGATAGGTGGAAACTCGCATATTGTATCTCTTGACGCAAGACTCAGAACTCGGAACTCGTAACGCGTAACCGATAACTCGGAACTCGTATCTTGTAACTCGTAACTCGTAACCCATAACTCGGAACTCATATCTTGTATCTAGTAGCTCGTAACTCATTACTGATTACTTGGAACTCGTATCTTCTGTCTCGTAGCTCGTAACTCGTTACCGATAAGTGGGAACTCGCAACTTGTATCTCGTGACGTGTAACTCAGAAGTTGGAACTCGTAACGCGTTACCGATAACTCGGAGCTTGTATCTTGTATATCTTACCTTGTAACTCGTAGCTCGTAACTCGTATCTTCTATCTCGGACCTCGCAAATCATTGCCGATAACCCGGAACTCGTATCCTAGATCTTGAAGATCGTAACTCGTTACCAATAAGTGGGTACTCGCATCTTGTATCTCGTAACTCGTAATTAGTAACTCGTTACCGATAGGTGGGAACTCGCATTTTGTATCTCATGACGCGAAACTCAGAACTTGGAACTCGTAACGCGAACCAATAACTCGGGAGCTCGTATATTGTAAGTCGTAATTCGTTACTCGTAACTCGTATATGGTAACTCGCAACTCAAAACTCGTAACTCGAAACTCGTAACTCGAAACTCGTAACTCGTAACCCGTAAATTGCAGCTTATAACTCGCTACTCACAACCCGGACTTCGTATCTTATATATCGTAACTTATAATCCACTACCGATAACCTGGAACTCGTATCAAGCATCTCGTATCTCGTAAATCGTTACCGATAGATGGGAACTCGAATCTTGTATATAGTAGCTCGTAACTTATTACTGATTACCCGGAACTCGTATCTTGTGTATCGTAGATTGTAACCCATTACCAATAACAAGGAACTCGTATCTTGCCTTTTGTATCTCGTAACTCGTTACCAATAAGTGGGAACTCGCATCTTGTATCTCGTAACTCGTAACTAGTACCTCGTAGATCGTAAGTCGTAATTCGTAACTCGTAACTCGTTACTCGTATATCGTAGCTCTCAACTCGAAACTCGTAACTCGTAACTCGTAAATCGCAGCTTATAATTCGCTACTCATAACCAGGAACTCGTATCTTGTGTATCGTAGCTTGTAACCCATTACCTTTAACAAGGAACACGTATCTTGCCTCTCGTAGCTCGTAAATCGTTACTGATAAGTGGGAACTCGCAACTTGTATCTCGTGACGCGTAGCTCAGGACTTGAAACTCGTAACGCGTTACCGATAACTCGGAGCTTGTATCTTGTATCTCTTACCTTGTAACTCGTAACTCGTAACTCGTTACCTATTACTCGGAACTCGTATCTCCTATCTAGGATCTTGCAAATCATTGCCGATAACCTGGAACTCGTATCCTAGATCTTAAAGTTCGTAACTCGTTACCAATAAGTGGGAACTCGCATATTGTATCTCGTGACGTGTAACTCAGAACTCGGAACTAGAAACAAGTTACCGAAAACTCGGAGCTCGTATCTTGTAACTCGTAACTCGTAACTCTTTACCCATAACTCGGAACTCGTATCTTATATATCGTGACTTGTAATCCATTACCGATAACCTGGAACTCGTATCTTGCATCGCATAGCTCGTAAATCATAACCGATAAATGGAAACCCGTATCTTGTATCTCGTGAGGCGTAACCCAGGAGTCGGAACTCGAAAGTGTTACCGATAACTCGGAGCTTGTATCTTGTATCACTTACCTTGTAACTTGTAACTCGTAACCCGTAACTTGTTGCCCATAACTCGAATCTTGATCTCGGATCATGTAAATCAATGACGATAACCTCGAACTCGTATCTTAGATCTAGTAGTTCGTAACTAGTTACCGATAGGTGAAAGCTCGCATCTTGTATCTCATGACGCGAAACTCAGAACTCGGAACCCGTAACGCGTAACTGATAAGCCGGAGCGCTTATCTTATAACTTATCACTCGTTACCCATAACTCGGAACCCGCATCTTGTATCTAGTAGCTCGTAACCCATTACTGATTACCTGGAACTCGTAACTTCTGTCTCGTAGCTCGTAACTCGTTACGATAAGTGGGAACTTGCATCTTGTATCTCGTAACTCGTAACTAGTACCACGTAGATCGTACATCGTAAGTCGTAATTCGTAACTCGTAACTTGTATATCGTAACTCGCAACTCGAAGCTTGTAACTCGAAACTCGTAACTCGTAAATCGCAGCTTATAACTTGCAACTCATAACCCAGAGCTCGTATCTTGTGTATCGTAGCTTGTTACCCATTACCAATAACAGAGAACTCGTATCTTATATATCGTAACTTGTAATCTATTACCGATAACCTGGAACTCGATCTTGCATCTTGTAGCTCGTAAATCGTTACCGATAAGTGGGAACTCGCAACTTGTATCTCGTGACGTGTAACTCAGAAGTTGGAACTCGTAACGCGTTACCGATAATTTGGAGCTTGTATCTTGTATCTCTTACCTTGTAACTCGTAACTCGTAACTCGTTACCCATTGCTCGGAACTCGTATCCTCTATCTCGGATCTCGCAAATCATTGCCGATAACCTGGAACTCGTATCCTAGACCTTGAAGATCGTAACTCGTTACCAATAAGTGGGTACTCGCATCTTGTATCTCGTGACGCGTAACTCAGGACGGAACTCGAAAGTGTTACCGATAATTTGGAGCTCGTGTCTTGTATCACTTACCTTACCATTACTGATTACCTGGAACTCGCATCTTCTATCTCGTAACTTGTAACTAGTACCTCGTAGATCTAAGTCGTAATTCGTTACTCGTAACTCGTATATGGTAACTCGCAATTCAAAACTCGTAAATCGAAACTCGTAACTCGTAACTCGTAAATCGCAGCTTATAACTCGCTACCCATAACTCGGAACTCGAATCTTGATCACGGATTTTGTAAATCAATGACGATAGCCACGAACTCGTATCCTAGATCTAGTAGTTTGTAACTTATTACCGATAGGTGGAAACTCGCATCTTGTATCTCGTGTATGACGCGAAACTCAGAACTAGGAACTCGTGTCGCGAACCAACAATTCGGGAGCTCGTATATTGTAGCTCGTAACTCGTTACCCATAACTCGGAACTCGTATCTTGTATCCAGTAGCTCGTAACTCATTACTGATTACCTGGAACTCATATGTTGTGACACGTAACTCGTAACTTGTTACGACAAGTGGGAACTCGCATCTTGTAGCTCGTAACTCGTAACTAGTACCTCGTAGATCGTAAGTCGTAATTCGTTACTCGTAACTCGTATATGGTAACTGGCAAATCGAAACTCGTAAATCGAAACTCGTAACTCGTAAATCGCAGCTTATAACTCGCTACCCATAACTCGGAACTCGTATCTTGTATCTAGTAGCTCGTAACTCATTACTGATAACCTGGAACTCGTATCTTGTGACTCGTAGCTCGTAACTCGTTACGATAAGTGGGAACTCGCATCGGTAACGCGTTACGAGTTCCAACTTCTGAGTTACACATCACGAGATACAAGTTGCGAGTTCCCACTTATCGGTAACGAGTTACGAGCTACGAGACAGAAGATACGAGTTCCAAGTAATCAGTAATGAGTTACGAGCTACTAGATACAAGATACGAGTTCCGAGTTATGGGTAACGAGTTACGAGTTACAAGATACGAGTTCCGAGTTATCGGTTACGCGTTACTAGTTCCAAGTTCTGAGTTACACGTTACGAGATACAAGTTGCGAGTTCCCATTTATCAGTAACGATTTACGAGCTACGAGATGCAACATCCGAGTTCCAGGTTATCGGTAATGGATTACAAGTTAGTCGTATTTCGTAACTCGTGTATGGTAACTCGCAACTCGAAACTCGTAACTCGAAACTCGTAACTCGTAAATCGCAGCTTATAACTCGCTACTCATAACCCGGAACACGTATCTTGTGTATTGTAGCTTGTAACACATTACCAATAGCAAGGATCTTGTATCTTGCCTCTCGTAGCTCGTAAATCATTACCGATAAGTGGGAAATCGCAACTTGTATCTGTTGACGCGTATCTTAGGACTTGCAACTCGTAACACGTTACTGATAACTCGGAGCATGCATCTTGTATCACTTACCTTGCAACTTGAAACTCGTAACCCGTAATTCGTTGCCCATAACTCGGAACTCGAATCTTGATCTCGGATCTTGTAAATCATTGACGATAACCTCGAACTCGTATCTTAGACCTAGCAGTTCGTAACTAGTTACCGATAGGTGAAAACTCGCATCTTGTATCTCATGACGCGAAACTCAGAACTCGGAACTCGTAACGCGTAACCGATAAACCGGAAGGCTTATCTTATAACTTATCACTCGTTACCCATAACTCGGAACCCGTATCTTGTATCTAGTAGCTCGTAACTCATTACTGATTACCTGGAACACGTATCTTCTGTCTCCTAGCTCGTAACTCGTTACGATAAGTGGGAACTTGCATCTTGTGTCTCGTTACTCGTAACTAGTACCTCGTAGATCGTAGATCGTAAGTCGTAATTCGTAACTCGTAACTTGTATATCTTAACTCGCAGCTCGAAGCTTGTAACTCGAAACTCGTAACTCGTAACTCGTAAATCGCAGCATATAACTTGCTACTCATAACCCGGAACTTGTATCTTGCGTATCACAGCTTGTAACCCATTACCAATAACAAGGAACTAGTATCTTATATATCGTAACTTGTAATCTATTACCGATAACCTGGAACTCGTATCTTGCATCTCGTAGCTCGTAAATCGTTACCGATAAGTGGGAACTCGCAACTAGTATCTCGTGACGTGTAACTCAGAAGTTGGAACTCGTAACGCGTTACCGATAACTCGGAGCTTGTATCTTGTATCTCTTACCTTGTAACTCGTAACTAGTTACCCATTGCTCGGAACTCGTATCTTCTATCTCGGATCTCGTAAATCATTGCCGATAACCTGGAACTCGTATACTAGATCTTGAAGATCGTAACTCGTTACCAATAAGTGGGTACTCGCATCTTGTATCTCGTAACTCGTAACTAGTAACTCGTTACCGATAGGTGGAAACTCGCATCTTGTATCTCAGACGCGAAACTCAGAACTTGCAACTCGTAACGCAAACCAATAACTCGGGAGCTCGTATATTGTAAGTCGTAATTCGTTACTCGTAACTCGTATATGGTAACTCGCAACTCGAAGCTTGTAACTCGAAACTCGTAACTCGTAAATCGTAAATCGCAGCTTATAACTTGCTACTCATAACCCGGAACTCGTATCTTGTGTATCGTAGCTTGTAACCCATTACCAATAACAAGGAACTCGTATCTTATATATCGTAACCTGTAATCTATTACCGATAACCTGGAACTCGTATCTTGCATCTCGTAGCTCGTAAATCGTTACCGATAAGTGGGAACTCGCAACTAGTATCTCGTGACGTATAACTCAGAAGTTGGAACTCTTAACGCGTTACCGATAACTCGGAGCTTGTATCTTGTATCTCTTACCTTGTAACTCGTAACTCGTAGCTCGTAACTTGTTACCCATCACTCTGAACTCGTATCTTCTATCTCGGATCTCGCAAATCATTGCCGATAACCGGGAACTGGTATCCTAGATCTTGAAGATCATAACTCGTTACCAATAAGTGGGAACTCGCATCTTGTATCTCGTGACGTGTAACTCAGAACTCGGAACTAGAAACGCGTTACCGATAACTCGGAGCTCGTATCTTGTAACTCGTAACCCTTAAATCGCATCTTATAACTCGCTACCCACAACCCGGACCTCGTATCTTAAATATCGTAACTTATAATCCATTACCGATAACCTGGAACTCGTATCATGCATCTCGTAGCTCGTAAATCGTTACCGATAGATGGGAATTCGAAACTTGTATATAGTAGCTCGTAACTCATTACTGATTACCCGGAACTCGTATCTTGTGTATCGTAGATTGTAACCCATTACCAATAACAAGAAACTCGTATCTTGCCTTCCGTATCTCGTAACTCGTTACCAATAACTGGGAACTAGCATCTTGTATCTCGTAACTCGTAACTAGTACCTCGTAGATCGTAAGTCATAATTCGTAACTCGTAACTCGTAACTTGTATATCGTAGCTCTCAACTCGAAACTCGTAACTCGTAAATCGCAGCTTATAATTCGCTACTCATAACCAGGAACTCGTATCTTGTGTATCGTAGCTTGTAACCCATTACCTTTAACAAGGAACATGCATCTTGCCTCTCGTAGCTCGTAAATCGTTACCAATAAGTATGAACTCGCATCTTGTATCTCGTGACGTCTAACTCAGAACTCGGAACTAGAAACCCGTTACCGATAACTCGGAGCTCATATCTTGTAACTCGTAACTCGTAACTCGTTACCCATAACTCGGAACTCGTATCTTATATATCGTAACTTGTAATCCATCACCGATAACCTGGAACTCGTATCTTGCATCGCATAGCTCGTAAATCATAACCGATAAATGGAAACTCGCATCTTGTATCTCATGACGCAAAACTCAGAACTCGGAACTCGTACCGCGTAACCGATAACTCGGAACTCGTATCTTGTATCTCGTAACTCGTTACCCATAACTCGGAACTCGTATCTTGTATCTAGTAGCTCGTAACTCATTAATGATTACTTGGAACTCGTATCTTCTGTCTCGTAGCTCGTTACGATAAGTGGGAACTTGCATCTTGTATCTCGTAACTCGTAACTAGTACCTCGTAGATCGTAGATCGTAAGTCGTAATTCGTAACTCGTAACTTGTATATCGTGACTCGCAACTCGTAGCTTGTAACTCGAAACTCGTAACTCGTAACTCGTAAATCGCAGCTTATAACATGCTACTCATAACCCGGAACTCGTATCTTGTGTATCGTAGCTTGTAACCCATTACCAATAACAAGGAACTCGTATCTTATATATCGTAACTTGTAATCTATTACCGATAACCTGGAACTCGTATCTTGCATCTCGTAGCTCGTAAATCGTAACCGATAAGTGGGAACTCGCAACTTGTATCTCGTGACGCGTAGCTCAGGACTTGGAATTCGTAACGCGTTACCGATAACTTGGAGCTTGTATCTTGTATCTCTTACCTTGTAACTCGTAACTCTTAACTCGTTACCTATTACTCGGAACTCGCATCTTCTATCTAGGATGTTGCAAATCATTGCCGATAACCTGGAACTCGTATCCTAGATCTTGAAGATCGTAACTGGTTACCAATAAGTGAGAACTCGCATCTTGTATCTCGTAGCGTGTAACTCAGAACTCGGAACTAGAAACAAGTTACCGATAACTCGGAGCTCGTAACTTGTAACTCGTATCTTGTAACTCGTAACTCGTAACTCTTTACCCATAACTCGGAACTCGTATCTTATATATCGTAACTTGTAATCCATTACCGATAACCTGGAACTCGTATCTTCCATCTCGTAGCTCGTAAATCTTTACCGATAAATGGGAACACGCATCTTGTATCTCGTGACGCGTAACTCAGGACTCGGAACTCGAAAGTGTTACAGGTAACTCGGAGCTCGTATCTTGAATCACCTACCTTGTATCTCGTAACTTGTAACCCGTAACTCGTTGCCCTTAACTCAGAACGCGTTTCCGATAACTCGGAACGCGTTTCCGATAACTCGGAGCTCGTAACTTGTAACTCGTAACTTGTAACTCGTAACTCGTTGCCCATAACTCGGAACTCGAATCTTGATCTCGGATCTTGTAAATCAATGACGATAACCTCGAACTCGTATCTTAGGTCTAGTAGTTCGTAACTAGTAACCGATAGGTGAAAACTCGCATCTTGTATCTCATGACGCGAAACTCAGAACTCGGAACTCATAACGCGTAACCGATAAACCGGAGCGCTTATAAACTTATCACTCACTACCCATAACTCGGAACCCGTATCTTGTATCTAGTAGCTCGTAACTCATTACTGATTACCTGGAACTCGTGTCTTGTGTCTCGTAGCTCGCAACTTGTTGCGATAAGTGGGAACTCGCATCTTGTATCTCGTAACTCGTAAATAGTACCTCGTAGATCGTAAGTCGTAATTCGTAACTCATTACTCGTATATCGTAACTCGCAACTCGTAACTCGTAACTCGTAAATCGCAGCTTATAACTCGTTACTCATAACCCGGAACACGTATCTTGTGTACCGCAGCTTGTAACACATTACCAATACCAAGGATCTTGTATCTTGCCTCTCGTAGCTCGTAAATAGTTACCGATAAGTGGGAACTAGCAACATATATCTAGTGACGCGTATCTCAGAACTTGTAACTCGTAACACGTTACTGATAACTCGGAGCATGTATCTTGTATCACTTACCTAGTAATTCGTTACCAATAACTCGGAACTCGTATCTTATATATCGTAACTTGTAATCCATTACCGATAACCTGGAACTCGTATGTTGTATCTCGTAGCTCGTAAATCGTTACCGATAAATGGGAGCTCGCAACTTGTATCTCGTAACGTGTAACTCAGAACTCGGAGCTAGTAATGCGTTACCGATAACTCGGAGCTCGTATCTTGTATCCCTTACCTTGTAACCCGTTACTCGTAAACCTTAACTCGTTGCCCATAACTCGGAACTCGAATCTTGATCTCGGATCTTGTAAATCAATAACGATAGCCCCGAACTCTTATCCTAGACCTAGTAGTTCGTAGCTCATTACCGATAGGTGGAAACTCGCATCTTGTATCTCATGACGCAAAACTCAGAACTCGTAACGCGTAACCGATAACTCGGAGCTCGTATCTTGTTACTCGTAACTCGTTACCCACATAACTCGGAACTCGTATCTTGTATCTAGTAGCTCGTAACTCATCACTGATTACTTGGAACTCGTATCTTCTGTCTCGTAGCTCGTAACTCGTTACGATAAGTGAGAACTTGCATCTTGTATCTCGTATCTCGTAACTAGTACCTCATAGATCGTAGATCGTAAGTCGTAATTCGTAACTCGTAACTTGTATATCGTAACTCGCAACTCGAATCTTGTAACTCGAAACTCGTAACTCGTAACTCGTAAATCGCAGCTTATAACTTGCTACTCATAACCCGGAACTCGTATCTTGTGTATCGTAGCTTGTAACCTATTACCAATAACAAGGAACTCGTATCTTATATATCGTAACTTTTAATCTATTACCGATAACCTTGAACTCGTATCTTCCATCTCGTAGCTCGTAAATCTTTACCGATAAATGGGAACACGCATCTTGTATCTCGTGACGCGTAACTCAGGACTCGGAACTCGAAAGTGTTACAGGTAACTCGGAGCTCGTATCTTGAATCACCTACCTTGTAACTCGTAACTTGTAACTCGTAACTCGTTACCCATAACTCGGAACTCGTATCTTATTAATCGTAACTTGCAATTCATCACCGATAACCTGGAGCTCGTATCTTGCATCGCATAGCTTGTAACTCATAACCGATAAATGGAAACCCGTATCTTGTATCTCGTGAGGCGTAACCCAGGAGTCGGAACTCGAAAGTGTTACCGATAACTCGGAGCTTGTATCTTGTATCACTTACCTTGTAACTTGTAACTCGTAACCCGTAACTTGTTGCCCATAACTCGGAACTCGAATCTTGATCTCGGATCTCTTAAATCAGTGACGATAACCTCGAACTCGTATCTTAGATCTAGTAGTTCGTAACTAGTTACCGATAGGTGAAAACTCGCATCTTGTATCTCATGAAGCGAAACTCAGAACTCGGAACTCGTAACGCGTAACTGATAAGCCGGAGCGCTTATCTTATAACTTATCACTCGTTACCCAAAACTCGGAACCCGTATCTTGTATCTAGTAGCTCGTAACTCATTACTGATTACTTGGAACACGTATCTTCTGTCTCGTAGCTCGTAACTCGTTACGATAAGTGGGAGCTTGCATCTTGTATCTCGTAACTCGTAACTAGTACCACGTAGATCGTACATCGTAAGTCGTAATTCGTAACTCGTAACTTGTATATCGTAACTCGCAACTCGAAGCTTGTAACTCGAAACTCGTAACTCGTAACTCGTAAATCGCAGCTTATAACTTGCTACTCATAACCCAGAGCTCGTATCTTGTGTATCGTAGCTTGTTACCCATTACCAATAACAGAGAACTCGTATCTTATATATCGTAACTTGTAATCTATTACCGATAACTGGAACTCGATCTTGCATCTTGTTGCTCGTAAATCGTTACCGATAAGTGGGAACTCGCAACTTGTATTTCGTGACGTGTAACTCAGAAGTTGGAACTCGTAACGCGTTACCGATAACTCGGAGCTTGTATCTTGTATATCTTACCTTGTAACTCGTAGCTCGTAACTCGTATCTTCTATCTCGGACCTCGCAAATCATTGCCGATAACCTGGAACTCGTATCCTAGATCTTGAAGATCGTAACTCGTTACCAATAAGTGGGTACTCGCATCTTGTATCTCGTGACGCGTAACTCAGGACTCGGAACTCGAAGGTGTTACCGATAATTTGGAGCTCGTATCTTGTATCACTTACCTTACCATTACTGATTACCTGGAACTCGCATCTTGTATCTCGTAACTCGTAACTAGTACCTCGTAGATCGTAAGTCGTAATTCGTTACTCGTAACTCGTATATGGTAACTGGCAACTCGAAACTCGTAAATCGAAGCTCGTAACTCGTAAATCGCAGCTTATAGCTCGCTACCCATAACTCGGAACTCGTATCTTGTATCTAGTAGCTCGTAACTCGTTACGATAAGTGGGAACTCGCATCTTGTATCTCGTAACTAGTACCTCGTAGATCGTAACTTGTATTTCGTTACTTGTAACTCGTATATGGTAACTCGCAACTCGAAACTCGTAACTCGTAAATCGCAGCTTATAACTCGCTACTCATAACCCGGAACTCGTATCTTCTGTATCGTAGCTTGTAACACATTACCACTAGCAAGGATCCTGTATCTTGCCTCTCGTAGCTCGTAAATCGTTACCGATAAGTGGGATCTCGCAGTTTGTATCTAGTGACGCGTAATTCAGAACTTGGAACTTGTAACGCGTTACCAATAACTCGGAACTCGTATCTTAATTATCGTAACTTGTAATCCATTACCGATAACCTGGAACTCGTATCCTAGACCTTGAAGATCGTAACTCGTTACCAATAAGTGGGTACTCGCATCTCGTATCTCGTGACGCGTAACTCAGGACGGAACTCGAAAGTGTTACCGATAATTTGGAGCTCGTGTCTTGTATCACTTACCTTACCATTACTGATTACCTGGAACTCGCATCTTCTATCTCGTAACTTGTAACTAGTACCTCGTAGATCTAAGTCGTAATTCGTTACTCGTAACTCGTATATGGTAACTCGCAATTCGAAACTCGTAAATCGAAGCTCGTAACTCGTAACTCGTAAATCGCAGCTTATAACTCGCTACCCATAACTCGGAACTCGAATCTTGATCACGGATTTTGTAAATCAATGACGATAGCCACGAACTCGTATCCTAGATCTAGTAGTTTGTAACTTATTACCGATAGGTGGAAACTCGCATCTTGTATCTCATGACGCGAAACTCAGAACCTTGAACCCGCAACGCGAACCAATAGCTCGGGAGCTCGTATATTGTAGCTCGTAACTCGTTACCCATAACTCGGAACTCGTATCTTGTATCCAGTAGCTCGTAACTCATTACTGATTACCTGGAACTCGTATCTTGTGTCTCGTAGCTCGTAACTCGTTACGATAAGTGGGAACTCGCATCTTGTATCTCGTAACACGTAACTAGTACCTCGTAGATCGTAAGTTGTAATTCGTTACTTGTAACTCGTATATGGTAACTCGCAACTCGGAACTCGCAACTCGAAACTCGTAACTCGTAAATCGCAGCTTATAACTCGCTACTCATAACCCGGAACTAGTATCTTGTGTATCGTAGCTTGTAACACATTACCAATAACAAGGATCTTGTATCTTGCCTCTCGTAGCTCGTAAATCGTTACCAATAAGTGGGTACTCGCATCTTGTATCTCGTGACGCATAACTCAGGACTCGGAACCCGAAAGTGTTACCGATAATTTGGAGCTCGTATCTTGCATCACTTACCTTACCATTACTGATTACCTGGAACTCGCGTCTTGTATCTCGTAACTCGTAACTAGTACCTCGTAGATCGTAAGTCGTAATTCGTTACTCGTAACTCGTATATGGTAACTCGCAACTCGAAACTCGTAAATCGAAACTCGTAACTCGTAAATAGCAGCTTATAACTCGCTACCCATAACTCGTAACACAAATCTTGATCACGGATTTTGTAAATCAATGACGACAGCCACGAACTCGTATCCTAGATCTAGTAGTTTGTAACTCGTTACCGATAGGCGGAAACTCGCATCTTGTATCTCATGACGCGAAACTCAGAACCTTGAACACGCAACGCGAACCAATAACTCGGGAGCTCGTATATTGTAACTCGTAACTCGTTACCCATAACTCGGAACTCGTATCTTGTATCTAGTAGCTCGTAACTCATTACTGATTACCTGGAACTCGATCTTGCATCTTGTAGCTCGTAAATCGTTACCGATAAGTGGGAACTCGCATTTAGTATCTCGTGACGTGTAACTCAGAAGTTGGAACTTGTAACGCGTTACCGATAACTCGGAGCTTGTATCTTGTATCTCTTACCTTGTAACTCGTAACTCGTAGCTCGTAACTCGTTACCCATTGCTCTAAACTCGTATCTTCTATCTCGGATCTCGCAAATCATTGCCGATAACCTGGAACTCATATCCTAGATCTTGAAGATCGTAACTCGTTACCAATAAGTGGGTACTCGCATCTTGTATCTCGTGACGCGTAACTCAGGACTCGGAACCCGAAAGTGTTACCGATAATTTGGAGCTCGTATCTTGCATCACTTACCTTACCATTACTGATTACTTGGAACTCGCATCTTGTATCTCGTAACTCGTAACTAGTACCTCGTAGATCGTAAGTCGTAATTCGTTACTCGTAACTCGTATATGGTAACTCGCAACTCGAAACTCGTAAATCGAAACTCGTAACTCGTAAATCGCAGCTTATAACTCGCTACCCATAACTCGGAACTCGTATCTTGTATCTAGTAGCTCGTAACTCGTTACGATAAGTGGGAACTCGCATCTTGTATCTCGTAACTAGTACCTCGTAGATCGTAACTTGTATTTCGTTACTTGTAACTCGTATATGGTAACTCGCAACTCGAAACTCGTAACTCGTAAATCGCAGCTTATAACTCGCTACTCATAACCCGGAACTCGTATCTTCTGTATCGTAGCTTGTAACACATTACCACTAGCAAGGATCCTGTATCTTGCCTCTCGTAGCTCGTAAATCGTTACCGATAAGTGGGATCTCGCAGTCTGTATCTAGTGACGCGTAATTCAGAACTTGGAACTTGTAACGCGTTACCAATAACTCGGAACTCGTATCTTAATTATCGTAACTTGTAATCCATTACCGATAACCTGGAACTCGTATCCTAGACCTTGAAGATCGTAACTCGTTACCAATAAGTGGGTACTCGCATCTCGTATCTCGTGACGCGTAACTCAGGACGGAACTCGAAAGTGTTACCGATAATTTGGAGCTCGTGTCTTGTATCACTTACCTTACCATTACTGATTACCTGGAACTCGCATCTTCTATCTCGTAACTTGTAACTAGTACCTCGTAGATCTAAGCCGTAATTCGTTACTCGTAACTCGTATATGGTAACTCGCAATTCGAAACTCGTAAATCGAAACTCGTAACTCGTAACTCGTAAATCGCAGCTTATAACTCGCTACCCATAACTCGGAACTCGAATCTTGATCACGGATTTTGTAAATCAATGACGATAGCCACGAACTCGTATCCTAGATCTAGTAGTTTGTAACTTATTACCGATAGGTGGAAACTCGCATCTTGTATCTCATGACGCGAAACTCAGAACCTTGAACCCGCAACGCGAACCAATAGTTCGGGAGCTCGTATATTGTAGCTCGTAACTCGTTACCCATAACTCGGAACTCGTATCTTGTATCCAGTAGCTCGTAACTCATTACTGATTACCTGGAGCTCGTATCTTGTGTCTCGTAGCTCGTAACTCGTTACGATAAGTGGGAACTCGCATCTTGTATCTCGTAACACGTAACTAGTACCTCGTAGATCGTAAGTTGTAATTCGTTACTTGTAAGTCGTATATGGTAACTCGCAACTCGAAACTCAAAACTAGTAACTCGAAACTCGTAACTCATAACTCGTAAATCGCAGCTTATAACTCGCTACTCAAAACCCGGAACTCGTGTCTTGTGTATCGTAGCCTGTAACACATTACCAATAACAAAGATCTTGTATCTTACCTCTCGTAGCTCGTAAATCGTTACCGATAAGTAGGAACTCGCAACTTGATCTAGTGACGCGTAACTCTGAACTTGGAACTCGTAACGCGTTACCGATAACTCGGAGCATGTATCTTGTATCTCTTACCTTGTAACTCGCTACCCATGACCCGGACCTCGTATCTTAAATATCGTAACTTATAATCCTTTACCGATAACCTGGAACTCGTATCATGCATCTCGTTAATCGTTACCGATAGATGGGAACTCGCATCTTGTATATAGTAGCTCGTAACTCATTACTGATTACCCGGAACTCGTATCTTGTGTATCGTAGATTGTAACCCATTACCAATAACAAGGAACTCGTATCTTGCCTTTCGTATCTCGCAACTCGTTACCAATGAGTGGGAACTTGCATCTTGTATCTCGTAACTTGTAACTAGTACCTTGTAGATCGTAAGTCGTATTTCGTAACTCGTAACTCGTGTATGGTAACTCGCAACTAGTAACTCGAAACTCGTAACTCATAACTCGTAAATCTTAGCTTATAACTCGCTACTCAAAACCCGGAACTCGTGTCTTGTGTATCGTAGCCTGTAACACATTACCAATAACAAAGATCTTGTATCTTACCTCTCGTAGCTCGTAAATCGTTACAGATAAGTGGGAAATCGCAACTTGTATCTAGTGACGCGTATCTCAGGACTTGCAACTCGTAACACGTTACTGATAACTCGGAGCATGCATCTTGTATCACTTACCTTGCAACTTGAAACTCGTAACCCGTAATTCGTTGCCCATAACTCGGAACTCGAATCTTGATCTCGGATCTTGTAAATCATTGACGATAACCTCGAACTCGTATCTTAGACCTAGCAGTTCGTAACTAGTTACCGATAGGTGAAAACTCGCATCTTGTATCTCATGACGCGAAACTCAGAACTCGGAACTCGTAACGCGAACCAATAGTTCGGGAGCTCGTATATTGTAGCTCGTAACTCGTTACCCATAACTCGGAACTCGTATCTTGTATCCAGTAGCTCGTAACTCATTACTGATTACCTGGAACTCGTATCTTGTGTCTCGTAGCTCGTAACTCGTTACGATAAGTGGGAACTCGCATCTTGTATCTCGTAACACGTAACTAGTACCTCGTAGATCGTAAGTTGTAATTCGTTACTTGTAAGTCGTATATGGTAACTCGCAACTCGAAACTCAAAACTAGTAACTCGAAACTCGTAACTCATAACTCGTAAATCGCAGCTTATAACTCGCTACTCAAAACCCGGAACTCGTGTCTTGTGTATCGTAGCCTGTAACACATTACCAATAACAAAGATCTTGTATCTTACCTCTCGTAGCTCGTAAATCGTTACCGATAAGTAGGAACTCGCAACTTGATCTAGTGACGCGTAACTCTGAACTTGGAACTCGTAACGCGTTACCGATAACTCGGAGCATGTATCTTGTATCTCTTACCTTGTAACTCGCTACCCATGACCCGGACCTCGTATCTTAAATATCGTAACTTATAATCTTTTACCGATAACCTGGAACTCGTATCATGCATCTCGTTAATCGTTACCGATAGATGGGAACTCGCATCTTGTATATAGTAGCTCGTAACTCATTACTGATTACCCGGAACTCGTATCTTGTGTATCGTAGATTGTAACCCATTACCAATAACAAGGAACTCGTATCTTGCCTTTCGTATCTCGCAACTCGTTACCAATGAGTGGGAACTTGCATCTTGTATCTCGTAACTCGTAACTAGTACCTTGTAGATCGTAAGTCGTATTTCGTAACTCGTAACTCGTGTATGGTAACTCGCAACTAGTAACTCGAAACTCGTAACTCATAACTCGTAAATCGCAGCTTATAACTCGCTACTCTAAACCCGGAACTCGTGTCTTGTGTATCGTAGCCTGTAACACATTACCAATAACAAAGATCTTGTATCTTACCTCTCGTAGCTCGTAAATCGTTACAGATAAGTGGGAAATCGCAACTTGTATCTAGTGACGCGTATCTCAGGACTTGCAACTCGTAACACGTTACTGATAACTCGGAGCATGCATCTTGTATCACTTACCTTGCAACTTGAAACTCGTAACCCGTAATTCGTTGCCCATAACTCGGAACTCGAATCTTGATCTCGGATCTTGTAAATCATTGACGATAACCTCGAACTCGTATCTTAGACCTAGCAGTTCGTAACTAGTTACCGATAGGTGAAAACTCGCATCTTGTATCTCATGACGCGAAACTCAGAACTCGGAACTCGTAACGCGTAACCGATAAACCGGAGGGCTTATCTTATAACTTATCACTCGTTACCCATAACTCGGAACCCGTATCTTGTATCTAGTAGCTCGTAACTCATTACTGATTACCTGGAACTCGTATCCTGTGTCTCGTAGCTCGTAACTTGTTACGATAAGTGGGAACTCGCATCTTGTATCTTGTAACTCGTAACTAGTACCTCGTAGATCGTAAGTCGTAATTCGCAACTCGTAACTCGTATATCGTGGCTCTCAACTCGAAACTCGTAACTCGTAACTCGTAAATCGCAGCTTATAATTCGCTACTCATAACCAGGAACTCGTATCTTGTGTATCGTAGCTTATAACCCATTACCTTTAACAAGGAACACGTATCTTGCCTCTCGTAGCTCGTAAATCGTTACTGATAAGTGGGAACTCGCAACTTGTATCTCGTGACGCGTAGCTCAGGACTTGAAACTCGTAACGCGTTACCGATAACCCGGAGCTTGTATCTTGTATCTCTTACCTTGTAACTCGTAACTCGTAACTCGTTACCTATTACTCGGAGCTCGTATCTTCCATCTAGGATCTTGCAAATCATTGCCGATAACCTGGAACTCGTATCCTAGATCTTGAAGATCGTAACTCGTTACCTATAAGTGGGAACTCGCATCTTGTATCTCGTGACATGTAACTCAGAACTCGGAACTAGTAACGCGTTACCGATAACTCGGAGCTCGTATCCTGTATCACTTACCTTGTAACTCGTTACTCGTAAACCTTAACTCGGTGCCCATAACTCGGAACTCGAAACTTGATCTCAGATCTTGTAAATCAATGACGATAGCCTCGAACTCTTATCCTAGATCTAGTAGTTCGTAACTCATTACCGATAGGTGGCAACTCGCATCTTGTATCTCATGACGCAAAACTCAGAACTCGGAACTCGTAACGCGTAACCGATAACTCGGAACTCGTATCTTGTATCTCGTAACTCGTTACCCATAACTCGGAACTCGTATCTTGTATCTAGTAGCTCGTAACTCATTACTGATTACTTGGAACACGTATCTTCTGTCTCCTAGCTCGTAACTCGTTACGATAAGTGGGAACTTGCATCTTGTATCTCGTTACTCGTAACTAGTACCTCGTAGATCGTAGATCGTAAGTCGTAATTCGTAACTCGTAACTTCTATATCTTAACTCGCAGCTCGAAGCTTGTAACTCGAAACTCGTAACTCGTAACTCGTAAATCGCAGCTTATAACTTGCTACTCATAATCCGGACCTCGTATTTTAAATATCGTAACTTATAATCCATTACCGATAACCTGGAACTCGTATCATGCATCTCGTAGCTCGTAAATCGTTACCGATAGATGGGAATTCGAATCTTGTATATAGTAGCTCGTAACTCATTACTGATTACCCGGAACTCGTATCTTGTGTATCGTAGATTGTAACCCATTACCAATAACAATGAACTCGTATCTTGCCTTTCGTATCTCGTAACTCGTTACCAATAACTGGGAACTAGCATCTTGTATCTCGTAACTCGTAACTAGTACCTCGTAGATCGTAAGTCATAATTCGTAACTCGTAACTCGTATATCGTAGCTCTCAACTCGAAACTCGTAAATCGCAGCTTATAATTCGCTACTCATAACCAGGAACTCGTATCTTGTGTATCGTAGCTTGTAACCCATTACCTTTAACAAGGAACACGTTTCTTGCCTCTCGTAGCTCGTAAATCGTTACCAATAAGTGGGAACTCGCATCTTGTATCTCGTGACGTGTAACTCAGAACTCGGAACTAGAAACCCGTTACCGATAACTCGGAGCTCGTATCTTGTAACTCGTAACTCGTAACTCGTAACCCATAACTCGGAACTCGTATCTTATATATCGTAACTTGTAATCCATCACCGATAACCTGGAACTCGTATCTTGCATCGCATAGCTCGTAAATCATAACCGATAAATGGAAACTCGCATCTTGTATCTCGTGAGGCGTAACCCAGGAGTCGGAACTCGAATGTGTTACCGATAACTCGGAGCTCGTATCTTGTATCACTTACCTTGCAACTTGTAACTCGTAACCCGTAATTCGTTGCCCATAACTCGGAACTCGAATCTTGATCTCGGATCTTGTAAATCATTGACGATAACCTCGAACTCGTATCTTAGATCTAGCAGTTCGTAACTAGTTGCCGATAGGTGAAAACTCGCATCTTGTATTTCATGACGCGAAACTCAGAACTCGGAACTCGTTACGCGTAACCGATAAGCCTGAGCGCTTATCTTATAACTTATCACTCGTTACCCATAACTCGGAACCCGTATCTTGTGTCTCGTAGCTCGTAACTTGTTACGATAAGGGGGAACTCGCATCTTGTATCTCGTAACTCGTAACTAGTACCTCGTAGATCGTAAGTCGTAACTTGTAACTTGTAACTCGTATATCGTAACTCGCAACAGGCAACTCGCAACTCGTAACTCGTAAATCGCAGCTTATAACTCGCTACTCATAACCAGAAACTCGTATCTTGTGTATCGTAGCTTGTAACACATTACCAATAACAAGGAACTCGTATCTTGCCTCTTGTAGCTCGTAAATCGTTACCGATAAATGGGAACTCGCAACTTGCATCTCGTGACGTGTAACTCAGAAGTTGGAACTCGTAACGCGTTACCGATAATTCGGAGCTTGTATCTTGTATCTCTTACCTTGTAGCTCGTAACTCGTATCTTCTATCTCGGACCTCGCAAATCATTGCCGATAACCTGGAACTCGTATCCTAGATCTTGAAGATCGTAACTCGTTACCAATAAGTGGGTACTCGCATCTTGTATCTCGTGACGCGTAACTCAGGACTCGGAACTCGAAAGTGTTACCGATAATTTGGAGCTCGTTTCTTGCATCACTTACCTTACCATTACTGATTACCTGGAACTCGCATCTTGTATCTCGTAACTCGTAACTAGTACCTCGTAGATCGTAAGTCGTAATTCGTTACTCGTAACTCGTATATGGTAACTCGCAACTCGAAACTCGTAAATCGAAACTCGTAACTCGTAACTCGTAAATCGCAGCTTATAACTCGCTACCCATAACTCGGAACCCGAATCTTGATCACGGATTTTTTAAATCAATGGCGATAGCCACGAACTCGTATCCTGGATCTAGTAGTTTGTAACTCGTTACCGATAGGCGGAAACTCGCATCTTGTATCTCATGACGCGAAACTCAGAACCTTGAACCCGCAACGCGAACCAATAACTCGGGAGCTCGTATATTGTAACTCGTAACTCGTTACCCATAACTCGGAACTCGTATCTTGTATCTAGTAGCTCGTAACTCGTTACGATAAGTAGGAACTCGCAACTTGTGTCTAGTGACGCGTAACTCAGAACTAGGAACTCGTAACGCGTTACCGATAACTCGGAGCAATTATCTTGTATCTCTTACCTTGTAACTCGCTACCCATAACCCGGACCTCGTATCTTAAATATCGTAACTTATAAAACTTTACCGATAACCTGGAACTCGTGTCATGCATCTCGTAACTCGTAAATCGTTACCGATAGATGGGAACTCGCATCTTGTATCTTGTACCCGGAACTCGTATCTTGTGTATCGTAGCTTGTAACAGATTACCAATAGCAAGGATCTTGTATCTTGCCTCCCGTAGCTCGTAAATCGTTACCGATAAGTGGGAACTCGCAACTTGTATCTAGTGACGCGTATCTCAGAACTTGTAACTCGTAACAGGTTACTGATAACTCGGAGCATGTATCTTGTATCACTTACCTTGTAACTCATTACCAATAACTCGGAAATCGTATCTTATATATCGTAACTTGTAATCCATTACCGATAACCTGGAACTCGTATGTTGCATCTCGTAGCTCGTAAATCGTTACTGATAAATGGGAAATCGCAACTTGTATCTCGTAACGTGTAACTCAGAACTCGGAACTAGTAACGCGTTACCGATAACTCGGAGCTCGTATCTTGTATTACATACCTTGTAATTCGTTACTCGTAAACCTTAACTCGTTGCTCATAACTCAGAACTCGAATCTTGATCTCGGATCTTGTAAATCAATGACGATAGCCTCGAACTCTTATCCTAGATCTAGTAGTTCGTAACTCATTACCGATAGGTGGAAACTCGCATCTTGTATCTCATGACGCAAAACTCAGAACTCGGAACTCGTAACGCGTAACCGATAACTCAGAACTCGTATCTTGTATCTCGTAACTCGTTACCCATAACTCAGAACTCGTATCTTGTATCTAGTAGCTCGTAACTCATTACTGATTACTTGGAACTCGTATCTTCTGTCTCGTAGCTCGTTACGATAAGTGGGAACTTGCATCTTGTATCTCGTAACTCGTAACTAGTACCTCGTAGATCGTAGATCGTAAGTCGTAATTCGTAACTCGTAACTTGTATATCGTGACTCGCAACTCGGAGCTTGTAACTCGAAACTCGTAACTCGTAACTCGTAAATCGCAGCTTATAATTTGCTACTCATAACCCGGAACTCGTATCTTGTGTATCGTAGCTTGTAACCCATTACCAATAACAAGGAACTCGTATCTTATATATCGTAACTTGTAATCTATTACCGATAACCTGGAACTCGTATCTTGCATCTCGTAGCTCGTAAATCGTAACCGATAAGTGGGAACTCGCAACTTGTATCTCGTGACGCGAAACTCACAACTCGGAACTCGTAACGCGTAAACGATAAACCGGAGCGCTTATCTTATAACCTATCACTCATTACCCATAACTCGGAACCCGTATCTTGTATCTAGTAGCTCGTAACTCATTACTGATTACCTGGAACTCGTATCTTCTGTCTCGTAGCTCGTAACTCATTACGATAAGTGGGAACTCGCATCTTGTATCTCGTAACTCGTAACTAGTACCTCGTAGATCGTAGATCGTAAATCGTAAGTCGTAATTCGTAACTCGTAACTTGTATATCGTAACTCGCAACTCGAAGCTTGTAACTTGAAAATCGTAACTCGTAAATCGCAGCTTATAACTTGCTACTCATAACCCAGAGCTCGTATCTTGTGTCTCGTAGCTTGTAACCCATTACCAATAACAAGGAACTCGTATCTTATATATCGTAACTTGCAATCTATCACCGATAACCTGGAACTCGTATCTTGCATCTCGTAGCTTGTAAATCGTTACCGATAAGAGGGAACTTGCAACTTGTATCTCGTGACGTGTAACTCAGAAGTTGGAACTCGTAACGCGTTACCGATAACTCGGAGCTTGTATCTTGTATCTCTTACCTTGTAACTCGTAACTCGTAGCTCGTAACTCGTTACCCATTGCTCGGAACTCGTATCTTCTATCTCGGATCTCGCAAAACCGATAACCTGGAACTCGTATCCTAGACCTTGAAGATCGTAACTCGTTACCAATAAGTGGGTACTCGCATCTTGTATTTCGTGACGCGTAACTCAGGACTCGGAATTCGAAAGTGCTACCGGTAACTTGGAGCTCGTATCTTGTATCACTTACCTTGTAATTCGTAACTCGTAACCCGTAACACGTTGCCCATGTTTATACTCATAACCCGGAACTCGTACATGTGTATCGTAGCTTGTAACCCATTACCAATAACAAGGAACTCGTATCTTGCCTCTCGTAGCTCGTAAATCGTTACCGATGAGTGAGAACTCGCAACTTGTATCTCGTGACGCGTAACTCAGACTCGGAACGTGTAATTGTTACCGATAACTCGGAGCTCGTATCTTGTATAACTTACCTTGTAACTCGTAACCAGTAACTCGTTGCCCATAACTCGGAACTCGTAACGCGTAATCGATAACTCGGTGCTCTTATCTTGTAACTCGTCACTCGTTACCCATAACTCGGAACCCGTATCTTGTATCTAGTAGCTCGTAACTCATTACTGATTACCTGGAACTCCTATCTTGTGTCTCGTAGCTCGTAACTAGTACCTCGTAGATCGTAAGTCGTAATTCGTAACTCGTAACTCGTAACTCGTATATCGTAGCTCTCAACTCGAAGCTCGTAACTCGTAACTCGTAAATTGCAGCTTATAACTCGCTACTCATAACCAGGAACACGTATCTAGTGTATCGTAGCTTGTAACCCATTACCTTTAACAAGGATTACGTATCTTGCCTCTCGTAGCTCGTAAATCGTTACTGATAAGTGGGAACTCGCAACTTGTATCTCGTGATGCGTAGCTCAGGACTTGGAACTCGTAACGCGTTACCGATAACTCGGAGCTTGTATCTTGTATATCTTACCTTATAACTCGTAACTCGTAACTCGTTACCTATTACTTATCTTCTTCTATCTAGGATCTTGCAAATCATTGCCGATAACCTGAAAATCGTATCCTAGATCATGAAGATCGTAACTCGTTACCAATAATGGGAAATCGCATCTTGTATCTCGTGACGTGTAACCCAGAACTCGGAACTAGAAACGCGTTACCGATAACTCGGAGCTAGTATCTTATATTTCGTAACTTGTAATCCATTACCGATAACCTGGAATTCGTATCTTGCATCTCGTAGCTCGTAAATCTTTACCGATAAATGGGAACTCGCATCTTGTATCTCGTAACTCGTAACTAGTACCTCGTATATCGTAAGTCGTAATTCGCAACTCGTAACTCGTATATCGTTACTCGCAACTTGAAACTCGAAACTCGTAACTCGTAACTCGTAACTCGTGAATCGAGGCTTAAAACTCGCTACTCATAACCCGGAACCCGTATCTTGTGTAAAGTAGCTTTTAACACATTACCAATAACAAGGAACTCGTATCTTGCCTCTCGTAGCTCGTAAATCGTTACCGATAAGTGGGAACTCGCAACTTGTACCTCGTGACGCGTAACTCATAACTTGGAACTCGAAACGCGTTAGCGATAACTCGGAGCTTGTAGCTTGTATCTCTTACCTTGTGACTCGTAACTCGTAACTCGTTTCCCATACCTCGGAACTCGTATCTTATATATCGTAACTAGTAATCCATTACCGAGAACCTGGAACTCGTATCTTGCATCTCGTAGCTCGTAAATCGTTATCGATAAATGGGAACTCGCATCTTGTATCTCGTGACGCGTAACTCAGACTCGGAACGTGTAAGTGTTACCGATAACTCGGAACTCGTATCTTGTATCACTTACCTTGTAACTCGTAACCCGTAACTCGTTGCCCATAACTCGGAACTCGTATCTTATATATCGTAACTTGTAATCCATTACCGATAACCTGGAACTCGTATCTTGCATCGCGTAGCTCGTAAATCGTTACCGATAGATGGGAACTAGTTTCTTGTATATAGTAGCTCGTAACTCATTACTGATTACCCGGAACTCGTATCTTGTGTATCGTAGATTGTAACCCATTACCAATAACAAGGAACTCGTATCTTGCCTTTCGTATCTCGTAACTCGTCACCAATAAGTAGGAACTCGCATCTTGTATCTCGTAACTCGTAACTGGTACCTCGTAGATCGTAAGTCGTAATTCGTAACTCGTAACTCGTATATCGTAGCTCTCAACTCGAAACTCGTAACTCGTACCTCGTAAATCGCAGCTTATAATTCGCTACTCATAACCAGGAACTCGTATCTTGTGTATCGTACCTTGTAACCCATTACCTTTAACAAGGAACACGTATCTTACCTCTCGTAGCTCGTAAATCGTTACTGATAAGTGGGAACTCGCAACTTGTATCTCGTGACGCGTAGCTCAGGACTTGGAACTCGTAACTCGTTACCTATTACTAGGAACTCGTATCTTCTATCTAGGATCTTGCAAATCATTGCCGATAACCTGGAACTCGTATCCTAGATCGCGAAGATCGTAACTCGTTACCAATAAGTGGGAACTCGCATCTTGTATCTCGTAACGTGTAACTCAGAACTCGGAACTAGAAACGCGTTACCGATAACTCGGAGCTCGTATCTTGTAACTCGTAACTGGTAACTCGTTACCCATAACTCGAAACTCGTATCTTATATATCGTAACTTGTGATCCATTACCGATAACCTGGAACTCGTATCTTCCATCTCGTAGCTCGTAAATCTTTACCGATAAATGGGAACACGCATCTTGTATCTCGTGACGCGTAACTCAGGACTCGGAACTCGAAAGTGTTACAGGTAACTCGGAGCTCGTATCTTGAATCACCTACCTTGTAACTCGTAACTTGTAACCCGTAACTCGTTGCCCTTAACTCAGATCGCGTTTTCGATGACTCGGAACGCGTTTCCGATAACTCGGAGCTCGTAACTTGTAACTCGTAACTCGTTACCCATAACCCGGAACTCGTATCTTATATATCGTAACTTGTAATCCATCACCGATAACCTGGAACTCGTATCTTGCATCGCATAGCTCGTACATCATAACCGATAAATGGAAAGTCGCATCTTGTATCTCGTGAGGCGTAACCCAGGAGTCGGAACTCGAAAGTGTTACCCATAACTCGGAGCTCGTATCTTGTATCTAGTAGCTCGTAACTCATTACTGATTACCTGGAACTCGTATGTTGTGTCTCGTAGCTCGTAACTTGTTACGATAAGTGGGAACTCGCATCTTGTAACTCCTAACTCGTAACTAGTACCTCGTAGATCGTAAGTCGAAATTCGTGACTCGTAACTTGTATATCGTAACTCGCAACTCGTAACTCGTAAATCGCAGCTTATAACTCGCTACTCATAACCAGAAACTCGTATCTTGTGTATCGTAGCTTGTAACCCATTACCAATAACAAGGAACTCGTATCTTGCCTCTGGTAGCTCGTAAATCGTTACCGATAAGTGGGAACTCGCAACTTGTATCTCGTGACGTGTAACTCAGAAGTTGGAACTCGTAACGCGTTACCGATAACTCGGAGCTTGTATCTTGTATATTTTACCTTGTAACTCGTAGCTCGTAACTCGTATCTTCTATCTCGGACCTCGCAAATCATTGCCGATAACCTGGAACTCGTATCCTAGATCTTGAAGATCGTAACTCGTTACCAATAAGTGGGTACTCGCATCTTGTATCTCGTGACGCGTAACTCAGGACTCGGAACTCGAAGGTGTTACCGATAATTTGGAGCTCGTATCTTGTATCACTTACCTTACCATTACTGATTACCTGGAACTCGCATCTTGTATCTCGTAACTCGTAACTAGTACCTCGTAGATCGTAAGTCGTAATTCGTTACTCGTAACTCGTATATGGTAACTGGCAAATAAAAACTCGTAAATCGAAACTCGTAACTCGTAAATCGCAGCTTATAACTCGCTACCCATAACTCGGAACTCGTATCTTGTATCTAGTAGCTCGTAACTCATTACTGATTACCTGGAACTCGTATGTTGTGTCTCGTAGCTCGTAACTCGTTACGATAAGTGGGAACTCGCATCTTGTATCTCGTTACTAGTACCTCGTAGATCGTAACTTGTACTTTGTTACTTGTAACTCGTATATGGTAACTCGCAACTCGAAACTCGTAACTCGTAAATCGCAGCTTATAACTCGCTACTCATAACCCGGAACTCGTATCTTCTGTATCGTAGCTTGTAACACATTACCAATAACAAGCATCATGTATCTTGCCTCTCGTAGCTCGTAAATCGTTACCGATAAGGAGGAACAAGCAACTTGTATCTAGTGACGCGTAACTCAGAACTAGGAACTCGTAACGCGTTACCGATAACTCGGAGCATGTATCTTGTATCTCTTATCTTGTAACTCGCTACCCATAACCCGGTCCTCGTATCTTAAATACCGTAACTTATAATACTTTACCGATAACCTGGAACTCGTATCATGCATCTCGTAACTCGTAAATCGTTACCGATAGGTGGGAACTCGCATCTTGTATAATGTAGCTCGTAACTCATTACTGATTACCCGGAACTCGTATCTTGTGTATCGTAGCTTGTAACACATTACCAATAGCAAGGATCCTGTATCTTGCCTCTCGTAGCTCGTAAATCGTTACCGATAAGTGGGATCTCGCAGCTTGTATCTAGTGACGCGTAATTCAGAACTTGGAACTTGTAACGCGTTACCAATAACTCGGAACTCGTATCTTAATTATCGTAACTTGTAATCCATTACCGATAACCTGGAACTCGGATGTTGCATCTCGTAGCTCGTAAATCGTTACCGATAAATGGGAACTCGCAACTTGTATCTCGTAACGTGTAACTGAGAACTTGGAACTAGTAACGCGTTACCGATAACTCGGAGCTCGTATCTTGTATCACTTACCTTGTAACTCGTCACTCGTAAACCTTAACTTGTTGACCATAACTCGGAACTCGAATTTTGATCTCGGATCTTGTAAATCAATGACGATAGTCTCGAACTCTTATCCTAGATCTAGTAGTTCGTAACTCATTACCGATAGGTGGAAACTCGCATATTGTATCTCTTGACGCAAGACTCAGAACTCGGAACTCGTAACGCGTAACCGATAACTCGGAACTCGTATCTTGTAACTCGTAACTCGTAACCCATAACTCGGAACTCATATCTTGTATCTAGTAGCTCGTAACTCATTACTGATTACTTGGAACTCGTATCTTCTGTCTCGTAGCTCGTAACTCGTTACCGATAAGTGGGAACTCGCAACTTGTATCTCGTGACGTGTAACTCAGAAGTTGGAACTCGTAACGCGTTACCGATAACTCGGAGCTTGTATCTTGTATATCTTACCTTGTAACTCGTAGCTCGTAACTCGTATCTTCTATCTCGGACCTCGCAAATCATTGCCGATAACCCGGAACTCGTATCCTAGATCTTGAAGATCGTAACTCGTTACCAATAAGTGGGTACTCGCATCTTGTATCTCGTAACTCGTAATTAGTAACTCGTTACCGATAGGTGGGAACTCGCATTTTGTATCTCATGACGCGAAACTCAGAACTTGGAACTCGTAACGCGAACCAATAACTCGGGAGCTCGTATATTGTAAGTCGTAATTCGTTACTCGTAACTCGTATATGGTAACTCGCAACTCAAAACTCGTAACTCGAAACTCGTAACTCGAAACTCGTAACTCGTAACCCGTAAATTGCAGCTTATAACTCGCTACTCACAACCCGGACTTCGTATCTTATATATCGTAACTTATAATCCACTACCGATAACCTGGAACTCGTATCAAGCATCTCGTATCTCGTAAATCGTTACCGATAGATGGGAACTCGAATCTTGTATATAGTAGCTCGTAACTTATTACTGATTACCCGGAACTCGTATCTTGTGTATCGTAGATTGTAACCCATTACCAATAACAAGGAACTCGTATCTTGCCTTTTGTATCTCGTAACTCGTTACCAATAAGTGGGAACTCGCATCTTGTATCTCGTAACTCGTAACTAGTACCTCGTAGATCGTAAGTCGTAATTCGTAACTCGTAACTCGTTACTCGTATATCGTAGCTCTCAACTCGAAACTCGTAACTCGTAACTCGTAAATCGCAGCTTATAATTCGCTACTCATAACCAGGAACTCGTATCTTGTGTATCGTAGCTTGTAACCCATTACCTTTAACAAGGAACACGTATCTTGCCTCTCGTAGCTCGTAAATCGTTACTGATAAGTGGGAACTCGCAACTTGTATCTCGTGACGCGTAGCTCAGGACTTGAAACTCGTAACGCGTTACCGATAACTCGGAGCTTGTATCTTGTATCTCTTACCTTGTAACTCGTAACTCGTAACTCGTTACCTATTACTCGGAACTCGTATCTCCTATCTAGGATCTTGCAAATCATTGCCGATAACCTGGAACTCGTATCCTAGATCTTAAAGTTCGTAACTCGTTACCAATAAGTGGGAACTCGCATATTGTATCTCGTGACGTGTAACTCAGAACTCGGAACTAGAAACAAGTTACCGAAAACTCGGAGCTCGTATCTTGTAACTCGTAACTCGTAACTCTTTACCCATAACTCGGAACTCGTATCTTATATATCGTGACTTGTAATCCATTACCGATAACCTGGAACTCGTATCTTGCATCGCATAGCTCGTAAATCATAACCGATAAATGGAAACCCGTATCTTGTATCTCGTGAGGCGTAACCCAGGAGTCGGAACTCGAAAGTGTTACCGATAACTCGGAGCTTGTATCTTGTATCACTTACCTTGTAACTTGTAACTCGTAACCCGTAACTTGTTGCCCATAACTCGAATCTTGATCTCGGATCATGTAAATCAATGACGATAACCTCGAACTCGTATCTTAGATCTAGTAGTTCGTAACTAGTTACCGATAGGTGAAAGCTCGCATCTTGTATCTCATGACGCGAAACTCAGAACTCGGAACCCGTAACGCGTAACTGATAAGCCGGAGCGCTTATCTTATAACTTATCACTCGTTACCCATAACTCGGAACCCGCATCTTGTATCTAGTAGCTCGTAACCCATTACTGATTACCTGGAACTCGTAACTTCTGTCTCGTAGCTCGTAACTCGTTACGATAAGTGGGAACTTGCATCTTGTATCTCGTAACTCGTAACTAGTACCACGTAGATCGTACATCGTAAGTCGTAATTCGTAACTCGTAACTTGTATATCGTAACTCGCAACTCGAAGCTTGTAACTCGAAACTCGTAACTCGTAAATCGCAGCTTATAACTTGCAACTCATAACCCAGAGCTCGTATCTTGTGTATCGTAGCTTGTTACCCATTACCAATAACAGAGAACTCGTATCTTATATATCGTAACTTGTAATCTATTACCGATAACCTGGAACTCGATCTTGCATCTTGTAGCTCGTAAATCGTTACCGATAAGTGGGAACTCGCAACTTGTATCTCGTGACGTGTAACTCAGAAGTTGGAACTCGTAACGCGTTACCGATAATTTGGAGCTTGTATCTTGTATCTCTTACCTTGTAACTCGTAACTCGTAACTCGTTACCCATTGCTCGGAACTCGTATCCTCTATCTCGGATCTCGCAAATCATTGCCGATAACCTGGAACTCGTATCCTAGACCTTGAAGATCGTAACTCGTTACCAATAAGTGGGTACTCGCATCTTGTATCTCGTGACGCGTAACTCAGGACGGAACTCGAAAGTGTTACCGATAATTTGGAGCTCGTGTCTTGTATCACTTACCTTACCATTACTGATTACCTGGAACTCGCATCTTCTATCTCGTAACTTGTAACTAGTACCTCGTAGATCTAAGTCGTAATTCGTTACTCGTAACTCGTATATGGTAACTCGCAATTCGAAACTCGTAAATCGAAACTCGTAACTCGTAACTCGTAAATCGCAGCTTATAACTCGCTACCCATAACTCGGAACTCGAATCTTGATCACGGATTTTGTAAATCAATGACGATAGCCACGAACTCGTATCCTAGATCTAGTAGTTTGTAACTTATTACCGATAGGTGGAAACTCGCATCTTGTATCTCGTGTATGACGCGAAACTCAGAACTAGGAACTCGTGTCACGAACCAACAATTCGGGAGCTCGTATATTGTAGCTCGTAACTCGTTACCCATAACTCGGAACTCGTATCTTGTATCCAGTAGCTCGTAACTCATTACTGATTACCTGGAACTCATATGTTGTGACACGTAACTCGTAACTTGTTACGACAAGTGGGAACTCGCATCTTGTAACTCGTAACTCGTAACTAGTACCTCGTAGATCGTAAGTCGTAATTCGTTACTCGTAGCTCGTATATGGTAACTGGCAAATCGAAACTCGTAAATCGAAACTCGTAACTCGTAAATCGCAGCTTATAACTCGCTACCCATAACTCGGAACTCGTATCTTGTATCTAGTAGCTCGTAACTCATTACTGATAACCTGGAACTCGTATCTTGTGACTCGTAGCTCGTAACTCGTTACGATAAGTGGGAACTCGCATCGGTAACGCGTTACGAGTTCCAACTTCTGAGTTACACGTCACGAGATACAAGTTGCGAGTTCCCACTTATCGGTAACGAGTTACGAGCTACGAGACAGAAGATACGAGTTCCAAGTAATCAGTAATGAGTTACGAGCTACTAGATACAAGATACGAGTTCCGAGTTATGGGTAACGAGTTACGAGTTACAAGATACGAGTTCCGAGTTATCGGTTACGCGTTACGAGTTCCGAGTTCTGAGTCTTGCGTCAAGAGATACAAGATGCGAGTTTCCACCTATCGGTAATGAGTTACGAACTACTAGATCTAGGATAAGAGTTCGAGGCTATCGTCATTGATTTACAAGATCCGAGATCAAGATTCGAGTTCCGAGTTATGGTCAACAAGTTAAGGTTTACGAGTGACGAGTTACAAGGTAAGTGATACAAGATACGAGCTCCGAGTTATCGGTAACGCGTTACTAGTTCCAAGTTCTGAGTTACACGTTACGAGATACAAGTTGCGAGTTCCCATTTATCAGTAACGATTTACGAGCTACGAGATGCAACATCCGAGTTCCAGGTTATCGGTAATGGATTACAAGTTAGTCGTATTTCGTAACTCGTGTATGGTAACTCGCAACTCGAAACTCGTAACTCGAAACTCGTAACTCGTAAATCGCAGCTTATAACTCGCTACTCATAACCCGGAACACGTATCTTGTGTATTGTAGCTTGTAACACATTACCAATAGCAAGGATCTTGTATCTTGCCTCTCGTAGCTCGTAAATCATTACCGATAAGTGGGAAATCGCAACTTGTATCTGTTGACGCGTATCTTAGGACTTGCAACTCGTAACACGTTACTGATAACTCGGAGCATGCATCTTGTATCACTTACCTTGCAACTTGAAACTCGTAACCCGTAATTCGTTGCCCATAACTCGGAACTCGAATCTTGATCTCGGATCTTGTAAATCATTGACGATAACCTCGAACTCGTATCTTAGACCTAGCAGTTCGTAACTAGTTACCGATAGGTGAAAACTCGCATCTTGTATCTCATGACGCGAAACTCAGAACTCGGAACTCGTAACGCGTAACCGATAAACCGGAAGGCTTATCTTATAACTTATCACTCGTTACCCATAACTCGGAACCCGTATCTTGTATCTAGTAGCTCGTAACTCATTACTGATTACCTGGAACACGTATCTTCTGTCTCCTAGCTCGTAACTCGTTACGATAAGTGGGAACTTGCATCTTGTGTCTCGTTACTCGTAACTAGTACCTCGTAGATCGTAGATCGTAAGTCGTAATTCGTAGCTCGTAACTCGTTACCCATTACTCTGAACTCGTATCTTCTATCTCGGATCTCGCAAATCATTGCCGATAACCGGGAACTGGTATCCTAGATCTTGAAGATCATAACTCGTTACCAATAAGTGGGAACTCGCATCTTGTATCTCGTGACGTGTAACTCAGAACTCGGAACTAGAAACGCGTTACCGATAACTCGGAGCTCGTATCTTGTAACTCGTAACCCTTAAATCGCATCTTATAACTCGCTACCCACAACCCGGACCTCGTATCTTAAATATCGTAACTTATAATCCATTACCGATAACCTGGAACTCGTATCATGCATCTCGTAGCTCGTAAATCGTTACCGATAGATGGGAATTCGAAACTTGTATATAGTAGCTCGTAACTCATTACTGATTACCCGGAACTCGTATCTTGTGTATCGTAGATTGTAACCCATTACCAATAACAAGAAACTCGTATCTTGCCTTTCGTATCTCGTAACTCGTTACCAATAACTGGGAACTAGCATCTTGTATCTCGTAACTCGTAACTAGTACCTCGTAGATCGTAAGTCATAATTCGTAACTCGTAACTCGTAACTTGTATATCGTAGCTCTCAACTCGAAACTCGTAACTCGTAAAACGCAGCTTATAATTCGCTACTCATAACCAGGAACTCGTATCTTGTGTATCGTAGCTTGTAACCCATTACCTTTAACAAGGAACATGCATCTTGCCTCTCGTAGCTCGTAAATCGTTACCAATAAGTATGAACTCGCATCTTGTATCTCGTGACGTGTAACTCAGAACTCGGAACTAGAAACCCGTTACCGATAACTCGGAGCTCGTATCTTGTAACTCGTAACTCGTAACTCGTTACCCATAACTCGGAACTCGTATCTTATATATCGTAACTTGTAATCCATCACCGATAACCTGGAACTCGTATCTTGCATCGCATAGCTCGTAAATCATAACCGATAAATGGAAACTCGCATCTTGTATCTCATGACGCAAAACTCAGAACTCGGAACTCGTACCGCGTAACCGATAACTCGGAACTCGTATCTTGTATCTCGTAACTCGTTACCCATAACTCGGAACTCGTATCTTGTATCTAGTAGCTCGTAACTCATTAATGATTACTTGGAACTCGTATCTTCTGTCTCGTAGCTCGTTACGATAAGTGGGAACTTGCATCTTGTATCTCGTAACTCGTAACTAGTACCTCGTAGATCGTAGATCGTAAGTCGTAATTCGTAACTCGTAACTTGTATATCGTGACTCGCAACTCGTAGCTTGTAACTCGAAACTCGTAACTCGTAACTCGTAAATCGCAGCTTATAACATGCTACTCATAACCCGGAACTCGTATCTTGTGTATCGTAGCTTGTAACCCATTACCAATAACAAGGAACTCGTATCTTATATATCGTAACTTGTAATCTATTACCGATAACCTGGAACTCGTATCTTGCATCTCGTAGCTCGTAAATCGTAACCGATAAGTGGGAACTCGCAACTTGTATCTCGTGACGCGTAGCTCAGGACTTGGAATTCGTAACGCGTTACCGATAACTTGGAGCTTGTATCTTGTATCTCTTACCTTGTAACTCGTAACTCTTAACTCGTTACCTATTACTCGGAACTCGCATCTTCTATCTAGGATGTTGCAAATCATTGCCGATAACCTGGAACTCGTATCCTAGATCTTGAAGATCGTAACTGGTTACCAATAAGTGAGAACTCGCATCTTGTATCTCGTAGCGTGTAACTCAGAACTCGGAACTAGAAACAAGTTACCGATAACTCGGAGCTCGTAACTTGTAACTCGTATCTTGTAACTCGTAACTCGTAACTCTTTACCCATAACTCGGAACTCGTATCTTATATATCGTAACTTGTAATCCATTACCGATAACCTGGAACTCGTATCTTCCATCTCGTAGCTCGTAAATCTTTACCGATAAATGGGAACACGCATCTTGTATCTCGTGACGCGTAACTCAGGACTCGGAACTCGAAAGTGTTACAGGTAACTCGGAGCTCGTATCTTGAATCACCTACCTTGTAACTCGTAACTTGTAACCCGTAACTCGTTGCCCTTAACTCAGAACGCGTTTCCGATAACTCGGAACGCGTTTCCGATAACTCGGAGCTCGTAACTTGTAACTCGTAACTTGTAACTCGTAACTCGTTGCCCATAACTCGGAACTCGAATCTTGATCTCGGATCTTGTAAATCAATGACGATAACCTCGAACTCGTATCTTAGGTCTAGTAGTTCGTAACTAGTAACCGATAGGTGAAAACTCGCATCTTGTATCTCATGACGCGAAACTCAGAACTCGGAACTCATAACGCGTAACCGATAAACCGGAGCGCTTATCTTATAACTTATCACTCGCTACCCATAACTCGGAACCCGTATCTTGTATCTAGTAGCTCGTAACTCATTACTGATTACCTGGAACTCGTGTCTTGTGTCTCGTAGCTCGCAACTTGTTGCGATAAGTGGGAACTCGCATCTTGTATCTCGTAACTCGTAAATAGTACCTCGTAGATCGTAAGTCGTAATTCGTAACTCATTACTCGTATATCGTAACTCGCAACTCGTAACTCGTAACTCGTAAATCGCAGCTTATAACTCGTTACTCATAACCCGGAACACGTATCTTGTGTATCGCAGCTTGTAACACATTACCAATACCAAGGATCTTGTATCTTGCCTCTCGTAGCTCGTAAATAGTTACCGATAAGTGGGAACTAGCAACATATATCTAGTGACGCGTATCTCAGAACTTGTAACTCGTAACACGTTACCGATAACTCGGAGCATGTATCTTGTATCACTTACCTAGTAATTCGTTACCAATAACTCGGAACTCGTATCTTATATATCGTAACTTGTAATCCATTACCGATAACCTGGAACTCGTATGTTGTATCTCGTAGCTCGTAAATCGTTACCGATAAATGGAAGCTCGCAACTTGTATCTCGTAACGTGTAACTCAGAACTCGGAGCTAGTAATGCGTTACCGATAACTCGGAGCTCGTATCTTGTATCCCTTACCTTGTAACCCGTTACTCGTAAACCTTAACTCGTTGCCCATAACTCGGAACTCGAATCTTGATCTCGGATCTTGTAAATCAATAACGATAGCCCCGAACTCTTATCCTAGATCTAGTAGTTCGTAGCTCATTACCGATAGGTGGAAACTCGCATCTTGTATCTCATGACGCAAAACTCAGAACTCGTAACGCGTAACCGATAACTCGGAGCTCGTATCTTGTATCTAGTAGCTCGTAACTCATCACTGATTACTTGGAACTCGTATCTTCTGTCTCGTAGCTCGTAACTCGTTACGATAAGTGAGAACTTGCATCTTGTATCTCGTATCTCGTAACTAGTACCTCATAGATCGTAGATCGTAAGTCGTAATTCGTAACTCGTAACTTGTATATCGTAACTCGCAACTCGAATCTTGTAACTCGAAACTCGTAACTCGTAACTCGTAAATCGCAGCTTATAACTTGCTACTCATAACCCGGAACTCGTATCTTGTGTATCGTAGCTTGTAACCTATTACCAATAACAAGGAACTCGTATCTTATATATCGTAACTTTTAATCTATTACCGATAACCTTGAACTCGTATCTTCCATCTCGTAGCTCGTAAATCTTTACCGATAAATGGGAACACGCATCTTGTATATCGTGACGCGTAACTCAGGACTCGGAACTCGAAAGTGTTACAGGTAACTCGGAGCTCGTATCTTGAATCACCTACCTTGTAACTAGTAACTTGTAACCCGTAACTCGTTGCCCTTAACTCAGAACGCGTTTCCGATAACTCGGAACGCGTTTCCGATAACTCGGAGCTCGTAACTTGTAACTCGTAACTTGTAACTCGTAACTTGTAACTCGTAACTCGTTACCCATGACTCGGAACTCGTATCTTATATATCGTAACTTGCAATCCATCGCCGATAACCTGGAACTCGTATCTTGCATCGCATAACTAGTAAATCATAACCGATAAATGGAAACCCGTATCTTGTATCTCGTGAGGCGTAACCCAGGAGTCGGAACTCGAAAGTGCTACCGATAACTAGGAGCTTGTATCTTGTATCACTTACCTTGTAACTTGTAACTCGTAACCCGTAACTCGTTGCCCATAACTCGGAACTCGAATCTTGATCTCGAATCTTGTAAATCAATGACGATAACCTCGAACTCGTATCTTAGATCTAGTAGTTCGTAACTAGTTACCGATAGGTGAAAACTCGCATCTTGTATCTCATGACGCGAAACTCAGAACTCGGAACTCGTAACGCGTAACTGATAAACCGGAGCGCTTATCTTATAACTTATCACTCGTTACCCAAAACTCGGAACCCGTATCTTGTATCTAGTAGCTCGTAACTCATTACTGATTACTTGGAACACGTATCTTCTGTCTCCTAGCTCATAACTCGTTACGATAAGTGGGAACTTGCATCTTGTATCTCGTAACTCGTAACTAGTACCACGTAGATCGTACATCGTAAGTCGTAATTCGTAACTCGTAACTTGTATATCGTAACTCGCATCTCGAAGCTTGTAACTCGAAACTCGTAACTCGTAACTCGTAACTTGTAACTCGTAAATCGCAGCTTATAATTTGCTACTCATAACCCAAAGCTCGTATCTTGTGTATCGTAGCTTGTAACCCATTACCAATAACAAAGAACTCGTATCTTATATATCGTAGCTTGTAATCTATTACCGATAACCTGGAACTGGTATCTTGCATCTCGTAGCTCGTAAATCGTTACCGATAAGTGGGAACTCGCAACTAGTATCTTGTGACGTGTAACTCAGAAGTTGGAACTAGTAACGCGTTACCGATAACTCGGAGCTTGTATCTTGTATCTCTTACCTTGTAACTCGTAACTCGTAGCTCGTAACTCGTTACCCATTGCTCGGAACTCGTATCTTCTATCTCGGATCTCGTAAATCATTGCCGATAACCTGGAACTCGTATACTAGATCTTGAAGATCGTAACTCGTTACCAATAAGTGGGTACTCGCATCTTGTATCTCGTAACTTTTAACTAGTAACTCGTTACCGATAGGTGGAAAATCGCATCTTGTATCTCGTAAATCGTAACTAGTACCTGGTAGATCGTAAGTCGTAATTCGTAACTCGTAACTCGTATATCGTAGCTCTCAACTCGAAACTCGTAACTCGTAAATCGCAGCTTATAATTCGCTACTCATAACCAGGAACTCGTATCTTGTGTATCGTAGCTTGTAACCAATTACCAATAACAAGGAACACGTATCTTGCCTCTTGTAGCTCGTAAATCGTTACTGATAAGTGGGAACTCGTAACTTGTATCTCGTGACGCGTAACTCGGAACATGGAACTCGTAACGCGTTACCGATCACTTCGAGCTTGTATCTTGTATCTCTTATCTTGTAACTCGTAAATCGCAGCTTATAACTCGCTACACATAACCAGGAACCCGTATCATGTGTATCGTAGCTTGTAACCCATTTCCTTTAACAAGGAACTCGTATCTTGCCTATCGTAGCTCATAAATCGTTACTGATAAGTCGGAACTCGCAACTTGTATCTCGTGACGCGGCTCAGGACTTGGAACTCGTAACGCGTTACCGATAACTCGGAGCTTGTATCTTGTATCTCTTACCTTGTAACTCGTAACTCGTAACTCGTTACCTATTACTCGGAACTCGTATCTTCTAACTAGGATCTTGCAAATCATTGCCGATAGCCTGAAAATCGTATCCTAGATCATGAAGATCGTAACTCGTTACCAATAATGGGAAATCGCATCTTGTATCTCGTGACGTGTAACTCAGAACTCGGAACTAGAAACGCGTTACCGATAACTCGGAGCTAGTATCTTGTAACTCGTAACTCGTTACCCATAACTCGAAACTCGTATCTTATATATCGTAACTTGTAATCCATTACCGATAACCTGGAACTCGTATCTATCATCTCGTAACTAGTACCTCGTAGATCGTAAGTCGTAATTCGCAACTCGTAGCTCGTATATCGTAACTCGCAACTCGAAACTCGAAACTCGTTACTCGTAACTCGTGAATCGAGGCTTAAAACCCGCTACTCTTAACCCGGAACTCGTATCTTGTGTAAAGTAGCTTTTAACCCATTACCAATAATAAGGAACTCGTATCTTGCCTCTCGTAGCTCGTAAATCGTTACCGATAAGTGGGAACTCGCAACTTGTATCTCGTGACGCGAAACTCATAACTTGGAACTCGAAACGCGTTAGCGATAACTCGGAGCTTGTAGCATGTATCTCTTACCTTGTGACTTGTAACTCGTTTCCCATACCTCGGAACTCGTATCTTATATATCGTAACTTGTAATCCATTACCGAGAACCTGGAACTCGTATCTTGCATCTCGTAGCTCGTAAATCGTTATCGATAAAGGGAACTCTCGTCTTGTATCTCGTGACGCGTAACTCAGAACTCGGGACTAGTAACGCGTTACCGATAGCTCTGAGCTCGTATCTTGTAACTCGTAACTCTTAACTCGCTACCCATAACTCGGAACTCGTATCTTATATATCGTAACTTGTAAACCATTACCGATAACCTGGAACTCGTATCTTGCATCTCGTAGCTCGTAAATCGTTATCGATAAATGGGAACTCGCATCTTGTATCTCGTGACGCGTAACTCAGACTCGGAACGTGTAAGTGTTACCGATAACTCGGAGCTCGTATCTTGTATCACTTACCTTGTAACTCGTAACCCGTAACTCGTTGCCCATAACTCGGAACTCATATCTTATATATCGTAACTTGTAATCCATTACCGATAACCTGGAACTCGCATCTTGCATCGCGTAGCTCGTAAATCATTACCCATAGATGGGAACTCGATTCTTGTATATAGTAGATGGTAACTCATTACTGATTACCCGGAACTCGTATCTTGTGTATCGTAGATTGTAACCCATTACCAATAACAATGAACTCGTATCTTGCCTTTCGTATCTCGTAACTCGTCACCAATAAGTGGGAACTCGCATCTTGTATCTCGTAACTCGTATATCGTAGCTTTCAACTCGAAACTCGTAACTCGTAACTCGTAAATCGCAGCTTATAATTCGCTACTCATAACCAGGAACTCGTATCTTGTGTATCGTAGCTTGTAACCCATTACCTTTAACAAGGAACACGTATCTTGCCTCTCGTAGCTCGTAAATTGTTACTGATAAGTGGGAACTCGCAACTTGTATCTCGTGACGCGTAGCTCAGGACTTGGAACTCGTAACGCGTTACCGATAGCTCGGAGCTTGTATCTTGTATCTCTTACCTTGTAACTCGTAACTCGTAACTCGTTACCTATTACGCGGAACTCGTATCTCCTATCAAGGATCTCGCAAATCATTGCCGATAACCTGGAACTCGTATCCTAGACCTTGAAGATCGTAACTCGTTACCAATAAGTGGGAACTCGCATATTGTAAACGTGACGTGTAACTCAGAACTCGGAACTCGTAACGCGTAACTGATAAGCCGGAGCGCTTATCTTATAACTTATCACTCGTTACCCATAACTGGGAACCCGTATCTTGTATCTAGTAGCTCGTAACCCATTACTGATTACCTGGAACTCGTAACTTCTGTCTCGTAGCTCGTAACTCGTTACGATAAGTGGGAACTTGCATCTTGTATCTCGTAACTCGTAACTAGTACCACGTAGATCGTACATCGTAAGTCGTAATTCGTAACTCGTAACTTGTATATCGTAACTCGCAACTCGAAGCTTGTAACTCGAAACTCGTAACTCGTAACTCGTAAATCGCAGCTTATAACATGCTACTCATAACCCAGAGCTCGTATCTTGTGTATCGTAGCTTGTTACCCATTACCAATAACAGAGAACTCGTATCTTATATATCGTAACTTGTAATCTATTACCGATAACCTGGAACTCGATCTTGCATCTTGTAGCTCGTAAATCGTTACCGATAAGTGGGAACTCGCAACTTGTATCTCGTGACGTGTAACTCAGAAGTTGGAACTCGTAACGCGTTACCGATAATTTGGAGCTTGTATCTTGTATCACTTACCTTACCATTACTGATTACCTGGAACTCGCATCTTCTATCTCGTAACTAGTACCTCGTAGATCTAAGTCGTAATTCGTTACTCGTAACTCGTATATGGTAACTCGCAATTCGAAACTCGTAAATCGAAACTCGTAACTCGTAACTCGTAAATCGCAGCTTATAACTCGCTACCCATAACTCGGAACTCGAATCTTGATCACGTATTTTGTAAATCAATGACGATAGCCACGAACTCGTATCCTAGAACTAGTAGTTTGTAACTCGTTACCGATAGGTGGAAACTTGCATCTTGTATCTCATGACGCGAAACTCAGAACTTGGAACTCGTGACGCGAACCAACAATTCGGGAGCTCGTATATTGTAGCTCGTAACTCGTTACCCATAACTCGGAACTCGTATCTTGTATCCAGTAGCTCGAAACTCATTAGTGATTACCTGGAACTCGTATCTTGTGTCTCGTAGCTCGTAACTCGTTACGATAAGTGGGAACTCGCATCTTGTATCTCGTAACTCGTAACTAGTACCTCGTAGATCGTAAGTTGTAATTCGTTACTTGTAACTCGTATATGGTAACTCGCAACTCGAAACTCGCAACTCGAAACTCGTAAATCGCAGCTTATGATTCGCTACTTATAACCAGGAACTCGTATCTTGTGTATCGTACCTTGTAACCCATTACTTTTAACAAGGAACACGTATCTTACCTCTCGTTGCTCGTAAATCGTTACTGATAATTGGGAACTCGCAACTTGTATCTCGTGACGCGTAGCTCAGGACTTGGAACTCGTAACGCGTTACCGATAACTCGGAGCTTGTATCTTGTATCTCTTACCTTCTAACTCGTAACTCGTAACTCGTTACCTATTACTCGGAACTCGTATCTTCTATCTAGGATCTTGCAAATCATTGCCGATAACCTGGAACTCGTATCCTAGATCGCGAAGATCGTAACTCGTTACCAATAAGTGGGAACTCGCATCTTGTATCTCGTAACGTGTAACTCAGAACTCGGAACTAGAAACGCGTTACCGATAACTCGGAGCTCGTATCTTGTAACTCGTAACTGGTAACTCGTTACCCATAACTCGAAACTCGTATCTTATATATCGTAACTTGTGATCCATTACCGATAACCTGGAACTCGTATCTTCCATCTCGTAGCTCGTAAAACTTTACCGATAAATGGGAACACGCATCTTGTATCTCGTGACGCGTAACTCAGGACTCGGAACTCGAAAGTGTTACAGGTAACTCGGAGCTCGTATCTTGAATCACCTACCTTGTAACTCGTAACTTGTAACCCGTAACTCGTTGCCCTTAACTCAGATCGCGTTTCCGATGACTCGGAACGCGTTTCCGATAACTCGGAGCTCGTAACTTGTAACTCGTAACTCGTTACCCATAACCCGGAACTCGTATCTTATATATCGTAACTTGCAATCCATCACCGATAACCTGGAACTCGTATCTTGCATCGCATAGCTCGTAAATCATAACCGATAAATGGAAACTCGCATCTTGTATCTCGTGAGGCGTAACCCAGGAGTCGGAACTCGAAAGCGTTACCCATAACTCGGAGCTCGTATCTTGTATCTAGTAGCTCGTAACTCATTACTGATTACCTGGAACTCGTATATTGTGTCTCGTAGCTCGTAACTTGTTACGATAAGTGGGAACTCGCATCTTGTAACTCGTAACTCGTAACTAGTACCTCGTAGATCGTAAGTCAAAATTCGTAACTCGTAACTTGTATATCGTAACTCGCAACTCGTAACTCGTAACTCGTAAATCGCAGCTTATAACTCGCTACTCATAACCAGAAACTCGTATCTTGTGTATCGTAGCTTGTAACCCATTACCAATAACAAGGAACTCGTACCTGCCTCTGGTAGCTCGTAAATCGTTACCGATAAGTGGGAACTCGCAACTTGTATCTCGTGACGTGTAACTCAGAAGTTGGAACTCGTAACGCGTTACCGATAACTCGGAGCTTGTATCTTGTATATCTTACCTTGTAACTCGTAGCTCGTAACTCGTATCTTCTATCTCGGACCTCGCAAATCATTGCCGATAACCTGGAACTCGTATCCTAGATCTTGAAGATCGTAACTCGTTACCAATAAGTGGGTACTCGCATCTTGTCTCTCGTGACGCGTAACTCAGGACTCGGAACTCGAAGGTGTTACCGATAATTTGGAGCTCGTATCTTGTATCACTTACCTTACCATTACTGATTACCTGGAACTCGCATCTTGTATCTCGTAACTCGTAACTAGTACCTCGTAGATCGTAAGTCGTAATTCGTTACTCGTAACTCGTAAATCGCAGCTTATAACTCGCTACCCATAACTCGGAACTCGTATCTTGTATCTAGTAGCTCGTAACTCATTACTGATAACCTGGAACTCGTATCTTGTGACTCGTAGCTCGTAACTTGTTACGATAAGTGGGAACTCGCATCTTGTATCTCGTAACTAGTACCTCGTAGATCGTAACTTGTATTTCGTTACTTGTAACTCGTATATGGTAACTCGCAACTCGAAACTCGTAACTCGTAAATCGCAGCTTATAACTCGCTACTCATAACCCGGAACTCGTATCTTCTGTATCGTAGCTTGTAACACATTACCAATAACAAGGATCATGTATCTTGCCTCTCGTAGCTCGTAAATCGTTACCGATAAGGAGGAACAAGGAACTTGTATCTAGTGACGCGTAACTCAGAACTAGGAACTCGTAACGCGTTACCGATAACTCGGAGCATGTATCCTGTATCTCTTATCTTGTAACTCGCTACCCATAACCCGGTCCTCGTATCTTAAATATCGTAACTTATAATACTTTACCGATAACCTGGAACTCGTATCATCCATCTCGTAACTCGTAAATCGTTACCGATAGGTGGGAACTCGCATCTTGTATAATGTAGCTCGTAACTCATTACTGATTACCCGGAACTCGTATCTTGTGTATCGTAGCTTGTAACACATTACCAATAGCAAGGATCCTGTATCTTGCCTCTCGTAGCTCGTAAATCGTTACCGATAAGTGGGATCTCGCAGCTTGTATCTAGTGACGCGTAATTCAGAACTTGGAACTTGTAACGCGTTACCAATAACTTGGAACTCGTATCTTAATTATCGTAACTTGTAATCCATTACCGATAACCTGGAACTCGGATGTTGCATCTCGTAGCTCGTAAATCGTTACCGATAAATGGGAACTCGCAACTTGTATCTCGTAACGTGTAACTCAGAACTTGGAACTAGTAACGCGTTACCGATAACTCGGAGCTCGTATCTTGTATCACTTACCTTGTAACTCGTCACTCGTAAACCTTAACTTGTTGACCATAACTCGGAACTCGAATCTTGATCTCGGATCTTGTAAATCAATGACGATAGCCTCGAACTCTTATCCTAGATCTAGTAGTTCGTAACTCATTACCGATAGGTGGAATCTCGCATCTTGTATCTCTTGACGCAAGACTCAGAACTCGGAACTCGTAACGCGTAACCGATAACTCGGAACTCGTATCTTGTAACTCGTAACTCGTTACCCATAACTCGGAACTCGTATCTTGTATCTAGTAGCTCGTAACTCATTACTGATTACTTGGAACTCGTATCTTCTGTCTCGTAGCTCGTAACTCGTTACCGATAAGTGGGAACTTGCAACTTGTATCTCGTGACGTGTAACTCAGAAGTTGGAACTCGTAACGCGTTACCGATAACTCGGAGCTTGTAACTTGTATATCTTACCTTGTAACTCGTAGCTCGTAACTCGTATCTTCTATCTCGGACCTCGCAAATCATTGCCGATAACCTGGAACTCGTATCCTAGATCTTGAAGATCGTAACTCGTTACCAATAAGTGGGTACTCGCATCTTGTATCTCGTGACGCGTAACTCAGGACTCGGAACTCGAAAGTGTTACCGATAATTTGGAGCTCGTATCTTGTATCACTTACCTTACCATTACTGATTACCTGGAACTCGCATCTGGTATCTCGTAACTCGTAACTAGTACCTCGTAGATCGTAAGTCGTTATTCGTTACTCGTAACTCGTATATGGTAACTGGCAACTCGAAACTCGTAAATCGGAACTCGTAACTCGTGAATCTCAGCTTATAACTCGCTACCCATAACTCGGAACTCGTATCTTGTATCTAGTAGCTCGTAACTCATTACTGATAACCTGGAACTCGTATCTTGTGTCTCGTAGCTCGTAAGTCGTTACGATAAGTGGGAACTTGCATCTTGTATCTCGTAACTAGTACCTCGTAGATCGTAACTTGTATTTCGTTACTTGTAACTCGTATATGGTAACTCGCAACTCGAAACTCGTAACTAGTAAATCGCAGCTTATAACTCGCTACTCATAACCCGGAACTCGTATCTTCTGTATCGTAGCTTGTAACACATTACCAATAACAAGGATCATGTATCTTGCCTCTCGTAGCTCGTAAATCGTTACCCATAAGTAGGAACTCGCAACTTGTATCTAGTGACGCGTAACTCAGAACTAGGAACTCGTAACGCGTTACCTATAACTCGGAGCATGTATCTTGTATCTCTTATCTTGTAACTCGCTACCCATAACCCGGTCCTCGTATCTTAAATATCGTAACTTATAATACTTTACCGATAACCTGGAACTCGTATCATGCATCTCGTAACTCGTAAATCGTTACCGATAGGTGGGAACTCGCATCTTGTATAATGTAGCTCGTAACTCATTACTGATTACCCGGAACTCGTATCTTGTGTATCGTAGCTTGTAACACATTACCAATAGCAAGGATCTTGTATCTTGCCTCTCGTAGCTCGTAAATCGTTACCGATAAGTGGGATCTCGCAGCTTGTATCTAGTGACGCGTAACTCAGAACTTGGAACTTGTAACGCGTTACCAATAACTCGGAACTCGCATCTTAATTATCGTAACTTGTAATCCATTACCGATAACCTGGAACTCGGATGTTGCATCTCGTAGCTCGTAAATCGTGACCGATAAATGGGATCTCGTAACTTGTAACTCGTAACTCGTTGCCCATAACTCGGAACTCGAATCTTGATCTCGGATCTTGTAAATCAATGACGATAACCTCGAACTCGTATCTTAGGTCTAGTAGTTCGTAACTAGTTACCGATAGGTGAAAACTCGCATCTTGTATCTCATGACGCGAAACTCAGAACTCGGAACTCGTAACGCGTAATCGATTAACCGGAGCGCTTATCTTATAACTTATCACTCGTTACCCATAACTCGGAACCCGTATCTTGTATCTAGTAGCTCGTAACTCATTACTGATTACCTGGAACTCGTATCTTGTGTCTCGTAGCTCGCAACTTGTTGCGATAAGTGGGAACTCGCATCTTGTATCTAGTAACTCGTAAATAGTACCTCGTAGATCGTAAGTCGTAATTCGTAACTCGTATATCGTAACTCGCAACTCGCAACTCGTAACTCGTAACTCGTAAATCGCAGCTTATAACTCGCTACTCATAACCCGGAACACCTATCTTGTGTATCGTAGCTTGTAACACATTACCAATAGCAAGGATCTTGTATCTTGCCTCTCGTAGCTCGTAAATCGTTACCGATAAATGGGAACTCGCAACTTGTATCTCGTAACGTGTAACTCAGAACTCGGAACTAGTGACGCGTTACCGATAACTCGGAGCTCGAATCTTGTATCACTTACCTTGTAACCCGTTACTCGTAAACCTTAACTCGTTGCCCATAACTCGGAACTCGAATCTTGATCTCGGATCTTGTAAATCAATGACGATAGCCTCGAACTCTTATCCTAGGTCTAGTAGTTCGTAACTCATTACCGATAGGTGGAAACTCGCATCTTGTATCTCATGACGCAAAACTCAGAACTCGGAACCCGTAACGCGTAACCGATAACTCGGAGCTCATATCTTGTAACTCGTAACTCGTTACCCACATAACTCGGAACTCGTATCTTGTATCTAGTAGCTCGTAACTCATTACTGATTACTTGGAACTCGTATCTTCTGTCTCGTAGCGCGTAACTCGTTACGATAAGTGGGAACTTGCATCTTGTATCTCGTAACTAGTACCTCGTAGATCGTAGATCGTAAGTCGTTATTCGTAACTCGTAACTTGTATATCGTAACTCGCAACTCGAATCTTGTAACTCGAAACTCGTAACTCGTAACTCGTAAATCGCAGCTTATAACTTGCCACTCATAACCCGGAACTCGTATCTTGAGTATCATAGCTTGTAACCCATTACCAATAACAAGGAACTCGTATCTTATATATCGTAACTTTTAATCTATTACCGATAACCTGGAACTCGTATCTTGCATCTCGTAGCTCGTAAATCGTTACCGATAAGTGGGTACTCGCAACTAGTATCTCGTGACGTGTAACTCAGAAGTTGGAACGCGAAACCGATAACTCGGAGCTTGTATCTTGTATCTCTTACCTTGTAACTCGTAACACGTAGCTCGTAACTTGTTACCCATTGCTCGGAACTCGTATCTTCTATCTCGGATCTCTCAAATCATTGCCGATAACCTGGAACTGGTATACTAGATCTTGAAGATCGTAACACGTTACCAATAAGTGGGTACTCGCATCTTGTATCTCGTAACTCGTAATTAGTAACTCGTTACCGATAGGTGGGAACTCGCATTTTGTATCTCATGACGCGAAACTCGGAACTTGGAACTCGTAACGCGAACCAATAACTCGGGAGCTCGTATATTGTATGTCGTAATTCGTTACTCGTAACTCGTATATGGTAACTCGCAACTCGAAACTCGTAACTCGTTACCCGTAAATTGCAGCTTATAACTCGCTACCCACAACCCGGACTTCGTATCTTATATATCGTAACTTATAATCCACTACCGATAACCTGGAACTCGTATCATGCATCTCGTAGCTCGTAAATCGTTACCGATAGATGAGAACTCGAATCTTGTATATAGTAGCTCGTAACTTATTACTGATTACCCGGAACTCGTATCTTGTGTATCGTAGATTGTAACCCATTACCAATAACAAGGAACTCGTATCTTGCCTTTTGTATCTCGTAACTCGTTACCAATAAGTGGGAACTCGCATCTTGTATCTCGTAACTCGTAACTAGTACCTCGTAGATCGTAAGTCGTAATTCGTAACTCGTAACTCGTTACTCGTATATCGTAGCTCTCAACTCGGAACTCGTAACTCGTAACTCGTAAATCGCAGCTTATAATTCGCTACTCATAACCAGGAACTCGTATCTTGTGTATCGTAGCTTGTAACCCATTACCTTTAACAAGGAACACGTATCTTGCCTCTCGTAGCTCGTAAATCGTTACTGATAAGTGGGAACTCGCAACTTGTATCTCGTGACGCGTAGCTCAGGACTTGAAACTCGTAACGCGTTACCGATAACTCGGAGCTTGTATCTTGTATCTCTTACCTTGTAACTCGTAACTCGTAACTCGTTACCTATTACTCGGAACTCGTATCTCCTATCCAGGATCTTGCAAATCATTGCCGATAACCTGGAACTCGTATCCTACTAGATCTTAAAGTTCGTAACTCGTTACCAATAAGTGGGAACTCGCATATTGTATCTCGTGACGTGTAACTCAGAACTCGGAACTAGAAACAAGTTACCGACAACTCGGAGCTCGTATCTTGTAACTCGTAACTCGTAACTCTTTACCCATAACTCGGAACTCGTATCTTAATTATCGTAACTTGTAATCCATTACCGATAACCTGGAACTCCCATCCATCCATCTCGTAGCTCGTAAATCTTTACCGATAAATGGGAACACGCATCTTGTATCTCGTGACGCGTAACTCAGGACTCGGAACTCGAAAGTGTTACAGGTAACTCGGAGCTCGTATCTTGAATCACCTACCTTGTAACTCGTAACTTGTAACTCGTAACTCGTTACCCATAACTCGGAACTCGTATCTTATCAATCGTAACTTGCAATTCATCACCGATAACCTGGAACTCGTATCTTGCATCGCATAGCTTGTAACTCATAACCGATAAATGGAAACCCGTATCTTGTATCTCGTGAGGCGTAACCCAGGAGTCGGAACTCGAAAGTGTTACCGATAACTCGGAGCTTGTATCTTGTATCACTTACCTTGTAACTTGTAACTCGTAACCCGTAACTTGTTGCCCATAACTCGGAACTCGAATCTTGATCTCGGATCTCTTAAATCAATGACGATAACCTCGAACTCGTATCTTAGATCTAGTAGTTCGTAACTAGTTACCGATAGGTGAATACTCGCATCTTGTATCTCATGAAGCGAAACTCAGAACTCGGAACTCGTAACGCGTAACTGATAAGCCGGAGCGCTTATCTTATAACTTATCACTCGTTACCCATAACTCGGAACCCGTATCTTGTATCTAGTAGCTCGTAACCCATTACTGATTACCTGGAACTCGTAACTTCTGTCTCGTAGCTCGTAACTCGTTACGATAAGTGGGAGCTTGCATCTTGTATCTCGTAACTCGTAACTAGTACCACGTAGATCGTAAGTCGTAATTCGTAACTCGTAACTTGTATATCGTAACTCGCAACTCGAAGCTTGTAACTCGAAACTCGTAACTCGTAACTCGTAAATCGCAGCTTATAACTTGCTACTCATAACCCAGAGCTCGTATCTTGTGTATCGTAGCTTGTTACCCATTACCAATAACAGAGAACTCGTATCTTATATATCGTAACTTGTAATCTATTACCGATAACCTGGAACTCGATCTTGCATCTTGTAGCTCGTAAATCGTTACCGATAAGTGGGAACTCGCAACTTGTATTTCGTGACGTGTAACTCAGAAGTTGGAACTCGTAACGCGTTACCGATAACTCGGAGCTTGTATCTTGTATATCTTACCTTGTAACTCGTAGCTCGTAACTCGTATCTTCTATCTCGGACCTCGCAAATCATTGCCGATAACCTGGAACTCGTATCCTAGATCTTGAAGATCGTAACTCGTTACCAATAAGTGGGTACTCGCATCTTGTATCTCGTGACGCGTAACTCAGGACTCGGAACTCGAAGGTGTTACCGATAATTTGGAGCTCGTATCTTGTATCACTTACCTTACCATTACTGATTACCTGGAACTCGCATCTTGTATCTCGTAACTCGTAACTAGTACCTCGTAGATCGTAAGTCATAATTCGTTACTCGTAACTCGTATATGGTAACTGGCAACTCGAAACTCGTAAATCGAAACTCGCAACTCGTAAATCGCAGCTTATAACTCGCTACCCATAACTCGGAACTCGTATCTTGTATCTAGTAGCTCGTAACTCGTTACGATAAGTGGGAACTCGCATCTTGTATCTCGTAACTAGTACCTCGTAGATCGTAACTTGTATTTCGTTACTTGTAACTCGTATATGGTAACTCGCAACTCGAAACTCGTAACTCGTAAATCGCAGCTTATAACTCGCTACTCATAATCCGGAACTCGTATCTTCTGTATCGTAGCTTGTAACACATTACCACTAGCAAGGATCCTGTATCTTGCCTCTCGTAGCTCGTAAATCGTTACCGATAAGTGGGATCTCGCAGTTTGTATCTAGTGACGCGTAATTCAGAACTTGGAACTTGTAACGCGTTACCAATAACTCGGAACTCGTATCTTAATTATCGTAACTTGTAATCCATTACCGATAACCTGGAACTCGTATCCTAGACCTTGAAGATCGTAACTCGTTACCAATAAGTGGGTACTCGCATCTCGTATCTCGTGACGCGTAACTCAGGACGGAACTCGAAAGTGTTACCGATAATTTGGAGCTCGTGTCTTGTATCACTTACCTTACCATTACTGATTACCTGGAACTCGCATCTTCTATCTCGTAACTTGTAACTAGTACCTCGTAGATCTAAGTCGTAATTCGTTACTCGTAACTCGTATATGGTAACTCGCAATTCGAAACTCGTAAATCGAAACTCGTAACTCGTAACTCGTAAATCGCAGCTTATAACTCGCTACCCATAACTCGGAACTCGAATCTTGATCACGGATTTTGTAAATCAATGACGATAGCCACGAACTCGTATCCTAGGTCTAGTAGTTTGTAACTTATTACCGATAGGTGGAAACTCGCATCTTGTATCTCATGACGCGAAACTCAGAACCTTGAACCCGCAACGCGAACCAATAGCTCGGGAGCTCGTATATTGTAGCTCGTAACTCGTTACCCATAACTCGGAACTTGTATCTTGTATCCAGTAGCTCGTAACTCATTACTGATTACCTGGAACTCGTATCTTGTGTCTCGTAGCTCGTAACTCGTTACGATAAGTGGGAACTCGCATCTTGTATCTCGTAACACGTAACTAGTACCTCGTAGATCGTAAGTTGTAATTCGTTACTTGTAACTCGTATATGGTAACTCGCAACTCGAAACTCGCAACTCGAAACTCGTAACTCGTAAATCGCAGCTTATAACTCGCTACTCATAACCCGGAACTCGTATCTTGTGTATCGTAGCTTGAGACACATTACCAATAACAAGGATCTTGTATCTTGCCTCTCGTAGCTCGTAAATCGTTACCAATAAGTGGGTACTCGCATCTTGTATCTCGTGACGCGTAACTGAGGACTCGGAACTCGAAAGTGTTACCGATAATTTGGAGCTCGTATCTTGTATCACTTACCTTACCATTACTGATTACCTGGAACTCGCATCTTCTATCTCGTAACTAGTAACTAGTACCTCGAAGATCGTAAGTCGTCATTCGTTACTCGTAACTCGTATATGGTAACTTGCAACTCGAAACTCGTAAATCGAAACTCGTAACTCGTAAATAGCAGCTTATAACTCGCTACCCATAACTCGTAACACAAATCTTGATCACGGATTTTGTAAATCAATGACGATAGCCACGAACTCGTATCCTAGATCTAGTAGTTTGTAACTCGTTACCGATAGGCGGAAACTCGCATCTTGTATCTCATGACGCGAAACTCAGAACCTTGAACACGCAACGCGAACCAATAACTCGGGAGCTCGTATATTGTAACTCGTAACTCGTTACCCATAACTCGGAACACGTATCTTGTATCTCGTAGCTCGTAACTCATTACTGATTACCTGGAACTCGATCTTACATCTTGTAGCTCGTAAATCGTTACCGATAAGTGGGAACTCGCATTTAGTATCTCGTGACGTGTAACTCAGAAGTTGGAACTTGTAACGCGTTACCGATAACTCGGAGCTTGTATCTTGTATCTCTTACCTTGTAACTCGTAACTCGTAGCTCGTAACTCGTTACCCATTGCTCTAAACTCGTATCTTCTATCTCGGATCTCGCAAATCATTGCCGATAACCTGGAACTCATATCCTAGATCTTGAAGATCGTAACTCGTTACCAATAAGTGGGTACTCGCATCTTGTATCTCGTGACGCGTAACTCAGGACTCGGAACCCGAAAGTGTTACCGATAATTTGGAGCTCGTATCTTGCATCACTTACCTTACCATTACTGATTACTTGGAACTCGCATCTTGTATCTCGTAACTCGTAACTAGTACCTCGTAGATCGTAAGTCGTAATTCGTTACTCGTAACTCGTATATGGTAACTCGCAACTCGAAACTCGTAAATCGAAACTCGTAACTCGTAACTCGTAAATCGCAGCTTATAACTCGCTACTCATAACTCGGGACCCGAATCTTGATCACTGATTTTTTAAATCAATGGCGATAGCCACGAACTCGTATCCTAGATCTAGTAGTTTGGAACTCGTTACGGATAGGTGGAAACTCGCATCTTGTATCTCATGACGCGAAACTCAGAACTTGGAACTCGTAACGCGAACCAATAACTCGGGAGCTCGTATATTGTAACTCGTAACTCGTTACCCATAACTCGGAACTCGTATCTTGTATCTAGTATCTCGTAACTCGTTACTGATTACCTGGAACTCGTATCTTGTGTCTCGTAGCTCGTAACTCGTTACCGATAAGTGGGAATTCGCAACTTGTATCTAGTGACGCATATATCAGAACTTGTAACTCGTAACACGTTACTGATAACTCGGAGCATGTATAATGTATCACTTAGCTTGTAACTCATTACCAATAACTCGGAACTCGTATCTTATATATCGTAACTTGTAATCCATTACCGATAACCTGGAACTCGTATGTTGCATCTCGTAGCTCGTAAATCGTTACTGATAAATGGGAACTCGCAACTTGTATCTCGTAACGTGTAACTCAGAACTCGGAACTAGTAACGCGTTACCGATAACTCGGAGCTCGTATCTTGTATCACTTACGTTGTAACTCGTTACTCGTAAACCTTAGCTCGTTGCCCATAACTCGGAACTCGAATCTTGATCTCGGATCTTGTAAATCAATGACGATAGCCTCGAACTCTTATCCTAGATCTAGTAGTTCGTAACTCATTACCGATAGGTGGAAACTCGCATCTTGTATCTCATGACGCAAAACTCAGAACTCGGAACTCGTAACGCGTAACCGATAACTCAGAACTCGTATCTTGTATCTCGTAACTCGTTACCCATAACTCGGAACTCGTATCTTGTATCCAGTAGCTCGTAACTCATTACTGATTACTGGGAACTCGTATCTTCTGTCTCGTAGCTCGTTACGATAAGTAGGAACTTGCATCTTGTATCTCGTAACTCGTAACTAGTACCTCGTAGATCGTAGATCGTAAGTCGTAATTCGTAACTCGTAACTTGTATATCGTGACTCGCAACTCGGAGCTTGTAACTCGAAACTCGTAACTCGTAAATCGCAGCTTATAACTTGCTACTCATAAGCCGGAACTCGTATCTTGTGTATCGTAGCTTGTAACCCATTACCAATAACAAGGAACTCGTATCTTATATATCGTAACTTGTAATCTATTACCGATAACCTGGAACTCGTATCTTGCATCTTGTATCTCGTAAATCGTTACCGATAAGTGGGAACTCGCAACTTGTATCTCGTGACGCGTAGCTCAGGACTTGGAACTCGTAACGCGTTACCGATAACTCGGAGCTTATATCTTGTATCTCTTACCTTGTAACTCGTAACTCGTAACTCGTTACCTATTACTCGGAACTCGCATCTCCTATCTAGGATCTTGCAAATCATTGCCGATAACCTGGAACTCGTATCCTAGATCTTGAAGATCGTAACTTGTTACCGATAAGTGGGAACTCGCATTTTGTATCTCGTAGCATGTAACTCAGAACTCGGAACTAGAAACGCGTTACCCATAACTCGGAACTCTTATCTTATATATCGTAACTTGTAATCCATTACCGATAACCTGGAACTCGTATCTTCCATCTCGTAGCTCGTAAATCTTTACCGATAGATGGGAACACGCATCTTGTATCTCGTGACGCGTAACTCAGGACTCGGAACTCGAAAGTGTTACAGGTAACTCCGAGCTCGTATCTTGAATCACCTACCTTGTAACTCGTGACTTGTAACCCGTAACTCGTTGCCCTTAACTCAGAACGCGTTTCCGATAACTCGGAACGCGTTTCCGATAACTCGGAGCTCGTAACTTGTAACTCGTAGCTTGTAACTCGTAACTCGTTACCCATAACTTGGAACTCGTATCTTATATACCGTAACTTGCAATCCATCATTGATAACCTGGAACTCGTATCTTGCGTCGCATAGCTCGTAAATCATAACCGATAAATGTAAACTCGCATATTGTATCTCGTGAGGCGTAACCCAGGAGTCGGAACTCGAATGTGTTACCGATAACTCGGAGCTCGTATCTTGTATCACTTACCTTGCAACTTGAAACTCGTAACCCGTAATTCGTTGCCCATAACTCGGAACTCGAATCTTGATCTCGGATCTTGTAAATCAATGACGATAACCTCGAACTCGTATCTTAGACCTAGCAGTTCGTAACTAGTTACCGATAGGTGAAAACTCGCATCTTGTATCTCATGACGCGAAACTCAGAACTCGGAACTCGTAACGCGTAACCGATAAACCGGAGGGCTTATCTTATAACTTATCACTCGTTACCCATAACTCGGAACCCGTATCTTGTTTCTAGTAGCTCGTAACTCATTACTGATTACCTGGAACTCGTATCTTGTGTCTCGTAGCTCGTAACTTGTTACGATAAGTGGGAACTCGCATCTTGTATCTCATAACTCGTAACTAGTACCTCGTAGATCGTAAGTCGTAATTCGTAACTCGTAACTCGTATATCGTGGCTCTCAACTCGAAACTCGTAACTCGTAACTCGTAAATCGCAGCTTATAATTCGCTACTCATAACCAGGAACTCGTATCTTGTGTATCGTAGCTTATAACCTATTACCTTTAACAAGGAACACGTATCTTGCCTCTCGTAGCTCGTAAATCGTTACTGATAAGTGGGAACTCGCACCTTGTATCTCGTGACATGTAACTCAGAACTCGGAACTAGTAACGCGTTACCGATAACTCGGAGCTCGTATCCTGTATCACTTACCTTGTAACTCGTTACTCGTAAACCTTAACTCGGTGCCCATAACTCGGAACTCGAAACTTGATCTCGGATCTTGTAAATCAAAGACGATAGCCGCGAACTCTTATACTAGATCTAGTAGTTCGTAACTCATTACCGATAGGTGGAAACTCGCATCTTGTATCTCATGACGCAAAACTCAGAACTCGGAACTCGTAACGCGTAACCGATAACTCGGAGCTCGTAACTTGTAACTCGTAACTCGGTACCCATAACTCGGAACTCGTATCTTGTATCTAGTAGCTCGTAACTCATTACTGATTACTTGGAACTCGTATCTTCTGTCTCGTAGCTCGTTACGATAAGTGGGAACTTGCATCTTGTATCTCGTAACTCGTAACTAGTACCTCGTAGATCGTAGATCGTAAGTCGTAATTCGTAACTCGTAACTTGTATATCGTAACTCGCAACTCGAAGCTTGTAACTCGATACTCGTAACTCGTAAATCGCAGCTTATAACTTGCTACTCATAACCCGGAACTCGTATCCTGTGTATCGTAGCTTGTAACCCATTACCAATAACAAGGAGCTCGTGTCTTATATATCGTAACTTGTAATATATTACCGATAACCTGGAACTTGTATCTTGTATCTCTCACCTTGTAACTCGTAGCTCGTAACTCGTTACCCATTGCTCGGAACTCGTATCTTCTATCTCGGATCTCGCAAATCATTGCCGATAACCTGGAACTCATATCCTAGATCTTGGAGATCGTAACTCGTTACCAATAAGTGGGTACTCGCATCTTGTATCTCGTGACGCGTAACTCAGGATTCGGAACTCGAAAGTGTTACCGATAAATTGGAGCTCGTATCTTGTATCACTTACCTCACCATTACTGATTACCTGGAACTCGCATCTTGTATCTCGTAACTCGTAACTAGTACCTCGTAGATCGTAAGTCGTAATTCGTTACTCGTAACTCGTATATGGTAACTCGCAACTCGAAACTGGTAAATCGAAACTCGTAACTCGTAACTCGTAAATCGCAGCATATAACTCGCTACCCATAACTCGGAACTCGAATCTTGATCACGGATTTTGTAAATGAAAGACGATAGCCGCGAACTCTTATACTAGATCTAGTAGTTCGTAACTCATTACCGATAGGTGGAAACTCGCATCTTGTATCTCATGACGCAAAACTCAGAACTCGGAACTCGTAACGCGTAACGGATAACTCGGAGCTCGTAACTTGTAACTCGTAACTCGGTACCCATAACTCGGAACTCGTATCTTGTATCTAGTAGCTCGTAACTCATTACTGATTACTTGGAACTCGTATCTTCTGTCTCGTAGCTCGTTACGATAAGTGGGAACTTGCATCTTGTATCTCGTAACTCGTAACTAGTACCTCGTAGATCGTAAGTCGTAATTCGTTACTCGTAACTCGTATATGGTAACTCGCAACTCGAAACTGGTAAATCGAAACTCGTAACTCGTATCTCGTAAATCGCAGCATATAACTCGCTACCCATAACTCGGAACTCGAATCTTGATCACGGATTTTGTAAATCAATGACGATAGCCACGAACTCGTATCCTAGATCTAGTAGTTTGTAACTTATTACCGATAGGTGGAAACTCGCATCTTGTATCTCATGACGCGAAACTCAGAACTAGGAACTCGTAACGCGAACCAATAACTCGGGAGCTCGTATATTGTAACTCGTAACTCGTTACCCAAAACTCGGAACCCGTAAATTGTATCTAGTAGCTCGTAACTCATTACTGATTACCTGGAACTCGTATCTTGTGTCTCGTAGCTCATAAATCGTCACGATAAGTGGGAGCTCGCATCTTGTATCTCGTAACTCGTAACTAGTACCTCGTGGATCGTAAGTTGTAATTCGTTACTTGTAAGTCGTATATGGTAACTCGCAACTCGAAACTCAAAACTAGTAACTCGAAACTCGTAACTCATAACTCGTAAATCGCAGCTTATAACTCGCTACTCAAAACCCGGAACTAGTGTCTTGTGTATCGTAGCCTGTAACACATTACCAATAACAAAGATCTTGTATCTTACCTCTCGTAGCTCATAAATCGTTACCGATAAGTAGGAACTCGCAACTTGATCTAGTGACGCGTAACTCTGAACTTGGAACTCGTAACGCGTTACCGATAACTCGGAGCATGTATCTTGTATCTCTTACCTTGTAACTCGCTACCCATGACCCGGACCTCGTATCTTAAATATCGTAACTTATAATCCTTTACCGATAACCTGGAACTCGTATCATGCATCTCGTTAATCGTTACCGATAGATGGGAACTCGCATCTTGTATATAGTAGCTCGTAACTCATTACTGATTACCCGGAACTCGTATCTTGTGTATCGTAGCTTGTAACCCATTACCAATAACAAGGAACTCGTATCTTATATATCGTAACTTGTAATCTATTACCGATAACCTGGAACTCGTATCTTGCATCTTGTATCTCGTAAATCGTTACCGATAAGTGGGAACTCGCAACTTGTATCTCGTGACGCGTAGCTCAGGACTTGGAACTCGTAACGCGTTACCGATAACTCGGAGCTTATATCTTGTATCTCTTACCTTGTAACTCGTAACTCGTAACTCGTTACCTATTACTCGGAACTCGCATCTCCTATCTAGGATCTTGCAAATCATTGCCGATAACCTGGAACTCGTATCCTAGATCTTGAAGATCGTAACTTGTTACCAATAAGTGGGAACTCGCATTTTGTATCTCGTAGCATGTAACTCAGAACTCGGAACTAGAAACGCGTTACCCATAACTCGGAACTCTTATCTTATATATCGTAACTTGTAATCCATTACCGATAACCTGGAACTCGTATCTTCCATCTCGTAGCTCGTAAATCTTTACCGATAGATGGGAACACGCATCTTGTATCTCGTGACGCGTAACTCAGGACTCGGAACTCGAAAGTGTTACAGGTAACTCCGAGCTCGTATCTTGAATCACCTACCTTGTAACTCGTGACTTGTAACCCGTAACTCGTTGCCCTTAACTCAGAACGCGTTTCCGATAACTCGGAACGCGTTTCCGATAACTCGGAGCTCGTAACTTGTAACTCGTAGCTTGTAACTCGTAACTCGTTACCCATAACTTGGAACTCGTATCTTATATACCGTAACTTGCAATCCATCATTGATAACCTGGAACTCGTATCTTGCGTCGCATAGCTCGTAAATCATAACCGATAAATGTAAACTCGCATATTGTATCTCGTGAGGCGTAACCCAGGAGTCGGAACTCGAATGTGTTACCGATAACTCGGAGCTCGTATCTTGTATCACTTACCTTGCAACTTGAAACTCGTAACCCGTAATTCGTTGCCCATAACTCGGAACTCGAATCTTGATCTCGGATCTTGTAAATCATTGACGATAACCTCGAACTCGTATCTTAGACCTAGCAGTTCGTAACTAGTTACCGATAGGTGAAAACTCGCATCTTGTATCTCATGACGCGAAACTCAGAACTCGGAACTCGTAACGCGTAACCGATAAACCGGAGGGCTTATCTTATAACTTATCACTCGTTACCCATAACTCGGAACCCGTATCTTGTTTCTAGTAGCTCGTAACTCATTACTGATTACCTGGAACTCGTATCTTGTGTCTCGTAGCTCGTAACTTGTTACGATAAGTGGGAACTCGCATCTTGTATCTCATAACTCGTAACTAGTACCTCGTAGATCGTAAGTCGTAATTCGTAACTCGTAACTCGTATATCGTGGCTCTCAACTCGAAACTCGTAACTCGTAACTCGTAAATCGCAGCTTATAATTCGCTACTCATAACCAGGAACTCGTATCTTGTGTATCGTAGCTTATAACCTATTACCTTTAACAAGGAACACGTATCTTGCCTCTCGTAGCTCGTAAATCGTTACTGATAAGTGGGAACTCGCACCTTGTATCTCGTGACATGTAACTCAGAACTCGGAACTAGTAACGCGTTACCGATAACTCGGAGCTCGTATCCTGTATCACTTACCTTGTAACTCGTTACTCGTAAACCTTAACTCGGTGCCCATAACTCGGAACTCGAAACTTGATCTCGGATCTTGTAAATCAAAGACGATAGCCGCGAACTCTTATACTAGATCTAGTAGTTCGTAACTCATTACCGATAGGTGGAAACTCGCATCTTGTATCTCATGACGCAAAACTCAGAACTCGGAACTCGTAACGCGTAACCGATAACTCGGAGCTCGTAACTTGTAACTCGTAACTCGGTACCCATAACTCGGAACTCGTATCTTGTATCTAGTAGCTCGTAACTCATTACTGATTACTTGGAACTCGTATCTTCTGTCTCGTAGCTCGTTACGATAAGTGGGAACTTGCATCTTGTATCTCGTAACTCGTAACTAGTACCTCGTAGATCGTAGATCGTAAGTCGTAATTCGTAACTCGTAACTTGTATATCGTAACTCGCAACTCGAAGCTTGTAACTCGATACTCGTAACTCGTAAATCGCAGCTTATAACTTGCTACTCATAACCCGGAACTCGTATCCTGTGTATCGTAGCTTGTAACCCATTACCAATAACAAGGAGCTCGTGTCTTATATATCGTAACTTGTAATATATTACCGATAACCTGGAACTTGTATCTTGTATCTCTCACCTTGTAACTCGTAGCTCGTAACTCGTTACCCATTGCTCGGAACTCGTATCTTCTATCTCGGATCTCGCAAATCATTGCCGATAACCTGGAACTCATATCCTAGATCTTGGAGATCGTAACTCGTTACCAATAAGTGGGTACTCGCATCTTGTATCTCGTGACGCGTAACTCAGGATTCGGAACTCGAAAGTGTTACCGATAAATTGGAGCTCGTATCTTGTATCACTTACCTCACCATTACTGATTACCTGGAACTCGCATCTTGTATCTCGTAACTCGTAACTAGTACCTCGTAGATCGTAAGTCGTAATTCGTTACTCGTAACTCGTATATGGTAACTCGCAACTCGAAACTGGTAAATCGAAACTCGTAACTCGTAACTCGTAAATCGCAGCATATAACTCGCTACCCATAACTCGGAACTCGAATCTTGATCACGGATTTTGTAAATGAAAGACGATAGCCGCGAACTCTTATACTAGATCTAGTAGTTCGTAACTCATTACCGATAGGTGGAAACTCGCATCTTGTATCTCATGACGCAAAACTCAGAACTCGGAACTCGTAACGCGTAACGGATAACTCGGAGCTCGTAACTTGTAACTCGTAACTCGGTACCCATAACTCGGAACTCGTATCTTGTATCTAGTAGCTCGTAACTCATTACTGATTACTTGGAACTCGTATCTTCTGTCTCGTAGCTCGTTACGATAAGTGGGAACTTGCATCTTGTATCTCGTAACTCGTAACTAGTACCTCGTAGATCGTAAGTCGTAATTCGTTACTCGTAACTCGTATATGGTAACTCGCAACTCGAAACTGGTAAATCGAAACTCGTAACTCGTATCTCGTAAATCGCAGCATATAACTCGCTACCCATAACTCGGAACTCGAATCTTGATCACGGATTTTGTAAATCAATGACGATAGCCACGAACTCGTATCCTAGATCTAGTAGTTTGTAACTTATTACCGATAGGTGGAAACTCGCATCTTGTATCTCATGACGCGAAACTCAGAACTAGGAACTCGTAACGCGAACCAATAACTCGGGAGCTCGTATATTGTAACTCGTAACTCGTTACCCAAAACTCGGAACCCGTAAATTGTATCTAGTAGCTCGTAACTCATTACTGATTACCTGGAACTCGTATCTTGTGTCTCGTAGCTCATAAATCGTCACGATAAGTGGGAGCTCGCATCTTGTATCTCGTAACTCGTAACTAGTACCTCGTGGATCGTAAGTTGTAATTCGTTACTTGTAAGTCGTATATGGTAACTCGCAACTCGAAACTCAAAACTAGTAACTCGAAACTCGTAACTCATAACTCGTAAATCGCAGCTTATAACTCGCTACTCAAAACCCGGAACTCGTGTCTTGTGTATCGTAGCCTGTAACACATTACCAATAACAAAGATCTTGTATCTTACCTCTCGTAGCTCATAAATCGTTACCGAAAAGTAGGAACTCGCAACTTGATCTAGTGACGCGTAACTCTGAACTTGGAACTCGTAACGCGTTACCGATAACTCGGAGCATGTATCTTGTATCTCTTACCTTGTAACTCGCTACCCATGACCCGGACCTCGTATCTTAAATATCGTAACTTATAATCCTTTACCGATAACCTGGATCTCGTATCATGCATCTCGTTAATCGTTACCGATAAATGGGAACTCGCATCTTGTATATAGTAGCTCGTAACTCATTACTGATTACCCGGAACTCGTATCTTGTGTATCGTAGATTGTAACCCATTACCAATAACAAGGAACTCGTATCTTGCCTTTCGTATCTCGCAACTCGTTACCAATGAGTGGGAACTTGCATCTTGTATCTCGTAACTCGTAACTAGTACCTTGTAGATCGTAAGTCGTATTTCGTAACTCGTAACTCGTGTATGGTAACTCGCAACTAGTAACTCGAAACTCGTAACTCATAACTCGTAAATCTCAGCTTATAACTCGCTACTCAAAACCCGGAACTCGTGTCTTGTGTATCGTAGCCTGTAACACATTACCAATAACAAAGATCTTGTATCTTACCTCTCGTATCTCGTAAATCGTTACAGATAAGTGGGAAATCGCAACTTGTATCTAGTGACGCGTATCTCAGGACTTGCAACTCGTAACACGTTACTGATAACTCGGAGCATGCATCTTGTATCACTTACCTTGCAACTTGAAACTCGTAACCCGTAATTCGTTGCCCATAACTCGGAACTCGAATCTTGATCTCGGATCTTGTAAATCATTGACGATAACCTCGAACTCGTATCTTAGACCTAGCAGTTCGTAACTAGATACCGATAGGTGAAAACTCGCATCTTGTATCTCATGACGCGAAACTCAGAACTCGGAACTCGTAACGCGTAACCGATAAACCGGAGGGCTTATCTTATAACTTATCACTCGTTACCCATAACTCGGAACCCGTATCTTGTATCTAGTAGCTCGTAACTCATTACTGATTACCTGGAACTCGTATCCTGTGTCTCGTAGCTCGTAACTTGTTACGATAAGTGGGAACTCGCATCTTGTATCTCGTAACTCGTAACTAGTACCTCGTAGATCGTAAGTCGTAATTCGCAACTCGTAACTCGTATATCGTGGCTCTCAACTCGAAACTCGTAACTCGTAGCTCGTAAATCGCAGCTTATAATTCGCTACTCATAACCTGGAACTCGTATCTTGTGTATCGTAGCTTATAACCCATTACCTTTAACAAGGAACACGTATCTTGCCTCTCGTAGCTCGTAAATCGTTACTGATAAGTGGGAACTCGCAACTTGTATCTCGTGACGCGTAGCTCAGGACTTGAAACTCGTAACGCGTTACCGATAACTCGGAGCTTGTATCTTGTATCTCTTACCTTGTAACTCGTAACTCGTAACTCGTTACCTATTACTCGGAGCTCGTATCTTCCATCTAGGATCTTGCAAATCATTGCCGATAACCTGGAACTCGTATCCTAGATCTTGAAGATCGTAACTCGTTACCAATAAGTGGGAACTCGCATCTTGTATCTCGTGACATGTAACTCAGAACTCGGAACTAGTAACGCGTTACCGATAACTCGGAGCTCGTATCCTGTATCACTTACCTTGTAACTCGTTACTCGTAAACCTTAACTCGGTGCCCATAACTCGGAACTCGAAACTTGATCTCAGATCTTGTAAATCAATGACGATAGCCTCGAACTCTTATCCTAGATCTAGTAGTTCGTAACTCATTACCGATAGGTGGAAACTCGCATCTTGTATCTCATGACGCAAAACTCAGAACTCGGAACTCGTAACGCGTAACCGATAACTCGGAACTCGTATCTTGTATCTCGTAACTCGTTACCCATAACTCGGAACTCGTATCTTGTATCTAGTAGCTCGTAACTCATTACTGATTACTTGGAACACGTATCTTCTGTCTCCTAGCTCGTAACTCGTTACGATAAGTGGGAACTTGCATCTTGTATCTCGTTACTCGTAACTAGTACCTCGTAGATCGTAGATCGTAAGTCGTAATTCGTAACTCGTAACTTGTATATCTTAACTCGCAGCTCGAAGCTTGTAACTCGAAACTCGTAACTCGTAACTCGTAAATCGCAGCTTATAACTTGCTACTCATAATCCGGACCTCGTATTTTAAATATCGTAACTTATAATCCATTACCGATAACCTGGAACTCGTATCATGCATCTCGTAGCTCGTAAATCGTTACCGATAGATGGGAATTCGAATCTTGTATATAGTAGCTCGTAACTCATTACTGATTACCCGGAACTCGTATCTTGTGTATCGTAGATTGTAACCCATTACCAATAACAATGAACTCGTATCTTGCCTTTCGTATCTCGTAACTCGTTACCAATAACTGGGAACTAGCATCTTGTATCTCGTAACTCGTAACTAGTACCTCGTAGATCGTAAGTCATAATTCGTAACTCGTAACTCGTATATCGTAGCTCTCAACTCGAAACTCGTAAATCGCAGCTTATAATTCGCTACTCATAACCAGGAACTCGTATCTTGTGTATCGTAGCTTGTAACCCATTACCTTTAACAAGGAACACGTATCTTGCCTCTCGTAGCTCGTAAATCGTTACCAATAAGTGGGAACTCGCATCTTGTATCTCGTGACGTGTAACTCAGAACTCGGAACTAGAAACCCGTTACCGATAACTCGGAGCTCGTATCTTGTAACTCGTAACTCGTAACTCGTTACCCATAACTCGGAACTCGTATCTTATATATCGTAACTTGTAATCCATCACCGATAACCTGGAACTCGTATCTTGCATCGCATAGCTCGTAAATCATAACCGATAAATGGAAACTCGCATCTTGTATCTCGTGAGGCGTAACCCAGGAGTCGGAACCCGAATGTGTTACCGATAACTCGGAGCTCGTATCTTGTATCACTTACCTTGCAACTTGTAACTCGTAACCCGTAATTCGTTGCCCATAACTCGGAACTCGAATCTTGATCTCGGATCTTGTAAATCATTGACGATAACCTCGAACTCGTATCTTAGAGCTAGCAGTTCGTAACTAGTTGCCGATAGGTGAAAACTCGCATCTTGTATTTCATGACGCGAAACTCAGAACTCGGAACTCGTTACGCGTAACCGATAAGCCTGAGCGCTTATCTTATAACTTATCACTCGTTACCCATAACTCGGAACCCGTATCTTGTATCTAGTAGCTCGTAACTCATTACTGATTACCTGGAACTCGTATCTTGTGTCTCGTAGCTCGTAACTTGTTACGATAAGTGGGAACTCGCATCTTGTATCTCGTAACTCGTAACTAGTACCTCGTAGATCGTAAGTCGTAACTTGTAACTTGTAACTCGTATATCGTAACTCGCAACAGGCAACTCGCAACTCGTAACTCGTAAATCGCAGCTTATAACTCGCTACTCATAACCAGAAACTCGTATCTTGTGTATCGTAGCTTGTAACACATTACCAATAACAAGGAACTCGTATCTTGCCTCTTGTAGCTCGTAAATCGTTACCGATAAATGGGAACTCGCAACTTGCATCTCGTGACGTGTAACTCAGAAGTTGGAACTCGTAACGCGTTACCGATAATTCGGAGCTTGTATCTTGTATCTCTTACCTTGTAGCTCGTAACTCGTATCTTCTATCTCGGACCTCGCAAATCATTGCCGATAACCTGGAACTCGTATCCTAGATCTTGAAGATCGTAACTCGTTACCAATAAGTGGGTACTCGCATCTTGTATCTCGTGACGCGTAACTCAGGACTCGGAACTCGAAAGTGTTACCGATAATTTGGAGCTCGTTTCTTGCATCACTTACCTTACCATTACTGATTACCTGGAACTCGCATCTTGTATCTCGTAACTCGTAACTAGTACCTCGTAGATCGTAAGTCGTAATTCGTTACTCGTAACTCGTATATGGTAACTCGCAACTCGAAACTCGTAAATCGAAACTCGTAACTCGTAACTCGTAAATCGCAGCTTATAACTCGCTACCCATAACTCGGAACCCGAATCTTGATCACGGATTTTTTAAATCAATGGCGATAGCCACGAACTCGTATCCTGGATCTAGTAGTTTGTAACTCGTTACCGATAGGCGGAAACTCGCATCTTGTATCTCATGACGCGAAACTCAGAACCTTGAACCCGCAACGCGAACCAATAGCTCGGGAGCTCGTATATTGTAACTCGTAACTCGTTACCCATAACTCGGAACTCGTATCTTGTATCTAGTAGCTCGTAACTCATTACTGATTACCTGGAACTCGTATCTTGTGTCTCGTAGCTCGTAACTCGTTACGATAAGTAGGAACTCGCAACTTGTATCTAGTGACGCGTAACTCAGAACTAGGAACTCGTAACGCGTTACCGATAACTCGGAGCAATTATCTTGTATCTCTTACCTTGTAACTCGCTACCCATAACCCGGACCTCGTATCTTAAATATCGTAACTTATAAAACTTTACCGATAACCTGGAACTCGTGTCATGCATCTCGTAACTCGTAAATCGTTACCGATAGATGGGAACTCGCATCTTGTATCTTGTACCCGGAACTCGTATCTTGTGTATCGTAGCTTGTAACAGATTACCAATAGCAAGGATCTTGTATCTTGCCTCCCGTAGCTCGTAAATCGTTACCGATAAGTGGGAACTCGCAACTTGTATCTAGTGACGCGTATCTCAGAACTTGTAACTCGTAACAGGTTACTGATAACTCGGAGCATGTATCTTGTATCACTTACCTTGTAACTCATTACCAATAACTCGGAACTCGTATCTTATATATCGTAACTTGTAATCCATTACCGATAACCTGGAACTCGTATGTTGCATCTCGTAGCTCGTAAATCGTTCCTGATAAATGGGAAATCGCAACTTGTATCTCGTAACGTGTAACTCAGAACTCGGAACTAGTAACGCGTTACCGATAACTCGGAGCACGTATCTTGTATTACATACCTTGTAATTCGTTACTCGTAAACCTTAACTCGTTGCTCATAACTCAGAACTCGAATCTTGATCTCGGATCTTGTAAATCAATGACGATAGCCTCGAACTCTTATCCTAGATCTAGTAGTTCGTAACTCATTACCGATAGGTGGAAACTCGCATCTTGTATCTCATGACGCAAAACTCAGAACTCGGAACTCGTAACGCGTAACCGATAACTCAGAACTCGTATCTTGTATCTCGTAACTCGTTACCCATAACTCGGAACTCGTATCTTGTATCTAGTAGCTCGTAACTCATTACTGATTACTTGGAACTCGTATCTTCTGTCTCGTAGCTCGTTACGATAAGTGGGAACTTGCATCTTGTATCTCGTAACTCGTAACTAGTACCTCGTAGATCGTAGATCGTAAGTCGTAATTCGTGACTCGTAACTTGTATATCGTGACTCGCAACTCGGAGCTTGTAACTCGAAACTCGTAACTCGTAACTCGTAACTCGTAACTCGTAACTCGTAAATCGCAGCTTATAACTTGCTACTCATAACCCGGAACTCGTATCTTGTGTATCGTAGCTTGTAACCCATTACCAATAACAAGGAACTCGTATCTTATATATCGTAACTTGTAATCTATTACCGATAACCTGGAACTCGTATCTTGCATCTCGTAGCTCGTAAATCGTAACCGATAAGTGGGAACTCGCAACTTGTATCTCGTGACGCGTAGCTCAGGACTTGGAATTCGTAACGCGTTACCGATAACTCGGAGCTTGTATCTTGTATCTCTAACCTTGTAACTCGTAACCCTTAACTCGTTACCTATTACTCGGAACTCGCATCTTCTATCTAGGATCTTGCAAATCATTGCCGATAACCTGGAACTCGTATCCTAGATCTTGAAGATCGTAACTGGTTACCAATAAGTGAGAACTCGCATCTTGTATCTCGTAGCGTGTAACTCAGAACTCGGAACTAGAAACAAGTTACCGATAACTCGGAGCTCGTATCTTGTAACTCGTAACTCGTAACCCTTTACCCATAACTCGGAACTCGTATCTTATATATCGTAACTTGTAATCCATTACCGATAACCTGGAACTCGTATCTTCCATCTCGTAGCTCGTAAATCTTTACCGATAAATTTGAACACGCATCTTGTATCTCGTGACGCGTAACTCAGGACTCGGAACTCGAAAGTGTTACAGGTAACTCGGAGCTCGTATCCTGAGTCACCTACGTTGTAACTCGTAACTTGTAACCCGTAACTCGTTGCCCTTAACTCAGGACGCGTTTCCGATAACTCGGAACGCGTTTCCGATAACTCGGAGCTCGTAACTTGTAACTCGTAACTTGTAACTCGTAACTCGTTACCCATAACTCGGAACTCGTATCTTATATATCGTAACTTGCAATCCATCACCGATAACCTGGAGCCCGTATCTTGCATCGCATAGCTCGTAAATCATAACCGATAAATGGAAACTCGCATCTTGTATCTCGTGAGACGTAACCCAGGAGTCGGAACTCGAACGTGTTACCGATAACTTGGAGCTCGTATCTTGTATCACTTACCTTGTAACTTGTAACTCGTAACCCGTAACTCGTTGCCCATAACTCGGAACTCGGATCTTGTAAATCAATGACGATAACCTCGAACTCGTATCTTAGATCTAGTAGTTCGTAACTAGTTACCGATAGGTGAAAACTCGCATCCTGTATCTCATGACGCGAAACTCACAACTCGGGACTCGTAACGCGTAAACGATAAACCGGAGCGCTTATCTTATAACCTATCACTCATTACCCATAACTCGGAACCCGTATCTTGTATCTAGTAGCTCGTAACTCATTACTGATTACCTGGAACTCGTATCTTCTGTCTCGTAGCTCGTAACTCATTACGATAAGTGGGAACTCGCATCTTGTATCTCGTAACTCGTAACTAGTACCTCGTAGATCGTAGATCGTAAATCGTAAGTCGTAATTCGTAACTCGTAACTTGTATATCGTAACTCGCAACTCGAAGCTTGTAACTTGAAAATCGTAACTCGTAACTCGTAAATCGCAGCTTATAACTTGCTACTCATAACCCAGAGCTCGTATCTTGTGTATCGTAGCTTGTAACCCATTACCAATAACAAGGAACTCGTATCTTATATATCGTAACTTGCAATCTATTACCGATAACCTGGAACTCGTATCTTGCATCTCGTAGCTTGTAAATCGTTACCGATAAGAGGGAACTTGCAACTTGTATCTCGTGACGTGTAACTCAGAAGTTGGAACTCGTAACGCGTTACCGATAACTCGGAGCTTGTATCTTGTATCTCTTACCTTGTAACTCGTAACTCGTAGCTCGTAACTCGTTACCCATTGCTCGGAACTCGTATCTTCTATCTCGGATCTCGCAAAACCGATAACCTGGAACTCGTATCCTAGACCTTGAAGATCGTAACTCGTTACCAATAAGTGGGTACTCGCATCTTGTATTTCGTGACGCGTAACTCAGGACTCGGAATTCGAAAGTGCTACCGGTAACTTGGAGCTCGTATCTTGTATCACTTACCTTGTAATTCGTAACTCGTAACCCGTAACACGTTGCCCATGTTTATACTCATAACCCGGAACTCGTACATGTGTATCGTAAATCGTTACCGATAAGTGGGAACTCGCAACTTGTACCTCGTGACGCGTAACTCATAACTTGGAACTCGAAACGCGTTAGCGATAACTCGGAGCTTGTAGCTTGTATCTCTTACCTTGTGACTCGTAACTCGTAACTCGTTTCCCATACCTCGGAACTCGTATCTTATATATCGTAACTTGTAATCCATTACCGAGAACCTAGAACTCGTATCTTGCATCTCGTAGCTCGTAAATCGTTATCGATAAATGGGAACTCGCATCTTGTATCTCGTGACGCGTAACTCAGACTCGGAACGTGTAAGTGTTACCGATAACTCGGAACTCGTATCTTGTATCACTTACCTTGTAACTCGTAACCCGTAACTCGTGGCCCATAACTCGGAACTCGTATCTTATATATCGTAACTTGTAATCCATTACCGATAAACTGGAACTCGTATCTTGCATCGCGTAGCTCGTAAATCGTTACCGATAGATGGGAACTAGTTTCTTGTATATAGTAGCTCGTAGCTCATTACTGATTACCCGGAACTCGTATCTTGTGTATCGTAGATTGTAACCCATTACCAATAACAAGGAACTCGTATCTTGCCTTTCGTATCTCGTAACTCGTCACCAATAAGTGGGAACTCGCATCTTGTATCTCGTAACTCGTAACTGGTACCTCGTAGATCGTAAGTCGTAATAACCCGGAACTCGTATCTTGTGTATCGTAGCTTGTAACCCATTACCAATAACAAGGAACTCGTATCTTATATATCGTAACTTGTAATCTATTACCGATAACCTGGAACTCGTATCTTGCATCGCATAGCTCGTACATCATAACCGATAAATGGAAAGTCGCATCTTGTATCTCGTGAGGCGTAACCCAGGAGTCGGAACTCGAAAGTGTTACCCATAACTCGGAGCTCGTATCTTGTATCTAGTAGCTCGTAACCCATTACTGATTACCTGGAACTCGTAACTTCTGTCTCGTAGCTCGTAACTCGTTACGATAAGTGGGAACTTGCATCTTGTATCTCGTAACTCGTAACTAGTACCACGTAGATCGTACATCGTAAGTCGTAATTCGTAACTCGTAACTTGTATATCGTAACTCGCAACTCGAAGCTTGTAACTCGAAACTCGTAACTCGTAACTCGTAAATCGCAGCTTATAACATGCTATTCATAACCCAGAGCTCGTATCTTGTGTATCGTAGCTTGTTACCCATTACCAATAACAGAGAACTCGTATCTTATATATCGTAACTTGTAATCTATTACCGATAACCTGGAACTCGATCTTGCATCTTGTAGCTCGTAAATCGTTACCGATAAGTGGGAACTCGCAACTTGTATCTCGTGACGTGTAACTCAGAAGTTGGAGCTCGTAACGCGTTACCGATAATTTGGAGCTTGTATCTTGTATCACTTACCTTACCATTACTGATTACCTGGAACTCGCATCTTCTATCTCGTAACTAGTACCTCGTAGATCTAAGTCGTAATTCGTTACTCGTAACTCGTATATGGTAACTCGCAATTCGAAACTCGTAAATCGAAACTCGTAACTCGGAACTCGAATCTTGATCACGGATTTTGTAAATCAATGACGATAGCGACGAACTCGTATCCTAGAACTAGTAGTTTGTAACTCGTTACCGATAGGTGGAAACTTGCATCTTGTATCTCATGACGCGAAACTCAGAACTTGGAACTCGTGACGCGAACCAACAATTCGGGAGCTCGTATATTGTAGCTCGTAACTCGTTACCCATAACTCGGAACTCGTATCTTGTAGCCAGTAGCTCGAAACTCATTACTGATTACCTGGAACTCGTATCTTGTGTCTCGTAGCTCGTAACTCGTTACGATAAGTGGGAACTCGCATCTTGTATCTCGTAACTCGTAACTAGTACCTCGTAGATCGTAAGTTGTAATTCGTTACTTGTAACTCGTATATGGTAACTCGCAACTCGAAACTCGTAACTCGTAAATCGCAGCTTATAACTCGCTACTCATAACCCGGAACTCGTATCTGGTGTATCGTAGCTTGTAACACATTACCAATAACAAGGATCTTGTATCTTGCCTCTCGTAGCTCGTAAATCGTTACCAATAAGTGGGTACTCGCATCTTGTATCTCGTGACGCGTAACTCAGGACTCGGAACTCGAAAGTGTTACCGATAATTTGGAGCTCGTATCTTGTATCACTTACCTTACCATTACTGAATACCTGGAACTCGCATCTTCTATCTCGTAACTCGTAACTAGTACCTCGAAGATCGTAAGTCGTAATTCGTTACTCGTAACTCGTATATGGTAACTCGCAACTCGAAACTCGTAAATCGAAACTCGTAACTCGTATATAGCAGCTTATAACTCGCTACCCATAACTCGTAACACAAATCTTGATCACGGATTTTGTAAATCAATGACGATAGCCACGAACTCGTATCCTAGATCTAGTAGTTTGTAACTCGTTACCGATAGGCGGAAACTAGCATCTTGTATCTCATGACGCGAAACTCAGAACCTTGAACCCGCAACGCGAACCAATAACTCGGGAGCTCGTATATTGTAACTCGTAACTCGTTACCCATAACTCGGAACTCGTATCTTGTATCTAGTAGCTCGTAACTCATTACTGATTACCTGGAACTCGTATCTTGTGTCTCGTAGCTCGTAACTCGTTACCGATAAGTAGGAACTCGCAGCTTGTATCTAGTGACGCGTAACTCAGAACTTGGAACTCGTAACGCGTTACCGATAACTCAGAGCATGTATCTTGTATCTCTTACCTTGTAACTCGCTACCCATAACCCGGACCTCGTATCTTAAATATCGTAACTTATAATCCTTTACCGATAACCTGGAACTCGTGTCATGCATCTCATAACTCGTAAATCGCTACCGATAGATGGGAACTCGCATCTTGTATATAGTAGCTCGTAACTCATTACTGATTACCCGGAACTCGTATCTTGTGTATCGTAGATTGTAACCCATTACCAATAACAAGGAACTCGTATCTTGCCTTCCGTATCTCGTAACTCGTTACCAATGAGTGGGAACTTGCATCTTGTATCTCGTAACTCGTAACTAGTACCTTCTAGATCGTAAGACGTAATTCGTAACTCGTAACTCGTTTATGGTAACTCGCAACTCGAAACTCGTAACTCGAAACTCGTAACTCGAAACTCGTAATTCGTAAATCGCAGCTTATAACTCGCTACTCATAACCCGGAACACGTATCTTGTGTATCATAGCTTGTAACACATTACCAATAGCAAGGATCTTGTATCTTTCCTCTCGTAGCTCGTAAATAGTTACCGATAAGTGGGAACTCGCAACTTGTATCTAGTAACGCGTATCTCAGAACTTGTAACTCGTAACACGTTACTGATAACTCGGAGCATGTATCTTGTATCACTTACCTTGTAACTCGTTACCAATAACTTGGAACTTTATCTTATATATCGTAACTTGTAATCCATTACCGATAACCTGGAACTCATATGTTGCATCTCGTAGCTCGTAAATCTTTACCGATAAGTGGGAACTCGCAACTTGTACCTCGTGACGCGTAACTCATAACTTGGAACTCGAAACGCGTTAGCGATAACTCGGAGCTTGTAGCTTGTATCTCTTACCTTGTGACTCGTAACTCGTAACTCGTTTCCCATACCTCGGAACTCGTATCTTATATATCGTAACTTGTAATTTATTACCGAGAACCTGGAACTCGTATCTTGCATCTCGTAGCTCGTAAATCGTTATCGATAAATGGGAACTCGCATCTTGTATCTCGTGACGCGTAACTCAGACTCGGAACGTGTAAGTGTTACCGATAACTCGGAACTCGTATCTTGTATCTCTTACCTTGTAACTCGTAACCCGTAACTCGTTGCCCATAACTCGGAACTCGTATCTTATATATCGTAACTTGTAATCCATTACCGATAACCTGGAACACGTATCTTGCATCGCGTAGCTCGTAAATCGTTACCGATAGATGGGAACTAGTTTCTTGTATATAGTAGCTCGTAACTCATTACTGATTACCCGGAACTCGTATCTTGTGTATCGTAGATTGTAACCCATTACCAATAACAAGGAACTCGTATCTTGCCTTTCGTATCTCGTAACTCGTCACCAATAAGTGGGAACTCGCATCTTGTATCTCGTAACTCGTAACTAGTACCTCGTAGATCGTAAGTCGTAATTCGTAACTCGTAACTCGTAACTCGTATATCGTAGCTCTCAACTCGAAACTCGTAACTCGTAAATCGCAGCTTATGATTCGCTACTCATAACCAGGAACTCGTATCTTGTGTATCGTACCTTGTAACCCATTACTTTTAACAAGGAACACGTATCTTACCTCTCGTTGCTCGTAAATCGTTACTGATAATTGGGAACTCGCAACTTGTATCTCGTGACGCGTAGCTCAGGACTTGGAACTCGTAACGCGTTACCGATAACTCGGAGCTTGTATCTTGTATCTCTTACCTTCTAACTCGTAACTCGTAACTCGTTACCTATTACTCGGAACTCGTATCTTCTATCTAGGATCTTGCAAATCATTGCCGATAACCTGGAACTCGTATCCTAGATCGCGAAGATCGTAACTCGTTACCAATAAGTGGGAACTCGCATCTTGTATCTCGTAACGTGTAACTCAGAACTCGGAACTAGAAGCGCGTTACCGATAACTCGGAGCTCGTATCTTGTAACTCGTAACTGGTAACTCGTTACCCATAACTCGAAACTCGTATTTTATATATCGTAACTTGTGATCCATTACCGATAACCTGGAACTCGTATCTTCCATCTCGTAGCTCGTAAAACTTTACCGATAAATGGGAACACGCATCTTGTATCTCGTGACGCGTAACTCAGGACTCGGAACTCGAAAGTGTTACAGGTAACTCGGAGCTCGTATCTTGAATCACCTACCTTGTAACTCGTAACTTGTAACCCGTAACTCGTTGCTCTTAACTCAGATCGCGTTTCCGATGACTCGGAACGCGTTTCCGATAACTCGGAGCTCGTAACTTGTAAATCGTAACTCGTTACCCATAACCCGGAACTCGTATCTTATATATCGTAACTTGCAATCCATCACCGATAACCTGGAACTCGTATCTTGCATCGCATAGCTCGTAAATCATAACCGATAAATGGAAACTCGCATCTTGTATCTCGTGAGGCGTAACCCAGGAGTCGGAACTCGAAAGCGTTACCCATAACTCGGAGCTCGTATCTTGTATCTAGTAGCTCGTAACTCATTACTGATTGCCTGGAACTCGTATATTGTGTCTCGTAGCTCGTAACTTGTTACGATAAGTGGGAACTCGCATCTTGTAACTCGTAACTCGTAACTCGTAACTAGTACCTCGTAGATCGTAAGTCAAAATTCGTAACTCGTAACTTGTATATCGTAACTCGCACACTCGTAACTCGTAACTCGTAAATCGCAGCTTATAACTCGCTACTCATAACCAGAAACTCGTATCTTGTGTATCGTAGCTTGTAACCCATTACCAATAACAAGGAACTCGTATCTGCCTCTGGTAGCTCGTAAATCGTTACCGATAAGTGGGAACTCGCAACTTGTATCTCGTGACGTGTAACTCAGAAGTTGGAACTCGTAACGCGTTACCGATAACTCGGAGCTTGTATCTTGTATATCTTACCTTGTAACTCGTAGCTCGTAACTCGTATCTTCTATCTCGGACCTCGCAAATCATTGCCGATAACCTGGAACTCGTATCCTAGATCTTGAAGATCGTAACTCGTTACCAATAAGTGGGTACTCGCATCTTGTCTCTCGTGACGCGTAACTCAGGACTCGGAACTCGAAGGTGTTACCGATAATTTGGAGCTCGTATCTTGTATCACTTACCTTACCATTACTGATTACCTGGAACTCGCATCTTGTATCTCGTAACTCGTAACTAGTACCTCGTAGATCGTAAGTCGTAATTCGTTACTCGTAACTCGTATATGGTAACTGGCAACTCGAAACTCGTAAATCGAAACTCGTAACTCGTAAATCGCAGCTTACAACTCGCTACCCATAACTCGGAACTCGTATCTTGTATCTAGTAGCTCGTAACTCATTACTGATAACCTGGAACTCGTATCTTGTGACTCGTAGCTCGTAACTTGTTACGATAAGTGGGAACTCGCATCTTGTATCTCGTAACTAGTACCTCGTAGATCGTAACGTGTATTTCGTACTTGTAACTCGTATATGGTAACTCGCAACTCGAAACTCGTAACTCGTAAATCGCAGCTTATAACTCGCTACTCATAACCCGGAACTCGTATCTTCTGTATCGTAGCTTGTAACACATTACCAATAACAAGGATCATGTATCTTGCCTCTCGTAGCTCGTAAATCGTTACCGATAAGGAGGAACAAGGAACTTGTATCTAGTGACGCGTAACTCAGAACTAGGAACTCGTAACACGTTACCGATAACTCGGAGCATGTATCCTGTATCTCTTATCTTGTAACTCGCTACCCATAACCCGGTCCTCGTATCTTAAATATCGTAACTTATAATACTTTACCGATAACCTGGAACTCGTATCATCCATCTCGTAACTCGTAAATCGTTACCGATAGGTGGGAACTCGCATCTTGTATAATGTAGCTCGTAACTCATTACTGATTACCCGGAACTCGTATCTTGTGTATCGTAGCTTGTAACACATTACCAATAGCAAGGATCCTGTATCTTGCCTCTCGTAGCTCGTAAATCGTTACCGATAAGTGGGATCTCGCAGCTTGTATCTAGTGACGCGTAATTCAGAACTTGGAACTTGTAACGCGTTACCAATAACTCGGAACTCGTATCTTAATTATCGTAACTTGTAATCCATTACCGATAACCTGGAACTCGGATGTTGCATCTCGTAGCTCGTAAATCGTTACCGATAAATGAGAACTCGCAACTTGTATCTCGTAACGTGTAACTCAGAACTAGGAACTCGTAACGCGTTACCTATAACTCGGAGCATGTATCTTGTATCTCTTATCCTGTAACTCGCTACCCATAACCCGGTCCTCGTATCTTAAATATCGTAACTTATAATACTTTACCGATAACCTGGAACTCGTATCATGCATCTCGTAACTCGTAAATCGTTACCGATAGGTGGGAACTCGCATCTTGTATAATGTAGCTCGTAACTCATTACTGATTACCCGGAACTCGTATCTTGTGTATCGTAGCTTGTAACACATTACCAATAGCAAGGATCTTGTATCTTGCCTCTCGTAGCTTGTAAATCTTTACCGATAAGTGGGATCTCGCAGCTTGTATCTAGTGACGCGTAACTCAGAACTTGGAACTTGTAACGCGTTACCAATAACTCGGAACTCGTATCTTAATTATCGTAACTTGTAATCCATTACCGATAACCTGGAACTCGGATGTTGCATCTCGTAGCTCGTAAATCGTGACCGATAAATGGGATCTCGTAACTTGTAACTCGTAACTCGTTGCCCATAACTCGGAACTCGAATCTTGATCTCGGATCTTGTAAATCAATGACGATAACCTCGAACTCGTATCTTAGGTCTAGTAGTTCGTAACTAGTTACCGATAGGTGAAAACTCGCATCTTGTATCTCATGACGCGAAACTCAGAACTCGGAACTCGTAACGCGTAACCGATTAACCGGAGCGCTTATCTTATAACTTATCACTCGTTACCCAAAACTCGGAACCCGTATCTTGTATCTAGTAGCTCGTAACTCATTACTGATTACCTGGAACTCGTATCTTGTGTCTCGTAGCTCGCAACTTGTTGCGATAAGTGGGAACTCGCATCTTGTATCTCGTAACTCGTAAATAGTACCTCGTAGATCGTAAGTCGTAATTCGTAACTCGTATATCGTAACTCGCAACTCGCAACTCGTAACTCGTAACTCGTAAATCGCAGCTTATAACTCGCTACTCATAACCCGGAACACGTATCTTGTGTATCGTAGCTTGTAACACATTACCAATAGCAAGGATCTTGTATCTTGCCTCTCGTAGCTCGTAAATCGTTACCGATAAATGGGAACTCGCAACTTGTATCTCGTAACGTGTAACTCAGAACTCGGAACTAGTGACGCGTTACCGATAACTCGGAGCTCGTATCTTGTATCACTTACCTTGTAACCCGTTACTCGTAAACCTTAACTCGTTGCCCATAACTCGGAACTCGAATCTTGATCTCGGATCTTGTAAATCAATGACGATAGCCTCGAACTCTTATCCTAGGTCTAGTAGTTCGTAACTCATTACCGATAGGTGGAAACTCGCATCTTGTATCTCATGACGCAAAACTCAGAACTCGGAACTCGTAACGCGTAACCGATAGCTCGGAGCTCATATCTTGTAACTCGTAACTCGTTACCCACATAACTCGGAACTCGTATCTTGTATCTAGTAGCTCGTAACTCATTACTGATTACTTGGAACTCGTATCTTCTGTCTCGTAGCTCGTAACTCGTTACGATAAGTGGGAACTTGCATCTTGTATCTCGTAACTAGTACCTCGTAGATCGTAGATCGTAAGTCGTTATTCGTAACTCGTAACTTGTATATCGTAACTCGCAACTCGAATCTTGTAACTCGAAACTCGTAACTCGTAAATCGCAGCTTATAACTTGCCACTCATAACCCGGAATTCGTATCTTGAGTATCATAGCTTGTAACCCATTACCAATAACAAGGAACTCGTATCTTATATATCGTAACTTTTAATCTATTACCGATAACCTGGAACTCGTATCTTGCATCTCGTAGCTCGTAAATCGTTACCGATAAGTGGGTACTCGCAACTAGTATCTCGTGACGTGTAACTCAGAAGTTGGAACTCGTAACGCGAAACCGATAACTCGGAGCTTGTATCTTGTATCTCTTACCTTGTAACTCGTAACACGTAGCTCGTAACTTGTTACCCATTGCTCGGAACGCGTATCTTCTATCTCGGATCTCTCAAATCATTGCCGATAACCTGGAACTGGTATACTAGATCTTGAAGATCGTAACTCGTTACCAATAAGTGGGTACTCGCATCTTGTATCTCGTAACTCGTAATTAGTAACTCGTTACCGATAGGTGGGAACTCGCATTTTGTATCTCATGACGCGAAACTCAGAACTTGGAACTCGTAACGCGAACCAATAACTCGGGAGCTCGTATATTGTATGTCGTAATTCGTTACTCGTAACTCGTATATGGTAACTCGCAACTCGAAACTCGTAACTCGAAACTCGTAACTCGTAACCCGTAAATTGCAGCTTATAACTCGCTACCCACAACCCGGACTTCGTATCTTATATATCGTAACTTATAATCCACTACCGATAACCTGGAACTCGTATCATGCATCTCGTAGCTCGTAAATCGTTACCGATAGATGGGAACTCGAATCTTGTATATAGTAGCTCGTAACTTATTACTGATTACCCGGAACTCGTATCTTGTGTATCGTAGATTGTAACCCATTACCAATAACAAGGAACTCGTATCTTGCCTTTTGTATCTCGTAACTCGTTACCAATAAGTGGGAACTCGCATCTTGTATCTCGTAACTCGTAACTAGTACCTCGTAGATCGTAATTCGTAACTCGTAACTCGTTACTCGTATATCGTAGCTCTCAACTCGAAACTCGTAACTCGTAACTCGTAAATCGCAGCTTATAATTCGCTACTCATAACCAGGAACTCGTATCTTGTGTATCGTAGCTTGTAACCCATTATCTTTAACAAGGAACACGTATCTTGCCTCTCGTAGCTCGTAAATCGTTACTGATAAGTGGGAACTCGCAACTTGTATCTCGTGACGCGTAGCTCAGGACTTGAAACTCGTAACGCGTTACCGATAACTCGGAGCTTGTATCTTGTATCTCTTACCTTGTAACTCGTAACTCGTTACCTATTACTCGGAACTCGTATCTCCTATCTAGGATCTTGCAAATCATTGCCGATAACCTGGAACTCGTATCCTAGATCTTAAAGTTCGTAACTCGTTACCAATAAGTGGGAACTCGCATATTGTATCTCGTGACGTGTAACTCAGAACTCGGAACTAGAAACAAGTTACCGACAACTCAGAGCTCGTATCTTGTAACTCGTAACTCGTAACTCGTAAATCTTTATCCATAACTCGGAACTCGTATCTTATATATCGTAACTTGTAATCCATTACCGATAACCTGGAACTCCCATCCATCCATCTCGTAGCTCGTAAATCTTTACCGATAAATGGGAACACGCATCTTGTATCTCGTGACGCGTAACTCAGGACTCGGAACTCGAAAGTGTTACAGGTAACTCGGAGCTCGTATCTTGAATCACCTACCTTGTAACTCGTAACTTGTAACTCGTAACTCGTTACCTATAACTCGGAACTCGTATCTTATTAATCGTAACTTGCAATCCATCACCGATAACCTGGAACTCGTCTTGCATCGCATAGCTTGTAACTCATAACCGATAAATGGAAACCCGTATCTTGTATCTCGTGAGGCGTAACCCAGGAGTCGGAACTCGAAAGTGTTACCGATAACTCGGAGCTTGTATCTTGTATCACTCACCTTGTAACTTGTAACTCGTAACCCGTAACTTGTTGCCCATAACTCGGAACTCGAATCTTGATCTCGGATCTTGTAAATCAATGACGATAACCTCGAACTCGTATCTTAGATCTAGTAGTTCGTAACTAGTTACCGATAGGTGAAAACTCGCATCTTGTATCTCATGACGCGAAACTCAGAACTCGGAACTCGTAACGCGTAACTGATTAGCCGGAGCGCTTATCTTATAACTTATCACTCGTTACCCATAACTCGGAACCCGTATCTTGTATCTAGTAGCTCGTAACCCATTACTGATTACCTGGAACTCGTAACTTCTGTCTCGTAGCTCGTAACTCGTTACGATAAGTGGGAACTTGCATCTTGTATCTCTTAACTCGTAACTAATACCACGTAGATCGTACATCGTAAGTCGTAATTCGTAACTCGTAACTTGTATATCGTAACTCGCAACTCGAAGCTTGTAACTCGAAACTCGTAACTCGTAACTCGTAAATCGCAGCTTATAACTTGCTACTCATAACCCAGAGCTCGTATCTTGTGTATCATAGCTTGTTACCCATTACCAATAACAGAGAACTCGTATCTTATATATCGTAACTTGTAATCTATTACCGATAACCTGGAACTCGATCTTGCATCTTGTAGCTCGTAAATCGTTACCGATAAGTGGGAACTCGCAACTTGTATCTCGTGACGTGTAACTCAGAAGTTGGAACTCGTAACGCGTTACCGATAATTTGGAGCCTTGTATCTTGTATCTCTTACCTTGTAACTCGTAACTCGTAACTCGTTACCCATTGCTCGGAACTCGTATCCTCTAACTCGGATCTCGCAAATCATTGCCGATAACCTAGAACTCGTATCCTAGACCTTGAAGATCGTAACTCGTTACCAATAAGTGGGTACTCGCATCTTGTATCTCGTGACGCGTAACTCAGGACGGAACTCGAAAGTGTTACCGATAATTTGGAGCTCGTGTCTTGTATCACTTACCTTACCATTACTGATTACCTGGAACTCGCATCTTCTATCTCGTAACTTGTAACTAGTACCTCGTAGATCTAAGTCGTAATTCGTTACTCGTAACTCGTATATGGTAACTCGCAATTCGAAACTCGTAAATCGAAACTCGTAACTCGTAACTCGTAAATCGCAGCTTATAACTCGCTACCCATAACTCGGAACTCGAATCTTGATCACGGATTTTGTAAATCAATGACGATAGCCACGAACTCGTATCCTAGAACTAGTAGTTTGTAACTCGTTGCCGATAGGTGGAAACTTGCATCTTGTATCTCATGACGCGAAACTCAGAACTTGGAACTCGTGACGCGAACCAACAATTCGGGAGCTCGTATATTGTAGCTCGTAACTCGTTACCCATAACTCGGAACTCGTATCTTGTATCCAGTAGCTCGTAACTCATTACTGATTATCTGGAACTCGTATCTTGTGTCTCGTAGCTCGTAACTCGTTACGATAAGTGGGAACTCGCATCTTGTATCTCGTAACTCGTAACTAGTACCTCGTAGATCGTAAGTTGTAATTCGTTACTTGTAACTCGTATATGGTAACTCGCAACTCGAAACTCGCAACTCGAACCTCGTAACTCGTAAATCGCAGCTTATAACTCGCTACCCATAACTCGTAACACAAATCTTGATCACGGATTTTGTAAATCAATGACGATAGCCACGAACTCGTATCATAGATCTAGTAGTTTGTAACTCGTTACCGATAGGCGGAAACTCGCATCTTGTATCTCATGACGCGAAACTCAGAACCTTGAACCCGCAACGCGAACCAATAACACGGGAGCTCGTATATTGTAACTCGTAACTCGTTACCCATAACTCGGAACTCGTATCTTGTATCTAGTAGCTCGTAACTCATTACTGATTACCTGGAACTCGTATCTTGTTTCTCGTAGCTCGTAACTCGTTACCGATAAGTAGGAACTCGCAGCTTGTATCTAGTGACGCGTAACTCAGAACTTGGAACTCATAACGCGTTACCGATAACTCAGAGCATGTAACTTGTATCTCTTACCTTGTAACTCGCTACCCATAACCCGGACCTCGTATCTCAAATATCGTATCTTATAATCCTTTACCGATAACCTGGAACTCGTGTCATGCATCTCGTAACTCGTAAATCGTTACCGATAGATGGGAACTCGCATCTTGTATATAGTAGCTCGTAACTGATTACTGATTACCCGGAACTCGTATCTTGTGTATCGTGGATTGTAACACATTACCAATAACAAGGAACTCGTATCTTGCCTTCCGTATCTCGTAACTCGTTACCAATGAGTGGGAACTTGCATCTTGTATCTCGTAACTCGTAACTAGTACCTTGTAGATCGTAAGACGTAATTCGTAACTCTTAACTCGTTTATGGTAACTCGCAACTCGAAACTCGTAACTCGAAACTCGTAACTCGTAAATCGCAGCTTATAACTCGCTACTCATAACCCGGAACACGTATATTGTGTATCGTAGCTTGTAACAGATTACCAATAGCAAGGATCTTGTATCTTTCCTCTCGTAGCTCGTAAATAGTTACCGATAAGTGGGAACTCCCAACTTGTATCTAGTAACGCGTATCTCAGAGCTTGTAACTCGTAACACGTTACTGATAACTCGGAGCATGTATCTTGTATCACTTAGCTTGTAACTCGTTACCAATAACTTGGAACTTTATCTTATATATCGTAACTTGTAATCCATTACCGATAACCTGGAACTCGTATGTTGCATCTCGTAGCTCGTAAATCGTTACCGATAAATGGGAACTCGCAACTTGTATCTCGTAACGTGTAACTCAGAAATCGGAACCAGTAACGCGTTACCGATAACTCGGAGCTCGTATCTTGTATCACTTACCTTGTAACTCGTTACTCGTAAACCTTAACTCGTTGCCCATAACTCGGAACTCGAATCTTGATCTCGGATCTTGTTAATGACGATAGCCTCGAGCTCTTATACTAAATCTAGTAGTTCGTAACTCATTACCGATAGGTGGAAACTCGCATCTTGTATCTCATGACGCAAAACCCAGAACTCGGAACTCGTAACGCGTAACCGATAACTCGTAACTCGTTACCCATTGCTCGGAACTCGCATCTTCTATCTAGGATCTTGCAAATCATTGCCGATAACCTGGAACTCGTATCCTAGATCTTGAAGATCGTAACTTGTTACCAATAAGTGGGAACTCGCATTTTGTATCTCGTAGCATGTAACTCAGAACTCGGAACTAGAAACGCGTTACCCATAACTAGGAACTCGTATCTTATATATCGTAACTTGTAAACCATTACCGATAACCTGGAACTCGTATCTTCCATCTCGTAGCTCGTAAATCTTTACCGATAGATGGGAACACTCATCTTGTATCTCGTGACGCGTAACTCAGGACCCGGAACTCGAAAGTGTTACAGGTAACTCCGAGCTCGTATCTTGAATCACCTACCTTGTAACTCGTGACTTGTAACCCGTAACTCGTTGCCCTTAACTCAGAACGCGTTTCCGATAACTCGGAACGCGTTTCCGATAACTCGGAGCTCGTAACTTGTAACTCGTAGCTTGTAACTCGTAACTCGTTACCCATAACTTGGAACTCGTATCTTATATATCGTAACTTGCAATCCATCATTGATAACATGGAACTCGTATCTTGCGTCGCATAGCTCGTAAATCATAACCGATAAATGGAAACTCGCATCTTGTATCTCGTGAGGCGTAACCCAGGAGTCGGAACTCGAATGTGTTACCGATAACTCGGAGCTCGTATCTTGTATCACTTACCTTGCAACTTGAAACTCGTAACCCGTAATTCGTTGCCCATAACTCGGAACTCGAATCTTGATCTCGGATCTTGTAAATCATTGACGATAACCTCGAACTCGTATCTTAGACCTAGCAGTTCGTAACTAGTTACCGATAGGTGAAAACTCGCATCTTGTATCTTATGACGCGAAACTCAGAACTCGGAACTCGTAACGCGTAACCGATAAACCGGAGGGCTTATCTTATAACTTATCACTCGTTACCCATAACTCGGAACCCGTATCTTGTATCTAGTAGCTCGTAACTCATTACTGATTACCTGGAACTCGCATCTTGTATCTCATAACTCGTAACTAGTACCTCGTAGATCGTAAGTCGTAATTCGTAACTCGTAACTCGTATATCGTGGCTCTCAACTCGAAACTCGTAACTCGTAACTCGTAAATCGCAGCTTATAATTCGCTGCTCATAACCAGGAACTCGTATCTTGTGTATCGTAGCTTATAACCCTTTAACAAGGAACACGTATCTTGCCTCTCGTAGCTCGTAAATCGTTACTGATAAGTGGGAACTCGCAACTTGTATCTCGTGACGCGTAGCTCAGGACTTGAAACTCGTAACGCGTTACCGATAACTCGGAGCTTGTATCTTGTATCTCTTACCTTGTAACTCGTAACTCGTAACACGTTACCTATTACTCGGAACTCGTATCTTCCATCTAGGATCCTGCAAATCATTGCCGATAACCTGGAACTCGTATCCTAGATCTTGAAGATCGTAACTCGTTACCAATAAGTGGGAACTCGCATCTTGTATCTCGTGACATGTAACTCAGAACTCGGAACTAGTAACGCGTTACCGATAACTCGGAGCTCGTATCCTGTATCACTTACCTTGTAACTCGTTACTCGTAAACCTTAACTCGGTGCCCATAACTCGGAACTCGAAACTTGATCTCGGATCTTGTAAATCAAAGACATTAGCCGCGAACTCTTATACTAGATCTAGTAGTTCGTAACTCATTACCGATAGGTGGAAACTCGCATCTTGTATCTCATGACGCAAAACTCAGAACTCGGAACTCGTAACGCGTAACCGATAACTCGGAGCTCGTAACTTGTAACTCGTAACTCGGTACCCATAACTCGGAACTCGTATCTTGTATCTAGTAGCTCGTAACTCATTACTGATTACTTGGAACTCGTATCTTCTGTCTCGTAGCTCGTTACGATAAGTGGGAACTTGCATCTTGTATCTCGTAACTCGTAACTAGTACCTCGTAGATCGTAGATCGTAAGTCGTAATTCGTAACTCGTAACTTGTATATCGTAACTCGCAACTCGAAGCTTGTAACTCGATACTCGTAACCCGTAAATCGCAGCTTATAACTTGCTACTCATAACCCGGAACTCGTAGCTTGTGTATCGTAGCTTGTAACCCATTACCAATAACAAGGAGCTCGTGTCTTATATATCGTAACTTGTAATATATTACCGATAACCTGGAACTTGTAACTGGCAACTCGAAACTCCTAAATCGAAACTCGTAACTCGTAAATCGCAGCTTATAACTCGCTACCCATAACTCGGAACTCGTATCTTGTATCTAGTAGCTCGTAACTCATTACTGATAACCTGGAACTCGTAGCTTGTAACTCGTTACGATAAGTGGGAACTCGCATCTTGTATCTCGTAACTCGTAAATCGTTACCGATAGGTGGGAACTCGCATCTTGTATAATGTAGCTCGTAACTCATTACTGATTACCCGGAACTCGTATCTTGTGTATCGTAGCTTGTAACACATTACCAATAGCAAGGATCCTGTATCTTGCCTCTCGTAGCTCGTAAATCGTTACCGATAAGTGGGATCTCGCAGCTTGTATCTAGTGACGCGTAATACAGAACTTGGAACTTGTAACGCGTTACCAATAACTCGGAACTCGTATCTTAATTATCGTAACTTGTAATCCATTACCGATAACCTGGAACTCGGATGTTGCATCTCGTAGCTCGAAAATCGTTACCGATAAATGGGAACTCGTAACTTGTAACTCGTAACTCGTTGCCCATAACTCGGAACTCGAATCTTGATTTCGGATCTTGTAAATCAATGACGATAACCTCGAACTCGTATCTTAGGTCTAGTAGTTCGTAGCTAGTTACCGATAGGTGAAAACTCGCATCTTGTATCTCATGACGCGAAACTCAGAACTCGGAACTCGTAACGCGTAACCGATAAACCGGAGCGCTTATCTTATAACTTATTACTCGTTACCCATAACTCGGAACCCGTATCTTGTATCTAGTAGCTCGTAACTCATTACTGATTACCTGGAACTCGTATCTTATGTCTCGTAGCTCGCAACTTGTTGTGATAAGTGGGAACTCGCATCTTGTATCTCGTGACGCGTAACTCAGGACTCGGAACTCGAAAGTGTTACAGGTAACTCGTTGCTCGTATCTTGAATCACCTACCTTGTAACTAGTAACTTGTAACCCGTAACTCGTTGCCCTTAACTCAGAACGCGTTTCCGATAACTCGGAACGCGTTCCGATAACTCGGAGCTCGTAACTTGTAACTCGTAACTTGTAACTCGTAACTTGTTACCCATGACTCGGAACTCGTATCTTGTATCTAGTAGCCCGTAACTTATTACTGATTACTTGGAACTCGTAACTTCTGTCTCGTAGCTCGTAACTTGTTACGATAAGTGGGAACTCGCATCTTGTATCTCGTAACTCGTAACTAGTACCTCGTAGATCGTAAGTCGTAATTCGTAACTCGTAAATCGTATATCGTAGCTCTCAACTCGAAACTCGTAACTCGTAAATCGCAGCTTATAATTCGCTACTCATAACCAGGAACTCGTATATTGTGTATCGTAGCTTGTAACCCATTACCTTTAACAAGGAACATGTATCTTGCCTCTCGTAGCTCGTAAATCGTTACTGATAAGTGGGAACTCGCAACTTGTGTCTCGTGACGCGTAGCCCAGGACTCGGAACTCGAAAGTGTTACAGGTAACTCGGAGCTCGTATCTTGAATCACCTACCTTGTAACTAGTAACTTGTAACCCGTAACTCGTTGCCCTCAACTCAGAACGCGTTTCCGATAACTCGGAACGCGTTTCCGATAACTCGAAGCTCGTAACTTGTAACTCGTAACTTGTAACTCGTAACTCGTTACCCATGACTCGGAACTCGTATCTTATATATCGTAACTTGCAATCCATCACCGATAACCTGGAACTCGTATCTTGCATCGCATAACTCGTAAATCATAACCGATAAATGGAAACCCGTATCTTGTATCTCGTGAGGCGTAACCCAGGAGTCGGAACTCGAAAGTGTTACCGATAACTAGGAGCTTGTATCTTGTATCACACACCTTGTAACTTGTAACTCGTAACCCGTAACTCGTTGCCCATAACTCGGAACTCGAATCTTGATCTCGGATCTTGTAAATCAATGACGATGACCTCGAACTCGTATCTTAGATCTAGTTGTTCGTAACTAGTTACCGATAGGTGAAAACTCGCATCTTGTATCTCATGACGCGAAACTCAGAACTCGGAACTTGTAACGCGTAACTGATAAGCCGGAGCGCTTATCTTATAACTTATCACTCGTTACCCATAACTCGGAACCCGTATCTTGTATCTAGTAGCTCGTAACCCATTACTGATTACCTGGAACTCGTAACTTCTGTCTCGTAGCTCGTAACTTGTTACGATAAGTGGGAACTTGCATCTTGTATATCGTAACTCGTAACTAGTACCACGTAGATCGTACATCGTAAGTCGTAATTCGTAACTCGTAACTTGTATATCGTAACTCGCAACTCGAAGCTTGTAACTCGAAACTCGTAACTCGTAAATCGCAGCTTATAACTTGCTACTCATAACCCAGAGCTCGTATCTTGTGTATCGTAGCTTGTTACCCATTACCAATAACAGAGAACTCATATCTTATATATCGTAACTTGTAATCTATTACCGATAACCTGGAACTCGATCTTGCATCTTGTAGCTCGTAAATCGTTACCGATGAGTGGGAACTCGCAACTTGTATCTCGTGACGTGTAACTCAGAGGTTGGAACTCGTAACGCGTTACCGATAATTTGGAGCTTGTATCTTGTATCTCTTACCTTGTAACTCGTAACTCGTAACTCGTTACCCATTGCTCGGAACGCGTATCCTCTATCTCGGATCTCGCAAATCATTGCCGATAACCTGGAACTCGTATCCTAGACCTTGAAGATCGTAACTCGTTATCAATAAGTGGGTACTCGCATCTTGTATCTCGTGACGCGTAACTCAGGACGGAACTCGAAAGTGTTACCGATAATTTGGAGCTCGTGTCTTGTATCACTTACCTTACCATTACTGATTACCTGGAACTCGCATCTTCTATCTCGTAACTTGTAACTAGTACCTCGTAGATCTAAGTCGTAATTCGTTACTCGTTACTCGTATATGGTAACTCGCAATTCGAAACTCGTAAATCGAAACTCGTAACTCGTAACTCGTAAATCGCAGCTTATAACTCGCTACCCATAACTCGAAACTCGAATCTTGATCACGGATTTTGTAAATCAATGACGATAGCCACGAACTCGTATCCTAGAACTAGTATTTTGTAACTCGTTACCGATAGGTGGAAACTTGCATCTTGTATCTCATGACGCGAAACTCAGAACTTGGAACTCGTGACGCGAACCAACAATACGGGAGCTCGTATATTGTAGCTCGTAACTCGTTCCATAACTCGGAACTCGTAGCTTGTATCCAGTAGCTCGTAACTCATTACTGATTACCTGGAACTCGTATCTTGTGTCTCGTAGCTCGTAACTCGTTACCGATAAGTAGGAACTCGCAGCTTGTATCTAGTGACGCGTAACTCAGAACTTGGAACTCGTAACGCGTTACCGATAACTCAGAGCATGTATCTTGTATCTCTTACCTTGTAACTCGCTACCCATAACCCGGACCTCGTATCTTAAATTTCGTAACTTATAATCCTTTACCGATAACCTGGAACTCGTGTCATGCATCTCATAACTCGTAAATCGTTACCGATAGATGGGAACTCGCATCTTGTATATAGTAGCTCGTAACTCATTACTGATTACCCGGAACTCGTATCTTATGTATCGTAGATTGTAACCCATTACCAATAACAAGGAACTCGTATCTTGCCTTCCGTATCTCGTAACTCGTTACCAATGAGTGGGAACTTGCATCTTGTATCTCGTAACTCGTAACTAGACCTTGTAGATCGTAAGACGTAATTCGTAACTCGTAACTCGTTTATGGTAACTCGCAACTCGTAACTCGAAACTCGTAACTCGTAAATCGCAGCTTATAACTCGCTACTCATAACCCGGAACACGTATCTTGTGTATCGTAGCTTGTAACACATTACCAATAGCAAGGATCTTGTATCTCTCCTCTCGTAGCTCGTAAATAGTTACCGATAGGTGGGAACTCGCAACTTGTATCTAGTAACGCGTATCTCAGAACTTGTAACTCGTAACACGTTACTGATAACTCGGAGCATGTATCTTGTATCACTTACCTTGTAACTCGTTACCAATAACTTGGAACTTTATCTTATATATCGTAACTTGTAATCCATTACCGATAACCTGGAACTCGTATGTTGCATCTCGTAGCTCGTAAATCTTTACCGATAAGTGGGAACTCGCAACTTGTACCTCGTGACGCGTAACTCATAACTTGGAACTCGAAACGCGTTAGCGATAACTCGGAGCTTGTAGCTTGTATCTCTTACCTTGTGACTCGTAACTCGTAACTCGTTTCCCATACCTCGGAACTCGTATCTTATATATCGTAACTTGTAATCCATTACCGAGAACCTGGAACTCGTATTTTGCATCTCGTAGCTCGTAAATCGTTATCGATAAATGGGAACTCGCATCTTGTATCTCGTGACGCGTAACTCAGACTCGGAACGTGTAAGTGTTACCGATAACTCGGAACTCGTATCTTGTATCACTTACCTTGTAACTCGTAACCCGTAACTCGTTGCCCATAACTCGGAACTCGTATCTTATATATCGTAACTTGTAACCCATTACCAATAACAAGGAACTCGTATCTTGCCTTTCGTATCTCGTAACTCGTCACCAATAAGAGGGAACTCGCATCTTGTATCTCGTAACTCGTAACTAGTACCTCGTAGATCGTAAGTCGTAATTCGTAACTCGTAACTCGTAACTCGTAACTCGTATATCGTAGCTCTCAACTCGAAACTCGTAACTCGTAACTCGTAAATCGCAGCTTATAATTCGCTACTCATAACCAGGAACTCGTATCTTGTGTATCGTACCTTGTAACTCATTACCTTTAACAAGGAACACGTATCTTACCTCTCGTAGCTCGTAAATCGTTACTGATAAGTGGGAACTCGCAACTTGTATCTCGTGACGCGTAGCTCAGGACTCGGAACTCGTAACGCGTTACCGATAACTCGGAGCTCGTATCTTGTAACTCGTAACTGGTAACTCGTTACCCATAACTCGAAACTCGTATCATATATATCGTAACTTGTGATCCATTACCGATAACCTGGAACTCGTATCTTCCATCTCGTAGCTCGTAAATCTTTACCGATAAATGGGAACACGCATCTTGTATCTCGTGACGCGTAACTCAGGACTCGGAACTCGAAAGTGTTACAGGTAACTCGGAGCTCGTATCTTGAATCACCTACCTTGTAACTCGTAACTTGTAACCCGTAACTCGTTGCCCTTAGCTCAGATCGCGTTTCCGATGACTCGGAACGCGTTTCCGATAACTCGGAGCTCGTAACTTGTAACTCGTTACTCGTTACCCATAACCCGGAACTCGTATCTTATATATCGTAACTTGCAATCCATCACCGATAACCTGGAACTCGTATCTTGCATCGCATAGCTCGTAAATCATAACCGATAAATGGAAACTCGCATCTTGTATCTCGTGAGGCGTAACCCAGGAGTCGGAACTCGAAAGTGTTACCCATAACTCGGAGCTCGTATCTTGTATCTAGTAGCTCGTAACTCATAACTGATTACCTGGAACTCGTATGTTGTGTCTCGTAGCTCGTAACTTGTTACGATAAGTGGGAACTCGCATCTTGTAACTCGTAACTCGTAACTAGTACCTCGTAGATCGTAAGTCGAAATTCGTAACTCGTAACTTGTATATCGTAACTCGCAACTCGTAACTCGTAACTCGTAAATCGCAGCTTATAACTCGCTATTCATAACCAGAAACTCGTATCTTGTGTATCGTAGCTTGTAACCCATTACCAATAACAAGGAACTCGTATCTGCCTCTGGTAGCTCGTAAATCGTTACCGATAAGTGTGAACTCGCAACTTGTATCTCGTGACGTGTAACTCAGAAGTTGGAACTCGTAACGCGTTACTGATAACTCGGAGCTTGTATCTTGTATATCTTACCTTGTAACTCGTAGCTCGTAACTTGTATCTTCTATCTCGGACCTCGCAAATCATTGCCGATAACCTGGAACTCGTATCCTAGATCTTGAAGATCGTAACTCGTTACCAATAAGTGGGTACTCGCATCTTGTATCTCAGGACTCGGAACTCGAAGGTGTTACCGATAATTTGGAGCTCGTATCTTGTATCACTTTCCTTACCATTACTGATTACCTGGAACTCGCATCTTGTATCTCGTAACTCGTAACTAGTACCTCGTAGATCGTAAGTCGTAATTCGTTACTCGTAACTCGTATATGGTAACTGGCAACTCGAAACTCGTAAATCGAAACTCGTAACTCGTAAATCGCAGCTTATAACTCGCTACCCATAACTCGGAACTCGTATCTTGTATCTAGTAGCTCGTAACTCATTACTGATAACCTGGAACTCGTATCTTGTGACTCGTAGCTTGTAACTCGTTACGATAAATGGGAACTCGCATCTTGTATCTCGTGACGCGTAACTCAGACTCGGAACGTGTAAGTGTTACCGATAACTCGGAACTCGTATCTTGTATCACTTACCTTGTAACTCGTAACCCGTAACTCGTTGCCCATAACTCGGAACTCGTATCTTATATATCGTAACTTGTAATCCATTACCGATAACCTGGAACTCGTATATTGCATCGCGTAGCTCGTAAATCGTTACCGATAGATGGGAACTAGTTTCTTGTATATAGTAGCTCGTAACTCATTACTGATTACCCGGAACTCGTATCTTGTGTATCGTAGATTGTAACCCATTACCAATAACAAGGAACTCGTATCTTGCCTTTCAAATCTCGTAACTCGTCACCAATAAGTGGGAACTCGCATCTTGTATCTCGTAACTCGTAACTAGTACCTCGTAGATCGTAAGTCGTAATTCGTAACTCGTAACTCGTAACTCGTATATCGTAGCTCTCAACTCGAAACTCGTAACTCGTAACTCGTAACTCGTAAATCGCAGCTTATAATTCGCTACTCATAACCAGGAACTCGTATCTTGTGTATCGTACCTTGTAACTCATTACCTTTAACAAGGAACACGTATCTTACCTCTCGTAGCTCGTAAATCGTTACTGATAAGTGGGAACTCGCAACTTGTATCTCGTGACGCGTAGCTCAGGACTTGGAACTCGTAACGCGTTACCGATAACTCGGAGCTCCTATCTTGTAACTCGTAACTGGTAACTCGTTACCCATAACTCGAAACTCGTATCATATATATCGTAACTTGTGATCCATTACCGATAACCTGGAACTCGTATCTTCCATCTCGTAGCTCGTAAATCTTTACCGATAAATGGGAACACGCATCTTGTATCTCGTGACGCGTAACTCAGGACTCGGAACTCGAAAGTGTTACAGGTTACTCGGAGCTCGTATCTTGAATCACCTACCTTGTAACTCGTAACTTGTAACCCGTAACTCGTTGCCCTTAGCTCAGATCGCGTTTCCGATGACTCGGAACGCGTTTCCGATAACTCGGAGCTCGTAACTTGTAACTCGTTACTCGTTACCCATAACCCGGAACTCGTATCTTATATATCGTAACTTGCAATCCATCACCGATAACCTGGAACTCGTATCTTGCATCGCATAGCTCGTAAATCATAACCGATAAATTGAAACTCGCATCTTGTATCTCGTGAGGCGTAACCCAGGAGTCGGAACTCGAAAGTGTTACCCATAACTCGGAGCTCGTATCTTGTATCTAGTAGCTCGTAACTCATAACTGATTACCTGGAACTCGTATGTTGTGTCTCGTAGCTCGTAACTTGTTACGATAAGTGGGAACTCGCATCTTGTAACTCGTAACTCGTAACTAGTACCTCGTAGATCGTAAGTCGAAATTCGTAACTCGTAACTTGTATATCGTAACTCGCAACTCGTAACTCGTAACTCGTAAATCGCAGCTTATAACTCGCTATTCATAACCAGAAACTCGTATCTTGTGTATCGTAGCTTGTAACCCATTACCAATAACAAGGAACTCGTATCTGCCTCTGGTAGCTCGTAAATCGTTACCGATAAGTGGGAACTCGCAACTTGTATCTCGTGACGTGTAACTCAGAAGTTGGAACTCGTAACGCGTTACTGATAACTCGGAGCTTGTATCTTGTATATCTTACCTTGTAACTCGTAGCTCGTAACTTGTATCTTCTATCTCGGACCTCGCAAATCATTGCCGATAACCTGGAACTCGTATCCTAGATCTTGAAGATCGTAACTCGTTACCAATAAGTGGGTACTCGCATCTTGTATCTCAGGACTCGGAACTCGAAGGTGTTACCGATAATTTGGAGCTCGTATATTGTATCACTTTCCTTACCATTACTGATTACCTGGAACTCGCATCTTGTATCTCGTAACTCGTAACTAGTACCTCGTAGATCGTAAGTCGTAATTCGTTACTCGTAACTCGTATATGGTAACTGGCAACTCGAAACTCGTAAATCGAAACTCGTAACTCGTAAATCGCAGCTTATAACTCGCTACCCATAACTCGGAACTCGTATCTTGTATCTAGTAGCTCGTAACTCATTACTGATAACCTGGAACTCGTATATTGTGACTCGTAGCTTGTAACTCGTTACGATAAGTGGGAACTCGCATCTTGTATCTCGTAACTAGTACCTCGTAGATCGTAACTTGTATTTCGTTACTTGTAACTCGTATATGGTAACTCGCAACTCGAAACTCGTAACTCGTAAATCGCAGCTTATAACTCGCTACTCATAACCCGGAACTCGTATCTTCTGTATCGTAGCTTGTAACACATTACCAATAACAAGGATCATGTATCTTGCCTCTCGTAGCTCGTAAATCGTTACCGATAAGGAGGAACAAGGAACTTGTATCTAGTGACGCGTAACTCAGAACTAGGAACTCGTAACGCGTTACCGATAACTCGGAGCATGTATCTTGTATCTCTTATCGTGTAACTCGCTACCCATAACCCGGTCCTCGTATCTTAAATATCGTAACTCATAATACTTTACCGATAACCTGGAACTCGTATCATGCATCTCGTAACTCGTAAATCGTTACCGATAGGTGGGAACTCGCATCTTGTATGATGTAGCTCGTAACTCATTACTGATTACCCGGAACTCGTATCTTGTGTATCGTAGCTTGTAACACATTACCAATAGCAAGGATCCTGTATCTTGCCTCTCGTAGCTCGTAAATCGTTACCGATAAGTGGGATCTCGCAGCTTGTATCTAGTGACGCGTAATACAGAACTTGGAACTTGTAACGCGTTACCAATAACTCGGAACTCGTATCTTAATTATCGTAACTTGTAATCCATTACCGATAACCTGGAACTCGGATGTTGCATCTCGTAGCTCGTAAATCGTTACCGATAAATGGGAACTCGCAACTTGTATCTCGTAACGTGTAACTCAGAACCTGGAACTAGTAACGCGTTACCGATAACTCGGAGCTCGTATCTTGTATCACTTACCTTGTAACTCGTCACTCGTAAACCTTAACTTGTTGACCATAGCTCTGAACTCGAATCTTGATCTCGGATCTTGTAAATCAATGACGATAGCCTCGAACTCTTATCCTAGATCTAGTAGTTCGTAACTCATTACCGATAGGTGGAAACTCGCATCTTGTATCTCTTGACGCAAGACTCAGAACTCGGAACTCGTAACGCGTAATCGATAACTCGGAACTCGTATCTTGTAACTCGTAACTCGTTACCCATAACTCGGAACTCGTATCTTGTATCTAGTAGCTCGTAACTCATTACTGATTACCCGGAACTCGTATCTTGTGTATCGTAGCTTGTAACACATTACCAATAGCAAGGATCTTGTATCTTGCCTCTCGTAGCTCGTAAATCGTTACCGATAAGTGGGATCTCGCAGCTTGTATCTAGTGACGCGTAACTCAGAACTTGGAACTTGTAACGCGTTACCAATAACTCGGAACTCGTATCTTAATTATCGTAACTTGTAATCCATTACCGATAACCTGGAACTCGGATGTTGCATCTCGTAGCTCGTAAATCGTTACCGATAAATGGGAACTCGTAACTTGTAACTCGTAACTCGTTGCCCATAACTCGGAACTCGAATCTTGATTTCGGACCTTGTAAATCAATGACGATAACCTTGAACTCGTATCTTAGGTCTAGTAGTTCGTAACTAGTTACCGATAAGTGAAAACTCGCATCTTGTATCTCATGACTCGAAACTCAGAAATCGGAACTCGTAACGCGTAACCGATAAACCGGAGCGCTTATCTTATAACTTATTACTCGTTACCCATAACTCGGAACCCGTATCTTGTATCTAGTAGCTCGTAACTCATTACTGATTACCTGGAACTCGTATCTTGTGTCTCGTAGCTCGCAACTTGTTGCGATAAGTGGGAACTCGCATCTTGTATCTTGTGACGCGTAACTCAGGACTCGGAACTCGAAAGTGTTACATGTAACTCGGAGCTCGTATCTTGAATCACCTACCTTGTAACTAGTAACTTGTAACCCGTAACTCGTTGCCCTTAACTCAGAACGCGTTTCCGATAACTCGGAACGCGTTTCCGGTAACTAGGAGCTCGTAACTTGTAACTCGTAACTTGTAACTCGTAACTCGTTACCCATGACTCGGAACTCGTATCTTATATATCGTAACTTGCAATCCATCACCGATAACCTGGAACTCGTATCTTGCATCGCATAACTCGGAAATCATAACCGATAAATGGAAACCCGTATCTTGTATCTCGTGAGGCGTAACCCAGGAGTCGGAACTCGAAAGTGTTACCGATAACTAGGAGCTTGTATCTTGTATCACACACCTTGTAACTTGTAACTCGTAACCCGTAACTCGTTGCCCATAACTCGGAACTCGAATCTTGATCTCGAATCTTGTAAATCAATGACGATAACCTCGAACTCGTATCTTAGATCTAGTAGTTCGTAACTAGTTACCGATAGGTGAAAACTCGCATCTTGTATCTCATGACGCGAAACTCAGAACTCGGAGCTCGTAACGCGTAACTGATAAACCGGAGCGCTTATCTTATAACTTATCACTCGTTACCCATAACTCGGAACCCGTATCTTGTATCTAGTAGCTCGTAACTCATTACTGATTACTTGGAACACGTATCTTCTGTCTCCTAGCTCGTAACTCGTTACGATAAGTGGGAACTTGCATCTTGTGTCTCGTAACTCGCAACTCGAAGCTTGTAACTCGAAACTCGTAACTCGTAACTCGTAAATCGCAGCTTATAACTTGCTACTCATAACCCAAAGCTCGTATCTTGTGTATCGTAGCTTGTAACGCATGACCAATAACAAAGAACTCGTATCTTATATATCGTAACTTGTAATCTATTACCGATAACCTGGAACTCGTATCTTGCATCTCGTAGCTCGTAAATCGTTACCGATAAGTGGGAACTCGCTACTAGTATCTCGTGACGTGTAACTCAGAAGTTGGAACTCGTAACGCTTTACCGATAACTCGGAGCTTGTATCTTGTATCTCTTACCTTGTAACTCGTAACTCGTAGCTCGTAACTCGTTACCCATTGCTCGGAACTCGTATCTTCTATCTCGGATCTCGTAAATCATTTGCCGATAACCTGGAACTCGTATACTAGATCTTGAAGATCGTAACTCGTTACTAATAAGTGGGTACTCGCATCTTGTATCTCGTAACTCGTAACTAGTAACTCGTTACCGATAGGTGGAAAATCGCATCTTGTATCTCGTAAATCGTAACTAGTACCTGGTAGATCGTAAGCCGTAATTCGTAACTCGTAACTCGTATATCTTAGCTCTCAACTCGAAGCTCGTAACTCGTAACTCGTAAATCGCAGCTTATAATTCGCTACTCATAACCAGGAACTCGTATCTTGTGTATCGTAGCTTGTGACCAATTACCAATAACAAGAAACACGTATCTTGCCTCTTGTAGCTCGTAAATCGTTACTGATAAGTGGGAACTCGTAACTTGTATCTCGTGACGCGTAACTCGGAACATGGAACTCGTAACGCGTTACCGATCACTTCGAGCTTGTATCTTGTATCTCTTAGCTTGTAACTCGTAAATCGCAGCTTATAACTCGCTACACATAACCAGGAACCCGTATCATGTGTATCGTAGCATTTCCTTTAACAAGGAACTCGTATCTTGCCTCTCGTAGCTCATAAATCGTTACTGATAAGTGGGAACTCGAAACTTGTATCTCGTGACGCGGCTCAGGACTTGGAACTCGTAACGCGTTACCGATAACTCGGAGCTCGTATCTTGTATCACTTACCTTGTAACTCGTAACCCGTAACTCGTTGCCCATAACTCGGAACTCGTATCTTATATATCGTAACTTGTAATCCATTACCGATAACCTGGAACTCGCATCTTGCATCGCGTAGCTCGTAAATTGTTACCCATAGATGGGAACTCGATTCTTGTATATAGTAGATCGTAACTCATTACTGATTACCCGGAACTCGTATCTTGTGTATCGTAGATTGTAACCCATTACCAATAACAATGAACTCGTATCTTGCCTTTCGTATCTCGTAACTCGTCACCAATAAGTGGGAACTCGCATCTTGTATCTCGTAACTCGTAACTAGTACCTCGTAGATCGTAAGTCGTAATTCGTAACTCGTAACTCGTAAGTCGTTACTCGTATATCGTAGCTTTCAACTCGAAACTCGTAACTCGTAACTCGTAAATCGCAGCTTATAATTCGCTACTCATAACCAGGAACTCGTATCTTGTGTATCGTAGCTTGTAACCCATTACCTTTAACAAGGAACACGTATCTTGCCTCTCGTGGCTCGTAAATTGTTACTGATAAGTGGGAACTCGCAACTTGTATCTCGTAACGCGTAGCTCAGGACTTGGAACTCGTAACGCGTTACCGATAACTCGGAGCTTGTATCTTGTATCTCTTACCTTGTAACTCGTAACTCGTAACTCGTTACCTATTACTCGGAACTCGTATCTCCTATCTAGGATCTTGCAAATCATTGCCGATAACCTGGAACTCGTATCCTAGATCTTAAAGGTCGTAACTTGTTACCAATAAGTGGGAACTCGCATATTGTATCTCGTGACGTGTAACTCAGAACTCGGAACTAGAAACAAGTTACCGACAACTCGGAGCTCGTATCTTGTAACTCGTAACTCGTAACTCTTTACCCATAACTCGGAACTCGTATCTTATATATCGTAACTTGTAATCCATTACCGATAACCTGGAACTCGTATCTTCCATCTCGTAGCTCGTAAATCTTTACCGATAAATGGGAACATGCAGCTTGTATCTCGTGACGCGTAACTCAGGACTCGGAACTCGAAAGTGTTACAGGTAACTCGGAGCTCGTATCTTGAATCACCTACCTTGTAACTCGTAACTTGTAACTCGTAACTCGTTACCCATAACTCGGAACTCGTATCTTATTAATCGTAACTTGCAATCCATCACCGATAACCTGGAACTCGTATCTTGCATCGCATAGCTCGTAAATCATAACCGATAAATTGAAAACCGTATCTTGTATCTCGTGAGGCGTAACCCAGGAGTCGGAACTCGAAAGTGTTACCGATAACTCGGAGCTTGTATCTTGTATCACTTACCTTGTAACTTGTAACTCGTAACCCGTAACTTGTTGCCCATAACTCGGAACTCGAATCTTGATCTCGGATCTTGTAAATCAATGACGATAACCTCGAACTCGTATCTTAGATCTAGTAGTTCGTAACTAGTTACCGATAGGTGAAAACTCGCATCTTGTATCTCATGACGCGAAACTCAGAACTCGGAACTCGTAACGCGTAACTGATAAGCCGGAGCGCTTATCTTATAACTTATCACTCGTTACCCATAACTCGGAACCCGTATCTTGTATCTAGTAGCTCGTAACCCATTACTGATTACCTGGAACTCGTAACTTCTGTCTCGTAGCTCGTAACTCGTTACGATAAGTGGAAACTTGCATCTTGTATCTCGTAACTCGTAACTAGTACCACGTAGATCGTACATCGTATGTCGTAATTCGTAACTCGTAACTTGTATATCGTAACTCGCAACTCGAAGCTTGTAACTCGAAACTCGTAACTCGTAAATCGCAGCTTATAACTTGCTACTCATAACCCAGAGCTCGTATCTTGTGTATCGTAGCTTGTTACCCATTACCAATAACAGAGAACTCGTATCTTATATATCGTAACTTGTAATCTATTACCGATAACCTGGAACTCGATCTTGCATCTTGTAGCTCGTAAATCGTTACCGATAAGTGGGAACTCGCAACTTGTATCTCGTGACGTGTAACTCAGAAGTTGGAACTCGTAACGCGTTACCGATAATTTGGAGCTTGTATCTTGTATCTCTTACCTTGTAACTCGTAACTCGTTACCCATTGCTCGGAACTCGTATCCTCTATCTCGGATCTCGCAAATCATTGCCGATAACCTGGAACTCGTATCCTAGACCTTGAAGATCGTAACTCGTTACCAATAAGTGGGTACTCGCATCTTGTATCTCGTGACGCGTAACTCAGGACGGAACTCGAAAGTGTTACCGATAATTTGAAGCTCGTGTCTTGTATCACTTACCTTACCATTACTGATTACCTGGAACTCGCATCTTCTATCTCGTAACTTGTAACTAGTACCTCGTAGATCTAAGTCATAATTCGTTACTCGTAACTCGTATATGGTAACTCGCAATTCGAAACTCGTAAATCGAAACTCGTAACTCGTAACTCGTAACTCGTAAATCGCAGCTTATAACTCGCTACCCATAACTCGGAACTCGAATCTTGATCACGGATTTTGTAAATCAATGACGATACCCACGAACTCGTATCCTAGAACTAGTAGTTTGTAACTCGTTACCGATAGGTGGAAACTTGCATCTTGTATCTCATGACGCGAAACTCAGAACTTGGAACTCGTGACGCGAACCAACAATTCGGGAGCTCGTATATTGTAGCTCGTAACTCGTTACCCATAACTCGGAACTCGTATCTTGTATCCAGTAGCTCGTAACTCATTACTGATTACATGGAACTCGTATCTTGTGTCTCGTAGCTCGTAACTCGTTACGATGAGTGGGAACTCGCATCTTGTATCTCGTAACTCGTAACTAGTACCTCGTAGATCGTAAGTTGTAATTCGTTACTTGTAACTCGTATATGGTAACTCGCAACTCGAAACTCGCAACTCGAAACTCGTACCTCGTAAATCGCAGCTTATAACTCGCTACTCATAACCCGGAACTCGTATCTTGTGTATAGTAGCTTGTAACACATTACCAATAACAAGGATCTTGTATCTTGCCTCTCGTAGCTCGTAAATCGTTACCAATAAGTGGGTACTCGCATCTTGTATCTCGTGACGCGTAACTCAGGACTCGGAACTCGAAAGTGTTACCGATAATTTGGAGCTCGTATCTTGTATCACTTACCTTACCATTACTGATTACCTGGAACTCGCATCTTCTATCTCGTAACTAGTAACTAGTACCTCGAAGATCGTAAGTCGTTATTCGTTACTCGTAACTCGTATATGGTAACTCGCAACTCGAAACTCGTAAATCGAAACTCGTAACTCGTAAATAGCAGCTTATAACTCGCTACCCATAACTCGTAACACAAATCTTGATCACGGATTTTGTAAATCAATGACGATAGCCACGAACTCGTATCCTAGAACTAGTATTTTGTAACTCGTTACCGATAGGTGGAAACTTGCATCTTGTATCTCATGACGCGAAACTCAGAACTTGGAACTCGTGACGCGAACCAACAATACGGGAGCTCGTATATTGTAGCTCGTAACTCGTTACCCATAACTCGGAACTCGTAGCTTGTATCCAGTAGCTCGTAACTCATTACTGATTACCTGGAACTCGTATCTTGTGTCTCGTAGCTCGTAACTCGTTACCGATAAGTAGGAACTCGCAGCTTGTATCTAGGACGCGTAACTCAGAACTAGGAACTCGTAACGCGTTACCGATAACTCAGAGCGTGTATCTTGTATCTCTTACCTTGTAACTCGCTACCCATAACCCGGACCTCGTATCTTAAATATCGTAACTTATAATCCTTTACCGATAACCTGGAACTCGTGTCATGCATCTCGTAACTCGTAAATCGTTACCGATAGATGGGAACTCGCATCTTGTATAATGTAGCTCGTAACTCATTACTGATTACCCGGAACTCGTATCTTGTGTATCGTAGCTTGTAACAGACTACCAATAGCAAGGGTCTTGTATCTTGCCCCTCGTAGCTCGTAAATCGTTACCGATAAGTGGGAACTCGCAACTTGTATCTAGTGACGCGTATATCAGAACTTGTAACTCGTAACACGTTACTGATAACTCGGAGCATGTATAATGTATCACTTACCTTGTAACCCATTACCAATAACTAGGAACTCGTATCTTATATATCGTAACTTGTAATCCATTACCGATAACCTGGAACTCGTATGTTGCATCTCGTAGCTCGTAAATCGTTACCGATAAATGGGAAATCGCAACTTGTATCTCGTAACGAGTAACTCAGAACTCGGAACTAGTAACGCGTTACCGATAACTCGGAGCTCGTATCTTGTATCACTTACCTTGTAACTCGTTACTCGTAAACCTTAGCTCGTTGCCCATAACTCGGAACTCTAATCTTGATCTCGGATCTTGTAAATCAATGACGATAGCCTCGAACTCTTATCCTAGATCTAGTAGTTCGTAACTCATTACCGATAGGTGGAAACTCGCATCTTGTATCTCATGACGCAAAACTCAGAACTCGGAACTCGTAACGCGTAACCGATAACTCGGAACTCGTATCTTGTATCTCGTAACTCGTTACCCATAACTCGGAACTCGTATCTTGTATCCAGTAGCTCGTAACTCATTACTGATTACTTGGAACTCGTATCGTCTGTCTCGTAGCTCGTTACGATAAGTAGGAACTTGCATCTTGTATCTCGTAACTCGTAACTAGTACCTCGTAGATCGTAGATCGTAAGTCGTAATTCGTAACTCGTAACTTGTATATCGTGACTCGCAACTCGGAGCTTGTAACTCGAAACTCGTAACTCGTAAATCGCAGCTTATAACTTGCTACTCATAACCCGGAACTCGTTCTTGTGTATCGTAGCTTGTAACCCATTACCAATAACAAGGAACTCGTATCTTATATATCGTAACTTGTAATCTATTACCGATAACCTGGAACTCGTATCTTGCATCTCGTAGCTCGTAAATCGTTACCGATAAGTGGGAACTCGCAACTTGTATCTCGTGACGCGTAGCTCAGGACTTGGAACTCGTAACGCGTTACCGATAACTCGGAGCTTATATCTTGTATCTCTTACCTTGTAACTCGTAACTCGTAACTCGTTACCTATTACTCGGAACTCGCATCTTCTATCTAGGATCTTGCAAATCATTGCCGATAACCTGGAACTCGTATCCTAGATCTTGAAGATCTTAACTTGTTACCAATAAGTGGGAACTCGCATTTTGTATCTCGTAGCATGTAACTCAAAACTCGGAACTAGAAACGCGTTACCCATAACTCGGAACTCTTATCTTATATATCGTAACTTGTAATCCATTACCGATAACCTGGAACTCGTATCTTCCATCTCGTAGCTCGTAAATCTTTACCGATAGATGGGAACACGCATCTTGTATCTCGTGACGCGTAACTCAGGACTCGGAACTCGAAAGTGTTACAGGTAACTCCGGGCTCGTATCTTGAATCACCTACCTTGTAACTCGTGACTTGTAACCCGTAACTCGTTGCCCTTAACTCAGAACGCGTTTCCGATAACTCGGAACGCGTTTCCGATAACTCGGAGCTCGTAACTTGTAACTCGTAGCTTGTAACTCGTAACTCGTTACCCATAACTTGGAACTCGTATCTTATATATCGTAACTTGCAATCCATCATTGATAACCTGGAACTCGTATCTTGCGTCGCATAGCTCGTAAATCATAACCGATAAATGGAAACTCGCATCTTGTATCTCGTGAGGCGTAACCCAGGAGTCGGAACTCGAATGTGTTACCGATAACTCGGAGCTCGTATCTTGTATCACTTACCTTGCAACTTGAAACTCGTAACCCGTAATTCATTGCCCATAACTCGGAACTCGAATCTTGATCTCGGATCTTGTAAATCATTGACGATAACCTCGAACTCGTATCTTAGACCTAGCAGTTCGTAACTAGTTACCGATAGGTGAAAACTCGCATCTTGTATCTCATGACGCGAAACTCAGAACTCGGAACTCGTAACGCGTAACCGATAAACCGGAGGGCTTATCTTATAACTTATCACTCGTTACCCATAACTCGGAACCCGTATCTTGTATCTAGTAGCTCGTAACTCATTACTGATTACCTGGAACTCGTATCTTGTGTCTCGTAGCTCGTAACTTGTTACGATAAGTGGGAATTCGCATCTTGTATCTGATAACTCGTAACTAGTACCTCGTAGATCGTAAGTCGTAATTCGTAACTCGTAACTCGTATATCGTGGCTCTCAACTCGAAACTCGTAACTCGTAACTCGTAAATCGCAGCTTATAATTCGCTACTCATAACCAGTAACTCGTATCTTGTGTATCGTAGCTTATAACCCATTGCCTTTAACAAGGAACACGTATCTTGCCTCTCTTAGCTCGTAAATCGTTACTGATAAGTGGGAACTCGCAACTTGTATCTCGTGACATGTAACTCAGAACTCGGAACTAGTAACGCGTTACCGATAACTCGGAGCTCGTATCCTGTATCACTTACCTTGTAACTCGTTACTCGTAAACCTTAACTCGGTGCACATAACTCGGAACTCGAAACTTGATCTCGGATCTTGTAAATCAAAGACGATAGCCGCGAACTCTAGTAGTTCGTTACTCATTACCGATAGGTGGAAACTCGCATCTTGTATCTCATGACGCAAAACTCAGAACTCGGAACTCGTAACGCGTAACCGATAACTCGGAGCTCGTAACTTGTAACTCGTAACTCGGTACCCATAACTCGGAACTCGTATCTTGTATCTAGTAGCTCGTAACTTATTACTGATTACTTGGAACTCGTATCTTCTGTCTCGTAGCTCGTTACGATAAGTGGGAACTTGCATCTTGTATCTCGTAACTCGTAACTAGTACCTCGTAGATCGTAGATCGTAAGTCGTAATTCGTAACTCGTAACTTGTATATCGTAACTCGTAACTCGAAGCTTGTAACTCGATACTCGTAACTCGTAAATCGCAGCTTATAACTTGCTACTCATAACCCGGAACTCGTATCTTGTGTATCGTAGCTTGTAACCCTTTACCAATAACAAGGAGCTCGTGTCTTATATATCGTAACTTGTAATATATTACCGATAACCTGGAACTTGTATCTTGTATCTCTCTCCTTGTAACTCGTAGCTCGTAACTCGTTACCCATTGCTCGGAACTCGTATCTTCTATCTCGGATCTCGCAAATCGTTGCCGATAACCTGGAACTCATATCCTAGATCTTGAAGATCGTAACTCGTTACCAATAAGTGGGTACTCGCATCTTGTATCTCGTGACGCGTAACTCAGGACTCGGAACTCGAAAGTGTTACCAATAATTTGGAGCTCGTATCTTGTATCACTTACCTTACCATTACTGATTACCTGGAACTCGCATCTTGTATCTCGTAACTCGTAACTAGTACCTCGTAGATCGTAAGTCGTAATTCGTTACTCGTAACTCGTATATGGTAACTCGCAACTCGAAACTGGTAAATCGAAACTCGTAACTGGTAACTCGTAAATCGCAGCATATAACTCGCTACCCATAACTCGGAACTCGAATCTTGATCACGGATTTTGTAAATCAATGACGATAGCCACGAACTCGTATCCTAGATCTAGTAGTTTGTAACTTATTACCGATAGGTGGAAACTCGCATCTTGTATCTCATGACGCGAAACTCAGAACTAGGAACTCGTAACGCGAACCAATAACTCGGGAGCTCGTATATTGTAACTCGTAACTCGTTACCCATAACTCGGAACTCGTAAATTGTATCTAGTAGCTCGTAACTCATTACTGATTACCTGGAACTCGTATCTTGTGTCTCGTAGCTCGTAAATCGTCACGATAAGTGGGAGCTCGCATCTTGTATCTCGTAACTCGTAACTAGTACCTCGTAGATCGTAAGTCGTAATTCGTAACGCGTAAATCGTATATCGTAGCTCTCAACTCGAAGCTTGTAACTCGATACTCGTAACTCGTAAATCGCAGCTTATAATTCGCTACTCATAACCAGGAACTCGTATCCTGTGTATCGTAGCTTGTAACCCATTACCTTTAACAAGGAACACGTATCTTGCCTCTCGTAGCTCGTAAATCGTTACTGATAAGTGGGAACCCGCAACTTGTGTCTCGTGACGCGTATCTCAGAACTTGTAACTCGTAACACGTTACTGATAACTCGGAGCATGTATCTTGTATCACTTACCTTGTAACTCATTACCAATAACTCGGAACTCGTATCTTATATATCGTAACTTGTAATCCATTACCGATAACCTGGAACTCGTATGTTGCATCTCGTAGCTCGTAAATCGTTACCGATAAATGGGAAATCGCAACTTGTATCTCGTAACGTGTAACTCAGAACTCGGAACTAGTAACGCGTTACCGATAACTCGGAGCTCGTATCTTGTATTACATACGTTGTAACTCGTTAGTCGTAAACCTTAACTCGTTGCTCATAACTCAGAACTCGAATCTTGATCTCGGATCTTGTAAATCAATGACGATAGCCTCGAACTCTTATCCTAGATCTAGTAGTTCGTAACTCATCACCGATAGGTGGAAACTCGCATCTTGTATCTCATGACGCAAAACTCAGAACTCGGAACTCTTAACGCGTAACCGATAACTCAGAACCCTTATCTTGTATCTCGTAACTCGTTACCCATAACTCGGAACTCGTATCTTGTATCTAGTAGCTCGTAACTCATTACTGATTACTTGGAACTCGTATCTTTTGTCTCGTAGCTCGTTACGATAAGTGGGAACTTGCATCTTGTATCTCGTAACTCGTAACTAGTACCTCGTAGATCGTAGATCGTAAGTCGTAATTCGTAACTCTTACTTGTATACCGTGACTCGCAACCCGGAGCTTGTAACTCTAAACTCGTAACTCGTAACTCGTAACTCGTAACTCGTAAATCGCAGCTTATAACTTGCTACTCATAACCCGGAACTCGTATCTTGTGTATCGTAGCTTGTAACCCATTACCAATAACAAGGAACTCGTATCTTATATATCGTAACTTGTAATCTATTACCGATAACCTGGAACTCGTATCTTGCATCTCGTAGCTCGTAAATCGTAACCGATAAGTGGGAACTCGCAACTTGTATCTCGTGACGCGTAGCTCAGGACTTGGAATTCGTAACGCGTTACCGATAACTCGGAGCTTGTATCTTGTATCTCTCACCTTGTAACTCGTAACTCTTAACTCGTTACCTATTACTCGGAACTCGCATCTTCTATCTAGGATCTTGCAAATCATTGCCGATAACCTGGAACTCGTATCCTAGATCTTGAAGATCGTAACTGGTTACCAATAAGTGAGAACTCGCATCTTGTATCTCGTAGCGTGTAACTCAGAACTCGGAACTAGAAACAAGTTACCGATAACTCGGAGCTCGTATCTTGTAACTCGTAACTCGTAACCGTTTACCCATAACTCGGAACTCGTATCTTATATATCGTAACTTGCAATCCATTACCGATAACCTGGAACTCGTATCTTCCATCTCGTAGCTCGTAAATCTTTACCGATAAATGGGAACACGCATCTTGAATCTCGTGACGCGTAACTCAGGACTCGGAACTCGAAAGTGTTACAGGTAACTCGGAGCTCGTATCTTGAATCACCTACGTTGTAACTCGTAACTTGTAACCCGTAACTCGTTGCCCTTAACTCAGAACGCGTTTCCGATAACTCGGAGCTTGTATCTTGTATATCTTAACTTGTAACTCGTAACTCGTAACTCGTTACCCATTGCTAGGAACTCGTATCTTCTATCTCGGATCTCGCAAAACCGATTACCTGGAACTCGTATCCTAGACCTTGAAGATCGTAACTCGTTACCAATAAGTGGGTACTCGCATCTTGTATTTCGTGACGCGTAACTCAGGACTCGGAATTCGAAAGTGCTACCGGTAACTTGGAGCTTGTATCTTGTATCACTTACCTTGTAGTTCGTAACTCGTAACACGTTGCCCATGTTTATACTCATAACCCGGAACTCGTACATGTGTATCGTAGCTTGTAACCCATTACCAATAACAAGGAACTCGTATCTTGCCTCTCGTAGCTCGTAAATCGTTACCGATGAGTGAGAACTCGCAACTTGTATCTCGTGACGCGTAACTCAGACTCGGAACGTGTAATTGTTACCGATAACTCGGAGCTCGTATCTTGTATAACTTACCTTGGAACTCGTAACGCGTAATCGATAACTCGGTGCTCTTATCTTGTAACTCGTCACTCGTTACCCATAACTCGGAACCCGTATCTTGTATCTAGTAGCTCGTTAGTCATTACTGATTACCTGGAACTCCTATCTTGTGTCTCGTAGCTCGTAACTAGTACCTCGTAGATCGTAAGTCGTAATTCGAAACTCGTAACTCGTAACTCGTATATCGTAGCTCTCAACTCGAAGCTCGTAACTCGTAAATTGCAGCTTATAACTCGCTACTCATAACCAGGAACACGTATCTAGTGTATCGTAGCTTGTAACCCATTACCTTTAACAAGGATTACGTATCTTGCCTCTCGTAGCTCGTAAATCGTTACTGATAAGTGGGAACTCGCAACTTGTATCTCGTGACGCGTAGCTCAGGACTTGGAACTCGTAACGCATTACCGATAACTCGGAGCTTGTATCTTGTATATCTTACCTTGTAACTCGTAACTCGTAACTCGTTACCTATTACTCGGATCACGTATCTTCTATCTAGGATCTTGCAAATCATTGCCGATAACCTGGAACTCGTATCCTAGATCTTGAAGATCGTAACTCGTTACCAATGTGGGAACTCGCATCTTGTATCTCGTGACGTGTAACTTAGAACTCGGAACTAGAAACGCGTTACCTATAACTCGGAGCTCGTATCTTATATATCGTATCTTGTAAACCATTACCGATAACCCGGAACTCGTATCTTCCATCTCGTAGCTCGTAAATCTTTACCGATAAATGGGAACACGCATCTTGAATCTCGTGACGCGTAACTCAGGACTCGGAACTCGAAAGTGTTACAGGTAACTCGGAGCTCGTATCTTGAATCACCTACGTTGTAACTCGTAACTTGTAACCCGTAACTCGTTGCCCTTAACTCAGAACGCGTTTCCGATAACTCGGAGCTTGTATCTTGTATATCTTAACTTGTAACTCGTAACTCGTAACTCGTTACCCATTGCTAGGAACTCGTATCTTCTATCTCGGATCTCGCAAAACCGATTACCTGGAACTCGTATCCTAGACCTTGAAGATCGTAACTCGTTACCAATAAGTGGGTACTCGCATCTTGTATTTCGTGACGCGTAACTCAGGACTCGGAATTCGAAAGTGCTACCGGTAACTTGGAGCTCGTATCTTGTATCACTTACCTTGTAGTTCGTAACTCGTAACCCGTAACACGTTGCCCATGTTTATACTCATAACCCGGAACTCGTACATGTGTATCGTAGCTTGTAACCCATTACCAATAACAAGGAACTCGTATCTTGCCTCTCGTAGCTCGTAAATCGTTACCGATGAGTGAGAACTCGCAACTTGTATCTCGTGACGCGTAACTCAGACTCGGAACGTGTAATTGTTACCGATAACTCGGAGCTCGTATCTTGTATAACTTACCTTGGAACTCGTAACGCGTAATCGATAACTCGGTGCTCTTATCTTGTAACTCGTCACTCGTTACCCATAACTCGGAACCCGTATCTTGTATCTAGTAGCTCGTAAGTCATTACTGATTACCTGGAACTCCTATCTTGTGTCTCGTAGCTCGTAACTAGTACCTCGTAGATCGTAAGTCGTAATTCGTAACTCGTAACTCGTAACTCGTATATCGTAGCTCTCAACTCGAAGCTCGTAACTCGTAACTCGTAAATTGCAGCTTATAACTCGCTACTCATAACCAGGAACACGTATCTAGTGTATCGTAGCTTGTAACCCATTACCTTTAACAAGGATTACGTATCTTGCCTCTCGTAGCTCGTAAATCGTTACTGATAAGTGGGAACTCGCAACTTGTATCTCGTGACGCGTAGCTCAGGACTTGGAACTCGTAACGCATTACCGATAACTCGGAGCTTGTATCTTGTATATCTTACCTTGTAACTCGTAACTCGTAACTCGTTACCTATTACTCGGATCACGTATCTTCTATCTAGGATCTTGCAAATCATTGCCGATAACCTGGAACTCGTATCCTAGATCTTGAAGATCGTAACTCGTTACCAATGTGGGAACTCGCATCTTGTATCTCGTGACGTGTAACTTAGAACTCGGAACTAGAAACGCGTTACCTATAACTCGGAGCTCGTATCTTATATATCGTATCTTGTAAACCATTACCGATAACCCGGAACTCGTATCTTCCATCTCGTAGCTCGTAAATAATAACCGATAAATGGAAACCCGCATCTTTTATCTCGAGATGCGTAACCCAGGAGTCGGAACTCGATAGTGTTACCGATAACTCGGAGCTCGTATCTTGTATCACTTACCTTGTAACTTGTAACTCGTTTCTTGTATATAGTAGCTCGTAACTCATTACTGATTACCCGGAACTCGTATCTTGTGTATCGTAGATTGTAACCCATTACCAATAACAAGGAACTCGTATCTTGCCTTTCGTATCTCGTAACTCGGCACCAATAAGTGGGAACTCGCATCTTGTATCTCGTAACTCGTAACTAGTACCTCGTAGATCGTAAGTCGTAATTCGTAACTCGTAACTCGTAACTCGTATATCGTAGCTCTCAACTCGAAACTCGTAACTCGTACCTCGTAAATCGCAGCTTATAATTCGCTACTCATAACCAGGAACTCGTATCTTGTGTATCGTACCTTGTAACCCATTACCTTTAACAAGGAACACGTATCTTACCTCTCGTAGCTCGTAAATCGTTACTGATAAGTGGGAACTCGCAACTTGTATCTCGTGACGCGTAGCTCAGGACTTGGAACTCGTAACGCGTTACCGATAACTCGGAGCTTGTATCTTGTATCTCTTACCTTGTAACTTGTAACTCGTAACCCGTAACTTGTTGCCCATAACTCGGAACTCGAATCCTGATCTCGGATCTTGTAAATCAATGACGATAACCTCGAACTCGTATCTTAGATCTAGTAGTTCGTAACTAGTAACCGATAGGTGAAAACTCGCATCTTGTATCTCATGACGCGAAACTCAGAACTCGGAACTCGTAACGCGTAACTGATAAGCCGGAGCGCTTATCTTATAACTTATCACTCGTTACCCATAACTCGGAACCCGTATCTTGTATCTAGTAGCTCGTAACCCATTACTGATTACCTGGAACTCGTAACTTTTGTCTCGTAGCTCGTAACTCGTTACCGATAAGTGGGAACTAGCAACTTGTATCTCGTGACGTGTAACTCAGAAGTTGGAACTCGTAACGCGTTACCGATAATTTGGAGCTCGTATCTTGTATCTCTTACCTTGTAACTCGTAACTCGTAACTCGTTACCCATTGCTCGGAACTCGTATCCTCTATCTCGGATCTCGCAAATCATTGCCGATAACCTGGAACTCGTATCCTAGACCTTGAAGATCGTAACCCGTTACCAATAAGTGGGTACTCGCATCTTGTATCTCGTGACGCGTAACTCAGGACTCGGAACTCTAAAGTGTTACCGATAATTTGGAGCTCGTTTCTTGCATCACTTACCTTACCATTACTGATTACCTGGAACTCGCATCTTGTATCTCGTAACTCGTAACTAGTACCTCGTAGATCGTAAGTCGTAATTCGTTACTCGTAACTCGTATATGGTAACTCGCAACTCGAAACTCGTAAATCGAAACTCGTAACTCGTAACTCGTAAATCGCAGCTTATAACTCGCTACCCATAACTCGGAACTCGAATCTTGATCACGGATTTTGTAAATCAATGACGATAGCCACGAACTCGTATCCTAGAACTAGTAGTTTGTAACTCGTTACCGATAGGTGGAAACTTGCATCTTGTATCTCATGACGCGAAACTCAGAACTTGGAACTCGTGACGCGAACCAACAATTCGGGAGCTCGTATATTGTAGCTCGTAACTCGTTACCCATAACTCGGAACTCGTATCTTGTATCCAGTAGCTCGTAACTCATTACTGATTACCTGGAACTCGTATGTTGTGACTCGTAACTCGTAACTTGTTACGATAGGTGGGAACTCGCATCTTGTAACACTTTCGAGTTCCGAGTCCTGAGTTACACGTCACGAGATACAAGATGCGAGTTCCCATTTATCGGTAACGATTTACGAGCTACGAGATGCAACACCCGAGTTCCAGGTTATCGGTAATGGATTACAAGTTAGTCGTATTTCGTAACTCGTAACTCGTGTATGGTAACTCGCAACTCGAAACTCGTAACTCGAAACTCGTAACTCGAAACTCGTAACTCGTAAATCGCAGCTTATAACTCGCTACTCATAACCCGGAACACGTATCTTGTGTATCGTAGATTGTAACACATTACCAATAGCAAGGATCTTGTATCTTGCCTCTCGTAGCTCGTAAATCGTTATCGATAAGTGGGAAATCGCAACTTGTATCTAGTGACGCGTATCTCAGGACTTGCAACTCGTAACACGTTACTGATAACTCGGAGCATGCATCTTGTATCACTTACCTTGCAACTTGAAACTCGTAACCCGTAATTCGTTGCCCATAACTCGGAACTCGAATCTTGATCTCGGATCTTGTAAATCATTGACGATAACCTCGAACTCGTATCTTAGACCTAGCAGTTCGTAACTAGTTACCGATAGGTGAAAACTCGCATCTTGTATCTCATGACGCGAAACTCAGAACCTTGAACCCGCAACGCGAACCAATAACTCGGGAGCTCGTATATTGTAACTCGTGACTCGTTACCCATAACTCGGAACTCGTATCTTGTATCTAGTAGCTCGTAACTCATTACTGATTACCTGGAACTCGTATCTTGTGTCTCGTAGCTCGTAACTCGTTACCGATAAGTAGGAACTCGCAGCTTGTATCTAGTGACGCGTAACTCAGAACTTGGAACTCGTAACGCGTTACCGATAACTCAGAGCCTGTATCTTGTATCTCTTACCTTGTAACTCGCTACCCATAACCCGGACCTCGTATCTTAAATATCGTAACTTATAATCCTTTACCGATAACCTGGAACTCGTGTCATGCATCTCATAACTCGTAAATCGTTACCGATAGATGGGAACTCGCATCTTGTATATAGTAGCTCGTAACTCATTACTGATTACCTGGAACTCGTATCTTGTGTATCGTAGATTGTAACCCATTACCAATAACAAGGAACTCGTATCTTGCCTTCCGTATCTCGTAACTCGTTACTAATGAGTGGGAACTTGCATCTTGTATCTCGTAACTCGTAACTAGTACCTTGTAGATCGTAAGACGTAATTCGTAACTCGTAACTCGTTTATGGTAACTCGCAACTCGAAACTCGTAACTCGAAACTCGTAACTCGTAAATCGCAGCTTATAACTCGCTACTCATAACCCGGAACACGTATCTTGTGTATCATAGCTTGTAACACATTACCAATAGCAAGGATCTTGTATCTTGCCTCTCGTAGCTCGTAAATCGTTACCGATAAATGGGAACTCGCAACTTGTATCTCGTTAAGTGTAACTCAGAACTCGGAACTAGTGACGCGTTACCGATAACTCGGAGCTCGTATCTTGTATCACTTACCTTGTAACCCGTTACTCGTAAACCTTAACTCGTTGCCCATAACTCGGAACTCGAATCTTGATCTCGGATCTTGTAAATCAATGACGATAGCCTCGAACTCTTATCCTAGATCTAGTAGTTCGTAACTCATTACCGATAGGTGGAAACTCGCATCTTGTATCTCATGACGCAAAACTCAGAACTCGTAACGCGTAACCGATAACTCGGAGCTCGTATCTTGTAACTCGTAACTCGTTACCCACATAACTCGGAACTCGTATCTTGTATCTAGTAGCTCGTAACTCATTACTGATCACTTGGAACTCGTATCTTCTGTCTCGTAGCTCGTAACTCGTTACGATAAGTGGGAACTTGCATCTTGTATCTCGTAACTAGTACCTCGTAGATCGTAGATCGTAAGTCGTAATTCGTTACTCGTAACTCGTATATGGTAACTCGCAACTCGAAACTCGTAACTCGAAACCCGTAACTCGTAACCCGTAAATTGCAGCTTATAACTCGCTACCCACAACCCGGACTTCGTATCTTATATATCGTAACTTATAATCCACCACCGATAACCTGGAACTCGTATCATGCATCTCGTAGCTCGTAAATCGTTACCGATAGATGGGAACTCGAATCTTATATATAGTAGCTCGTAACTTATTACTGATTACCCGGAACTCGTATCTTGTGTATCGTAGATTGTAACCCATTACCAATAACAAGGAACTCGTATCTTGCCTTTTGTATCTCGTAACTCGTTACCAATAAGTGGGAACTCGCAACTTGTATCTCGTGACGCGTAGCTCAGGACTTGGAACTCGTAACGCATTACCGATAACTCGGAGCTTGTATCTTGTATCTCTTACCTTCTAACTCGTAACTCGTAACTCGTTACCTATTACTCGGAACTCGTATCTCCTATCTAGGATCTTGCAAATCATTGCCGATAACCTGGAACTCGTATCCTAGATCTTAAAGTTCGTAACTCGTTACCAATAAGTGGGAACTCGCATATTGTATCTCGTGACGTGTAACTCAAAACTCGGAACTAGAAACAAGTTACCGACAACTCGGAGCTCGTATCTTGTAACTCGTAACTCGTAACTCTTTACCCATAACTCGGAACTCGTATCTTATATATCGTAACTTGTAATCCATTACCGATAACCTGGAACTCCCATCCATCCATCTCGTAGCTCGTAAATCTTTACCGATAAATGGGAACACGCATCTTGTATCTCGTGACGCGTAACTCAGGACTCGGAACTCGAAAGTGTTACAGGTAACTCGGAGCTCGTATCTTGAATCACCTACCTTGTAACTCGTAACTTGTAACTCGTAACTCGTTACCCATAACTCGGAACTCGTATCTTATTAATCGTAACTTGCAATCCATCACCGATAACCTGGAACTCGTCTTGCATCGCATAGCTTGTAACTCATAACCGATAAATGGAAACCCGTATCTTGTGTCTCGTGAGGCGTAACCCAGGAGTCGGAACTCGAAAGTGTTACCGATAACTCGGAGCTTGTATCTTGTATCACTTACCTTGTAACTTGTAACTCGTAACCCGTAACTTGTTGCCCATAACTCGGAACTCGAATCTTAATCTCGGATCTTGTAAATCAATGACGATAACCTCGAACTCGTATCTTAGATCTAGTAGTTCGTAACTAGTTACCGATAGGTGAAAACTCGCATCTTGTATCTCATGACGCGAAACTCAGAACTCGGAACTCGTAACGCGTAACTGATAAGCCGGAGCGCTTATCTTATAACTTATCACTCGTTACCCATAACTCGGAACCCGTATCTTGTATCTAGTAGCTCGTTACCCATTACTGATTACCTGGAACTCGTAACTTCTGTCTCGTAGCTCGTAACTCGTTACGATAAGTGGGAACTTGCATCTTGTATCTCGTAACTCGTAACCAGTACCACGTAGATCGTACATCGTAAGTCGTAATTCGTAACTCGTAACTTGAAGCTTGTAACTCGAAACTCGTAACTCGTAGCTCGTAAATCGCAGCTTATAACTTGCTACTCATAACCCAGAGCTCGTATCTTGTGTATCATAGCTTGTTACCCATTACCAATAACAGAGAACTCGTATCTTATATATCGTAACTTGTAATCTATTACCGATAACCTGGAACTCGATCTTGCATCTTGTAGCTCGTAAATCGTTACCGATAAGTGGGAACTCGCAACTTGTATCTCGTGACGTGTAACTCAGAAGTTGGAACTCGTAACGCGTTACCGATAATTTGGAGCTTGTATCTTGTATCTCTTACCTTGTAACTCGTAACTCGTGACTCGTTACCCATTGCTCGGAACTCGTATCCTCTATCTCGGATCTCGCAAATCATTGCCGATAACCTGGAACTCGTATCCTAGACCTTGAAGATCGTAACTCGTTACCAATAAGTGGGTACTCGCATCTTGTATCTCGTGACGCGTAACTCAGGACTCGAATCTTGATCTCGGATCTTGTATATCAATGACGATAGCCTCGAGCTCTTATACTAGATCTAGTAGTTCGCAACTCATCACCGATAGGTGGAAACTCGCATCTTGTATCTCATGACGCAAAACTCAGAACTCGGAACTCGTAACGCGTAACCGATAACTCGTAACTCGTTACCCATAACTCGGAACTCGTATCTTGTATCTAGTAGCTCGTAACTTATTACTGATTACTTGGAACTCGTAACTTCTGTCTCGTTGCTCGTAACTTGTTACGTTAAGTGGGAACTCGCATCTCGTATCTCGTAACTCGTAACTAGTACCTCGTAGATCGTAAGTCGTAATTCGTAACTCGTAAATCGTATATCGTAGCTCTCAACTCGAAACTCGTAAATCGCAGCTTATAATTCGCTACTCATAACCAGGAACTCGTATCTTCTGTATCGTAGCTTGTAACCCATTACCTTTAACAAGGAACACGTATCTTGCCTCTCGTAGCTCGTAAATCGTTACTGATAAGTGGGAACTCGCAACTTGTATCTCGTGACGCGTAGCTCAGGACTTGGAACTCTTAACTCGTTACCCATAACTCGGAACTCGTATCTTGTATCTAGTAGCTCGTAACTTATTACTGATTACTTGGAACTCGTATCTTCTGTCTCGTAGCTCGTAACCTGTTACGATAAGTGGGAACTTGCATCTTGTATCTGGTAACTCGTAACTAGTACATCGTAACTTGTATATCGTAACTCGCAACTCGAAGCTTGTAACTCGAAACTCGTAACTGGTAACTCGTAAATCGCAGCTTATAACTTGCTACTCATAACCCGGAACTAGTATTTGTGTATCGTAGCTTGTAACCCATTACCAATAACAAGGAACTCGTATCTTATATATCGTAACTTGTAATCTATTACCGATAACCTGGAACTCGTATCTTGCATCTCGTAGCTCGTAAATCGTTACCGATAAGTGGGAACTCGCATTTAGTATCTCGTGACGTGTAACTCAGAAGTTGGAACTTGTAACGCGTTACCGATAACTCGGAGCTTGTATCTTGTATCTCTTACCTTGTAACTCGTAACTCGTAGCTCGTAACTCGTTACCCATTGGTCTGAACTCGTATCTTCTATCTCGGATCTCGCAAATCATTGCCGATAACCTGGAACTCGTATCCTAGATCTTGAAGATCGTAACTCGTTACCAATAAGTGGGTACTCGCATCTTGTATCTCGTGATGCGTAACTCAAGACTCGGAACCCGAAAGTGTTACCGATAATTTCGTAAATCGAAACTCGTAACTCGTAACTCGTAAATCGCAGCTTATAACTCGCTACCCATAACTCGGAACCCGAATCTAGATCACTGATTTTTTAAATCAATGGCGATAGCCACGAACTCGTATCTAGTAGTTTGGAACTCGTTACCGATAGGTGGAAACTCGCATCTTGTATCTCATGACGCGAAACTCGGAACTTGGAACTCGTAACGCGAAGCAATAACTCGGGAGCTCGTATATTGTAACTCGTAACTCGTTACCCATAACTCGGAACTCGTATCTTGTATCTAGTATCTCGTAACTCATTACTGATTACCTGGAACTCGTATCTTGTGTCTCGTAGCTCGTAACTCGTTACGATAAGTAGGAACTCGCAACTTGTATCTAGTGACGCGTAACTCAGAACTAGGAACTCGTAACGCGTTACCGATAACTCGGAGCATGTATCTTGTATCTCTTACCTTGTAACTCGCTACCCATAACCAGGACCTCGTATCTTAAATATTGTAACTTATAATCCTTTACCGATAACCTGGAACTCGTATCATGCATCTCGTAAATCGTTACCGATAGATGGGAACTCGCATCTTGTATAATGTAGCTCGTAACTCATTACTGATTACCCGGAACTCGTATCTTGTGTATCGTAGCTTGTAACAGACTACCAATAGCAAGGGTCTTGTATCTTGCCCCTCGTAGCTCGTAAATCGTTACCGATAAGTGGGAACTCGCAACTTGTATCTAGTGACGCGTATATCAGAACTTGTAACTCGTAACACGTTACTGATAACTCGGAGCATGTATAATGTATCACTTACCTTGTAACTCATTACCAATAACTCGGAACTCGTATCTTATATATCGTAACTTGTAATCCATTACCGATAACCTGGAACTCGTATGTTGCATCTCGTAGCTCGTAAATCGTTACCGATACATGGGAAATCGCAACTTGTATCTCGTGACGCGTAGCTCAGGACTTGGAACTCGTAACGCGTTACCGATAACTCGGAGCTTATATCTTGTATCTCTTACCTTGTAACTCGTAACTCGTTACCTATTACTCGGAACTCGCATCTTCTATCTAGGATCTTGCAAATCATTGCCGATAACCTGGAACTCGTATCCTAGATCTTGAAGATCGTAACTTGCTACCAATAAGTGGGAACTCGCATTTTGTATCTCGTAGCATGTAACTCAGAACTCGGAACTAGTAACGCGTTACCGATAACTCGGAGCTCGTATCTTGTATCACTTACCTTGTAACTCGTTACTCGTAAACCTTAGCTCGTTGCCCATAACTCGGAACTCGAATCTTAATCTCGGATCTTGTAAATCAATGACGATTGCCTCGAACTCTTATCCTAGATCTAGTAGTTCGTAACTCATTACCGATAGGTGGAAACTCGCATCTTGTATCTCATGACGCAAAACTCAGAACTCGGAACTCGTAACGCGTAACCGATAACTCGGATCTCGTATCTTGTATCTCGTAACTCGTTACCAATAACTCGAAACTCGTATCTTGAATCCAGTAGCTCGTAACTCATTACTGATTACTTGGAACTCGTATCTTCTGTCTCGTAGCTCGTTACGATAAGTGGGAGCTTGCATCTTGTATCTCGTAACTCGTAACTAGTACCTCGTAGATCGTAGATCGTAAGTCGTAATTCGTAACTCGTAACTTGTATATCGTGACTCGCAACTCGGAGCTTGTAACTCGAAACTCGAAACTCGTAAATCGCAGTATATAACTTGCTACTCATAATCCGGAACTCGTATCTTGTGTATCGTAGCTTGTAACCCATTACCAATAACAAGGAACTCGTATCTTATATATCGTAACCTGTAATCTATTACCGATAACCTGGAACTCGTATCTTGCATCTCGTAGCTCGTAAATCGTTACCGATAAGTGGGAACTCGCAACTTGTATCTCGTGACGCGTAGCTCAGGACTTGGAACTCGTAACGCGTTACCGATAACTCGGAGCTTATATCTTGTATCTCTTACCTTGTAACTCGTAACTCGTTACCTATTACTCGGAACTCGCATCTTCTATCTAGGATCTTGCAAATCATTGCCGATAACCTGGAACTCGTATCCTAGATCTTGAAGATCGTAACTTGTTACCAATAAGTGGGAACTCGCATTTTGTATCTCGTAGCATGTAACTCAGAACTCGGAACTAGAAACGCGTTACCCATAACTCGGAACTCGTATCTTATATATCGTAACTTGTAATCCATTACCGATAACCTGGAACTCGTATCTTCCATCTCGTAGCTCGTAAATCTTTACCGATAGATGGGAACACGCATCTTGTATCTCGTGACGCGTAACTCAGGACTCGGAACTCGAAAGTGTTACAGGTAACTCCGAGCTCGTATCTTGAATCACCTACCTTGTAACTCGTGACTTGTAACCCGTAACTCGTTGCCCTTAACTCAGAACGCGTTTCCGATAACTCGGAACGCGTTTCCGATAACTCGGAGCTCGTAACTTGTAACTCGTAGCTTGTAACTCGTAACTCGTTACCCATAACTTGGAACTCGTATCTTATATATCGTAACTTGCAATCCATCATTGATAACATGGAACTCGTATCTTGCGTCGCATAGCTCGTAAATCATAACCGATAAATGGAAACTCGCATCTTGTATCTCGTGAGGCGTAACCCAGGAGTCGGAACTCGAATGTGTTACCGATAACTCGGAGCTCGTATCTTGTATCACTTACCTTGCAACTTGAAACTCGTAACCCGTAATTCGTTGCCCATAACTCGGAACTCGAATCTTGATCTCGGATCTTGTAAATCATTGACGATAACCTCGAACTCGTATCTTAGACCTAGCAGTTCGTAACTAGTTACCGATAGGTGAAAACTCGCATCTTGTATCTTATGACGCGAAACTCAGAACTCGGAACTCGTAACGCGTAACCGATAAACCGGAGGGCTTATCTTATAACTTATCACTCGTTACCCATAACTCGGAACCCGTATCTTGTATCTAGTAGCTCGTAACTCATTACTGATTACCTGGAACTCGTATCTTGTGTCTCGTAGCTCGTAACTTGTTACGATAAGTGGGAACTCGCATCTTGTATCTCATAACTCGTAACTAGTACCTCGTAGATCGTAAGTCGTAATTCGTAACTCGTAACTCGTATATCGTGGCTCTCAAGTCGAAACTCGTAACTCGTAACTCGTAAATCGCAGCTTATAATTCGCTACTCATAACCAGGAACTCGTATCTTGTGTATCGTAGCTTATAACCCTTTAACAAGGAACACGTATCTTGCATCTCGTAGCTCGTAAATCGTTACTGATAAGTGGGAACTCGCAACTTGTATCTCGTGACGCGTAGCTCAGGACTTGAAACTCGTAACGCGTTACCGATAACTCGGAGCTTGTATCTTGTATCTCTTACCTTGTAACTCGTAACTCGTAACACGTTACCTATTACTCGGAACTCGTATCTTCCATCTAGGATCTTGCAAATCATTGCCGATAACCTGGAACTCGTATCCTAGATCTTGAAGATCGTAACTCGTTACCAATAAGTGGGAACTCGCATCTTGTATCTCGTGACATGTAACTCAGAACTCGGAACTAGTAACGCGTTACCGATAACTCGGAGCTCGTATCCTGTATCACTTACCTTGTAACTCGTTACTCGTAAACCTTAACTCGGTGCCCATAACTCGGAACTCGAAACTTGATCTCGGATCTTGTGAATCAAAGACGATAGCCCCGAACTCTTATACTAGATCTAGTAGTTCGTAACTCATTACCGATAGGTGGAAACTCGCATCTTGTATCTCATGACGCAAAACTCAGAACTCGGAACTCGTAACGCGTAACCGATAACTCGGAGCTCATAACTTGTAACTCGTAACTCGGTACCCATAACTCGGAACTCGTATCTTGTATCTAGTAGCTCGTAACTCATTACTGATTACTTGGAACTCGTATCTTCTGTCTCGTAGCTCGTTACGATAAGTGGGAACTTGCATCTTGTATATCGTAACTTGCAACTCGAAGCTTGTAACTCGATAATCGTAACTCGTAAATCGCAGCTTATAACTTGCTACTCATAACCCGGAACTCGTATCTTGTGTATCGTAGCTTGTAACCCATTACCAATAACAAGGAGCTCGTGTCTTATATATCGTAACTTGTAATATATTACCGATAACCTGGAACTTGTATCTTGTATCTCTCACCTTGTAACTCGTAGCTCGTAACTCGTTACCCATTGCTCGGAACTCGTATCTTCTATCTCGGATCTCGCAAATCATTGCCGATAACCTGGAACTCATATCCTAGATCTTGAAGATCGTAACTCGTTACCAATAAGTGGGTACTCGCATCTTGTATCTCGTGACGCGTAACTCAGGACTCGGAACTCGAAAGTGTTACCGATAATTTGGAGCTCGTATCTTGTATCACTTACCTTACCATTACTGATTACCTGGAACTCGCATCTTGTATCTCGTAACTCGTAACTAGTACCTCGTAGATCGTAAGTCGTAATTCGTTGCTCGTAACTCGTATATGGTAACTCGCAACTCGAAACTGGTAAATCGAAACTCGTAACTCGTAAATCGCAGCATATAACTCGCTACTCATAACCAGAAACTCGTATCTTGTGTATCGTAGCTTGTAACCCATTACCAATAACAAGGAACTCGTATCTTGCCTCTTGTAGCTCGTAAATCGTTACCGATAAATGGGAACTCGCAACTTGCATCTCGTGACGTGTAACTCAGAAGTTGGAACTCGTAACGCGTTACCGATGATTCGGAGCTTGTATCTTGTATCTCTTACCTTGTAGCTCGTAACTCGTATCTTCTATCTCGGACCTCGCAAATCATTGCCGATAACCTGGAACTCGTATCATAGATCTTGAAGATCGTAACTCGTTACCAATAAGTGGGTACTCGCATCTTGTATCTCGTGACGCGTAACTCAGGACTCGGAACTCGAAAGTGTTACCGATAATTTGGAGCTCGTTTCTTGCATCACGTACCTTACCATTACTGATTACCTAGAACTCGCATCTTGTATCTCGTAACTCGTAACTAGTACCTCGTAGATCGTAAGTCGTAATTCGTAGCTCGTAACTCGTATATCGTAACTCGCAACTCTCAACTCGTAACTCGTAACTCGTAACTCGTAAATCGCAGCTTCTAACTCGCTACTCATAACCCGGAACACGTATCTTGTGTATCGTAGCTTGTAACACATTACCAATAGCAAGGATCTTGTATCTTGCCTCTCGTAGCTCGTAAATCGTTACCGATAAATGGGAACTCGCAACTTGTATCTCGTTAAGTGTAACTCAGAACTCGGAACTAGTGACGCGTTACCGATAACTCGGAGCTCGTATCTTGTATCACTTACCTTGTAACCCGTTACTCGTAAACCTAAACTCGTTGCCCATAACTCGGAACTCGAATCTTGATCTCGGATCTTGTAAATCAATGACGATAGCCTCGAACTCTTATCCTAGATCTAGTAGTTCGTAACTCATTACCGATAGGTGGAAACTCGCATCTTGTATCTCATGACGCAAAACTCAGAACTCGTAACGCGTAACCGATAACTCGGAGCTCGTATCTTGTAACTCGTAACTCGTTACCCACATAACTCGGAACTCGTATCTTGTATCTAGTAGCTCGTAACTCATTACTGATCACTTGGAACTCGTATCTTCTGTCTCGTAGCTCGTAACTCGTTACGATAAGTGGGAACTTGCATCTTGTATCTCGTAACTAGTACCTCGTAGATCGTAGATCGTGGATCGTAAGTCGTAATTCGTTACTCGTAACTCGTATATGGTAACTCGCAACTCGAAACTCGTAACTCGAAACCCGTAACTCGTAACCCGTAAATTGCAGCTTATAACTCGCTACCCACAACCCGGACTTCGTATCTTATATATCGTAACTTATAATCCACTACCGATAACCTGGAACTCGTATCATGCATCTCGTAGCTCGTAAATCGTTACCGATAGATGGGAACTCGAATCTTATATATAGTAGCTCGTAACTTATTGCTGATTACCCGGAACTCGTATCTTGTGTATCGTAGATTGTAACACATTACCAATAACAAGGAACTCGTATCTTGCCTTTTGTATCTCGTAACTCGTTACCAATAAGTGGGAACTCGCATCTTGTATCTCGTAACTCGTAACTAGTACCTCGTAGATCGTAAGTCGTAATTCGTAACTCGTAACTCGTTACTCGTATATCGTAGCTCTCAACTCGAAACTCGTAACTCGTAACTCGTAAATCGCAGCTTATAATTCGCTACTCATAACCAGGAACTCGTATCTTGTGTATCGTAGCTTGTAACCCATTACCTTTAACAAGGAACACGTATCTTGCCTCTCGTAGCTCGTAAATCGTTACTGATAAGTGGGAACTCGCAACTTGTATCTCGTGACGCGTAGCTCAGGACTTGAAACTCGTAACGCGTTACCGATAACTCGGAGCTTGTATCTTGTATCTCTTACCTTCTAACTCGTAACTCGTAACTCGTTACCTATTACTCGGAACTCGTATCTCCTATCTAGGATCTTGCAAATCATTGCCGATAACCTGGAACTCGTATCCTAGATCTTAAAGTTCGTAACTCGTTACCAATAAGTGGGAACTCGCATATTGTATCTCGTGACGTGTAACTCAAAACTCGGAACTAGAAACAAGTTACCGACAACTCGGAGCTCGTATCTTGTAACTCGTAACTCGTAACTCTTTACCCATAACTCGGAACTCGTATCTTATATATCGTAACTTGTAATCCATTACCGATAACCTGGAACTCCCATCCATCCATCTCGTAGCTCGTAAATCTTTACCGATAAATGGGAACACGCATCTTGTATCTCGTGACGCGTAACTCAGGACTCGGAACTCGAAAGTGTTACAGGTAACTCGGAGCTCGTATCTTGAATCACCTACCTTGTAACTCGTAACTTGTAACTCGTAACTCGTTACCCATAACTCGGAACTCGTATCTTATATATCGTAACTTGCAATCCATCACCGATAACCTGGAACTCGTATCTTGCATCGCATAGCTCGTAAATCATAACCGATAAATGGAAACTCGCATCTTGTATCTCGTGAGGCGTAACCCAGGAGTCGGAACTCGAAAGTGTTACCCATAACTCGGAACTCGTATCTTATATATCGTAACTTGTAAACCATTACCGATAACCTGGAACTCGTATCTTGCATCTCGTAGCTCGTAAATCGTTATCGATAAATGGGAACTCGCATCTTGTATCTCGTGACGCGTAACTCAGACTCGGAACTAGTAACGCGTTACCGATAGCTCGGAGCTCGAATCTTGTATCACTTACCTTGTAACTCGTAACCCGTAGCTCTTTGCTCATAACTCGGAACTCGTATCTTATATATCGTAACTTGTAATCCATTACCGATAACAAGGAACTCGTATCTTGTACCTCGTAGCTCGTAAATCGTTATCGATAAATGGGAACTCGCATCTTGTATCTTGTGACGCGTAACTCAGAACTCAGAACTAGTAACGCGTTACCGATAGCTCGGAGCTCGTATCTTGTAACTCGTAGCTCGTAACTCGTTACCCATAACTCGGAACTCGTATCTTATATATCGTAACTTGTAAACCATTACCGATAACCTGGAACTCGCACCTTGTATCTCGTGACGCGTAACTCAGACTCGGAACGTGTAATTGTAACCGATAACTCGGAGCTTGTATCTTGTATCACTTACCTTGTAACTCGTAACCCGTAACTCGTTGCACATAACTCGGAACTCGAATCTTCATCTCGGATTTTGTGAATCAATGACGATAACCTCGAACTCGTATCCTAGCTCTAGTAGTTCGTTACTCGTTACCGATAGGTGAAAACTCGCATCTTGTATCTCATGACGCGAAACTCAGAACTCAGAACTCGTAACGCGTAACCGATAACTCGGTGCTCTCATCTTGTAACTCGTCACTAGTTACCCATAACTCGGAACCCGTATCTTATATATCGTAACTTGTAATCCATTACCGAGAACCTGGAACTCGTATCTTGCATCTCGTAGCTCGTAAATCGTTATCGATAAATGGGAACTCGCATCTTGTATCTCGTGACGCGTAACTCAGACTCGGAACGTGTAAGTGTTACCGATAACTCGGAACTCGTATCTTGTATCACTTACCTTGTAACTCGTAACCCGTAATTCGTTGCCCATAACTCGGAACTCGTATCTTATATATCGTAACTTGTAATCCATTACCGATAACCTGGAACACGTATCTTGCATCGCGTAGCTCGTAAATCGTTACCGATAGATGGGAACTAGTTTCTTGTATATAGTAGCTCGTAACTCATTACTGATTACCCGGAACTCGTATCTTGTGTATCGTAGATTGTAACCCATTACCAATAACAAGGAACTCGTATCTTGCCTTTCGTATCTCGTAACTCGTCACCAATAAGTGGGAACTCGCATCTTGTATCTCGTAACTCGTAACTAGTACCTCGTAGATCGTAAGGCGTAATTCGTAACTCGTAACTCGTAAATCGCAGCTTATGATTCGCTACTCATAACCAGGAACTCGTATCTTGTGTATCGTACCTTGTAACCCATTACCTTTAACAAGGAACACGTATCTTACCTCTCGTTGCTCGTAAATCGTTACTGATAATTGGGAACTCGCAACTTGTATCTCGTGACGCGTAGCTCAGGACTTGGAACTCGTAACGCGTTACCGATAACTCGGAGCTTGTATCTTGTATCTCTTACCTTCTAAATCGTAACTCGTAACTCGTTACCTATTACTCGGAACTCGTATCTTCTATCTAGGATCTTGCAAATCATTGCCGATAACCTGGAACTCGTATCCTAGATCTTGAAGATCGTAACTCGTTACCAATAAGTGGGTACTCGCATCTTGTATCTCGTAACTCGTAATTAGTAACTCGTTACCGATAGGTGGGAACTCGCATTTTGTATCTCATGACGCGAAACTCAGAACTTGGAACTCGTAACGCGAACCAATAACTCGGGAGCTCGTATATTGTAAGTCGTAATTCGTTACTCGTAACTCGTATATGGTAACTCGCAACTCGAAACTCGTAACTCGAAACTCGTAACTCGAAACTCGTAACTCGAAACTCGTAACTCGTAACCCGTAAATTGCAGCTTATAACTCGCTACCCACAACCCGGACTTCGTATCTTATATATCGTAACTTATAATCCACTACCAATAACCTGGAACTCGTATCATGCATCTCGTAGCTCGTAAATCGTTACCGATAGATGGGAACTCGAATCTTGTATATAGTAGCTCGTAACTTATTACTGATTACCCGGAACTCGTATCTTGTGTATCGTAGATTGTAACCCATTACCAATAACAAGGAACTCGTATCTTGCCTTTTGTATCTCGTAACTCGTTACCAATAAGTGGGAACTCGCATCTTGTATCTCGTAACTCGTAACTAGTACCTCGTAGATCGTAAGTCGTAATTCGTAACTCGTAACTCGTTACTCGTATATCGTAGCTCTCAACTCGAAACTCGTAACTCGTAAATCGCAGCTTATAATTCGCTACTCATAACCAGGAACTCGTATCTTGTGTATCGTAGCTTGTAACCCATTACCTTTAACAAGGAACACGTATTTTGCCTCCCGTAGCTCGTAAATCGTTACTGATAAGTGGGAACTCGCAACTTGTATCTCGTGGCGCGTAGCTCAGGACTTGAAACTCGTAACGCGTTACCGATAACTCGGAGCTTGTATCTTGTATCTCTTACCTTGTATCTCGTAACTCGTAACTCGTTACCTATTACTCGGAACTCGTATCTCCTATCTAGGATCTTGCAAATCATTGCCGATAACCTGGAACTCGTATCCTAGATCTTAAAGTTCGTAACTCGTTACCAATAAGTGGGAACTCGCATATTGTATCTCGTGACGTGTAACTCAGAACTCGGAACTAGAAACAAGTTACCGAAAACTCGGAGCTCGTATCTTGTAACTCGTAACTCGTAACTCTTTACCCATAACTCGGAACTCGTATCTTATATATCGTAACTTGTAATCCATTACCGATAACCTGGAACTCGTATCTTGCATCGCATAGCTCGTAAATCATAACCGATAAATGGAAACCCGTATCTTGTATCTCGAGAGGCGTAACCCAGGAGTCGGAACTCGAAAGTGTTACCGATAACTCGGAGCTTGTATCTTGTATCACTTACCTTGTAACTTGTAACTCGTAACCCGTAACTTGTTGCCCATAACTCGGAACTCGAATCTTGATCTCGGATCTTGTAAATCAATGACGATAACCTCGAACTCGTATCTTAGATCTAGTAGTTCGTAACTAGTTACCGATAGGTGAAAACTCGCATCTTGTATCTCATGACGCGAAACTCAGAACTCGGAACTCGTAACGCGTAACCGATAAACCGGAGGGCTTATCTTATAACTTATCACTCGTTACCCATAACTCGGAACCCGTATCTTGTATCTAGTAGCTCGTAACTCATTACTGATTACCTGGAACTCGTATCTTGTGTCTCGTAGCTCGTAACTTGTTACGATAAGTGGGAACTCGCATCTTGTATCTCATAACTCGTAACTAGTACCTCGTAGATCGTAAGTCGTAATTCGTAACTCGTAACTCGTATATCGTGGCTCTCAACTCGAAACTCGTAACTCGTAACTCGTAAATCGCAGCATATAACTCGCTACTCATAACTCGGAACTCGAATCTTGATCACGGATTTTGTAAATCAATGACGATAGCCACGAACTCGTATCCTAGATCTAGTAGTTTGTAACTTATTACCGATAGGTGGAAACTCGCATCTTGTATCTCATGACGCGAAACTCAGAACTAGGAACTCGTAACGCGAACCAATAACTCGGGAGCTCGTATATTGTAACTCGTAACTCGTTACCCATAACTCGGAACTCGTAAATTGTATCTAGTAGCTCGTAACTCATTACTGATTACCTGGAACTCGTATCTTGTGTCTCGTAGCTCGTAAATAGTCACGATAAGTGGGAGCTCGCATCTTGTATCTCGTAACTCGTAACTAGTACCTCGTAGATCGTAAGTCGTAATTCGCAACTCGTAACTCGTATATCGTGGCTCTCAACTCGAAACTCGTAACTCGTAAATCGCAGCTTATAATTCGCTACTCATAACCAGGAACTCGTATCTTGTGTATCGTAGCTTATAACCCATTACCTTTAACAAGGAACACGTATCTTGCCTCTCGTAGCTCGTAAATCGTTACTGATAAGTGGGAACTCGCAACTTGTATCTCGTGACGCGTAGCTCAGGACTTGAAACTCGTAACGCGTTACCGATAACTCGGAGCTTGTATCACTTACCTTGTAACTCGTTACTCGTAAACCTTAACTCGGTGCCCATAACTCGGAACTCGAAACTTGATCTCGGATCTTGTAAATCAATGACGATAGCCTCGAACTCTTATCCTAGATCTAGTAGTTCGTAACTCCTTACCGATAGGTGGAAACTCGCATCTTGTATCTCATGACGCAAAACTCAGAACTCGGAACTAGTAACGCGTTACCGATAACTCAGAGCGTGTATCTTGTATCTCTTACCTTGTAACTCGCTACCCATAACCCGGACCTCGTATCTTAAATATCGTAACTTATAATCCTTTACCGATAACCTGGAACTCGTGTCATGCATCTCGTAACTCGTAAATCGTTACCGATAGATGGGAACTCGCATCTTGTATATAGTAGCTCGTAACTGATTACTGATTACCCGGAACTCGTATCTTGTGTATCGTAGATTTTAACCCATTACCAATAACAAGGAACTCGTATCTTGCCTTCCGTATCTCGTAACTCGTTACCAATGAGTGGGAACCTGCATCTTGTATCTCGTAACTCGTAACTAGTACCTTGTAGATCGTAAGACGTAATTCGTAACTCGTAACTCGTTTATGGTAACTCGGAACTCGAAACTAGTAACTCGAAACTCGTAACTCGTAAATCGCAGCTTATAACTCGCTACTCATAACCCGGAACACGTATCTTGTGTATCGTAGCTTGTAACACATTACCAATAGCAAGGATCTTGTATCTTTCCTCTCGTAGCTCGTAAATAGTTACCGATAAGTGGGAACTCGCAACTTGTATATATTAACGCGTATCTCAGAACTTGTAACTCGTAACACGTTACTGATAACTCGGAGCATGTATCTTGTATCACTTACCTTGTAACTCGTTACCAATAACTTGGAACTTTATCTTATATATCGTAACTTGTAATCCATTACCGATAACCTGGAACTCGTATGTTGCATCTCGTAGCTCGTAAATCGTTACCGATAAATGGGAACTCTCAACTTGTACCTCGTAACGTGTAACTCAGAAATCGGAACTAGTAACGCGTTACCGATAACTCGGAGCTCGTATCTTGTATCTCTTACCTTCTAAATCGTAACTCGTAACTCGTTACCTATTACTCGGAACTCGTATCTTCTATCTAGGATCTTGCAAATCATTGCCGATAACCTGGAACTCGTATCCTAGATCTTGAAGATCGTAACTCGTTACCAATAAGTGGGTACTCGCATCTTGTATCTCGTAACTCGTAATTAGTAACTCGTTACCGATAGGTGGGAACTCGCATTTTGTATCTCATGACGCGAAACTCAGAACTTGGAACTCGTAACGCGAACCAATAACTCGGGAGCTCGTATATTGTAAGTCGTAATTCGTTACTCGTAACTCGTATATGGTAACTCGCAACTCGAAACTCGTAACTCGAAACTCGTAACTCGAAACTCGTAACTCGAAACTCGTAACTCGTAACCCGTAAATTGCAGCTTATAACTCGCTACCCACAACCCGGACTTCGTATCTTATATATCGTAACTTATAATCCACTACCAATAACCTGGAACTCGTATCATGCATCTCGTAGCTCGTAAATCGTTACCGATAGATGGGAACTCGAATCTTGTATATAGTAGCTCGTAACTTATTACTGATTACCCGGAACTCGTATCTTGTGTATCGTAGATTGTAACCCATTACCAATAACAAGGAACTCGTATCTTGCCTTTTGTATCTCGTAACTCGTTACCAATAAGTGGGAACTCGCATCTTGTATCTCGTAACTCGTAACTAGTACCTCGTAGATCGTAAGTCGTAATTCGTAACTCGTAACTCGTTACTCGTATATCGTAGCTCTCAACTCGAAACTCGTAACTCGTAAATCGCAGCTTATAATTCGCTACTCATAACCAGGAACTCGTATCTTGTGTATCGTAGCTTGTAACCCATTACCTTTAACAAGGAACACGTATTTTGCCTCCCGTAGCTCGTAAATCGTTACTGATAAGTGGGAACTCGCAACTTGTATCTCGTGACGCGTAGCTCAGGACTTGAAACTCGTAACGCGTTACCGATAACTCGGAGCTTGTATCTTGTATCTCTTACCTTGTATCTCGTAACTCGTAACTCGTTACCTATTACTCGGAACTCGTATCTCCTATCTAGGATCTTGCAAATCATTGCCGATAACCTGGAACTCGTATCCTAGATCTTAAAGTTCGTAACTCGTTACCAATAAGTGGGAACTCGCATATTGTATCTCGTGACGTGTAACTCAGAACTCGGAACTAGAAACAAGTTACCGAAAACTCGGAGCTCGTATCTTGTAACTCGTAACTCGTAACTCTTTACCCATAACTCGGAACTCGTATCTTATATATCGTAACTTGTAATCCATTACCGATAACCTGGAACTCGTATCTTGCATCGCATAGCTCGTAAATCATAACCGATAAATGGAAACCCGTATCTTGTATC